>CM024267.1:3679946-4905761 GCA_013621005.1 Aeschynomene evenia | reverse complement strand
TTATCCACTTTGTAGCCGCCCATTTCTCCCCTTTTATCACCGGGCAACTCATGTGGACTGATGTCTGCCGAAAAACAAATTTAAAATTAAATGTTAGATGGTCAAACAACCAACCTAAAAGATCAACAACTAAATTATATAAGAGTTTCTATTTCTGTAGATATTTATTTATCATTTCAATCCCCAAATTGAAAGTAATCATGAACTAAAGGTTCTTTAAAAGTACTTTTTCAATAACCAAATAAAGATTATTCAATTTGCAATTAGAGATTACTCTTTATATACAATAAAAACTTGAAGACTATACTTTAAAATATGATATAATAGTTTTTTCAAGAAATATAAAGCTAAATACTTATAGTCTTTGAAATATTAATTTTTTCGAATTTCATACATATAGTAGAAATTAGAAGTTATATACTTTAAAATGTGAAATTGAACTATTTTTTTAGATACATTACAAAAATAAAAAATATACACTTTACAATTAGAGATCACTTTTTTCGTATACAATAAAAAATTGAAAACTATATATATTTTATAATTTTTTCAATGGGTATAAAGCTAAATATAGTATTTAAAATATTAATTTTTAAGAATTTTGTACATAAAAGTAGAAATTGAAAATCATATACTTTAAAATGTGATATTACATTATTTTTTAAATACATTGTACAATATAAAATTTAAAATTATATACTTTAAAATATGATATAGTATAACATTTTCAAGGAGTGTAAAATTAAATACTATAATATTTAAAATATTAAATTTTAAGAATTATTTTAAATAAAATAAAAATTAAAGTCTATGTACTTTAAAATGTGATATTACACTATTTTTTAGATGTATTATAAAAATGAAAACTATACTCTATTACTCTTTAAAACTAAAGATTACTCATTTTTATTAAATATAAAATTTAAAATTATATATTTTTTTAAGGAGTACTAACGACTCTACTGTATTTATCAAGTCGCTAGTTTCATTAAATTGAATTGGTCACATAACATAATAATAATTAACTGCAATTTAACGTAGTCAATCGAGTATGAAATAATTATTTCATTTACTTAGTTAAAATACGTGTTTCATTTTAATGGCTAATCATTTGAAATACCAAGTGAATACATCCTTCTTTTTTCAACAAGTGTGGATACACAGTGGCACAGTGCAGTGTGAAATTTGATTTAACAACATCAACTTGGTATTTGGTTATTAAAGTGAAAGTGATTTCTTTAGTTACTTATTAATTTAGTTACTTATTAAAGATGTAAATTTAGTGAAATGACTAAACTGATATCAAAATTAGAAATATTGAGATTGAATTGATGTAAATCTTTTTATTATGACTAAATTGATGTCAAATTAAAAATATTGATATTAAATTAATTAATTAGTCTTGTGTATAAAGTTGAATTATTAAGAAAGTAATAATTTGAGTTTGGTACTTTTTTTTTCCAGGAGAAAAAGTACTTTTCTTGAAGGCGGCAGGCTTTAACATCTGATTGTATGAAGTGCAAAGGAGAACACTTGGAAAGAACACGTTACCAATGATTAAAACTCATAAAACAAAATAAAATAAAAAAACGAAAAATGAGGGAAGAAAAGAAGTTATTTTCGTATCAAAAGCCTATAGCATATAAAACAACTATTATAGAATTTTGATCTACCCCAAAACAAAAAAAAAAATGATCTCTTGAAAGATTCCGTCTTATGTACTAATGTATTGTCGATGGCTAATTTTAGCTTTGATCGGTGACCGTTAAGCTATGCGTTAAACGGACGAACAAGGTTTAGGACATATCTATGCATAGAAGCTTGAGGGTTTAGGGACGAGATGTATTCTTCATTTCAGCCTAAGTGCCTAACTCAGTGGTAGTAAATCACTTAAAAATTATGATAACGAAGACCATGAAGAAAAATATTACTAACCTGATCCCTTGTACCATTAGGGAACGATGAATAAAATAGAATTCCATCGCCCTTGTGCGGCTTTACTTTTAAGCCAACACATCCCGAATAATGATACCTATTGTCCATGTTCATGCCATTCTGTAGAGTAATAGTGAACTTAACCTAAGTACTGGAGTAGAGAATGAAAAAGTACGTGCATAGACAAAGTTGGTTTTACCTCAAACGGAAACGCGGTCTCCCCACCCTCCTCAACATCAGTTAAATACATCAAAAACGTAGCAACCTGCATGGTACACCAAAAGGTCCAAAACTGACTTATAAGAATTGAACTTATCCTGAACAGTTAATTAAGATTAGCGCTCAGGCTTAGAAGCTAAAATGTAAAGAAGCTAAAACATGTGATTATGATAAGTATAAGCAATTCAAATTGAACTCAGTAATTGACCAATACCGTGTAGACAATTCAAGTCGAAGTCCAATAAACTTACTCTCGTGGTTTAGAAAAAAATATTATAAGCATTATACGAATTAAAGTGTTGAAACATGGCACAAGAAATATAGTTGTCCAATAGTAAGGTATGCAAATTGCACGCCTAGTCGCCTACAAATACGTAACACTTCTAACATAAGAGTAGTATCATAGATTCATAGTCATCGTAAAAAAAAATAATCATAATTAAACTAGACCATATTAACTTCAATTGGACCCACATGATAACTAAGAGTAGATATCCTAAAATAGGCCCTGAAATTATATATGTGAGTGAATTTGGTCTCTCTTTTTTTTTATTACTTTACTATCACATGTTTGCTAATAAATCATATTAAGCAGCATATTGATGATAGAATGTAATACATTGAAGTAATACATTACTTCGTAACCGAAAAAAAAAACTTTACTTCAGAAGTAATATTATTGAATGTCAAATTCAAATTATTAACATATGTCTAATATATTCAGAATATTATTTATATATAAATTAATGCCATAGTCTTGAATTATATTTATCTCCATAGAATTTAATTAGAAAAGTTCAATCAGAATGACAATTTATCATTTTCATGTTGATTAATGTTCTAGATCAACAAAAAATGTAAACATATTAATAAAAGTAAAAAGTACTGATGTACAATCAATAATCAATCAAAACAGTTAATATATTATATAACATTTTATATTTCAATTGTGCACATCACTTAACACATATTGCAAACAAAAATAACGTACATATTTTTTTTTCCTTTTTATGTAAAGGGTGAAAGTAAAGTCAAAGAAGAATGAATTTTATGTTAGTTTATAATTTTAGAATGTGTGTGTTTTGTATTGAGCTTTAAGCCCATTTTAATAATTGTGGTTGTTTTGACAGTTTATTTTTCATAAAGGAAGCAATGCTCTAATAAAAATAAGGTCAAAAACTAATACAACTCATTTTAAAATTTGAGAGATTAAAAAATTAATTTGTAGTCCTAGGGGCTAAAATAACTCATATATAATTTCAGGATAAGTAATATGTACACTATTAAATCAGTCACCATAAAGAATTAAATAAAATAATCTAACTTTTTAAAACTATTAATACATGTTTTTAGGATTAATTTATACGTCCAGTCGTATGACAACATCACTTCTGTGCATTTCTCGTGTGACCATGCAGGCGTGTTAGATAACATTGCGCCTATTGGCATATGACAGCTAATAACAAACTCCATCGCCAAAACAAATTGTAAAAGTAAATGTACTAGTTTACTTCGGCACAAATCTTTGGGGCATTACAAAAAACCAGCCAAAACAGCCAACAAAATTCATTTAGCATTGTATGACCCAAATAACACTTTTAATCATGGGTATATTTTTAATGAGCTGGGTGATTGTGGCCCAAATTTTTATTTATTGACTATTTTGGCTGATTTTTTGTTGTTCCTCTGTCAATGCTATTGCTTCATACTTACCCTTTGGCTCATTGGTGGACGAAATACTGCAACACTAGATAAATCAATATGAGCATCATATTTCTGTCCAATCTGATAGCGGAGTACATTAAATGCCTGAAACATCGTGATCCCTCAAATAAAAATCACCCTGAAAATAAGAGATTTACAAATTCAACAAAATCAAGAACACCTGAGTTGCAGATAATAGCAGCTCAGGAAGGTAAGCCCAAGTCTAATACATTCACTAGTCTAAGCCTCTAAGGCTCTAAGCTTACAAAATATTGGTCTTTAAAGTTGCGTCCTCCATTTTTATGGGAAAAGTTCTATCATGGTCATTTAAAGGCGAATATATCAGGTACCATTTTTCTCTACATCGGTGACCCGATAGTTTTTCTTCAATAGCAATGTCAACTGATAGTTAAATGTAGAAAATTTAGCTCGTAATCACTATCAGTGGCAACACAAACATGGTTATGGGCGAACTATGGAAGATCCGTAGTTACAAAATATAAGAACTCAAACTGCAGTAGTAGCATTATTTACATTATATAACATACATTCAAATTTAATTTCCCGCCCAATATGAGGAACAAAACCATTCAAAATGGTGGAAATTTGCCAAATAATTCATTCCATTAGCCCATCCCCATCAATACAATGTTATTGTCTTGAAATATCTCACTAAGGGGAGAAAGATGAGAACAAAGAAAATGTTCTGCAGAAAATATAGAATCGAAATCAAAAGGAGACACATGCTACTAGTTTGAACTTTGAAAAACTGAAAATCCAAGACCAATGACGTAAGCAAAAACTCTCTTCCATGCCCCTAGTGCGGAAGAAAAGTTTATCTTCCCAGTTCCCCCAGAATGAGTACCTTGTTGTTGAAGCAACGGACATGATGCTACTTTTAACAGTTAAGTGTTATAAATTAACAGTTAACATAGATACAGATTCAAACAATCAAATGATCAAAAGCAGTAAAGCAAAAGAGAAATATTTTTTAGTTAATCAAGTTGACAAGCTTTTCCAAAATGTCTTTTTGGCACACACACAGACAGAGTCGGGATAGATGGTACCTCAAAGTGAGTCCTCGGAAGTTTAGTTGCTCTGGCTATTTTCTCCTCAATGAAATCTAAAGTCCCTGTCTTATCCTCAGAAGCCCTAAGGAACGCACCATAGCTGTTCAAAAATTGAAGAGAAAACATAAACACGTGATATGAATTCATGGAACTATGTGACATAATGTGCATCATTTAATTTTAGGAGAAGGTTTCTCATAAATAATAACCATAATCACCAATCCTACCATGGGCCAAATCTTTAATCGAAGGTTACGTTTGCACCATTATAACAAAAAAAGTATCAGCGTATCACAAAAGCCTCAGGAATTGAAACAACATGGATTACTTGAGGGCACTATTATGATATAAAATTCAATTTAAACATTATAGAAGAGGTCAAGATTCAGGAATTACTCGCAAGATGTTTTGATATGATCTTGCTCAAAAAGTTTATTTCAAGATTAGAGACAAGACATCAAGGAATAGAAGACCAAACAAATATCAGGGAATCAGACATACTGCACCATAACTCTTCAGAGGCTGAAAATCTTTGTCAATCTCGCCATAATACCAATATGAACCTACCATGCTTTTATATGTTTGTTATCTTAGTCATTCTGATTAGGTTTTTTTTTGTTACTTATCAAGTAATTGTTATTAAACATTTCTTCACATTTGTGATAAAATCATGCATAAACCATTGTACTTTTTGCAGTTTGCAATGAACTCTAACAATTAATTATATACTCAACATACACGCACACAAAATACCTCGTTCTAATTCCTTTTCTACGCTTCTTTGTGTAACCCCTCCGTAATGCCACACCTGATGGTTTGAGTCGTTCCCTTGCCATATCAATTAGAGTTTGACATTGTTCTGAACTTAAAAAATTAGGAAAATATAGAGCACGAGGTTTCCAGCTCAAGACCTAAGGACAACAAGCAAATTCCAAACATCATTAATTTGCGAGAGACAAAACTCAAGGCAATTGTCCAACTCCTACATAATCACATGCTTAACATGGATTCGAATCCTCTAAAAAAATAAAGTGAGGATGGTTATAAAGTGAAAAATGGAATGATGAATTCCATTAGCTCAATAACTATTATCACGCGTAAGCTATATCAAATAATTTTACCTTAGCAATTAGCATCATTCTCACTTTAGTCCTTTTCGGTTAACACTGATCTCATTCAAGTAACAATGAAATAATCAGAGATTTCTAATCCTTTTCATAAATGTCTATGTCATCAAAATATTAGCGTAAATTTACCGAAATCATGATTCTACCAAATAATTTCACAAGTATTACGCTATTTCAAACAGGAAAAGGAATCGTAAAAGTGTTGCCATTACCTCAACAGATGAAGTTCAAACTACTACTACTAATAATAACCTAGCAGAAGAACATTTCAGCTAAAGATTGATAACGCTTGAAGAAACAAAATCACGTACCTGAAAAGGAATCGAAGTGATCGATTTGTCACCTGCTTCTCCTGCGCGCAACAAATTGTACTTCGTTTCCTCTTTCGTCGATTCAAGCAACTTCGCCCTCGTCCTCACGCCGTACTCATAATCATTCTGCAAATCCTGAGCAATCGGTACCTTCGAACACGTAAAAATCAAAACTAAATGAAAAACGAGATCAAATTCATATCTCGAAGAAGAATATGATGATGATTAAGGTTCAGAAGCAAAAACCTGAGAGTGAAAGAAGAGAGAAGAAGCGAAGAATCCAGCGAGAAAGAAGAAGATGCATACAATGATGACCGAATGCGTGCTGAAATTCTTCGTCCTCCAGCTCCAATTTCCTTTAACCGCCTTGCCTTTCATCTGCGTTGTACGCAGAGAGCGTCTCTGTGTTTTTTCCCCTCCAAACTCTTCTTCTTTGAATCAAAATGTTAAATGGCAACTAAATCGTTACTTGAGACTTATATAAGAACTGAAGAAGTTGGTTTTGTTGCCTTTTGCGGTTTTCTGAGTGCTACCAATGCCCGTTTTTTCTAAGGTGCGCCCGCTTATTTATTTGAAGTAGCTAAACGAACCTTCATTGAATCCAATGACCAATGGATTCGATTAGTTAATTATTTGAAGACGCGAACGACACTTTCACTTCCCTTTAGCCCAATGGTATCGTTTTGGCCTTTTGCGGATCTTATAAATTAATTTCGTTTTAGAACATAGAATAACTAATTTTATAACATTGTTTTGGGCCTTTTGGGGATATGTGGGAACAGCTGATTTTATGCTAAATGTTTATTATTACCAAAAAAATAAATTATACTAAATGTTTACTTTACAATATGAGATCTGATCTCCTCTGCATGACGCAATTGCAGATGGCTACCACCGAAAAGAAGTTGTGCATATACGGGAGATTAAAATGGTAAAAAGAACATTGGTAGAATATAAAAGCAAGCCACTTTAAAAGATCATCGTGGAAAGTAAAATATCTGTAAGAGATTAAACAAAATAAGCTAATTCTGATGAACTAAAATAAAAAATCACTCTATTCTTTTATTAAAAAACAAGGATCATTAAAAATATAAATGAAGATATTTATAATTATTAGATGAGTCTATATATACATATATGACAAATATTAAAAAATCAAGGATCTTTATTAGAATTTATTTGTTAGAACAGTGTGACAAATTTATTGGCTATTGAGAGAATAAGTTAATCATTTTATTCCATTCAACTATCATTCTTTTTTTATATATATAATAATATTGGTGACGAAAATATGCTAATATGGTTCCAAATATAGTCAGTTTTAATATAATCAGACAGTTGACATTCGAAATTTTGAGGGTGAAGGTGGGTGAGGCTGGAGATCATGATAAAACTGGGTTAAGATTAAATACAATTGAATTTGATGATAAGAACATTTGATTTGGGTAATAAATTTGTCCAGTGATACTAGTTTATTTTTTTGGTAAATAGTGATGCTGGTTTATCTATATGGCATAAATTACACAATTTTTTTTTTCATTTGAGCTCCATGGTCAATTTTATTTAAAAAAAAAAACTTTTTCCAGCCCTTAAACGCAAATATATAATCCGATATTTAAGTGGGTCCTGCTACTGCACTAAATATCTAGGTTTCGATATAGGAAAATGTTTGTGGTACAGATTACGGTATGTACATACATATTTTATACATACATGTTATTGTGAGTGAAGTGATGTAGAAAAAAATAATTAAAAAGAAAAGTAAATAATGATTTCCATACGTTCTGTGAGGAAGATGAGATTTGACTTGTACCCCGCCCACCCCTGCTAGAACGAGCCATGCATCTAAAGTCTAGTAAAAAGTGTTAGATCTTGATCCCTTATCCACTTTGCAGCTGCCCATTTCTCCCCTTTTATGACGGGGCAGCTCATGTGGACTGATGTCTGTCAAAAACACAAAAATCCAAAGTTAGATGGTCAAAATTATTATGCCCATTTCTCCACATTTCAATTATTGTTAGATAATATGTTTATTGTTATGGGGATGGAAAAAATTTCATAAAAACTTCTTTTCATTATACAATAGTTCTTATAAATAATTTTTTTATCATCTCTAATCAAATATGTAGGTGTATTCTCCTGTGAGTTTAGTCACTCTAATCAATTATGTTGGCTTTTTACCGAGACCATTCTAATCAAGTGTACTTTCTCCCGGAAAAAATCAAATTTATGAATTTAGCTTTGGTTGATGACTGTTATTATGCTATATTGCTATGAGAGTAGCGGACGAACAAAGGTTGAGGGACGAGATGCATTCTTCATTATTTTCAGCCTAATCCAGTGGCAGTATATCACTTAAAAATCATGATAACGAAGACCATGAAGAAAAGCATTACTAACCCGATCAATTGTACCATTAGGGAACAATGAATAAAACAGAATTCCGTCCCCCTTGCGCGGCTTTACTCTTAAGCCAATACATTCCCTGAAACCATAGCTACCGTCCATGTTCATGCCATTCTGCAAAATAATAGTGAACTTACCTAAGTACCGAACCAGAGAATGAAAAGGTACATGCACAAACAAAGTTGGTTTTACCTCAAACGGAAATGCAGTTTCCCCACCCTCCTCAACATCATTTAAATATATCAAAAATGTAGCAACCTGCTTGGTACATCAAAAGGTCCAAAACTGAATTTTAATAACTAAACTAATCAAGAACATACAGTTAATTAGGCAAACTGTGCAAGTTCAGGAGCTAAACAGTAAAGAAGCCAGGTAGGAATAATAAAACATATGATTGAGATGAGTACAAGGAATTCAAATTGTGATAAAATAATAAAAATGTGAGAGCATAGTAATAAAAATAAGGCCAAAAATTAATGACTGATATTTTAAAAATTTAGGAACTAAAAAGTAAATCTAAAAATTAAAGACTAAAATAAATCACATTATTTCTATATTGTGAGACTAGTTTAAACATAACATTCACTCACGTGATAACATCATTATCGCGCTTTCTTCGTGTGTACATGCAAGCGTATTATATAACACTATGCGGCTTATGATAACTAACAAGAAATTCCATCACCAAAACAAATTATAAGTGTGAATGTCTCAATGTACCAGTTTTACTTCAGACATAACATACCCTGTGGCTGGTTTGTGGGCCATATTCTGCATCACTAAGTGCATCAAAATGAGCATCATATTTCTGTCCAATCTGATAGCGGAGTACATTAAATTCCTGAAACATCGTGATTCGTCAAATAATTTAAAATAAATCACCCTGAAAATAAGGGGTTTTCAAATTCAATAAAATCAAGAACACCTGAGTTGCAGATATATAATAGCTCAAGAAGGTAAGCCCAAGTCAATATATAAGTTCAAATGTTCAATAGTCTAAGGCTCTAAGCTTACATAAAATATTTGGTCTTAAAAGTTGTGTCCTATTTTTTTTGGTCATTTAAAGGCTAATATATCAGGTATAATTTTCTGATCAAAAAAAAAATATCAGGTATAATTTTGCTCTGCATTGATGACCGGTGTTTTTCCTTCAATAGCAATGTCAACAGATAGTTAAATGTAGAAAATTTAGTTCGTAATCACTAGCAACATGAGGACTATTACTTTGTGAAAGAAGACGAAAGAAAAAGACCTATATCAGTGGCAACACAAACGTGGTTATGGGTGAACTATGGAAGATCCGTGGTACAAAATGTAAGAACTAAAATTGCAGTGGCACTAAATACAATAGACATTTAAATTTTCCACCCAACATGAGGAACGAATTCACCATTCGAAATGGAGGAAACTTACAAAGTAATTCTCTGAATTTCCATTAGCTTACCAGTCACCATCATCAATACAACAATAATAACCAGTTCTTTAACAGATGGAAGTTGTAAATTAACAGTCGACAAGCTTTTCCAAAATGTCTTTTCTGCACTGAGAGAGAGAGAAAGACAGAAAGAAAGAAAGAGAAAGTAGGGATGGTACCTCAAAGTGAGTCCTCGGAAGTTTAGTTGCTCTTGCTATTTTCTCCTCAATGAAATCTAAAGTCCCTGTCTTATCCTCAGAAGCGGAAAGGAACGTACCATAGCTGTTAAAAAATTATTAAAGAGAACATAAACACGTGATATGAATTCATGGAACTATGTGACATAATGTGCATCTTTGAATTTTAGGAGAATGTTCTCATAAGTCATAACCATAATCACCAATCCTCCCATGGACCAGATCTTTAATCAAAGGAGTAGAGATTCTGAGTAGAGAAGAGGATGAACTACAATTTAGGGTTCTTGATAGAGAAGAAAGAGAGAGATCAGATTGATCTGAATGAAACGAAAAAGTTTTATTGAATGGTGTTATTTTTCCTTACATTTCACAGGGTGGGCTGGACTACTTATATAGCCCAAACCTGAGATACAAAAACAAGAAACAATAAAAGAAACAAAACAAGAAACAATAAAAGAAACAAAACAAGACCCAAGAACTAATACAAGGCCGAATAATTAAGTAACAGATTTATCTCTACTCTCAACTTAACTATCAGTATTATTTCTACCCTTAAGGTTACATTATGAATAAAAAAAAAGGTTACATTTGCTCTATTTACAAGCGAAAAAATATCAACATATCACAAAAGGATCATTTGAGGGCATTATTATGACAAAATTAAGTCTAAACATTATAGATAGCTAAGAGGTCAAGATTCAGGAATTAAACACAAGATGTATTGCTCAAAAAAGTTAATTATCAAGATTAGAGACAAGAGAAGAAATAGAAGAAGAAGTAAATATCTGGAAATCAGACTGCAAGATAACTCCTCAGAGGTAAGATGCTGAAATTCTTTGTCAGTCTCTTTATAATTCCTTTTTTGTTTCTTATCAAGATTCGTATCAAACATTTCTCCACAGATTCGTGATAAAGTGATGCATAAAACATTCTACTTTTGCAGTTTGCAATTAACTCAAACAATTGATTATTCAACATACACGCACACAAACACAAAATACCTTGTTCTAATTCCCTTTGTACTCTCCTTTGTGTCATCCTTCCGTAATACCAAACCCGATGGTTTTAGTCGTTCCCTTGCCATATCAATCATAGTTTGACATTGTTCTGAACTCAGAAAATTAGGAAAATATGAAGCGCGAGGTCTCCAGCTCAAGACCTAGGGATAACAAGCCAATTCAAAACATCATATATTTGAGAGTCAACGTACACTTAAGTCAATTCTCCAACAAAATCAAATGCTTGATATTTGGATTCTCTAAAATAGTACAATAATAATACTTGTATATACAAAAATATATGTTTTGATGGCACATTCACTCCGCCACTCTTTGACGTGCTCATTACATTTTCCCACAACATATAACAGATACTTTTGGATGTATAGATATTGTTATTCAAAATAATAAAATGAGAAACTGAATGATGATTAATTCCTTTAGATAAATAACTATTAGTGGGTGTAAGCCATATCAAATATCTCGTCTTATCATCATTCTCACTTTAGCCCTTTCCGTCTTAACTGAAATAATCAATACGAGATTTCTATCCTTCTCATAAACGTCTATGATATGAAAATGTTTACGTAAATTCACTGAAATCAGTGATTCTACCAAATAATCTCACAAGCATTGCGCTATTTCAAACAGGAAAAGGAATCGTAAAATGCCGCCATCAAATGAAATTAAAATTTAAAAAAAATAACAATAACCTAGCAGAAGAACATTTCAGCAAAAGATTGATAACGCTCGAAAAAACAAAATCACGCACCTGAAAAGGAATCGATGTGAAGGAATTGTCACCTGATTCTCCCGCGCGCAACAAATTGTACTCCGTTTCCTCTTTCGTCGACTCAACCAACATCGCCCTCGATCTCGTCCTATCATTGTACTCATCATTATTCTGCAAATCCTGAGCAATCGGTAACTTCGAACACGTAAAAATCAAAACTAGAAAAAGAAAACGAGATCAAATTCAAATCTCAAAGAAGAATATGATGATGATTAAGGTTCAAAAGCAAAAACCTGAGAGTGAAAGAAGAGAGAAGAAGCGTAGAATCCAGCGAGAAAGAAGAAGATGCATACGATGATGACCGAATGCGTGCTGAAATTCTTCGTCCTCCAGCTCCTCCAGCTCCAGTTTCCTTTAATCGCCTTGTCTTTCATCTGCGTTGTGCGCAGAGAGTGTTTTTATTTTTTCTTCTCCTCCTCTTAATTCTTCTTCTTTGAACCAAAATGATAAATGACAAGTAATTCGTTGCTTCTGAGACTTATATAAGAAGTTGGTTTTGCAGTTTTCTCATCAGTGCTTTCAATGGCCATTTTTTTTAACTGATTTTCCCAGTGCAGCTGGTTCAATGTGACTGTGTGCGCCCGCTTATTTATTTGAACTATCTAGTCCAACCTATATCAAAGTCATTGTAATCCACTGGATTCGATTAATTAACTATTTGAAGACGCGAATGACGGTTCCACTACTTGCTCTTTAATCCAATAGTATAGTTTTGGCCTTTTCGAGATCTCATAGAATTAATTTAGGTGAAATATTTAATGCCGCATCTCATGTTAAATCACTTAATTTAACTATGAAAAAATTTAATATTTATAATTACTTAATCTAATTATATATTGATTCAATTTAATATTATATTCAAATTTTCATATTAAAATAATAATAAATTTTATACTGACATAATCTAACATTTATACTTATTAATTTAACTTTTAATATTGGTAGCTAATTTAATTTCACTTGAGTGTAAATATAGCATTGCTAATAATTTATTTTTTTAAATAGAATAACTAATTTTATTACATCGTTTTGGGCCTTTTGGGCAATTGTTTGAACGGTTGATTTTATAAAATTTTAAATTTTATAATAATAATGTGATTTGATTGTCTCTACAATACTCAATTGCAGAGCGTACCACCGAAAAGAAAATTGATTAAATATAAAAGGAAGCCATTTTGAAAGGGCAACATGGAAAGTAAAATATTAGCAAGAGACTAACTAAAATAATAAAATATCACTAAAATTATCCCAATGAGAAAAAAAAATGTCCCAAAAATGAATCACTAACATAGAATAAGTACAGTAGAAGTAGTTTAAAACGTGAAGCAAAAAGGTCACTAATAAGTAATAAAGCCATAATATTTCATGCCAATTGACTAATGCAACGCTAACTAATGGACACGCAAACAATTGCACAAAGTGAAGTCTTATTTGATGCACACATGCACAAATGATAAAACAGGGGAATAGTCTATAGATAGATAGAAACAGGATGAATGAATACTTACCTATTCAAAAGTTAATAAATATGTCATATAATATAATGCGCTAGTGCATTATATACCGAGTACCTAGACTTCTCAATATGAGAAAAGTATATGAAAGAAATTAAACTCCAATTTCGCGCCAGGATTTTAGCTGAATACTTCACTGTTAATTTGCTCTTCACTAATTACTAAAAATAAGCACTCACTTCTCTGAAGTTTGGGAATACTTATACAGGCAGAGTTAGTTTATATGTTAGTTGTCGTTAACTAACTTAAAAGGCACGACAATGAACCTTAACCCATAATAATTTTGTCGCATAATAGAAATACGTTCAACTAGTATCAAAAAGTGTGTTATACACAATATGAAATATATACTATATGTATAATACGTACTTATAACACACATTTCATATCATATATAACACACTTGGATAATAATTAAATATATTTTTATTGTACGGCAAACATTATTGCTTAACCAAGAGCCTAATCCATTGATGAAGCTATGCAAGAAACGGAAAAAGATTCATGAAGAGACACCTAGGAACTTCTACTTTTTCTTTGTTACATGGAACACCTACTTTACTTTGTCGTCGCTTTGCTACGATCGAAAGTGTATTTTGTCGTTGCTTTGTGCTCGTTCCCGCAGCGTGCAGGTAATAGGAACAGCGTTCCAATTTGCGTGCAAGGGAAACACTCGCCACGTTTTCCCCTCGCCTTTCACAAGCCACATAAATATAAAAACAACGAAAAAACATTTTGATTAGGATAATCTGAGTCCTATAGAACCTTCACCGCATCAGATGAACGGTGCATAAGAAGACCACGTGGACAATAAGCTTTGAAAATCTGGAAAACGCACAAACGTTATTTACTTGTAGTCCTCCTCCACGTAAATAATATATGTGGTCCCTGGCATGTCCGCATAAAAAAAAACATTGCCATTAACCAGTGAGCTTAATATCATCTCCTCCTCTTCCAACCCTGAAGAAATTTAATACCAGAAGTTTAGAACACAACCCTTTTGGTGATAGCTTAAATTCAACAAGTAAATGCTAAGATTAAATGTCTACTGCTCTCTAATTCCAAGTGCACGACAAGAAAGACCAGGAAGCAGCTATGGCTCGTTGATGATTCGTAATCGAAGAGCTTCGAATTTTTCTCATCGGGTTTCGATCAAGGTCAAGGCCATAAAGGATGAGATGGATGGGGAAACAAGTGGGTCATCAGGACGAAGCTGGGATCCTGGGTTGGAAATTGAGGTCCCTTTTGAGCAGAGACCGGTATGTTTCATGGTATTGAAAAGGGATTAAAATGGATTATTAGTTAGTTATCATGTCTGTTCCACTAAAACTGCTAGTTTTCAATTTATGCTGAACCTAGCTAATACTATACTTACTGTGCAATAATAGGTGAATGAGTACTCGGCTCTGAAGGATGGAATTTTGTATTCATGGGGTGAACTGGGTCCAGGGTCCTTCTTCCTTCGCCTTGGAGGCCTCTGGTTGGGAGTTTTCACTGTTCTTGGAGTGCCAATTGCAGCTGCAAGTTTTAACCCTTCTAGAGTAAGGAAGAAGTTAAAATTATATGTGCATTATCATTGAGACATCAAATTAAGTAATCAACCAGAAATGTTGATAAATATACAATATTACACCTGAGCTGCACACAAACAAACACCATTTATAGAGTGACACGAAAAACTTCCTTATGCCAGTTTTAATTGTTCACAACCTTGCAGGAGCCTCTGAGATTTATACTAGCTGCTGGAACAGGAACACTCTTCATTGTATCCTTGATTATCTTGAGGATTTATCTGGTGCGTTCTAATTCTCTTTTGGATCTGCATACCACAATCATTTCATCAAAGGGAACTTGGGAGTATGGGGTTAAGTAAGGCAGAGTAAAATAATTATGTCCTGCTGTTGGACATCATGGATTCAAAACCGCATTGCATTTGTAGCTCAAGGATTCGAGTTCTAGCTCAGTCTGAACTCCATCTTATAGTCATACTCATACATGATGCATGCTTATATGTTGTTGCCCAAGTGCAATACAAGTTTATAACTGAACGTAATCCGTTCATCGTTCACACTGTAAGGCTTATATCTGCACTTCATACTTGTATAATAGTTACAGTCAAGATAATTGAATTACAATAATGCAGGGGTGGAGTTATGTTGGTGATAGACTTCTAGCAGCAGTCATTCCTTATGAAGAAAGTGGATGGTATGATGGACAGATGTGGGTCAAGCCACCCGAGGTTAGCATCTTTTTTGCAACTAAAGTTGTAGCATACATACAAATCTAACACCCCATCAACGTTCATAATAAAATTAGTAGAATCCCATAAACAAATGTATATATCTTGAATAAGGTTGATGAAGTTTAGTTATGCTGAGTGTACTTAAATAAGAGATGTTGTATTTGTATTTATGCAAAAGTACTTTCTTTCGGGTCTTCTTCCTTTACCAGAGAAAACAGCACAAAGGTACCTCTGGAGACTAAAGACTTGAGTAAAAAGCATAATATTCGAGGCAGTACACTTGACCCCAAAGGAAAAAATCCTCGATGAATAGAAGGATGGATTTTAGATGTTGCTTGCAATTTGAACTTTGTTACTTGGACACAGTCAAAAAGTTAGTTCAAAATTAATGAAATATAAGGACATGGAAGCAGTGACATGCTTCATTTCTCTCATTTCAGGCACTTAAAACTGAAAACTTAGCTTTCTTTGCAGATCTTGGCTCGTGATAGATTGTTGGGCTCTTACAAGGTACTGAACATAATATGTTAAATTTGGATGCAGGCTTGAAGAGTAATATGTTAAATTTATTGTAGCATGACTCACATATATTTCATGTTTCCAGGTTAAACCAGTTGTTAAACTGCTTAAGCAAACACTAGTGGGCACTGGAGCATTACTTGTTACAGGAGTTTTGCTATTTATCTTTGCTACACCAGTGGAGAATTTTTTTCACACCACCTTTAGCACAGAAGAAAATAAATCAACCGCTCAAGCTCCTAAGGTTAACACAAAGTTCAACTTAAGGTAAGCAAAGGCATAGAAAGATACTGCACTATATTCCAGATTATTTCCATCATGTCATGACAATTTTTTTTTTTTTTAAATGCATGTTGTAGAAAGGAGGAGTTGCTTAAATTGCCTGTAGAGGTGATAGCTGATGACGATTTAGCAGCAGCTGCTGCTGAGGCTGCTGATGGAAGACCAGTCTATTGCAGGGATAGGTTTTATCGAGCACTAGCAGGAGGCCAGTATTGCAAATGGGAGGATCTGCTCAAATAAAGGAGGAAAGAAAAAGTATCTATAGTCAATTTCATTTAATTGAAGCAGTTCATGACTTGTAGTGACTCTAATGGCCCAAGTTCTATTCTATCTGTCAAGATTCAAAAACCATCAGAGCAGAAAGCAAACATACCAAGATATATTGTGAAGAAACATGAGATCACACTAAGCAACAACGTAATCATCATATGAAACGACACGTCATATTACTATTTGCATTATAAATTAAGGACAACATGAGTACAAAATTTAAGAATTAAAAATGGGAACAAGAAAACATACTTGAAGATATGTATATACAGATACAGAAGTACACGCATGCAAGCTCTTTCACGTGTGTCTGAACAATTCTCCAAGGTGGAGAAGATTGTTTTTGGTATACCATTAGTTATGGCAGCCAAGAAGATTTCAGGGAGATAAGTGTTCAGCTATATGACCATTCCGGTTTAGGGGCGGAAATTCCTTGTTTAGTAAAACTACTAGCTTCCATAATATTGACCGATCCCGATAGGCACCTATAACGGTATGCTCTACATAGAAACATCAGGGATGTATATTTGTTTCTGGTCGCAGCTCAATTCAATGCCGATGCAAAACAGCTTCAGCATGATATTGGTTCCTCAAATATTAAAGCAGCACCAGCAGCAAATCTTACCCAATGATAGCCAACATATTCCAGAGCAAGGTAGACCAAAAACTGAATTTGCTGTGGACTGTGGTCAAGTAAAACAAAACTGATTGAGGCTTCTAATGAGATTTCCTTTCAATTCTTAAAGAGCATTCCTCCCATAAGTGACATGAGGATCTTCTGAAATCACTAAATAGAGATCAGTAAAGGATCTGCTGCTCTGTCCAAATTGCAGAATAAAATTTTGTTGTGTCATAAGCCTGATAACCCAATTAAACAAGTTTCTTGCACCAGTGAAGAATTCTGAACATTTGTGCTCCAACAGCATTCCTAAATGTTTTCTTGCTTGCTTTAGCATATTCAATATCAAGTGTCCGATATGCAAGAGCAAACAGATACATTGCTGGATGAAGTCTTCTGCATATTGCATAACTGAGTCAATATACTCCATCGGCAAGTAATTGGTGGTTGAGACATAATTTCTAAAAAAATCAGTTAGCTTTTACGACTTCTAAATGTCCGAGATGAAACAACAACAAATTTAGGAATTCAGAATACAGAGTTAAGCTGATGTTGCTGTATAGGAGGACAATGATTCTGAACAACTTTTATAATCAGAAACTAATTTAGTTGAGATATACATATGAAACGAAATGCAGCTGATGGCAGTTTACCAAGCAAAAGTGCATGTCAAACAGATATTTCCAGGAATGTCAAACAAAATGAAGATTTCAAATATTCCCTGGGAAAATCAACCCCCCCCCCCCCCCCCCCAAAACACACACACCACAAAAAAAAAATCCATAGTATTTATACATCATTAATAACCATTCCATAATGCACATCATACATTTGTGAAAAAAGTTTATAAGAGGACAAGAAATATCACTTAACTTACCTGTCAGTTCCTTCATCATTATCGAAGCCATCCCACAACCTTTGTGATGGTACTGTACGACCTTTTTTATCTTTGCCATATGTTTCAACATACCAACCCCCTATGTCATGGAAGCCACAACGAGGCTCAAATAGCCAAAATCTGTATAATTGAAGGTTTAAAATCATTAAAATCTAACGAGCATGGATGAGAAAGCAGCACATAATCTTCACAGAACAAGTTTCAGTGTAAAAAATTTCATATAAACTTCATAAAACAACAGTACATTTATTTTTGCAGTAAAGAAGCATAAGTGAGTACAGAAGAAAATTTTCTCAGCAGTAAATCAACATATTAATATGACATCATCAATTCATGGTTCTTTCACCTCTGAAAGAAACAGCAATACCATTTTCCAGACAATTTGAAGTTGAAATGAAATAAGTATAGTTAGTCCAATGACTGAATTGTTTTAATATTTCAAGAGAATTTCTGAATGTGTTGACAGTATTATTGAACATCTAATGGCAGCAATCAAGGAAGTAGAGGACTGGTGTGCAAAATAAGATCAGAACATGTTCAAACAAAGAAAGAGATCAACACAGTATATGTTATAGTGTTCACCGATAATATTACAGAGATGTGAGAGCTATACTTGCTTGGTGGTAATCGTGCTCTAGTGCATCTGCACTCACAAACTGAAACTTTGTCACCCACTTCATACCAATGCATATGCTTCACCTGAAAATTTTTATCATAATAAACATTCCATGATTACAAACACCTAACAATACCAAATTATTCACAATACTACATTTCGATCCTGTAACCCAGACCATCCTTCTCATATTAAAGAATATGAAAAATGTAAACAAAAAGAACTTAGTACTTGTGAAATAATAAAATCACTTTTAGGCTGTATGAATTAAACCAATAAGACAATGGGAAATCAACTTTACATACCAGCAATGTTCTATGTTTCATGATTGCATGGGTCTTTTCACCATTGCCATTGTAGACATAACAACAACCTTCATCTGGAGTGCTCCCAAGTCCAGATATGGTTCCCAAATGAATTCTGCTTCCAATTGAATCATTTATAAAGTAATTGTTCGAAAATCCACTGCTAATATGTTTGAGATCTTCATCTGCATTAAGGAAAACGTGAATGTGATCTTCAGCTTCTTCTTTCTGCATCCCAGCAGAATAGCATCTAGGTAGGTCCCTGGATGCTGTAGCAACTACTCTTCCAGAGACATGCAATTCTAGATCTCTATACGCATCTGACACGTTACTTGAAATTGTAGAGGCATGAGTTTGATGAGTTCCAAAATCGCCTGGCTTTTCTGCGTTGACGTGAACATTCTCCTTTGTCGTCAATTGGCACAGGCCAAAATGGAAGGATCTGAAAGAAGCCAACTTTTCATTTTTAGTAGGTGATACTTCTGGAATTTTGTTAACTAGGCAAACCATCCCAAAAAGATCACGGCCTGAAACCAAGTGCAAAACCTCAGGAGTTTCATGAGAGGACCTCTCCTCAGCCTCAAAGCAGTCAGGAAAAAGCTCCATAGGCATAGAATCAATTTCAGGACCGTAATATGCCGCATGAATAGCTGAATAGAAATCTCTCTCAAGTACATCAAAATAGCCTGTTCCAACCACCACCTTCTTCTCTGACAAAATATCATTTATAGCTAACCTGTACCACTTTAACCATTCAACAACTTCCATCTCCTTGAATGTAGTAGCATGTGATTTGTAAATGTGCAATTTTGAACCCTGTCCAGAATGCCTCTGCATAAGCTTTCTCTGAGACAACAGGTACATGTCATAATGGGCTCTCTTCCGAGAATCTGAAAGAATCTGCAACGAATCATGGACTAGTCTGTTAGTCAAAATTCCCTCCAAACCATAAAAAACCCACACAGTATATACCTATCTAGACTATATACAATGGTTTACAAGATTTCCAGCAGCTCAAGTCATGAACTTAAGCAATAAATCAGTGGCAAATATCATGTATAGCATATCAAAAATTGAAACACTTGTGTATAGTTGTTGTTCCCACTAGCGCCACTACTATTTCATCTGATTAAACAATTCGCCTTGGACCGATCATCGTTTCAAGGACACTAAACTGCTATTCAGATAAGTGATATCACTACCAAGGTGAGCTTCTTCAAACTCACTGTCAGTGTTCCAATTTGACAATCTCTGTATATATGACTAAGAACTAGCTAAACAAATTAATTAAACAAAATAGGTTATCGAAATTCGACAGATTATTATGAGCAAGCTTTTTTTCACAGCCATGAAATAACTTACTTCGATCATGAGTTCATCTTTGTTCTTCATTCAGAATATTCAAGCCAAAACCAATAATTCGGTCCAACGCAATCGCAAAAGAAGCATTCCATAAAAATTTTAAAGCATTCTTCTATGAATCACACATCATTAATGTGTCTCCATTCAAGTTCAAACTCAAGCTATCTCATAATCCCTAGGCTATAAACGACAACAAATCAACAATGATAAACCCTCAGCACGATTTGCACTCACCTCGTAAGCGGCGAGGATTTGCACGAACCGCCGAGACTCAGCGGAATCGTTCCTTGACTCAGCAAGGTCCGGGTGAGTTTCTTTTGCTAATTTGCGAAACGACGCTTTGATCTCATCGAATGAGCTGGTCTCCGACACTCCCAACAGCTCGTACGCGTTCTCCACGGGAAATTCCGCCCAAGCCGATTCAGATGCACTACTGAAGCCATGGTCTCTGCAACTCCGACACACAAATACGACGTCGTAGAGCGTTGAAACGACGCCGTTTTGTATAATTGATGTCAAATAAATTGGCCTCCGGTGATTGATTCCCACGACGGTGCTGTACCCGGCGAGATGGAGCATATTAATTTTTTTAATTATCTTAATTGGTTTTTCTTATTTCAGTCTAATTAGAAAAAATATATATATGTGATAATTGAAGGCACGCAGTTCAAGGATGGCACCGGAGTGGGTGTAGAGTATAACTGTGCAGCGTTTTTGAAGAAGAACGTCGCAATGCGCTCACCGCATGTTGCACGGAGCGTGCATTTATCAAACGACGACACGTGTTTCTGAATAGGGTGAGTTTTTTTTTAAAAAAATAAATTTATTTTTATTTTATAAATTAGGGTTTAATCAGTGTTAAACCTTTTTTACACTACTGTCACGTCAATCATGATTGTATTTTATCTCTTCCACTATCCGAAAAATCATACAAATTAAATGTTTTGATTGGACGATAGTGCAAAATATCTTTACAGTGCATCAAAATTAAACTCTATAAATTATTGTTCTTGGCTAGAAATTTTATTACTATTAATGTAGTTAAAATGTTAAACAACTTGAATAACTTTGAATAAAATGTTAACCACAATAATCCTCAAAAAAGAGACTAACATAAATGATACAATTTTAAAGTATTGAGAATGTCCAAATTGAACTATCCTAAAGAAAATTTCTCATTCATGATATTATCATACAAGAAAATAGACGTGTGAAACAAAACAAAATAAACATACGCGTGAGTTCATCAAATATAAAAAATATATAATAAAAAAAACGGTTTTACTTTGTCATTAATTTTGTTGTCTTAATTGCAATTCTAAGAGTACACGTTATACTCTAACTATATGAGGAAAATGTTATATAGTAAGATGAGAAGATCAAGTATTCGTACTTCTTTTACGAGTGTTCAAAATGAGAGAATTAGGTCATTGTGTGCTTTGATTTTCTCTCTCGTAGCTGTAGTTTTCATTTCTCATACTCCACAAAGGTTTTCATATGAAGTGCATTTGAACTGCAAGTTTTCAAACCTTGTTTGTTTTGTAGTTACACATGATCAAATGGGAGTTTGCCTGAAGTAAATACTTTAAACAAAATGCATTGGGGAGTAAATTTTTTTATTTTAGGTTGAGAAGAAATCAAATCAAAACAACCTATTAGTAATTCTAGCTAGTACTCTAATAGTCTGATGCATGTCATGCATCTCCTTGTAAAATTCTCCTTAATCCAATAATACACATTGTGACTTGTGAGACTGTAATATGAACCATGATATCCTTTACTTTGCCCTACTAGGCTATTATATATTTCATCGAAAATGATTTGCGTACATCAGCATTTCATCCATTAAGTATCAGAGTGAGTGTGTGCTACATATCAAATTGGGGAGGAGTATATGTGTGAGTTTGAGTTTTTATTTTAAATGGTGGACCCATAAATTACATAATATTTGATAAATGATTGATGGATCCGTACTTGATGTACATGTAGTACTTTTGTATATTTCACAATTAAGGCAATGGTTTTCATACGAGGACAAATGATCATAAAATTCCAATTATGAAGATATGGAGTTTTACGTTTTCAACAAATTAAGAAGATACTATATTTCTATATAAGAGAACAACCTGTGAGAAACTAGCAAAGTTCTAAATTAATCCGTTGAGTTCATATAATCAAGGATTACATGCCATTGCATCACATGCAAGCAAGCTGTTATATCATGCTTTCTACTTTTAGATAATAATCATAATAATAAACACTTAGACCAGCCGTGGTTTTGACGATACATCTTTTCGAATTACTTACACTCAATTACAACATAATCACATCGATGAAGAATGACAGAAAACAAGCTAAATGAACCAAAATAAAGAGAAAGGAAAAACTACAGCAAGAATATATGTCGAACAGGGGTGTAATGTGATTAAATTAACAGAATATAGTAAAAAAATGCTAATAATAAGAATATCAAAGTGAATTTTACTCACATAAAAAGATAATTTGGTTACTTAGCAGGTGAGATACATCAGAAAAACACTCAAAATGCGATATAAGATATTCCTTAATATTGCTATTTTAAGAAACAATTATTATTTTCAAATTTCCCATTGCAGTATATATATATATATTAAAGAATGAAAACATTTATAAGATGTATTAATACTTACAAACCTTCAATGTGTCGTGAGCCACAAGAAACTGCTAGCTTTGATCTCCCCATTCACACACCTCCTCATTCCGATTGTACTATTTCTTCCTTCTACTTTTGCCGCAATGCATATTCAATTTGACAGTACAACCACTATATCTTCTAATTCCTTTCTTCAATTATCCCTTTTCACACTTCTTTGATGGCAACATGTACTAATCTTCCACTAATCCCTATAAAAGCTCAGTTTTGATGGTCACACTACTCTCACTACATACAAACAATTATTAACTGTGAGACAACATATTAAATTAAGTAGCATGGAGACACTTAAGCATCCTCTCATTGCAATCATTCTTTTAGCTTTGGTTTTGTGTTTATGCAATGCATCCACCATGCCATTAATGGAGGACCAAAAGATCTCCTACATAGTACTGGTGGACAAATCCCAAATGCCAGCAAACTTCATTCACCATTCAGAGTGGTATGAATCATGTCTAAAATCAGTATCCAAATCAGCAAAAACGATCTACGTCTATGAAAATATTCATGGATTCTCCACAAGATTAACTCCACAAGAAGCTCAGTTACTGAAGAACCAACCCGGCATTCTAGATGTGCTCCAAGACAGATTGTACCAGATACATACAACTCGATCCCCAAAGTTTCTAGGACTCGACAAACTCAGAGACTCACCCATCATAGCAAACGCAACATCCGATGTAATCATCGGACTCCTCGACACCGGAGTTTGGCCCGAAAGTAAGAGCTTCGACGACACGGGAATGGGACCCATCCCAAAATCGTGGAAAGGAAAATGCGAAGAGGGTGAAAATTTTACAGTGGCAAACTGCAATAAGAAACTGATTGGAGCAAGAGTGTATCACTCAGGGCATTTATCTTTGGGGCTTAGAAAGGACGAATCCAATGCATTTATGTCAGCACGTGACGCAGATGGCCATGGAAGCCACACTGCCAGCACGGCCGCAGGGTCTCCTGTTCAAGGCGCGAACCTTCTCGGGTACGCTACCGGAACGGCACGTGGCATGGCTCCACACGCAAGAGTGGCCATGTACAAGGTTTGCTGGGGTAACGGTTGTTCCAGTTCTGACATATTGGCCGCAATGGACCAAGCCATCTCCGACAACGTCAACATCATCTCAGTGTCTCTCGGAGATGACCGCCCGAATCAATACTACGACGACGTCATCGCTATTGGAGCCTTTACGGCAATGGAGAAAGGCATTCTGGTCTCTCTCTCTGCAGGAAACTCTGGTCCTGAAAATGGGACAATCATCAATTTGGCACCTTGGATTGTTTCGGTGGGCGCTAGCACAATCGATCGGGACTTCCCCGCGTACGTTACCCTCGGAAACGGAAAAACATACCACGGTATGGCAATTTATAAGGGAAAACCTTTGCCCAATAACACTTTGTTTCCGTTCATATACCCTGAAGATGGGTGCGATGATGGTTCCTTGGTGCCAGAAAGAGTTAAGGGAAAGATAGTGCTGTGTAATGGCGAATTTGAAGATGTCAGAATGGGATACAATGTGCAAGTTGCCGGCGGTTTAGGCATTGTGATTGCGAATGCGCCACAACAGGGGGAGGACCTTCTGGTGGAGGCAAATCTTTTGCCGGCAGCAGCTGTTGGTTTTAAAGAAGGGGAAGCCATCAAGAAATACGTGTTGTCTGATCCAAATCCAACGGCCACGATTAAATTGTATGAAACAAGGGTCGGGGTTCAGCCTGCGCCGGTTATTGCTTCTTTTAGCTCACGCGGCCCCAATCCCATTACGTCGCAGATATTAAAGCCTGATCTGGTCGCGCCAGGTGTCAACATCTTAGCGGCGTGGTCGAGGGTAGCGAGCCCTTCAGGGTTTATCGCTGATAAAAGGCGCGTTGACTTCAACGTCATCTCAGGCACGTCGATGTCGTGCCCTCATGTGAGTGGGCTCGCGGCTATGATCAAATCCGTTCACCCTGAGTGGAGCCCAGCCGTTATTCGCTCAGCGCTTATGACAACGGCTTACACCACTTACGCTAACGGTAAGAGGATTCTAGACAGTGCAACTTCGCAACCGTCAACGCCGTTAGAATACGGAGCTGGACACGTGAACCCCGTTGCTGCGCTTAATCCTGGACTGGTATATAATCTAACAGTGAATGATTATCTTGAGTTATTGTGCGCGATTAATTACACAGCTAAGGAGATAAAGAAAGTGGCGCGTAGAGACTTCAAGTGCGACAAGAGCAAACAGTACAGTGTCACAAAACTTAATTACCCTTCGTTTGCGGTGGTGTTTGACTCAGAGAAGAGTGTGGTGAAACACACAAGGACTCTTACCAATGTGGGACCCGCGGGGACATACAATGTTTCTGTTAAGTTGGAGACTCCTGGGGTGAAGGTCTTAGTTGAGCCAGAGGTATTGAGTTTTGGGGAGAAGGAGAATAAGTCGTATATGGTCACGTTTACGTCAACGGGTTCGATCCCAGACGTTGGGAAATTTGGCTTTGGACGTTTAGAATGGTCTGATGGAAAGAACGTTGTTGGAAGTCCAATTACTTTTGGCTGGAGTAAACTTGCGAAATACTAAGAAAACTGGCCATAAATTTTCTTAATGAAATGTGTATGGATTATAAATCACTGTTATTGGTGTTATATCATGGAGATTAGCATCTAGAAAATATTTTATTCATCCTGCTATAAATAAATAATGTCAGCTGCTGTGAATGGAGGAAGTTTAATTACCTTCTGCAACAACCTTACATCACATGTGAAAGTTCGTTACTCTTTAGTATATGTATCATGCACTTAACACTTGCATGCTCTCTTTAGTTGATGTATATGGTTCAAGGCCGGTATTGCTATATATACACTACTGCAATTAGCCACCATCAAGCTACCATAAAAAAATTCAATCAAAATAAATAAAAAATTCAATCAAATAAATAAAAAAAAACTCAATCAAATAATAAAGAAATTAATTTAATAACAACTACAAATTGACAAAATAATATATTTTGTCCATTTTTAGTATCAATGTGTATTATTTTAGTGATAATTTAATGATAAAAGTGCTATTTTTAGGAAAAAAATAATGTATTTTGTGCTATTTATTCATTTTCATCATAATTGTAATGAATCTATTTGATTATTTAGTTAATTTTAATTATCATTAAGTTATTTTTTTGGATTTTTTTATTTGTTTATATGGATTTTTTAACTGTGGCCGATGATGGCTAATTACAGGGGTGTACCTCTAGCATTTTTCATTATTCCATGCAAGATTTCTCATCTCCAACAATGAAAGCGAATATTTGAGTTAACTCTGATAAATCCAGTAAGTATTAAAATAAAGGCTAAATTATCATTTTGATCGACTAGTTTTTTCCATATTGTTATTTTGGTCCACTTCCTTTTAATTTGTCAATTTCGGTCCACTTTCTTTCACATTGTTATCACTTTTGGTTTACTTCCTTTGAAAATGTTATCACTTTTAATTCATCATCTTTGTTAGTCTTTTTTGTCCACGTCAGCACGGTTAAAATTCATATCAATAAGGTCAAAGTTCACGCACTAATAGAAAAATGACTGTTATTGTGATAAATTTCCCCAAGAAAAATATTAAAATCAGTCGAAAATACTATTTTCCAGTAGAATTTGTGACGAGAATGTGTTGGATAGTAAAAAACTCGATAACTATTATTTCTGACGGTCCCTCAGAAATATCTAAAAGCTTTAATGGGAGTTTTAAGTTTTAATCCATGATAATTTCCGGCGGACTTTTTACACGGAAATTTTTTATGAATATTTCATTCAAAAATTTTTGGCAGAAATTGCTCACGGAAAGCTCCGGCAGATTTTTTACACGGAAAATTACTGGCTGAATGTTTGCAAGAAATTATTGGAGGGTGGAATCATTTTCTAATAGATATTTTCAATAGATAAATATTTTTAATAAATATTAATTTTAGTATATACAAAACAACATTAATAATTTGCATCAAATACTCCAAATTTTACATTTAAAATAAGAAAGTTCAAATAATCCAAAAAAAATGCATCGATTTTAGTTTTTACATATATAGCCAAATAACAAAAGATGCCCTTAGAAACTAGAAAGTTCAAATAATCCAAGATATCATTAATATAATCTTTATGTATCACTTAAAAGCTCAATGATTTTCACTAGAAGTATCTCTACAAGATCTATCATCCGAACCACAATTGATTTTTACTTTTATGTTTTTTCTTCTTCGATGCATAACTCACTAAACTCATGAGTTTTCCCAAAATCTTCTTGCATCTTTTGTTGTTGGTTGGATATTTCAAAAAATTGCTCTTCCCACTTGTGATTGATCTCAACTCTTTGTTGAGTCAATTGCTCTTCAAATCACTTCTCCATAGCTTTTTTTTTTCATTTTACAATTTCTTCATTTCCTCGTGTAGTTAATTAATCATGTGGAGAGTATACATCTATCTACGATTTTATGGGATTACCATTTTCTACAATTTTAATTTTATATAAGAAAAGATATAAATGTTAAAGATAGCTACCAAAAAAAAAACGCAAGTAAAGAGAAGTTGGGGAGAGGTGATGAAAAACTAGGAGTAGGGAAGAAAATTATTAAACTCCTAACTAAGAAAAAATGTAAGGGTAATGTAAATTATTAATAAAATGGGATAAAACTTGCATCTATAAAACAATGATGGGTAGACCAAGATGAGCAAATGGATCTTTCAGTAAAGGAAAATGGGTCAAAAGAAATAGAAAAGTTCTCATTATGTGCATGTAAGTGAAACAATTCTGCTACTTTTCTGTTTTTTTTTTCAATTACTGTTATGAAACAATTCGATAGATGAAGGCTTGCTTTAGTTTCATTTTAAAGATAATTTTTATTATGCAATTTACTTGATTAATGGAAACATGGAAGCTATGTATATGATCATAATGGGAAGAAATATCTTGACTCACTTGGTATCTCATTTGGTACGAATTTTATTTTAGCTGTGATCTGTTAAATATATCCACATACTCTCATCATTACTTTGTATATTTTACATGTGAGACTTAACACCTAATTTAATAAGTTTTATTTTTCTTTAAATGTTTTGTCCATTAAAATGGTTTACTTGAAATTTATGTTTAATTTTGCAGCGGGCAATGATCCACGTCTGGTTGAAGCTGCCACATCTTACATACATATAATTCTATGGCTGTTTATTTTTCTTCTTTATAACTTTCTTCTACATTTTGACCCTTTTTTATTTTTCTTCTTTATTAAGCGTGCAATTAACAAGTGCTCAATTCAAATAAAAACCAAGAACAACACAACTCACTTCATTCTAATGACTTACAACTCATATATATAACTTGTGCTCCCCAATTTGCTGCAGGTTTTCTCCAAGTCCACGATAAGTCCTACTAATACTTGAATTAGCCAATCTCACTTTATTTTCCTGCATATATAAGATGGAAAATATACAACTAATGTCATTTGTGACTTCATTTTATAACTGAATTTTAAATGATCCAATTCTAGGCCATCTGAAATGTGATGAAAACTACAACTCCATTGATATTATTATACACAAAAGATAGAAGGTGTTCTGACTAGGCAAGCCAACAAAATGACAACACATCAAAACCATGAATAAATATGCTACATTATAATTAACTAGACCTGTAAGGAAACAGCTGCACCAAAAGAAGCCACAACAACTTCACTGGTACCCTGGCAGAAGTCACCAAACTGCTGACAAATAGCAATCCAATTAGCATCTTGGCTCCCATTATTAGCTAAGTACACTACAGCAGCAGCAGATGATGCAGTTGCTGTCACAAAGGCCATCATCACCTGCAATTACTTTGACAAATTCAATTACATTGATGATGATGATGATGATGAACTGATGTATGATCTATTTATCTTTTGTTACAAACCAAAATGACCAAACGGGTGAAGGGCAGGGCGGGAAGATCACCCCTTTTCCATTCACGTATAAGAAAAAGAAGAAATAACAGAATTGAGTGGAGAGAAAAGCGGGAATTGCGGTAGTTTGTTAGAGGGAAAACAAGTAGTATTAATAGGAAAAGGAAAGAAGCAAGGAATTAGGCAGGAATTTAGAAGTGAATAGTGAATTGTGGAGAGAGTGCGACCTCTCGAAAGTTGCACATTATCGTTGTATTTCGTTACTCATACTTTTTCAATACATTCCTCACTGAGTAGAGAATTATCACACTGATATTCTCCCTCTGATTTCTATCCCTTCTACCTCCCATCCTCTTATTCTGTTACTGTTCTATTCCCAATTCTACTATACTGTGCTGAGAGTGAATTGTGTGAGGGAGGTCTTACATCTTTATATTGGATTGAAGCAGCTTACTGTATCAAAGATCAAAAGTAGAAGCCTTGACCCTACTGCGAGGGGCCTAACAATGCAGACAATTGAGAATGGCAAAGAGAGTATGAACAATCCACCTGCTGCTGCATTTGCTACCACAAAAAACCTGCATACACAAAAGTTAAATCATGATATGTTAATATATATAAATATTTCTGAGGTCTACTAGTGTGTTAGATTTCAATTTCAAGGTATTTCAGCACATAATAAGTAATAACTATTTCTAAGATGTTTTCTGTTGGACACAATTAACCTCTAAATAGAATACAAACTTAGTTGAATTCTGGGAAATCATCCCATTGACCATGGAACTGAAGGAACTGAGTGAAGAAGGGAAGTATATGTTCATTGTTTCCCATGATGGCAGCAGCCCCTATAGCACCAAGCCTCAGGATGAAATCAAGGATTGCAACACCCTTTTTCCATCCAGCTCTTGGGAATGGGGTAGCTTTTGTGGATACTACAGTTGCTGAAGATGGAGGAGCATCAAGGATGGTGAATGTGGTTTCAATCTTTAGATATATTAAAGGCTCTCCTGGTAAAGGTTTAATGTATTAGAACAAATATGTGCAGCAATATTCCTTGGGTTATGACATACAATGCATGAAGCATACAATTCCATTGATGTAGAAATACCTTCAAGTTTCTCAGTGGTGTATACTTGTTCAACGCCACATGAGAAAATGAAATACTCACAAGCTCTTTCATATGCATGCCAAGGAGGCAGCCATGCTTAGAAATCTATCCCCAACTTCAGCAGGCACAACGTCCCATAAGTTATTTATCTAGAAATTCATTAAACACGATATACAGTATCATTGTTGTGCTAAAGTTATCTTCAACTGAAACCAATTGAAGTTGTAACTGTCACGTGCTAAAGAAAATAAACAAGAATAACTCAAAATGCTGCATTTGGAATTTTGGATGTATACACAAGAGCATAATAAGAAAAATCCATAAACTGCCAAACAGAACCACCAATTCCAATTAAGTAAAACACTAAAATAAAAATCACGTCCAGTGATTGCCCACAGATTACTAAAGCTGATCTTGCCACAACCTATCTAGTACTGACTATATAATTTTTTTTTAATGATGCAAGTCTCTGATATATTTTTCAAGGTACTTGAAACTGAAACCGAAAGCTCAGAAAATTTCATGAGTTTTAAAAGCGCAGCAATTGAAGTTTTCTAAAATCACACGTTAGCTGACAATGGTTGATATAAAATAGGAGGATAACATGATATGACACAATAGAAAAAGTCACTATTTCTTGACTAGGATGCTACCAGGTAAGGTGCGATTAACTGGCCTTCCAGCAGATGCTGTATCATCATCAGATATACTCCTGGGAGAGTTACGCACAGATGGCAAATTCTGGTCTTCAGTAGGGGGGTGTGGACTATTGGTTGCAATGGCAGAGGTGGCAGAAACAACATTATTGCATGTTTAATCTATAATGGCAGCATTCATCAAAAGAATAGCCATCACCAGCTATAATTTTATTGCATGTTTTCTCTCTGCAAGTACCCTATTTGCTCTGTTTTTCTCTGTTTCTTCAATGGATGCATATTTTTTGTTCTTAAATTCTACCTTTTTTTCTTATTGTGATTAACATGATTAACATGACTGTGAGGTCAGTTACAAATTCACTAATTTCAGCAACAAATCTTAACCAGGACAGCTGAATTAAGTTGAGAATCGCAACTAAATCATACAAATTATCCGAACTTAAAATAATTTCTTAGAAGCTAAAAGAAAATCACATCGTTATTTGCACTCTCGGTCACAAACACACACTAAGAATAGAATGCCAAACCTTGAAATAAGGGATTAGGAATGAAGCTGCATAATATTACGATTGGCTTCCTTTTGCAGTGAGCTAGCTCGTCCTCAATTTATGACCAGTGGACTCTCCAAGCTCTGGCAGCAGCAGCGGCGGCGGCGACAATGGCTCCTCCGATTAGGGTTTGTGTTTTTTCGAGAGAGAAAGAAAGTGTGTCTTCGTGAGAGAGAAAGAGAGAGTTTGTGTTTAATTCTACTTATATAAGTCATATTCTCTCAGTTTTTAATTCTACTCTTTTTGTTTTGTTTCACTTCCCTTTTCCTTTGCTTCGAAGTAGCTTTAGCTTTACCTTCCTCTCTCCATCATCTTCAAACAAACCTCTCTCTGCTCTGTTCTTCTCTCTGCTAGGGTTTCTGGTTTCGCTCTTTCTCTTTCATTCATTCATTCCTAAGGTAACAAAATCAGTTTCGCTTCCCACGCCATTATCATTTTTCTCTGCATTAACAAGAATCTTATAGCATTTTTTTCCCTCACTCTTTCAGAGTCTGAACGCAAGAACAAGAATCTTGTAGCATTTTACTTTCTCTTTGCGAATCTGATGCTGCTTTATGCTTCTGCTTGTTGGATCTTGATGTAGTTCTTGAATTCTAAGCTCTGTGTGTGTTGTGCAGAGGAAGTGAAGTGAAGTAAGTAGAGAGAGAGAGAGAGAGAGAGAGATCGGAACGGAATGTCGTCGCGGGGGGCGGGGCCGTCGTCGGAGGCGCCTCAGCGGCGGATCACGCTGACGCAGACGGCGGGGAACCTCGGCGAGTCGATATTCGATAGTGAGGTCGTGCCTTCATCTCTCGTTGAGATAGCTCCAATTCTTCGTGTTGCTAATGAAGTTGAGAAGACGCACCCAAGAGTTGCTTATCTCTAAGCTTAAAAACTTCACTTCTTTTTTTTATTTTTTCGGGTTTGGATGCATTATTTACTTAAAATAAGATTTTTTTTAATAAAATTATTGAATTTTTTATATGTTTGGGAGTAAATTTTTAGTAAAAGTATAATCACTAGAAAAAATAAAATAAGATCTTATTTGAGAAGCTATAATTTCTATCTTCTGAAAAAAAGACATTTTTTATAACACAGAAAAGATGTTTACGATTAAGTAAAAATCTTTTTATATTACATCCAAACATAAATTGATTTTGTATCCAAACGTTAAATTACTTCTGCTTCTTCAAAAGATTTTATTTAAAAAGATCAATTAAAAAAAAATCTTTTTTTAGAAGCTCATCCAAACAATTCCTTAATTTTGTTGCTTATTTTTGTTTTTGTATTTTTTTTTTAATCAAGGCAATGGTTTCCAGATGAGGACAAATGATCATAAATTTTCAATGACGAAGATATGGAGTTTTACGATTTCAACAAATTAAGAAGATACTGCATTTCTGTACAAGAGAACAACCTGTGAGAAAGTAGCAAAGTTCTAAATTTAAAAAAAAAATTATTAGGTGCACAAACAGTAACAGATTTTTTTATTATCCACCGTACATTATATGACATATAATTCAAAAGGTCAACTATAATAAAAAGAGAAAGGGTTAAGTTTTTAATAAAAGAATAAAATAGTAGATATATCATACAATAAATAGTGTAGAGTAAAAAAAATCAACTATTAATCCGTTGCGTTCATATAATCAAGGATTGCATGCCATTGCATCACATGCAAGCTGTTATATCATGCAGTCTCCTTTTTCTAAACCCTTTGCTTTCTACTTCTAGATAATAATCATAATAATAAACTCTTAGACCAGCCGTGGATTTGACTATATATCTTTTCAAATTACTTACACTTAATTACAAAATAATCACATCGATGAAGAATGACACAAAACAAGCTAAAGGAACCAATATGAAGAGAAAGGAAAAAATACAGCAAGAATATATGTCGAATAGTGGTGCAATTATCAATTATGATTAAATTAACATATTATAGTAAAAAATGCTAATAATAAGAATATCAAAGTGAATTTTACTCAAATAAAAAGAGAATTTGGTTACTTAGCAGGTGAGATACATCAGAAAAACACTTTAAACGCGATATAAGATATTCCTTAATATTGCCATATTTTAAAAGTTATTGATTGTGATTTGTGATATAGAACTGTTTGTGGTAATTTTAAGAAACAATTATTATTTTAAAATTTCCCATTGCAGTATATATATTAAAGAATGAAAACATCTAAAAGATGTATTAATATTTACAAACCTTCAATGTGTCGTGAGTCACAAGACAACTGCTAGCTTTGATTTCCCCACTCACACATATTTTCTTTGTAGTTCAAAATAGCAATGCCTAGGTTTTAACTAACGTGCACGAGCCATTTGGGGTGTGAGCAAAATTTCCGTCAGGCTTTGGGAAAGAGAGGGTGCAATGTGACGCACATCGAGCTCATTCGGATTGTACTGTTTCTTCCTTCTATTTTTGCCACAATGCATAGTCAATTTGACATAACAACCACTATATATATATTCTCCTCCTCTACAAATAATTATCTTTTTTAGAAAATTCTCTTTTGTCCAATATTATTTGTAATTTTAAAATTTTAAGAAAATATTTATTATTTTTTTTCCAATTTTATCTCCACATGCATTCTTTTTCATATCTTTTATAATAATTATTACATAAAAAACTAAAAGGACAATTTAATTATTATATATCATTTTTACATATAAAGTTGTATGTTTTAATTACATTCTTAATATCCGTAAAAAATCTAAAACGTCATTTATTATTGGACGGGGAATATACTCTAATTCCTTTCTTCAATTATCCCTTTTTCACACTTCTTTGATGGCAACATGTACTAATCTTCCACTAATCCCTATAAAAGCTCAGTTTTGATGACCACACTACTCTCACAACAACACAAACAATTATTAACTGTGAGAGAGAATATCAAATTAAGTAGCATGGAGACACTTAATAAGAAACCTCTCATTGCAATTATTCTTTTAGCTTTGGTTTTGTGTTTCTGCAATACATCGATGTCATTAATAATGGAGAACCAGAAGATCTCCTACATTGCACTCGTGGACAAATCCCAGATGCCAGCAAGCTTCATTCACCATTCAAAGTGGTACAAATCATGTCTAAAATCAGTATCCAACTCAGCAAAAACGATATACATCTATGAAAACATTCATGGATTCTTCACAAGATTAACTCCACAAGAAGCTCAGTTACTGAAGAACCAACCCGGCGTTCTAGATGTGCTCCAAGACAGATTGTACCAGATACATACAACTCGATCCCCACAGTTTCTAGGACTCGACAAACTCAAGAGACTCACCCATCATAGCAAACGCAACATCCGATGTAATCATCGGACTCCTCGACACCGGAGTTTGGCCCGAAAGTAAGAGCTTCGACGACACGGGAATGGGACCCATCCCAAAATCGTGGAAAGGAAAATGCGAAGAGGGTGAAAATTTTACAGTGGCAAACTGCAATAAGAAACTGATTGGAGCAAGAGTGTATCACTCAGGGCATTTATCTTTGGGGCTCAGAAAGGACGAATCCAATGCATTTATGTCAGCACGTGACGCAGATGGCCATGGAAGCCACACTGCCAGCACGGCCGCAGGGTCTCCTGTTCAAGGCGCGAACCTTCTCGGGTACGCTACTGGACCGGCACGTGGCATGGCTCCACACGCAAGAATGGCCATGTACAAGGTTTGCTGGCCTAAAGGTTGTTATAGTTCTGACATATTGGCCGGAATGGACCAAGCCATCTCCGACAACGTCAACATCCTCTCCTTGTCTCTCGGAGGTATCATCCCAAGTCCATACTTCGGAGCCAGAAGTATTGAGTTTTGGGGAAAAGGAGAATAAATCATATACGGTCACGTTTACATCAACAGGTTCGATCCCACATGGTGTGAAATTTGGGTTTGGACGTTTAGAATGGTCTGATGGAAAACCGTTGTTGGAAGCTCAATTACTTTTGACTGGAGTAAACTTGCGGAACACTGAGATGTATATGGATTATAAATCTTCTTGATGAAATGTATATGGATTATAAAATTACTGTTATTGGTGTTATATTATGGAGATTGGAATCTAGATAATATTTTATTCATCCTGCTATAGATAAATGTCAGCTGTGAATGGAGGAAGTTTAATTACCTTCTGTTACAACCTTACATCACATGAGCAAGTTCTTTAATAACTATTAAAATTGGTAATGTTACATAAACAACCAAAGTTATCAATAACCAATTAACTATATATAAAAAATATTAAAAAATAATATTGAATAAACTTATTTAATATTTTTAATGTATAATATCAAATATGTTGTCTCCAGTCTCTAATTGTATATGTAGATTTTTGTTTTTTTTTTTATTAAGTGTATATGTAGATTTTTATTATAATTAAATGTTGACAGTCTAGGTTCATGGGCTCATACATAGCACCCACTTAACACCTACGTATGATTCAGTTGTCTGCTCTCTTTAGTTATGCATCTGGTTCAAGGCCACTATCCACAACCCACCTTCAAGCAATTTGTGTAATTTCGTACGTGACCTTTTATTTGGAATGTAATTAATTAATTAATTAATTGATGTAAGATTTCTCATCTCCAACAATGAAAGAGCGAATATAGAATTGACTCCTATAAATTCTAGCAGTAAGTATATATAAAAATAATTAAAATAGAATCAATAATATAATTCTCAATAATATAATTCGTAGCAATAATAATAGAGTTAACTTTATTAAGTGCCCAATAATGGTTTATAGTTTTTTATTTTATATATAAAAAATAATATTGCTAGAGCCAACAAAAAATTAGCCAAAACAGCCAGTAAATAGGAATTTGGGTCATAATCATTCAGCCCATTAAAAATATATTTATGATTAAAATGATATTTGAACCATAAAATATTAAATGAACTTTGTTGGCTGTTTTGACTTAAAAAAATGTTATTTCTTAAATATATAAAAAATTATTTTCTAGTGTAAAAGAAGCAATAGTAAGAGAACATGTTTATAAGACTACTACTAGATGTTGATTATATACCACTTATTTCCATATTCTGCCATTATCTCCTTGCACTTGCACTACTTAATATAATATAGAGCAGAGCAACAAAAATTCAGCTAACAGTTAATAAATAGAAATTTGGGCCATAATCATCCAGCATATTAAAAATATACTCATAATTAAAAATGCTATTTAAACTATAGAATATTAAATGAGCTTTATGAATTGTTTTAGCTAATTTTTTGGTTGTGCCCAACAAAATTTGTGTATAATATAATAAGATTATAAGAACTAACCACACAACCTTCTCAAAGTTTCTTCCATATATAGAGAGAAGCTAGCCACGTTTTCGAAATTTCTGTGGAGCACCACGTGTGTTTACAGGTGCCCAAACTTAAAGCTATTGGAAAATAAAGCACCTACATATAACATAAAAAGATAAATGAAACCAACACCATATTGAGCACGCACAGGCTCTGAAGAAATACTAGCTAGTTGAAGAAATTAAAGTAATAATGGAGAAGGAAGAGCAGAGAGAGAAAAAGGAGCAGCAGAGCGAATCAGGTGGTAAAGGAATTAACACGGAAGGGCTTCCATTGGAGGACAGCCCCTACGTGAAATATAAGGATTTGGAGGACTATAAGCGTCAGGGGTATGGCACCGAAGGACATAAACAACCCAAGATCACAAGTCGTGGAGCTGGCACCACCGAGGCACCCACTCTTTCTGGTGCTGCCCTTTCTTCTGAGGCCAAGCTCTCAGCCACTGACGCTATTAATCGCCAAGGTGTCCCTTAATTAAGACGCTATCCATCTAGACTACGTCTTTAATTTCTTCGTGTAATAAGATCAGGATAGTGTTCTGTTCTCATTCTGACTAAGATCAAGATTTCACGTTTAAATGTGTTTTTAGTGTGTTGTACTTATTTGCTAATACATATTGTTACATAATACTTGCTAGCTTTCTGGAATTTTATTGGTCAAATTTTCCAGAGTTTTTAAGCTCTCTTCATCTTTTCTTTTTGATCAGAGTGCTTTTCTTCGTCTTTTAGGCAGTTTGTTTTGTTTTGTGTGTTAAAGGATACAAAAGGTTGGCCCAGACTTCATATTTCTTTTTTTTTTTTTTTTTTTACGGCATCTCATCCCGGAAGAGCAAGGACTAATCCGTCGATCGCGGATCTGAGCTCCATTTTTTTGGGGTACTGCATGCAAAGATATGAATCCTTGATGACTTCATATTTCATTCTTGTGTTTGTGTTTTGGAACATACCTTACCTTAAATCGGGTTTGAGGCCTTGTTGTTTAGGCCTTATGAATCCTTTTTTGACCCCAGAAATAAAAAAATAAAACAAATAAAGTCCTGTAAACCCAAAAAAAAAAAAAACAATACAAGTCCTTGATCCAAGAAAAAACACACCTCAAGTCTCTTGCGAGAATCATTCTGAAGCTCACTAGGCAGAAAGAAAAAATAAAAAGGAATTTTTTTAGAGAAATGATTTGTGTATGAGTATGACTCACTTTTACATTTTTTAGATTTTAATATAGACTAACTTTTATCTTCAAACTTTTAAAATCTTTGTTATTTGGAATAGGTTTTTGTTTAGAACTAATTCTTTAAACAAGAAAACACAATTATGTAAACATATAAAAGGACAGAAGATTGGTCTACAATTTTGGAGACAAACTGGGTTGGGACAAAGAGACCATGTGCTGTGACCCAACACCTACATGCAGATTCAACTGATCAACTCTATCAGAGCACTAATCTACTTCAACGTGGCTTTATTTGACCAAGTCACCCTTAAATTTGATGCGTTTAATCGTTTGGTTGTGGTTTTTGGACTACAAGATTATACCCTTGTTAACAAGTATAGCTTTTAGCATATAAGATTATACCCTTACTATTAAGTATAGCTTTTAGCCTATCATAAATTATACCTTATACTACTAAGTATAGCTTTCAGCCTATCATAATCACAAATTTGCAAAGGTACTTTTCAGTCACGACTTGGAAATCTACAATATTTCCACTGATACTTAAGTTTTAATATACTTACAGATCTTTCTTAACTCTTTTTTCTTTGTTTCCTTTTCCCTCGTGGACACCTCTCTTACATTCATAATAATAGATTACAATAACTGATCATGGTTACCTTGTAATGATACGTGATTGCTGATTCACTCTACTTTGAAAGTGAAAAAGAATTTTCCGAGTTATGATAGTTATTATTATTCAATTTCAAATCCATGAATTGTCCCCACCCCATGGTTGAGGCATGCAAGCAAAATGGCAGAAAAATAGCATCAAAAGCGACCATAGAGACGTACTGGTCCTTGTAGTGTGGGCTGCTCAAAAGGTTGCTGTTCCTTTCTTCACCCATCAAACAAGGAATGGACATTATTTTTGGTACAATGCACTCATCAATTCACTTCACTTCTCTATTCTAATTATCTTCACTTTAGTTTCTGTCACTACTTCACTTTATTCTCTTCATATTCCAAATTCCTCTGTCACTCTGTCTCTCACTATTTATCTTCTTCTCATCACACATCATACTCATACCAATTGTAGTAACTTATCCCTTAATTCCCACCTCCCCTTCTTTTCTAACAGCTCTAATAATTTAAACCAAACTTGTTCCTTCTATGGCCATAAACATCATTGCTGATGGAAAATGGAAACAAAAACAATTGGAAGAAGAGGACGAAGAAGAAGCACTGTCACTTTGCGATCTTCCAGACAGTTTGATCGACCAACAAGAGGAGGACCAACCAAGAAAACCAGATTCTGATATCACTGCAGAAACCCAAGAAGAATTTGATTTCCACTCATCATGGGGTGGCCCTGTTTCAAAAGAACCAGAAATGTGTACTGCAGATGAAGTTTTCTTCCAAGGCCAAATCCTCCCACTTTTTCTCTCGTCAAAAACTCCCGTTTCCCAGCATCATAGCGACCAATTTAAGCAATGTGAATGGAGATCAGAATCCTTGGACCACAGTTCTTCGAGCGAGTTTCAGAGCAGCAATAGCAGTAGAAGCAGCAGCATTAGAAGTCAGAACTCATCTAGTAGCACCAGCTCCACCACAACAACAACAACGAGAATTTCCAAGCCAAGAGTTCAAAATCAATTTCACACTCATCCAATAAGAAGATCATCATCATGGGAATTCTTCCGTCTAGGTGTAGTCCGCGCACCTGAAATTGGATTGCAGGACATTAAGGTTCGTAGTACCAACAATGCTAACAAAATTTCTGTCATCAATGGTACTAATTTAAACGCTAATAGCACCAACACAAGTGTTAAAAAGAGTAACAAAATTAGTAATATGGGTAAGAGCAAGAATATTTTGAAGCAGCTTGTTGGGAAAAGTGGCGGTTTATTCAGTGGTTGTAAGTGCTCAATTGAAACAGTTCAATCGGGCTTTGTCATGAATAAGAGTAGTTCTAAAAGTTCAAATAATAAGACAGAAAGCTCAATGCACGCCATGAAAGAAAAAGTGCTTGAGTTGAAGAGGCAGAAGAATAATAAGCACAGCCACAGGACAAAGCAGGAAAATAAGGCTGTTTCACGTCTTAGAACCTTTGAATGGATAAATGTGCATTTGCATGCAAACTATCCAGATGAGGAGGCTCTGTTAGCATATTCATGAATTGTCTGTTGTTGGTAGCATATGATTGTAATTTATTATATGATTTTTTTCATATATTATTATCAGATTACAATGCCTTTTATAGCTCTGCTTTGTTTCATTTATTTGGGATTAAATTATGATTGTTCATGGTGTTGAGGCGTAATCAAAATTTAATTTGTCACTCTTCTAGTGAGAATGAAGTTGCAACCCTGTTATCTCAAGAGTCAATTGGATGTGAATTGTAGATTGGATTAATATTCGTATTATGATTTATGAAGGGTAATAGGTAGGTTTAGGCATCCAAATTAAGTCTGAATTAAAGATAATTACATTACACATGAGCATTGCTATATTTATAATGAAAAAACGTTTAAAATAGAGATAAATCTCAAATTGGTCCTCCACTTTGCATGCGTGAATCAAATTAGTCCTCCACTTTAATTTTTGCTCAAAATAGTCTTCCACTTTGCAATATGTGAATCAAGTTAGTCCTCCATTTATTTTGTATGTTATAACTCTGTTAATTTATGCTGAAATGAGTTGTTTATTGGTAACTTAGCAAGTACCATGTAATTCTAGAAATTCATAACTCTTATAAGTCATCAAATTTACTTATTTTGAACCAAAATAGTTCTCTTTAAATAAGAGTGGATGATTATTTTGATTCAAAACAAGTAAAATGGTAAACTAATATGAGTTATATGTATTTATAGAATTACATGTCACTTGTCAAATTAGTATTAAACAGTCCACATTAGCAGAAGTTAACGGAGTTATAAAAAAAAATGTCAGGAGGACTAACTTGATTCACATATTGCAAAGTGGAGGACTATTTTGAGCAAAAATTAAAGTGGAGGACTAATTTGATTCACGCATGCAAAGTGGAGGACCAATTTGAGGTTTAACTCTTTAAAATATTATGCATAACAAATATTATGTAATGTATATAATATATATTACATGTTGTACATAACATATATCACATATTATGCACAACATGTATCATATGTTGTAAAAAAAAGATGATGTTACAACATGTAATATATGTTCTTGCATTACATATTATATGTTGTGGACAATCTATTGACTATTTTAACTGATTTTTTTTACTGTGCACTAAGATTTTTCCTTTATATATTGGTGTACAACTAATAATCAACCAAAACAAAATAGACTGTGCACACTATATATTATTAATTATCAATAATGCATAAATCACATATTACATATTACATGTTATGCACATTATATATAACATGTTGTGCATATGATATAATATAAGTGGTAAAGAAAAAATGATACTTCAATATGTAATATATGATGTACTCAATATGATATATTACATATACATTATTATATAATATATGGTGGTGTGAATAATAAAATCTGAATTGTTTTGATTATTATTTTTATGTTGTACCGGTAAAAGATGGTACCGTGCAGAGCAATAAGAGACAGTTGGAAGAAGAAAGAAAAAAATGTATCTGATTCAATTTGATGTAAAAATGTGTTACAAATGCTTTCTCCATAATCCCCCAAATACAAGATACACTCCTTATATATAAGAGTGAGGAAAGGGAAAAGCAAGAAAGAAGAAATAACTAACTACCAGAACAATAATAGAAAGGAGACTGATCAAATAACAGAATAATCAACTAGAGCTAAGTTATTTAACAGTACCCTTCAATTTTTCTAGTTCTCTTCTAGTCTTCTCTCATTCAAACAAAGTATAACAATGAACAAGTATCTATAGATAGAGTGAACATGTCTCTTGTAGCCTAAGATTAAGTTAATTCCTGCATGAACTTTGCGATATTAAAGTCTGAATGGACATAAGGTGTTGTGATTATAAAGATCAAATGAGCATAAGAATTTCAACTAATTCCAAGAAAATAAGACAAGCACATCTGAAAAAACAAGAAAACGTGAAGTCTGGTAAACAAGTCAATTCTCACCCTTGAATGACTTTGAAAATGAGCATTAAGCTGTTCTCAAACGTCAAAACAAGGTGTCATCAATATTCAAAGTCATCTCCATTTTCGGTCTGTTTGGTTTGAAGAAGTCTTCTATGAACGGTTCTTAATGAACATCGTCCAAGCAATAGTTTAAAAAATCCCATTTATAGAATCGACAATGATTGTTATATAATATAAAATACATACAATTACTCTTCAACGTATGAAATATATCATACGTAATGTGTGTTATACATATTATGTTATACATATAATACACATTACGTATGGTATATAACAATATTCCTATTATGCAACAAATATTATTGATTACTTTATTAGGTTGATTTCACACCAAGATTATGGGAGTTATATATAAAATTGTTCTTGCCTCGCTGGAACTCCGGAAGGTCGAGGACTTATTTCAGTCACCAAGGACTTAAAGTGAAGTATAGCTCCCATCCACAGTCCATACACATGAAATTGGGTGCCTGAAAAAGGAATTTTATGGTATGAGTTACTATTGTGTTCGAGTAAAGAAAGAATATAATAACATTACCAAAACAAAAAAAAAAAAGAATATAATAATAAAAGAGAAAAATAATTTTAAAACATAAATAAATAATTGAAAAGTGGTTTAGAAAAAAAATAATTTGCTTATAGAACAGTTTATTAAGTCCCTATAAATATGTCCAGTAATGTTTGTTATACAACAAAAATTCAATTAGTATTTAACATGTATTATACATTACTTATTAAATATATTTTTATGAGTATTGCTAGAGGCACAATAAAAAATCAGTCAAAACAGCCAACAAATAGAAATTTGAGTCACAATCACCTCGCCCATTAAAAATATACTCATGATTAAAAATATTATTTGGACCATAAAATATTAAATGAACTTTGTTGGCTTTTTTGACTGATTTTTTTTGTGCTCCAAGTATTTAGGTATTTTTATTGTATAATAAATATTAGTGTAAAATAATGATGATACAAATTTTCATAAAATGAAAGTGTTATACAAAATTTTGAAAAATACAAAATGTACCCTAAGAAAAAGTGTCTTAGCATATATCAGTCTCTTTCGAGTTTCAATTATCATACTTATCAGTCTTTTTACACGTCTGCATTCGATGAATCCTACGTGGCACCGTGTAACCCTTTTCTTACTCAACAAGATTTCCCCGTAAAGAAATTCCCTTTCCCTCATTCACTCTCTCTCTCACTCTCTTCAGTCTCATTACTTCTTTTTTCTACGTTCTAACGCGGAATCCACACGTTCTTCTCTCTTTCCTCAACAATTTCCGTTCCCACCAACAACTAACAAAAAACACTCCCTCTCTCTTTAATTTCTAGCACCGTGGATCACACACACAGACACAGACACAGAGAGAGAGAAGAATTAAGGATGTTGGAGCTGTGTAGAAAGCCCTTGGGGATGTGCTTCCGAGGAGGCAACGATGATGAGCTTCTATGGCACATAAACTTGAAGCCACATGCTTCAGGGGAATATTCGATTGCAGTTGTACAAGCCAATTCCTCTTTGGAAGACCAAGCTCAGGTCTTTACTTCTCCCTCTGCAACTTATGTTGGCGTCTACGACGGCCATGGTGGACCTGAAGCTTCCCGCTTCATCACTTCCCATCTCTTCTCTTTCCTTCACAGTAAGCCACAATCCCCTGAAACTCGTATATGTCAAATAAATATGTTAGAGAATCGGTAATGATTGGTGTACGTCGAAAATCGAATTATAACATGTGTGTTATATGTCCTAATGTATATTTCAATAAATGTATTTTTTATGTACGTCAAGCGGAATCAAACATTTTAATATCATAATTTCGTTGTTTACAAAATGTGACATGATCATTTACTGATTTAGTATTGCTCTATAGGATATACCTTTATAATTGTTTTATTGGATGAAGAATATTCATCGTTTATTTTTTCTGGATTTTAGTATGGAAAATATGATCATATATTGTTGTTATTCTCTGTGACAGAGTACTCTTCAGAGGAAGGTGGATTATCAGAGGAAGTGATAAAGAAGGCTTTCGGCGCAACGGAAGAGGAGTTCTTGCGTTTGGTGAAGCAATCATGGATCGCTCGGCCACAGATTGCTTCGGTGGGATCGTGTTGTCTCCTCGGAGCGATTTCGAACGGTGTTCTTTATGTTGCCAATCTTGGGGATTCGAGGGCAGTTCTGGGTAGGAAATTGTTGGGAGGAAACGAGGTGAATTGTGGTAATCATGTGGTGGCAGAGCGTTTGTCAACTGATCATAATGTTGGAGTTGAAGAGGTTAGAAAAGAGGTTGAGGCTCTTCACCCTGATGATGCACACATTGTAGTTAACTCTCGTGGAGTATGGCGAATCAAGGGCATTATTCAGGTATACTTATGTTTTTAGATTGATTAATATATAGAAAATCGGATAACAGCACTTTTCAGTCAAGCCAAATCAGTAAAAAAAAAAAAAAACTCTTTTTTAACACATTTGAGCAGTGATTTAAACCAAAATTTTTATTGTAGCTGATACAACCCCTGGCGAAGTTCATTAATATAAGGGTTATGCTATTGGTACATACATTTTGAACATATACTCATTTTTTCACCCATTCAAATGTTGGCAAATTTGATAACTTTGTTGGCAAGTGTATGTACTAGTAGCATTTCTGTTAATATAATATAATATCAACTACTAGGAATATGATTAATTTTCGTTTCCTTGAGTGTTCAGTTATGTTATGTTCCATTCCTTGCAAATGCCATTTACTTTCAAATATTTGTCAGTGTTTGTGTACTCATGTTTTCTGTTTAGGTTTGAGCTTGTAATGAGTGATGGGAATTAGTAAGCTTCAATAGCACTATTCAAGTTATTTTGGTTAAAATGTTTCTTCTGAATTGATTTTTTTTTTTTATAACAATACCTTGACAAATGATGTTGAGTAAAAATAGGCTACAAGAAACCATGTGGGTTAACACAAGTGGTAAATATTTGGGCTGCTTAAGCATCATGTCCCGGGTTCGATCCTTGGGGCGATGTGTATGCAGAAAACCTTGTGGCCAGCTCCCTACCCACCGAAAGGTGATCTCCGCAGGAGTTAGGGATTAATCGTCAGCTATCGGCCGGCGGATACCCAAGGGGAAAACCCATAAAAAAAAATAGGCTACAAGAAACAAACGCAATCTTAATATCTTAGTAGTAAAAAAAAATTGCACTAGTGCATTTGCTCTTTAATTTTTTTCTAGTGCGAGATAAGCTATGCATTTATTGATTTATTCTCTTAAATCACTACACGTAAGGAATAAAATTTTGCAAAACGAGTGAATATCGTGCTCAATATTTTGTTCCACTTCCATGTGTTTTGGGCCACGTCACGTCACGTAGTTTCATACTTCATCTCCTATTATTTGTGGCAGGCCGTGTGGGTGTGGCGTGCATCAATGATGTGATTTTATGATGAAATTCATGCTTATGAATGACCTTGATGATATTGAATTTGTCTGCATTTTTTGGACAATTTTTAGTGGACCGCATCATTGGTTCTTCCACGGGATTTTCATGCTCTGAATCTGTAATCACTAATTCAAAGTCACGCTATATTCTTTAAGAATTGCCTTTAGTAGTAAATAAATAAATACATTCTTACAGCATTTTTTTTAAGCATCCTAATCTGTGAATCTGTTGGTAGTCAAACTTGTGATGTAGATATTTTTTTTGCCAGCTTGAACTCTGTTTTAGGAAGCTAAAATTTCAGGAACCATAAGGTTTCCCAAGATTTTAGTTAATCACGGGATGCTTATTAGTTATGAAGTTTTTAATAGAATAGGTTATATACTTATATCACTTTCTGTATTTGTGATTTAACTATTAATTAAAATCATAAAGTCTCTATTTGTGTTTCACTCAATAGGTATCAAGATCAATTGGAGATGTTTATCTAAAGAAACCAGAGTTTGACAATTATCCTGTCTTCCAACAATGCGTATGTCCCATACCTTTAAAGAGACCTGTTATGTCATCAGAACCATCAATTTTGACGCGAAAATTGAAAGCAGAGGATTTGTTTCTGGTCTTTGCATCAGACGGACTCTGGGAACATTTAACTGATGAAGAGGCTGTTGAAATCATCTCCAGAAATCCAAGAACAGTAAGCACTATTCCCCACCTAACAAATTTATCCAATTTTCATAGCTATAGTTAAGGTCCTCACTTATTTATACATTAATCTTGTACTGAGTTAGAAGTTCAAAGATTTAATTAAAATTCCATTTTATGTAGGGAATAGCAAAAAGATTGGTGAGAGCTGCACTTGAAGTGGTTGCAAAGAAAAGAGAAATGAGATATGAGGATTTAAAGAAAATTGAGAAAGGCTATAGGCGTCATTTCCATGATGATATTACAGTGATCGTTTTATACCTAGATGGTCATTTACATAACTCTCTAAATGGCAGTTCAAGACATAATCAAGAAATCACCTATGATTGCATTAGTGCTCCTGTAGATATATATTCTCTCTGAATGAATGCAGATGAAGGAGAAGATGTCATGTAAACTTAGGATTAAATTAGCACTATATATAGTTTTGGATGCATTAACTAATTGTGCCTAGAAATTATTCCGCACACAAAGTGATAGGAAAATGTTTATCGTACAATTAAAATTGATTCAATCAGCATCTAACTTATTAAACATAATTGTAGAATTTATTTGTTGATAGATTCCATCAACATATAATTACAAATTGGATTGAAGTTGGATGATTTTATGTTGTACTTGTACAAAATGATATGCGGTAATTTTTGGAAGCGGTTGTAAATGTGATGGGAAGGGGAATTGCAGATTGAAGATGCTGACCGGTGGAAACGGGTATCATCTACAATTTCAAAAGATACTGCAAGAAATATAATAAACCAGGATTATTTTTGCAGCCTGATAAATCATAAAATATTAAATGAAAACACTATTAAAAGGTTACTATAGGAATTTTATCCTCTCCGATTCTTTTAGATTTGTAAAAGTTGATGTCATTATTGTGGTGGTGATTTTGGTTGGATTTATTTCAAAAGTAAAAGAGAACGAAATTCTTTAAATTATTTGCATGTGTTTGGTATAATTGTGAAAAAAATCAAAAATTGAAATTAACCTATCATAAAGTTATAGGTAATAACATTTTTCCAATCAAAACACTAAAAAGTATTTATTTTAAATTTTTGACCCAAATAATATTTTAATCACATATATTTTTTTAACTAGATGAGTGATTTAAGCTCAAATTCTTATTTTAGTTGTTTTAATTGTATAATTTTGTACTGCTAGCAAAACTCTTAACTATTTAGATTTATGTAAAACCTTACATAGTATTCATGGCATGACATATTATCTGTCGGGTTTATATCTAAAAAATGTTTAGGTATACCCTAATTGTATTTTTTTTTTTCTGTCTTTTTGGTACATAAATAAGAGGAGAAACTTGAGTTCTAGATAGAATAGCAATTCTAGCTTTTTATGGAAGCAGTTGAGTGGATATTAGGAATGAATAGATGTCATCATGACATATACAAGAGCATATAATAATATCCTTCCACTCATTTTTCATACATTCAAAAAGTTGACAACTTTTATAAATATATTGGCAATTTGCCAATATTTTTATAAAAATTGTTAACTTTTAAATGAGTAAAAAATGAGTGACACTGCTATATATATACAAATAGAAGTCTCCTAAAAAAAAGTTACCATAAGTCTTGTGAAAGTCAAAATAAACCTCTTTTCATATTGGAGTGAACTTGTTTTAGTCAAGTCAAGTGAATATTCCCATTCATAATTCCAAATAATTCCAAAGCAATTGAGTGACTAGTTGATAAAACAGTTGAGTGTATGTCATTTTCTTTGTTAAGTCATAATTTTGTCTTGAAAAGTCATTGTTGGGTTGGTCACTCATCGGGCCACCAATATTTTGCAAAGAATTTTTCAACATAAAAAAGTTAGTTGCAATTTTAATAGTACACTATATTTTTTCCTGGAATTCATGAAAAATTCTTTGCACTAAACTGCAATTTTTCCGACTGGTTTTAGTAATTGCTCTCATTCATTTAAATGTCATCCTTATCTTGATAAGTTTGATTTTATATCACCACTGAAGATAATCATCAGTCACATAAGCACCGAACAAGTTGACCATATGGTCTTATCACAAACCATTCCTTTGATTAGCTTGATCGTTTTGTTTTTACATTCTAAAAGTAATAACCTAAGGAATAGGGCAACGTCTTGTGTCGGAACCAAAAAATCTAAATTGCGACCAAGACAACGCCGATGTGGTTCTTGTGCATTCATTTTCATCCATAGCTCTCGTAGCCAGCTGCAGTTTAACATTATTCACTGAAGGTATATGCGCATGACATGTTGGCCCGATCCTATAATATCTAGAAAGAGTAATGTTATATATACACTATAAAATCAATTATTATTAACTATTATATATAATAGTTCAATAATTCAATATTTAAAAATATTATATTAATATATAATATTAATAGTTAAATTAATAATTTTAAAATGTTAGATTATTACATATAATAACTAATTAATTTTTTAATATACATAAATTATTTCTCTTTTAGAAAATATTTATTTACACTCATTTTTTATAAGAGACAATATCAATTTATTACAAGCTATACCTTGTACATTATTAAGTAGTATGTATGAACCTTATTAAAATAGTTTTTATATTCTATTAAATAATGAATGAATTATGAGTTGATAAGATATTTTATACACAGTATATCCAAATATCATAACTATGATTTTATTACTAGTAATGAGCAGTTGGCTGGTCACCCTCTTGGGTCAGTGAGCGATTAATGCGATGGTGTCCAAGGCGAGCATAATGCCAAGTTTTCATTAATGGGAGGCAGGACGTGTAACCATTAGCTTTGAGCCATGACAGTCCGCTTATCTAACCATCTCCATCTACATCCACATGCATGACAAATTGACCGTTTCACATTCATCCACGTGTAATCCTCTTGATTGTCATAATGTACACTAAATCCATACGAAAATTATATAATATTTATACAGTAATCATATTTATCATTGAATTGTGATAAAAATTTATAAATTAATACAATTCAACAATAAATATGATTGTTGTATAAGTATTGTACAATTTTTATTATACAGATAAGAGATTAGAGAAAGTATATTTTAACCTCCACAATTTCGTAATTTATGTAAATATCAAATCTATGACAGTTAATTTTTGTAAAATGTTTACTTATATATTTTATCTTTCACTCTCCTTTATTTACTTTAAATGAATATTTATGGATATCCAAATTTAAGATATTCAAATATCAAAAATATTGAGATTAATTATAGTGTGACCAAACTTTATCGTGACAAACTTTTCAGTGACACCACACAGGAAATGGTCCCTTTTATTTTAAAAAAAAATCATAGATAATTGAAAATTCTGTTCGAATTTAATTGTTAGACTGTCTTGTCATATTTATTGATTTTTAGATAATAAAGAAGATCATTTCTCTCAATCTAATTGTTAGACTGTCTTGTCATATTTATTGATTTTTAGGTTTATCATATTTAGTCAAGTAGCTTTCAAATTGTGAGCACTTTGGTCCACTATTAGTCAATTGGTAAGTCAATGGACACGTCAGCAAAAGTCAATAGTCATGTCAGCAAGGTCAACTGACACGTCAACAAAGTCAATGACCACGTCAGCTAAGTCAACGTCCACATCAACAAAGTCAACGTCTACATCAACAAAGTCAATGACCATGTCAGCAAAGTCAACTGCCACGTAAGCATCGTTAAGTCCACGTCAGCATAGTGGACTAAAATTGACAATTTTTTAGAGCTAGTGGACTAAATGTGACAATTATAAAGATAATGGACTAAAATCTAAATTTGTACATAGTTAGTGGACCAAAATAATATTTAAGTATAAATATTATAACTCTTCTTGCACTATATATATATATATATATATATCCCATAAGTGTGGTGGTACTTGTTCCCCGTGGCCTCTATAATAAGTCCAAATAAATATAACGTTGAGACTGAGCCGGAAAGTCACGCTTTCACACAGTCGGTGACGAAGCAAGAAAAGAAGAGACGGGGAGAGCCGAATCTACACGGTGAGAAGAAATTAATTGGCGGAAAAAAATGGGGATAGTGGAGGAAGTTCACAACGTGAGAGTTCTTGGATCAGGGGAGAAGAAGTTCATTGTTCTTGCTCATGGATTCGGAACAGATCAATCTGTTTGGAAACACTTCGTGCCTCATCTCCTCGACGATTTCCGCGTCGTTCTCTTCGATAACATGGGTGCAGGTCCCACTAACCCTGATTACTTCGATTTCGAGCGCCATTCGACCTTAGAAGGCTACGCCTACGATTTGATTGCCATTCTCGAAGAACTCTGTGTAGATTCCTGCATCTTTGTTGGTCACTCTGTTTCAGCCATGGTTGGTGCCATTGCTTCTATTGCTCGCCCTGATCTCTTCTCCAAGCTCATCATGCTCTCTGGTTCCCCCAGGTAAATTTAATTTAGGCTAAAATGTGTTATTTTATTCCCCTTCAACTCTCATTCTTGTAAAATTTATCCCCCAAGATTTAGAAAAGAGTAAATCTTTCCATGAATTATTTTGAAAAATAGTTAGCTTCCATTTCATCTTGGTGTGGCTTTGAGGTGGGTGTCTCTATTTCGGTTTAAGGGCTTCTAAAATGGTGGGGTTTCGCCTTTTTGGCTTTCCAACTTTAATGCGTTTGTGTCTTCTTGGATTAGGGGTTCATGATTTCGATTCTATGGTGGACTGTGCAATTATTCCTAGTTTGATGCTGTAAATAGAATATATTCTATGCTGTGTACATTTTGGTCTATTGGGGAAAACGGTGAAAGCAATTTCCTGGGTTGTGTTGGGTGAATTTTCACGACCTTCAAAGTTTGAGTTTTTGTTTATGATTTTCTTTTTTTTTTTTAAAAAAAAAAAATGGGATTTGGGTTTGATTTTTGGATGATGAATTGAAGGATTTGGTGAGGAATATTCTGTCTGTGCCTCTGTAGCTTGATTATGACATTATTGTTGGTGTCTGGATTGGTTTTAATCCAAGGGATTTTATGTTCTATCAATAACTTTCTTGAGGATAAATTAAACTTTTTGAAAATGTATGGGTATAGTATAACCCACGTAACAAAGAGTTAAAGGGGCTAAAATATTAGAGAGGTGTGATATATATATTACTCCGAACGAGTAATGCATTTTCCGGAGTCAGTACTTATTTTCGAAATTTAAACTATGGTTTATTAACTACCAGTACCTTTAATTTTTGTTAATTATTAAAATTAATTATTATATACTATCCTCTCTCAGCTGATATAGCTGGCGTCTCCTTTTTTAGGATTTTGTCTTGTCTTAGCTTTCTGATGTAAGAAGAAAGATTTCTAATTTAAATATTTTTGTGAAAATACAAAGCTGAACTATTGTGTTAAACTTTTTAGCATTAAAATTAAATCCTCTATTATTCAATCATTATACAAATTAAAAGAAAATACAATTGATTTATGTCATGGATAATTTCCTGTATGGGACAGGTATTTGAATGATGTGAATTACTTTGGAGGATTTGAGCAGGAAGATTTGGACCAATTATTCGATGCCATGGGTGCAAATTACAAAGCATGGTGCCTTGGTTTCGCTCCTCTAGCTGTGGGAGGGGACATGGAATCCGTGGCCGTTCAGGAGTTTAGTAGAACTCTGTTCAATATGAGGCCGGACATAGCGCTAATTGTGTCACGTGCCATTTTTCAGAGTGATATGAGGCAGATTTTGGGGCACGTGACTGTGCCGTGCCATATCTTACAAAGCATGAAAGACATGGCGGTTCCCGTCGTGGTGGCTGAGTACCTACATGAGCACCTCGGCGGCGTGTCCATCGTGGAGGTCATGGCCACCGATGGCCATTTGCCGCAATTGAGCTCGCCGGATATCGTTATTCCGGTGCTGCTCAAACACATTCGCCATGATATTGTGGTGTGAGGGTAAGTTAGTGATGTTAGTGTTTTTATTTGTTAGCTAATAAATCAGATAATCTAATCCCATCCTTCCTTGTATTTGGTTCCCTATTGCAACTGTTTAATATCATTATTTGTCGTTGCAAATACAATTATGGTAGAGCCTGAGAAGTTCCACTAGATATCTTATTGAATTATATTTTTATCATTAATGTTATGTGTACAATGAAAATTATACAAATATTTATATAATAATCGTATTCACTGTTAAATTGTAATATGAATTTACCGTTTTATTCAAATTAATACAATCTAACAGTAAATATGATCGTTGTATAAATACTGTACAACTTTCATTGTATACGGAGTAATCTTCTATTTTTATTAAGAGCAGTGGTATGTGTGACTAGAAATATTTGCCAATGTCAAAATTATCAAGAGTTAAGTGAAATGATTGGGTGAAGTTAGTCCATTTATGCAGTACTAAATGAATAAGTACATTTGAATTTACTCATATTTAAAAGATAATGTAAATAAAAAAATTAAATTCATGACAAAATAGAAATATTTAATGCTATTAATCGTATTAAAATTAAATTTCTTTTCTATTTTGTTAATAATGTAAGTAATTATCATTTCATAAGGAAGCCTGTGCTATTAAATTAAGCTCAACTTCCTTCCTAGTTGTAGTTTAAACTTTAAACTTTTGACTTGAAGTCACCCCCAAAATTTTAAGTATGCGAATTTCACTTTTTTTTTTATTTTATCAGCTATGCGAAGTTGCGAACCTCGCCTTCTACATATTTTAGAAACTTGAGTTGGACCACACTACAATGGAAAAAAAGTGCCATTATTGTCTGTCACTATTCGATTGGATATAATAACAATAATGCCTGACGTACAACAGAAATACGTCCAACTTGTATCCAACGTGTGTTATTCATGTTACATGATGTGTGCTATATATATATATATATGTGATATACGTATAGCACACATCCTGTAACATGGATAGCACACGTTGGATACAAGTTGGACGTATTTCTGTTGTACCTAAAATATTACTGGATATAATAATCCTCCTCCGACGTGAAATTTTGGTAAACGGTGAACCTATAAATGGTATGGTTAATTTGGTATAGTAATTTTCCAATTATTTTCGTTATTGCTAAATGTTTTGTGGACAAGGAGATTTTAAGAATGTAAAAATAAAAATATTTATAAGTTTTTAATGTATTCAAAAATTAAAAAAAATTATTTTTCTATAAAAAATATTTTACTTTTATCTCCTTAGAAAGTATTCTTAGGCTATTCATTACTATGATCTTTGTTTTGTTACAGGGAAACAAGTACTTTGGTTATTTTTTGTAGAATAAAAAATTAGAAACCAACCAAAACTCAAGTTTTATTAATGTAAATACAATTACAAATTTAATTTTCATGTACTAATCTTTCATTCAACTAATAAAGTTAATTCCTTTTTCGTATGTAATATTTAAAAGAGTTTAATTTTAATCAACGGTCAGTGTAAAATAATTTTATACAGACATCTAATCATGGATTGACACATCAACAAAAGTTTTTAACTCAACCACTCATTAACTAAAAAGTCACATAAATTAATGGATATGATTGGCTAACAGTGTAAATTCAGTGCATCATAATTAAACTCTATTTTTATTTATTAATTTTTATATAAATATTTTTATTTTATTAATTATTTAATATTTAAATTAAAATTCAATATATTCCATATATTTCACGGGTCCAAAAGACAAATAAAATTATATATACAATTAAAAAATAATAATTCTATAATTATACATTATTATATAATATTCTAGTTGCTACAAGATAACTTTTCATTTCAATTGAAGGAAAAATGTTGCCTCCAAATTTATTACACTCTCACTATAATTAAATAAAAATTAAAAAAAAATAAATGAGGGACGTTTATGGAAAATAAAATAAATTAAAAAAATGGAATTGTAATTGTAGTAAGCCCTAAGCGGCTTCAAAAATAATGAAAGATTTAATGTCATTAATACTGGCGGTGCTTAATAAAAAGAAAAAGAAAAAATAAATTAATATTTACGGTGCATGAAACTTACGCTACCCACTAATACACACCCACTATATAAGTAACTTAAGAAGAGCACAAACGTTGTATCATGATCTGCATCTTCTTCATTTGCCAACGCTGAATCGACAGAGCAACAAGAAACGATGGAGCAGCAAGAAACGACGTAACGTTCGTCGTCGTCTTCCGTTGTCCGTTAACATGAACAAGAACAAGTCATTGAGCAATCCAAGAAGGTGTGGCTTGGAGTGCAAGAAAGAGGGGAATCTAATCCGAGGTAATCTTGGAGGAGGAGGAGGAGTCTATCTTTGATGGTAGGAATTGAATCGTATTATATCATATGGTTTTCAAAACAGAGCCTCTACCTAGCCAATGGATTAATTTTTGCAAGATTCATTCTTTGATCACAACTCTGAGGCTGCATATGTAAAAGCCAATGGATATCAAGATTCAAAAAGATTGAAACTGAAGCCAATATATCAAATTTAACGAATTACAAAGAATGCAGTGTACCCTCCCAGGAATAACACACATTCAAAGAACTGATCTTTGAAGAACAAATGATCGATTGAGGTGATTAAGTTTTGTTTCTCTGAACGCCGTAATCAAAGCAAACATATAAAGATTTAAAAGAAGGGTATTCTTGCATGTTGCTGCATCATTCTACTCTTGAATAAATGGTTTAATAATTTTAAAATGTCCACCAATTAAAACAAGATCGATAAAAAGTTAAAGGATAAGAAAGAGATAAATATGAAATTAAGTTTTGAAAAAATAAAAATTAATTGGATTGTGTATTGTCAATTTCAGTCCACCAGTATAATTAATTGGGGTGCAGATATAAATTTGATTAAGGTTATTGAACTCACGTCCAAGGTATTGATCGAGAGCTGCAAGGATGTTTTCCGGTACGTAGTGAGTTTCTTCTTTTAACTCAACTCATTTCACTTCTGATTTCAATGTTGGATCATTCAAATATTTACATTTTATTTGATACATGCAATGTTGTGGAAACTCAGGATCATCACAGAAGCTCCGACTGTTTTTGTTGTTTATTACAGAATGTCTGTTGAGAAAAATCCTAACAATAAAATGCTTGGTACCCGAGATATTGTGGATTGGAATGTAAGCTTTTTTTTTTTTTAAAAGAATTGAGTTATTTGAAACTTTTTTTTATTTAGGATAATATGTCGACTCATCCATACTTAAAATGATTTCATAATATTTTTTTAATAAAATTATTTCACTTATGGACTATGGATGAATTGACACTGTATAAATGAAATGGCTGGATAAACATATTCATTGTTGAGTTCTATATATGTAGGCTGGCAAGTACAAGTGGCAAACTTACCAAGAAGTGTATGATGCAGTGCTAAAAGTTGGAAGTTCCATCGTAGTTGTGGTTACGGGGAAGTAAGTCATGTTTTTCTTTCAAGGATTTATCATAATTTCTTGCTATTTGTGTATTTGAGATTAATTTATATACATTACCGGTTTTCAGGGAATGAAATGTGGTATTTATGGTACCAATTCAGCAGGGTGGAGGTACATGCATTTTGGGTTCTTTGCTTCCATGTTCTGCTATTTTGCTTCATAATTTGATTCTCGATTTTTGTACTCTTCATAAACTAGCTTCCATGTTCTCTATGTTTTCTGACATATTGCAACATAACTGCAGGCGTGTAATGCTCATGCACTTTATTGTGTTCCTTTAGTATATGATACCTTAGGTGAGTGCTCAAATCTGTTAATGAATTGACTATCCCAAAATAAAAAACAAAACATCCCATTGTACACGTGAATAATATATCAATAAGCATTATAAGTTACAACTTACAAGTGCCGTGTTAGAAAATATGTTGTACAATTTTTTGTGCAATTCATATATTTGTACAATATTTCCGAGTGCAGCAAAGTATCTCAAGAGTAAGTTTTCGTTGATTCAGTGCATCATTTTTCTAAAATGTCTCAGTATTAGTAACAATTGTCCTTATTTCTTTTTTTGTAGCGCTTGTAAGCTTTGGAACAGTTACTCCTGAACAGAAGCAAGAAGTTGAACAATCTGGGTGGACATTATATTTTTCATGGGATGAATTTTTACAAGTGCTGGGTCAATCCATTTGATATATTACTATTTTTTTCTTACTATTAGTTGTCAAAATTAACATTACTAAAGATGCTTCTAGCATTCCTAATGCAAGTTTTTATGTATATGGCAGACCCAAAAACAGAGTTTTGATCTTCCTGTGGAAAAAAGAAGTGATAATATTTGGGATACAGAACAGAATATGCTAGAGAGTAGCAATAATGTACCAGTAAGTAAATAAGTGACTTTATTTACAAGTAGACAACGTATATGTGAAAATGTTGCAATGGTTGCAGGATGTGAAATTGTTAATATAATAAATGACCTCTGAGAGCTAAAACCATCTATTTTTCTGAACTAAAGAAAGAAAAAAGGACCTCATTGTGCATCTGATATACTGGTGTGCAACAGAGAATGTCTACAGGGGGTTTTGTGAAACAGACAATGTTCAATTTTGCATACTCATAGTGAGTGCCATGCTTCTAAATGTTATATATATTGTTGTTACTTGAGTAGTTATGTTATGCCAAACACTATGTTAGATTAACCATGAACATTTGAGTGCAGTAAATTGAGCAGCTTGATGAAAGGGGTAAAAGTGTAAAACATGAATAGGCATCTCCAAGGTTCGATATAATGGAGTTTAGCAAGGTCATCTAATCTTTGTGAGTTTTCCAGCGGATGGTGGCTTCTTGTAGTAATACTATTTAACATAAAATATTGTCTCCAATTCTTTGCCCCCACCATAGTTTATCCCTTTCTTCTTGCTTTGTTTACTTTGCTAGGACCCCAAAGTAAGGCACGAAAGGAATCAGGATTCCAACTTCTATTGTAACAATCATATTAATATAGATTTATATATCTCACATCTCTACTTTATTTATTTTAATTATATTTTAACAATATAAATGTTTAGTTTATTCAATTGTTTAAATATATATCGTATCAATACACTTCAACTGCAATAATAATAATAACAATAAATGTATTTAATTTCTACGCACTTAACATTTACCTGTTCGGGCCAATAGCATGCCCGGCGCACGTGCATGTCACGGATTCTGCCACGTCATCGCTAACTCCAACTTCATATCCATGATGGAACACCCTTGGTTTCCACTCTCCTTCCTCTTAACTTCCACGCCCTCGAGCTCTAAACAACCGCATTGTCCATTTTACCCCTGTGCTGCGCATCTGCTCCCCCAAATTTCCCATTCTCTTTTGAACTCCGTTGAAACTCTGAAGCAAGCAGGCCAAACACAGCACACACACACAAAAACCTCTCTGATCTGTGCACCTAGCTTCTTCATCCATGGCTTCTCCTTCTACCACTCAGCGAGCAGAACTGGCTAAGCTCTGCAGCTCAAAGGACTGGTCCAAGGCCATTCGAATCCTCGATTCTCTCATTTCTCACTCCGCTGCAATCCAAGACATCTGGTGCGCAATCACTAACTTCTTATTTGTTTCCTCTCTGATTTTCCACTTCTCGTATTTGTTCAATTCTTGTGAGTTGTGATAGCTACTAATTCGATGTGCAATCCTTTTTTTTTGTTTGGTTTCAGCAACAGAGCTTTTTGTTACAGCCAATTGGAGTTAAACAAGCACGTGATCAAGGATTGCGACCGTGCTCTTCAGCTTGACCCTGCGCTTCTTCAAGCTTACATTCTCAAAGGTCTCTATGAAATTTAATTCAGCAAAATTTTCTACTTCCTTGAACTGATTTTGAGTTCACATAACAGTAGAGGTGGTGGATTGATGAAAATATTGGATCATGATAACCTTGTTGGAACTTCGAATCATGTTATGATGATGAATTTGTTCTTGCTGTTTGTAGATTACCATCGCAAGATCAAATTCTGTTTGTTATGTTTTAAAGTGAAAAAGAGACAGATGCCTCATCATTTTGAACTGAATAGTGATTTGTTCTGTATATAGGTCATGCACTTTCTGCGTTGGGAAGGAAGGCAGATGCTCTGCTAGTTTGGGAGCGAGGATATGAACATGCTCAGCATCACTCTGCGGATTTGAAGCAGTTGATAGAACTCGAAGAGCTTGTTTCATCAGCAAAACTAGGAAATAATGTGTTGTATGAAACCAATGGATCACTCATGCCACAATCGGAATCAGATTCCTTGAGTAATGGGAACTTGACTGAAACTGTTAATAAAAGTCAAGATACTTTGATTGCTCAAGATGAATTGGCTGGGAATTCGAGTGTTAAATTTGATATCTCACTGAAGTCTAGTGATAAGTTTGATTCGGGAAGTGAATTGAATGGTGAAGATAGAGAGTCTAATAAATTTGATGGCCAAGTGAATGGAAGCCCTGATGTGATTGATAAATTGAGTTATAACTCTGAATCGTGTAATGACTCGAGTGACGCTTCGGAATCGTGTGATAAAGTATTTACCAATAGTAGTGAGTCTAGTGAGTCAATTGATGTAACTGAAATTCTTACACAGCCGAGTAGTAAGTTTACTTTTACCCATGAAAAAAATGGCGAGGGAAGGAAAAACAAGAAGTTTTCTGTTGCTCGGATTTCAAACACGAAGTCAATAAGTGTAGATTTTCGGCTCTCACGAGGAATAGCAGAGGTTTGATTACACGGCTGCTTTGTAGCTTTATTTATGTGTTTATGAGCATATTTGACATTTTAATCTTTTTGCAGGTTAATGAAGGAAAGTACGGTCATGCCATATCCATTTTTGACCAGGTGCAATTTTGTCGTCCTTATTGATACTTGTGGTTTCTTCCTTTTATACACTTGTTATCTTATCTTCTTTTTCTCTAATGTCATTTATCAAATAACAAACTGTAACATCGTCTCCATCATTTACACAGATATTGAGGGAAGACTCTGAGTATCCTGAGGCACTGATAGGGAGAGGGACAGCTTATGCATTCCAGAGAGAACTTGACGCTGCTATAGCCGATTTCACAAAGGTATGTGACTGTCTGAAAGGTGATAATATGAGTATTTCCTTTATTTGTAAGTACTTTACATGTTGTATATCTTAGGCTATACAATTTAATCCATCAGCTGGCGAGGCATGGAAAAGAAGAGGTCAGGCCCGGGCAGCCTTGGGGGAGTTTGTTGAGGTGAGGGTGCCATACCCTAACTCAGTAGCTGTATAACATTTTTAAGGTTTACCAAGTCTCATTTTCAACTGAAATCTTATCTTTGGTATTTAAATAGTTGGGCATTTTAGGCAAAGAAGGATTTGTCTTGATTATGGCCTATCATTATTATTTTGAAATAGACAGATTCTATTACAGAAAATGAAAAAGGCCTGCCTTTTGGTTTTTATTTAGGTATCAGTTTGCTTATTTTATCAAGTTTTGTGAAGTTTATATGGGTTAGGCATTGCCGCTTAAGGATTTAGGCTTTAAGTTTAAGGCCTAACCCATATGAGTCTTTTATCCCGACGGACTCATGGTATTGCAGTATCTAACTAGGTAACTACATGATTTTATTGCACAACTAACAGTCCATGAATGTGACACTGCTTTGTATATCAGGCTATTGAAGACTTAACTAAAGCATTAGAGTTTGAATCCAACTCAGCAGATATTTTACATGAGAGAGGTATCTTGTCCAACAACTGAATTTTTTCATTTTGTTATTTGGTAAATACTTGAAGCTGAAATAATCAATGGTGCATCTTTTCTCTTTCTCTAATTACTATGATGAGCAGATAGATGCACATATGTTGTAGTAGCTGCTACAAGTCTAGACAGAGGGACTTGATTTGTTATATGTGGAATGAATTTGTGGTCTTTATTATTGATGTTATTGTATGTTTTCTTAAGAACTCATTGCCAAGTTTAGAGAGTTTGATTTTGGATTAATATGGTAATATTGTTGAACTAATGAGTTTATTTTGCAGAGTAGCCATTTATATATGTAATGCATTTTTTTCTCTCATAAAATTAATGCAGGGATTGTCAATTTCAAGTTCAAGGAGTTTGATGCTGCAGTTGAAGACCTTTCAGCCTGCGTGCAGCTAGATAGGGATAATAAGTCTGCCTACACATATTTGGTAGGTCTGAAGTCCTAACATCTGAATATTCATTGTTTATGAACTCTTGATGTTTGTTTTCTGGTCTTCTGCATGGAAATGTGTCGTCATACTTTCGCTGAGCAAACATTATCTTTTACAGGGTTTAGCATTATCTTCAATTGGTGAATATAAGAAAGCTGAAGAAGCACATCTAAAAGCACTGCAACTTGACAGACATTTCCTTGAAGCATGGGCACACCTGACTCAGGTATCTATCTGCTTGCTGTACTGATAGTGTGTTGGCTCATATTTATCAGTATTTGATTTATAGCTATTAAGAATGGAGAACTTTTTCCGGATCTTTGTTTTCAGTTTTATGCTTAAAGTTCAATTGTGTTAGTTGATATTGGTTGCTAGGTTTATGCTGAATGTGTGGTTTTTTTTGGCAGTTCTATCAAGATTTATCAAAGCCAATTAAAGCTCAGGAATGTCTAAATCAGGTGCTTCAAATTGATGGGAGGTAAACTGTTGTGAATTAAAAAGTATTAAATTATCATTTTTTCATTGGTTTATCACATACTTTCTACCTATTAGATTTTTATTTTGATGCTGATTGCTTGAATTTTGATATTAGGTTTGCTAGAGCATATCATCTGCGTGGCCTTTTGTTCCATGCAATGGGAGAGCATAGGTATTTATACATCCGTGCCTGCTGTTTAATTAATGATTGAATATATACTTGACTTTATTGTCTCTCGCTGTGAACATTATAGTCATCATGATTCATGAATCAGTCCATAAGTACCGAGTTAAATTATGTTTGATTTTGACAGGAAGGCTATCAAGGATTTGACAATGGGGCTGACCATTGATGGTGCCAACATTGAGTGTTTGTATTTACGTGCTTCATGCTACCATGCTGTTGGACAATTCAAAGAGGCGGTATAATGTCAATTTTAGTTTTAATATTTTTGAGGGCAATGCAAGTTCACATTTGTCAGGCTACAGCTTCAATTAATGGTCGCAGGTCAAGGATTATGATGCTGCACTAGATTTGGAATTGGACTCAATGGACAAGTTTGTGCTTCAATGCCTTGCCTTTTATCAGGTTAGTTATATTTTGAAATAGTATATTTGCAATGCATCTGCTTTTTTCTTAATGCTCTATTTATTAAAAAAACACAAGTACATTTCCTTTATTATCAAAATATTTATTGCGAGCATGTAGCAGTAAATTTTCTGTAAGTCAGCATTAGGTCAGAGTAAAGAGATTATACCCTGAAGTGAACAGGTAAATCAGTTGGCAGTTTTGAATATGGTGCTGTTCTGCTTTAGTTCTTCATGATGCCTAGTTGTCATGTATGTCCACATTGAGAAGCATTTATAGGTCCTGCATTCCCTTGGTTAAGCTACATATATTTACCACTTATGTACATTCTTTTAGTGCATTGTGAAATTCTACTGATGGACTTGTATGGATCAATATAATGACAGAGAGTTAACATCATACTTTGAATTTTTATGCACGATCCTAGTTCTTTGATGTGCTTTCAACACTTTTTTTTTTCTTTTGCAGAAAGAGATTGCTCTCTACACAGCCTCAAAGTTTAACAGTGAGTTTTGCTGGTTTGATATTGATGGGGATATTGATCCACTTTTCAAGGTAAAAAAAATGAATGCTATTCCACCTCTCTTTGTACTTTTTTCTCTCTTAATTTGGCCCAACCAAACATGTTTTGAGATAAGATGACTCATGGGAACTAACAATTAGGAATCATGATATCATTGCCATGCAGCTTGAATTCTCGAAACACAAAACTCTTGCTTGTTTGTATTATAACTTAAGGTGCTCTTTGGGTTTTAGAAGCATAAAAAGTTCTATGTTGAAGATGTGTATTGTAATGCATGCATTCACATTTGTATAATATTTACTCGTGTTTTTGTCATATTCAGGAGTACTGGTGCAAGAGATTGCATCCAAAGAATGTATGTGAAAAGGTTTACAGGCAACCTCCTTTGCGTGAGTCTTTAAGAAAGGGAAAGCTTAAAAAGCAAGAATTAGCTCTTACAAAGCAAAAGGCTGCCCTTATACAGGCTGCAGATTCCATTGGCAAGACAATCCAGTATGATTGTCCTGGTTTCCTACCTAATAGGCGTCAGGTAAAGTTATTTAATATGTTAAATTTCTAGATCTTCTGGCTTATTAATTTTATTCATTTAAGTTAGTTTATGTTATATGAAATTCTTTTTTATCTTAAGGGCTGCTTTTATTTTTGTACAGTCGTTGTTATGAAAAGTTGGACTTCTACCTTTTCCTTTTACTTTGTCTTAATTGACATTGTGAAGGGTGTCGGGCTTTTGGCCTTTACTAGATACCTAGTCACTAGTCCATGATTTGATCATTGCCTCTGCTTGTTCTGTTGCGTCTAACAAAGTCAGCAATCCTTGAGTATATTGTGTTCTGAAAATCAAATTTATATAAGAAAATATATAAAATGTGTTGTGTTTATAAATCAATACTCAGTTGCTTCCAGTTAGATAATTTGTGCAGCTGCTTGACTTTGTGACCCTTTCTTTTTGTCAAGAACACTACACAAAAATGAAAACTGTCTGCTTCAAATCACCGAGTGCTTATTCTATGTCCTGCTGTTGAAATACTCTCCATCCCCCCACCCACTTCTCTTCTGCTTGCTTACTATTTATTATGTCCTTTTCTGAGCACTGGTTGTGTTGCTCTTCTTATATTAAGCCATATGCTGTGCTGGGTAAAATTACATCAGATGTCATGGGTTTCTGGGAGAATTTATGAATGTGTTGAGTCTCTTTGTTAAGCATGATTGTACTATTAATAGTTATGATTGTACTAGTAATAGTGTAAAAATGTACATTCTTAATAAATTTCCATTTGAGATCAGTTTCATATTTATCATCTGATTCTCAACAATTAGTTTTAAATATTTGTAAGTTATAATATATCTCTTTCCTGTTCTTAATTTTCTTGTTTGCACTTTTGTTTTCAACTAATGTTGTAGTTATTCTCATATTATTGTTGATGTTTTCGTCTTTTATCATGTCTATATCGTGATATTAATATCTCCTTATTTATCAGCATCGAATGGCAGGATTTGCTGCTATTGAAATAGCACAAAAGATCTCCAAGGCTTGGCGGGCTCTTAAAGCAGAATGGAAAAATTCTAATAAAAGCAACTCAAACTCAAAGCATGGAAAAAGGGCCAGGAGAAGGGAAAGAATTAATATGCCAAGTCAGAATAGAGGAGGTGCAGGTTGTAGCACGAGTAGTGCCTTGGAAGCATCATCTTCATATAGCACTGTAGATGATAGATCATCCAGCCGATCCATGTCATGGCAAGATGTTTACACAATAGCTATTAGATGGAGACAGATTTCTGAGCCTTGTGACCCTGTTGTGTGGGTGAACAAGCTAAGGTATTGCATTCTTGTGCTAAGTATTCTAGCAGACATATTATCTGTCAGTCCTTGTTTTTCTTGTCCAGACATTTTATGATTTTACATGTGTTTCTCATAATTTTACTTGTACTATTGATTTCAAAATCTCATATTCCTAATTGCATGACAGAGCTATCTTGTTGCTGTCAGATGAGCCACCTCGGCGTGTTTAAGCCTGCTCATAAATCATAATGTGCCATTGGTTAAATGATTGGGCCAAAATTGCCCACATTTAATTGGGATCTAAATAAGCATCCCAAATCACCTAGTTATTAGGTGCCCTCAAAGATTTGTCATAAAAATATCAAACTCGGGTTTTCTCCAGATTGTTACTCTAGAGTTTAATCATTCAGATTGTGTTGATTTTTAGTCAGTTTCTTTGTACTGCAGTGAAGAGTTCAATTCTGGATTTGGTTCTCACACACCTATGATTCTGGGACAAGCAAAAGTTGTCCGATACTTTCCTAACTATGAAAGGTAAAGCACATTATTTTTTTTGTATCTACAAACTGGCTCAGGAAATGCTTATTCGAACTCAATAAATGGGTAAATGCCACAGGACCTTAGATGTTGCAAAGACCGTGATTAAAGAGAGATCATATGTCTACAGCAAAACAGATCAGATCATTCATCTTTCAAAAGATGGGAAATTAGAAGAGGTGAGTTGTTTATTGGTGATTTTGATGCTTCTTGCTTTTTGTCGTAACATTGTTTGATTTACTATCAACAGGCCTCTGCCATGACTTGTAACCTCAAGTGGTTTAGCTTTAGAAGAGTTATACTTTTTCTTGGCTCATAGTAGTAATTTGCCTTGTGTTATTAAAATGGAATAATATTCCAGTAGTCTGCACTTTCTTAAAATGGAATCTTTAATATTTGATGTTCAGGTCATCAATGCAAAATCATGCTCTGATCTTTATAATGTTGTTGGTGAGGATTTTTGGTCAGCTACTTGGTGCAACAGTTCTGCATTTGAAGCGTAAGTTGCATAGTGCATGTCTTCTCCGAGGAAAATACACTGTTTTTCATATGCTTATCTCTGGATGTTAATGCCCTTTCAGGAAACAGCTTGAAGGGACAAGGATAACCCTTGTGAAAATGTAAGCTATATACAATTCTTCTTGTGAAAATCCTAGTTATTGTTTTTCTCAGTTCGTTTCATTTTACTGCTTTAGATTTTGCAGGTAATTGATGATTTTTTTTTCCAGGGAGGGACATGGTTTTGACTTTGCAATCAGAACACCTTGTACACCGGCTAGATGGGAAGATTATGATGCAGAAATGGCAATGGCGTGGGAAGTATGTAATACCAAAATTTTTCAGCTGATAGATGTGATCTTATGTGGCTTATTTCTAATAAGAATGTTCCTTAATGATCTCATCCGCGTTTATCATTCAATCATGATCAATCCTTGTATGGAAGTGTTAACTTTAAAATTCTACTGATAAAATATTTTATTCTTGAAATTTCGGTGAGGACATGTTTTTGTTGTCTTCATTTACTATTCAAGTTGCTTGTTAGATTTTGACATTTACCTTGTATCCCATCTTGGAACTGCTATCTATTAGGCTCTGTGCAATGCTTACTGTGGTGAAAATTATGGATCAACCGACTTCGACGCTCTTGAGAACGTGAGAGATGCAATTTTAAGGATGACATATTACTGGTACGGCTTTATCAAAATACTTATAGTTATCTGTGTTTCTTAGAGCATTTGAGGTCATTTCTGTAAATCTATCTGAGTCGCTTTTCAGGTATAACTTTATGCCACTGTCCAGAGGATCTGCTGCGGTTGGACTCGTGGTTATGCTGGGTTTGTTACTCGCAGCCAATATGGAGTTCACAGGAAGCATCCCACAGGGTTTACAGGTTGATTGGGAAGCCATTTTAAACTTGGATCCAAACTCCTTTGTGGATTCGGTCAAGAGTTGGCTCTACCCATCTCTGAAGGTTACTACCTCATGGAAAGACTATCCTGATGTTGCATCAACTTTTACAACAACAGGATCGGTTGTTGCTGCTTTGAGCTCTTCTGATGATTGAACTCCTTAAATGATGCCTCGGTGAGTTAACTGCTTAGTGCATATTAATGTCTGGCCTTGTAATGCAAGAATAGTATTTTATATATATTTAAATACCTAATATGCAAAATTTCGGGAGTGGAGCCATACCGTTGATTAGATTTCTTGTGGGGCCCAAGTTGGGGTCCACTTTCTCAATTAATGGTGTAGGTTCTTGTATGATATTGCGACTCAATTCTGCAAAATGTCACATATATTATGCAATAGAATGGTTCAATTTAGTGCGTCTGCTGAAGTAAATTCAATTTATTGATCTGATTTTCGCAGGTGTCTTTAAGGTTGACCTTCTTCTGGAGGCTTAATCTGTATGCAGACTTGTTAAATTGTAATCATATGTTCACGGTTGTACATTAATGTAACTTGAGGCATTGGATGATAAATGTACTATTTATTTCAATAATCCCCACTTGGTCCCTGTACTACCCAAAGATAGAGAACAGAGACTAGTACCGTTTGTATGTATTTTATCTGTTAAAATTGTTCGGAGTGAAGTGTGTTCTACTGTTCTTTCATAATTTGCAACATCCCTGTACATCCACGATTGAGATGTTTAACCTAATCATCATTATTTTAAGCAGCTGAGTGGAATTAGGTCCACCACTCCAACTTTGATGCTTAAAAAAATAACTCTCTGGATTTTCCTAGAGGAGCATGAAACCTTACAATAATAGTTTGTAGAAGAATTAATGTCCCACTCTGGAGTCTGGAAGGTACTCATTACCGAATCTCTTCTGTGTTTCCCAAACTTATTTCGGGTGCAAGGAAGAGAATAGCAAATTAGCAGTAAATATTAGCATAATTTTATCTGTGCGTTTCTCCCTCTCTCTCTCTCTCTCTAATTTTGGCATTGTGTATTTAGCTGAACAAAATTTTAGATGAATAGTCAATAACAATTTCTAGCTCAAAAACATCATAGAAAATTTTATGTACACCGCACGATTCATGCACACTTAACAGTCTAGTTTAAATCACAATTAATTAGTGGTAAACTACATTGAATGAAAAAAAAAAACCCCTTAAGAATATGCTTAAAAAAACTTAAGAATATGCTTAAAGGGGTAAAGACTGAGATATAAAGTGAACCTAGTGCAAGGATTAAGAACTAAACTAAGCCAGGTATGATACCATTTCAAACTATATAATATATTTAACTTAAAATAGAAATCTATGATTCTTTTAAACAGGAATGTTATCTCTCTTTACTTTGTTAATGGATGTTATGATCTTCAATAAAAATAATAATATTTTCCACCTTCGTTGCCGTCGCTGTCAATGTTCAAGTCATGACCATGAGTGCGGTCCGTGTAAAATCACTAACTGCCCTGATATTTCTTTAGGTATTATCTTACTACCATTATATTATGTGAAAAGTTTTTATTTGTACAATGAAAAAACGAGTTAAAATCAATTAATATGAATTTTTTTTTTATAATTAATTAGCTCATTAAAAATTATTTTTTTAAAAAAGAAATTTGTGTTAAAAAATTACTAAATAAATTAATTGACTAACTTGACTTTTTTTTTCATTATTCATCAAGTATTATTATATTTAAATTTGACTCTTGTAAAAGCGATTTGTCGCCTAATATGAGATATGCATGTACCTAATCACAATAGCAATAGCAAGCTATTTCACATTCATAAGATGGATATTTGTAGATATTTACTATCCAATAGTTGAGAATGACATATATAGATAGTATAAGTAAAAGGTGTTAAAATTTAGGAGTGATAGATTGAATTTGTTATTTTATCGCAATCATAAACCCTTCTTATGGTAACACATTGCCTACTACAAGAAGATGACTCCTGTGAAGTTGTGTACACATTTTGTGCCGTCATCCTCTCTGATATGGCAGACATTCAGGAATTAAAGACTACGGTACTATAGCTATATCTAACCCTACCTATATGGGATATCCAAGGATGTTTAGATCTTAAGTTCTGAACTTTCTTATGTATACAAATTAGCTATAGATATATATATTACACATTAAATATTAATTGAACATATTTTTATTATATAATAACATTAATGTATATAAATGTAACAAAATTGATATAGTAATGAGTATGACTAATCCCAATTAATTTTCATTTAATTTCATTTCTATATATAACAAATCCCAGTACATCTTTTTGACTATTTGAAATGAAAAAAAATACATAAATAAATGTATTTTTTGGTAAAGACATAAATAAATGTATTTGATAAAGAATTTCTTTGGTAATTATTTTACTTTAAAACAAATGTATTTTTTTAAAGAAATCAGATATTAATTATTTAGAAATATGTAGAGAACTTTTTTTAGAAGATTTAGATTTGCATTACTCTTCTTGTAATGTATTGTAAGGTAAACAACTTGATAGCTGAATCATCGATATCAATATATCCTATATCCATTTAAATTGGTGGGTAAAAAATTTTTAAATGGTAGAATGAGAATCATATCAAAATTTAAAAATAATAGACAAAAATCGATAAATAATAAAACTAATGAATGTACAAAAAGTATTCTTAGAAACATATTACTTGGCAAGCCAATTTAATTTGTATGGTCCAGCTTCTCCTACTATATATGGTGGCAGATATAAATCATTATCATTTGGCCTTTGTCTCAATCTTTTGGCCGCTGATGTGCTGGCTGGCTTCTACAAACATTTTCACTTACTCCTTTTTCTCCTCTGACTTGACTTTCTTTTTACTCTTTTCCCATTCAATGTTTCTTCTCCATTGTTATTAGCCGTACCCATAATTGTAACTGGAAAGCAAAAATAAGCCTTTGGATGAGTATATACTCCATTAACCATACAAATGTGTTGCTTTCACTCTAATGGAAGAACGGAAATTTCTTTTACATTGAACAATTAGACACTAAATTAAATGGGATAGATAGATTCATAGAGAGAATGAAAGATATCAGTAATGTTTGTTATACATCGAAAATACATAATCGAATATCCAACGTGTGCTATATGTCAGCACACATTATGTATGGCACATAGCACACGTTGGATACTCATTGAATGTATTTTCGATGTACATTGATATAATATGTAAATCACACACCATTAATTACCATATATAAGGTCTACAACATTGAGCTTTGTTTCTGGAATATCTTTTTTAGTCTTATTAATTACTCTTATGATTATTTGTCTTGCAGGAGGGGTAAATGGATTCCCGGGCGGATTGAGTCTCAGGAAAACAGAGGGTGATTGGGGACGGCGTCCAGTAGAGAAGCCCAAAGGAAAATGGTCGTTTCTAGCCAAGGCCCAATCATCCGATGTCTAAGGGAACTATGGCTTGTTTTGGTGTGGTGGGCTTTCGAAGGAGCCTCTAGCCTTCCCGGACGGATCAGCGAGGGGCGGCCCAATTAGTCATCAAAGAAGCTCAGTCCGAAGGCCCAAAGGGAGTGTGAGGAGGGTCCGGTCGGTGAGTCATGAGGGAAAGAGCTAGAGTGAACAAGTAAGGGAAGGGATAATAGTAAGTTTGTGAATCACTCTGAGCCACACGGAACAAGCTGAGTTCTCTTCTCCTTCTCTCAACACATCACCAAAACTCCTCTTTAGTTTACGAACTTGAACACCTTACTATAACACTGCTATTTTCTTGCCGAAACAGGCTTCTACACCACGCTATTTGTACTCAACTAATTTTGTGCACAAATATAGAAGAAAAAAAAAAAAGCATACAGTAGTCCAGGGTGTTTATAATCGAAAAAACGATAAGGACATCCTATTTTTGCTCTCCCTTCATGTGAGTTCAGTCTAAAAGATATGTACACATATCGCTTTTTCCATATCTCTATTGAGTTTGATACTATGTAAACTATGGGTTCAAATAGAACATTATTGCTAGAGGCACAACAAAAAACCAGCTAAAATAGTCAACAATTAGGAATTTGGGTCACAATCACTCAGCCCATTAAAAATATACTCATGATCAAAAGTGCTACTTGGGTCATAAAGTGTTAAATGGGCTTTGTTGGCTGACTTAGTTTTTGTTATACCCCAAGCATTTGTGGTTCAAATAATGGTACTAATAAAAAAAAAAACAATAGTGGACATGTATTATGATTATACAGTAATGTTATATGTACACTACAAAATCAGTCATTATCGATTATCTTATGCAATAATTCAACTTTTAAAATGTTGAATTAATGTATAATATTAAAAATTTGATTAATAGTATTGAAAAGTTGAATTATTTCATATATTGATAGATAGTTACTGATTTTACAATAAACAAATATTTCTCATAATTAAATGTACAATAACAATATGTCAATGTATTCCATTCAGTAGATTAGTATTTGAGAAAATAAAGATTCAGAATCTTGATAAATCAATTAACCTATAAGATTATATATCTTCATGTTTGTCGGTAGATTTGATGTTCATAAAGAATTTTTTTATTGATACATTGAAAAAATTACTTGTATAAACATATGCATAACCCATGCACAAATACTTAAATTTCCAGTACCATTTTTGCAACTAAAGATTTTTCATCACTACCCCAGAAAATGGCAAAGAAGATAAACTTAACCGAAAATCCAGTCTCTCAAGAACTCACCTTTCATTCTTCTCCTCGTCATCTTCCTAAATTTGGTAGCATCGATCTTATTTCCGTCCATGAAATCTTTCACCTCGCCACGTACACTGCACCACCCTGACTTAGCCGCCGAAGCAGCAAACAGCCACGTGGCATTCATCTGCTTATTAACCAAACGTGCCACGTAATAAGGAACCTTGAACGATCCCTTTCTCTTCTGCCGAGTCCCAAACTTGTGAGTGCTAATGAAAGCCATACAATCCATCAAGCTCTCTTCAGAAAGCCCTTTCATGTCATAACCCTGTGCTCTTCTCCACAAGCTCTTGCGGTGAAGACACGTCACACTCAAACTCAATGATAAGCACAATGCTCTTGTGGAATCGCTTATAGCAGATTCTGCATCACCAACAACCAAATGACACTGTGCTCTGTTACTATATAGCACTATCCTCTGTTTCTTATTCTTTAATGGACACAAATTCAAAGCCTCTGAGTATTTCATTACTGCTTTTTCAATGTTCCCTGACCAAAACTCTTGGTTTCCTTCTCGTTTCAATACTGCTGATTTGGCTTGTTTTTCTCTGTTCTCTTGTTCGCTCATTAGGCTCTCTCGCTTGACTCTGTCCACTTTTGAATCCCATAACTCTTCCAAAACTCTCTTGGTTCTTTCCTTCTTCAAATTCAGGTTGCAAAACTTGATTTTGTGGTAGTCCTGTAAAAGGGTCTGCGTGATTGCTTGTCCTAGGCTTCTGAGTTCAACCAAATCAGCAAGAACTGGTGCTGCCATATCGATGACTTTATATCTTGTGATTGGATCTCTCAGAAGTTGGAGAATGGTTTCAATGGCCATGTTTTGCCTATCATCTGAGGATCTTGACACATTACAAAGATGCACTATCACTTCCTGCAATTCTGCAATGCTTTCTCTGCCTATTTGTGTGTGAGACAGAGTTCTCAAGAGTCCTATTCCTGCAGGTGATTTTGGGTTTATTAATCCACCCCACATTCCACACAAACACTTCAAGAATTGCTTATTCTTGCAGATCAATCTGATGGATCTTTCTCTTTCTCTGCATGCAAAGCAATCTATGAGATATAGAGACCAACATTGAAGCTGGCTAGCCCATTCCTCTGCTTTTCTGTTCTCCAATTCCAAGCCTCCATGCCCTCTTGTTAGCAAGTTTTTATGATACTCCAATCTCTCTGATTCCTTCAATCCAACAAAATTCTCATATACATTCTCTAGGCAAGAGGAAGCTATATCGATCGCTGTTTCTATGATTTCAGCTTCATGTTCAGCAACGGCTTCAAAAGTTGGTTCATGGGTTGAAAGATGACCAAGTGCACGAAGCGCAACTCTCTGCTCAACCCAACTAATCTTCCCTCTAAGAAGTTCCATTAATGGCTGAATCACATTGGACTTAACAGCTTTATCAGCAAACTTAACTTTGTTCATGGAGTATGAACCAATAATATGTGCTGCATAATAAGGGATGTAAATATTCTGGTGCCTAAGGAGCCAATCCTCATCATTGACACCTTTCTGAATCAATTTGGCCATACATCTGAATATGCCAAGGGAAGGGAATTCTGAATCATTTGGTTTCGTTACAGCAATTTTCCAGAGTCCACATAAGGCCAAAATGTGTTCTTGGTCATCTATGTGAGGCATTTGTTTGAAGTAGCGAGCAATTTTGGCTCTTCTGAGGGAAGGAACTGTTTCAGACATGATGATGCAGAGGAAACAGGAACATTTGGTTATGCATGTCGTAGTAGCAGGTATTATAAGGTTATGACTTGTCTTGGTGCTGGTGGTTGAATATTTTTCTTGGAGTTGGTATTCCATGGTGAGAAAATTAAAATTGGTGCTATAGTTTTGTGTGTAAGTAATCTTTTGGTGTGTTGAATATGACACGCACCTGAATGATTTAATTATATATTGGTTGGAGTTAGTTGTGTCTCGTGACGTGATAATAACTTGAGCATGGCTTCCGTTACAATAAAAAAACAGTCAAAATAGTTAATAAATTGTCCACAACATATAAAATATAAAATGCACAATAAATATTATATGTGGTGCATATTATATATCACACGATGTGCACAATATATATTACATGCTGCAAAGGAAGATGATATTGCAACATAAAATATATGTTATGTACAACAAGTGATATAGGTTATGCATTTTATATTACATATGTTTACTGTGCACTAAGTATTAAGTTTTGTGTGCGATAAATACCATAAGAGCCACTACTCTGTCCCTAAGCACCTTTGTTTTTTCAATACATGGGGAGCATGGTTGCTTCAAAGTTCAGAAACATAGGACGATGGTTGAAGAAAATTATTGATCAATGTTGTTAATTTGATTTTATTTTATGAAATTAAAGAGTAAATGCAGCTGGGACAAGACTTTATATGTTTATATCTGGTACATTATGAAACCATATACATAATTAATGAAATTGATTGATATGCTATCACAGAAAAGGATAGTATACTTTTTGCACGCTATTTTCTTTGTTTATGCTATTCCTTACAAGTTGTTCTAAAATGAATATAAAAGTGTGCTAAACTATGTGTTTCTCTAATGTTTTGTTACATTAAAGTAATGATATAATTAATGATTGTTTAATTTGAGTAGCTGAAACTAATAAATGGTTAATGAACAAATATCAGCTAAATCTATTTATGGACCACGATTCTACACCGGACATACAACAGACATTAGCAACAGTCACTTTCAAATGAGTTGCCAAAAAGGTTACAAGAAAATATAAAAGAACATCTATTTGAAGAGTAAAAAAGAGAAAGAAGAAGGGATGAAAGACATATATATAAGTTAAGATCGATCTCTTGAGTTAAGCACAAGAAGAGTTCATTAGCATGGTCCCCCTCCTAAATCAATGGACTTTGTGTTCTACACTTAATAACATTTTCCAGTTTCCACTAACGTTCGACTTCAACTCAACTCACACTTAATATTATAAACGGGTTAAACATCACATTTTAACTCAAAATATTCAGTCTATAAATACTTTTTTTCGATAAATTGAGGGTAGAAAATCTATATGTACTCTCATCTTATTATATACTATTCACTTGGTCCATTTCTGACATAACACTTTAACTCACACATGATATACTCAACACTTTGCATTCAAAATCCCCTGCAGAATATGATCAAGTCATCTAATTTCCAACTCAAAAAGTGACTATCTCAGATATATTAATGCAGTGCAAGTACAAGTGGGGTGGTCTCAAGAAAATGCGGCTACCATATAATCTATACTGAAATGCATATATGCTAGAACTTTAAAATTATAAAATGACACTAAATAGGTTTAAATGGAGGAACACTATGCCTTTTTCACCATGTGGTTACAGCCTACGGGAGAGTTGGAAAAGTACAAATCAATTGAGTTCGTTAATTGGCATTTGTCCCTATAAACATAGGTACTTAATCATGAGAAACAAGGTTGCACTAGTTGAGTTTATTGCTAGGCGTGCACAAAATATATTTTGTGGGCACGTGATCTAGAACACCAGCTTCACGTGATTAAGGAAAACCCTAGTTTTCATGTTCAACTTATTTCGAAAAAGTTTACTGGAGAATCAAAATTTTCAAAGGCATGCAAAAGAAAGTAACTTTGTAGGATGTTTGGACCATATACACTTGTGAGGCAAAGGGTATTCGATAGTACTCTTGTTAGGAGTGGCATCAATTTTAGCCTTTCAAGTGGCTTTTAAAAATTACGATGGATGTTGTCGGGTTTTAATCGGAAAAAAGCTAGCATGGTTCGATAAATCATAAATTTTACTAACCTTTTGTCACAAAAGATTGGACGAAAGAGTAAATAAAATTACATTTCCGACTCAAACAACCAAACCATATAGTAATTTCCATTCTGCGAGGCTTCAAGAAGGTCGCAAAATAAAGTACCCCAAATAGTGAGATACTACAAGGCGGGAGAAATTGATTTATGAAAAGGTTAAACTTCAACAGTTGAGAATTATATTCGATCACATAGTATTTTACAAGGACATATAACATTATACTGGCTGCTAAGTTTCAGGAAATTAATTAATGTTATTTATTTTTCCTTCAAATTATATAGAAATTATTTAGGTCAAAAGATTCATAAGAGTTTCACTGAACCGAAAGAATTATTTAGGTCAATAAATATATATATATATTTGGTGTTGGACCCACGGTATCCCCAGTTCGATAGGTTAAGGACTAATCTGCTGTAGTGTGGAGCTCCACTTAAGAATTTAACAGCTGGCCAACGGGTTGCTGCATACACAAGACGGAGATCGAAAATCCTGAACCTTTGCTTAAGCGGACAAGTGAGCTAATCACTTAACCCATCCAAGTTGATTATATTATATATATATATTTCTCCTGTCCGTCAGAAATTTTATTTTTTGTTTTGGGTCAGGACACACACATCTATGGGGAAGGGCCTAAGGGGAGAGTACGGTTCACATCTTTTTTGTTTTTTAAGGTTTGTTTGAATATCTTGAACTCTGATCAGGGCCATCAACTACTTAAGATTGAAGTTGTATTAATAGAAAAAAAGAGTAAAGGCCCTAAAGTTATATAATTTTGATTGAAAAGGACCTATAAATCAAACGCCAAATTAATTTTAAACCAAAAATGAGTACCTAACAAAGCTAAGGCCCACAAAAGAAAATGAAAACTAAACGAGACATGGAGCCCATTATGTTGGGGCAATAAATTGTTGTGGGCTTGTAATCCGTAATACTTTTCATAACAAGGCATATCTCTTACCCAAAAAATTAAACGCATATGGAATTTGCTTCTACCAAAAGTAAAGACTCACATTCCCACTAATATAGAATTATAAAAAAGATTACAATATATCGTAGAGTTTGGGAAAAAAGGAAAAGGAAATTGATTCGCGTAGTGTTCACTTGCTTTTTGATCAGTTTCTTCTTTTTTTAACTGACAGATTGCTTTCTTTGATCTTTTATGATGTGCCTTGTGGAGGCAAAAAACTATCGAAAGTAAAGTCGTAAAATTAAAGGGAAATAATACAAATTGATTAAAAGGAATCCAATTAGCCTTTGAATCTTTGATAATTGATAGCTTCTCGCTAATAAAAACGGTAAAGCACTTTTATATTCCTTAGGGAACACGTCTCAACTTAATCATATCATAGCATATAAATCACAAATAAATGTTCTGAGAAAGCTGGGGTATTAGATTCAGGGATTAATGTATTAAATTAATTACGTTAAGGAATTAACGGCCCCATTTTAGTGATGGGAATTAGTGTTTATTAACAAAATATTTTATTACTGTTTAAATTTAAGATTTTTCAATAAGAAAATGCTCCTCATCTATCTGGATTATGTATTGTAGGAATGTAGAATCCACTCCCGAAAATATTGGACACACAAAATTATTTTCAAAAACTAAAATGAATGAATAATATAATGACAAAAAAAAACATTCATAAGGAAATAGTAAGAACAAGAATCGAAAAAAATATATATAGAGAAGGGTTTGTTGAAGGCATGTTGGTGGGGGTCCACAAATTGTGTCGGTTATATTAGGCGCTCGGTGTGGTAATCTATCGCGCAATAATTGCCGGAAATCCTTTCTGGCTCAAAGTGATTGGTTCATTATACTCTGTTGTGGCCCCACCACGCTAACCCAGCTGTATCACCTATACTTACAACCCAGCTATGTCTCTATGCCGCTAAAACACGCAGATATTCCAACTATCACACTTCTATGTTACATCAATTGCCCAATGTTATATAAATCATTGTTGATTAAGATCTCTTCATTATTACTTTCTTGCCTATTGACATCTTATTAAAAATGATTAAAATGATATATGAAATATCTTAACAAATCAAACCATTGTAAAGATGCAATATTGCTAATATTATGTTGTGTAGCAAAAATGTATTACACCATACGTGAGACAGCACATTGAGTGATGTATTACACCATACGTTCCCTCTAATCAAATAATCGAGATACATTCACATGCGCCTAATGGGCCCGGGCCAGACTGGGCGAAGCGCCACGCCCCAACAACTTCTGTTTGCTTCTGAATCAAGTGGGCCCCAAAAGGCGAACCTTCTGCCCCTACTGACACGTTCATCCAACGGCTATTTGTAGCAAATCATACTCCGCGGGACCCACATCACGCACCCGATCCAGACGAATCACCACCGTCAAATTCTGTCATGATAGAGATCCATCACCAACGTCAAAAACCCAGAGAGAGAGAGAGAGAGAGAGATACGTAGGTCCTATATAAACCTTTCGCCACACTCCCCAAAACCTCCATCTACCTCTCACTCTCTCTCACACTTCAAAGCTAAAACTCAGGGGCATCTCTGCAAAATGGATCGTACCGGCGTTCTCTCCCTCGCACTCATCTGCATTGTCGTCGCCGGCGTCGGAGGTCAAGCTCCGTCCGCAGCGCCGACAACATCTCCAGCAACCCCCGCCGCTACAACTCCATCCACATCCCCTGCTTCAGCACCTTCAAAGCCTAAATCTCCGGCACCGGTTGCTTCTCCTAAATCATCGCCACCAGCTTCGTCTCCGGCGTCATCTCCAGCATCCTCTCCTCCGGCTTCATCTCCTTCCAAGTCTGTGGCTCCAGCTCCGGCAGCCAAAGCTCCGGCATCGTCGCCTCCAGCGGCGGCTCCGGTGAGCACTCCACCGGCACCTGTTCCGGTGAGTTCTCCACCGGCTCCAGTTCCAGTGAGCTCGCCACCTGCACCCGCACCGACGACAGCTCCTGTGAGCTCTCCACCAGCACCTGTTGTAGCACCCAGCGCTGAGACTCCGGCTGTTGCTCCTGCTCCCAGCAAGTCGAAGAAGACGAAGAAGGGGAAGAAGCACGGTGCTCCAGCACCCTCACCGGCATTGCTTGGCCCTCCTGCGCCACCGGAAGGAGCTCCTGGACCCAGCATGGACGCATCGTCTCCTGGCCCTGCTTCTGCAAACGATGAGGTACGTTCTGCTCTGTTCTCTCTCTGTTTTACTTTTTCTTTTTCTTCGGTATATTTGAATCAGATCTGTAGTTTTCTAGTCTAGTTCGTTTCAGATCTGTGGAAGTGTGATGAAGTATATACATTAAAATGCTTAGTTGGCTTTGATATTTGAACTCGGTTAAGCTTTTTCTTTTTTGTTTTGAAATAAAAATAAAAAGTTTCTTTAGTTGAAGTTGAGAGTGAGTGAGTCCAGGTTGTTTCTTCAACTTCACTGAACTCAAATATTGTCTTACTCGAATAGACGGTGTGGCCACGCGCCACTACTGAGGAGGATTTTGTTCACTCTTCTCTTTAGTGCTTTTTGTTTGGGTATAGAAGTAATTTCAACTAAGCAGAGGAAGTAAGAATTAATTATGGCCTGAAATTACGCTGTGAGAATCAGAGGCAACGTGATTGAAGTCCAAAGACGACCAGAAGAGAAATTAAAGCAAACATCAATTTCTGTCAGAATGTCATATGCATTGGTCTTGATAATTATTGATTGTATCTGTCTGTGACCAAACAAATTTAGTAATAGTACTATTATGGATTTAAATTAGTACTTAAATTACTCTAACTGTGTTAATATTGGGATCTGAAATTTTTTATGTTATGTGTTACAGAGTGGAGCGGAAAGCATCATGTGCTTGAAGAAGTTGCTTGGATGCTTAGCATTGGGCTGGGCAACCCTTGTTTTGATCTTCTAGAGAGACAGAAAGAGAATTTGTTGTTGTTACTCATTACGAGATTCTGTATCATTTGTTTTTCTTTCTTTTTTTTGGACCCCTGTTAGGGGCTTACATTTAATTTATTTTACTATTGTTTCCTTTCAAACTCTGATTATTCTATTATTGATGATGTTTATTGTCATTATCATTGATGATAGCACTACTATTAATTATTTTAGCAATACTTGTCCTTTTGTTCGCGCGTTACGGTTTTTTGCTATTCTCCTTAGGATTTCTTCAAGGGGTAAGTAAGCACCGACACAGCCATGCCCATACCTCTCTGTACTTATGTGTATTTGCTATTCTAGTTTGAAGTTTCAACCAATCTGGCTAAACCACTACTAGCGCTGTTTATATTAAATGTTTCCCAATCTTGATTTAATCATATGATAATCAAATATAGCTTAAGATTATTGTACGTTTAAACTCATGAATATATTAGCTTGAGATTAAAACGAATTGAAATACATTTCAACAATGCTTTATCAAGCATTAAAATGTAATGTAACTCAATTAAACCTACGTCTTTTAGTGCAAATTAACACTTGACGGGTGCATGCTATTGCTCGCTTTGTGGTCCAAGTTATACCTTTACACCCCCCGACGTATCTCAAGATCTAGATTGGTCACAGTGAAAAAAATGAAAATTCTAGATCGGCTTAATAGGGAGAAAAGTGGAAAAGGATAATGCTAGCTGTACAACAGTATAAGCAACTACAAGAGAGAGAGAAATTCACTGGTGACGAAATATGTATTAATTTTCAAGCGAGAGAACTTTTTGAGCTATATATGAGCTATGTATATATTGTTCATAGTTTTTTCGGATTATATGTCAATGAACATATGGAGGAGTATGAGTGTTTATTAATATGAAAATTGAGAGTTCTTATAAATATATTTTGACATCTCCCATTTATTCACACTCATTTATCATCCTCTTGTCCAAATATCACTGCTGTTCTATTATGTTTGCTTCGAGGGAGACTCATATACAGCTTTTGTCGTTTGGTAAATAATACCTGCGGACAATGGTTAAGAAAATTAGGTACAACAATAATGTCATTTCTTTACACTATTATATGCATACATACACATGTTGTTAGAAAATTTAATTTTCTTTATTTTAATTTATGGGCTATAAATTATATTAATAATCATTATAGCTATTTAGTTGTGACATTTGTAACGGTCTCATTATTGATTATAAATAATATTAAGTCACACTTAATTATTTGTCGGTTTGGAGAAATTATGAGTAAACCGTTACTCTATCTTAGTCTTTATGGGGTTTAATAGAAACCAATAGACCAAGCATAAATAGAGACTAAAGGGTTTGGTCCCCAATAATATCAAAATCATATTTTGCAAATTCTTAACCCATTTGAGAATTGCTCTCAAGCCTGAAAAGGACTTTGGAGATTTTGGTTGAGGAAGACTAGGAACCACCTTCACACAAGCAGCTCGAGAACCTTTGGAGTCATCAATCCAGGTTAGCTTCCGCTTTTGTTTATTGATTCTCGATGAATCAATATGAACGACACTAAAATTTTTATGGTTTTTATTAAAAATCTAACAACACACACAATAATGGGAATAATTATCTCGTATGTGATGTGTGGTTGAAAATGAGGCTCAGCCATACAGCTGCGACCGTGGCCACCGTGTTTCACATATACCGAATTAGATTTACCTAAATATGTAATAGCAGATTAAACACGTAATTGGGTTTGAGATGGAACCCTCTAATTCTAATTAAATTCGTGTTTTTCTTATGCCCCTTAGCTGTATGATTTCAATTTCTAATCAGTAATGACAATTCTTGATGAATCTTCACATTGTAATTTATAATCTGCATTTAACAACAAATGCAGTTGCAGCGAAATACTTCAACAACATACCGCTTTGATAATTAATTAATTATCACTGTCGTCAATGACATAGACGCTGTGCTTACCATTGCAATTCTGTTACCTTTTAACATTACCTTAGCCATTAGTCATTACTATGTGCCATATTTTTTTACTTGCGCCCACATCTTACTTACTTTATTCCATACTTTGTTTCCGTTTTCTTCGGGTAGACGTTAGACCTAACTTTGTCATACTATGAATTTGGTGTCATATTTTAATAAAATAAAATCTTTAGTGTACTTATTCCATTTAAGACATCATGTGAATTCATCCATTATTTACCGTTGAGATGCCAAGGTTTTTCTTTTAACTTTTTTATCATCATTTTTAATGGTTGATCTCAATTTAGACGCCAATGGTGAAAATGAATTCAAAAATTGAACTTACCTTCATTAAAGGCTCCACAGATTCATATTTCCCCTCAGATGATGGGATGATGTATGGTGGTGACAAATGACAAAGCCACGTTTCTGAGTCGCCTTTAAATGGTTACTGCAGGTTCGTTCTCATTCTACTTTAACATGTTACATGGCTTATAAGAATTAAAAGCTTGATCAGCTTTCAGTATCAGATAATTTCTCTGCAATTGTCTTCTGCATCGGCTCTTTTTGTAGCTTGCCACAAATTTTATAAGATGTGGGGCAATGCCTTTTTTTAGTTAAAGGCATTACCAAAAGAGTGTTGTACTATCTACCCCTAAAAGAAGAATTATTTTAGCACAGATGGGTCACTTTTTCTAATGTTTCCTTTGCTGAGAAGAAATGTTAAATGCCAAAATCGCACTCAATGAATTTAGCCCCATGCCCCCAAGGCCAATTGCCAGTTACTAGCTGGGGAGATTAAATAGGAACCTATTAAAAGAAAATATTAAAAACTCCTAGATTAAGATCCTCTGTTGTTACCTACTTATGTGAATGAGAGAGAAATACATAAATAATGATTCCCATTATTGTAATACTATAAAAGCCATTTAACTTTGAAAAATGTTAAATGTACATAGCACAGTACCCTTCCATCCATTTTCCATCATATTCAAATGTTGACAATTTTAGTGAATATATTTACAATTTGTCAATATATTCATCAAAATTGTCCATATTTAAATAGTGAAAAATTGGTGAAATGATGTTGTACTATTTACCAATAGCAGCCACGGTTAACCTATTCCTTCTTAGTTTTTCAACTCTAATGTATACACACACTATTGTTTTGGCTTGAGTAATATATAGAGGGACAGTTATGACATATCAATTGAGAAATGACACTTTACCTACCTCCACTGCCATAAAATGAAAGGAGCTCGTGAACAATGGCACTGGAGAAAAGTCAGCAATTTGCGATCTGCGTCTATGTACTATCAAAGGCCAGGCGCGTGGTTGTTTGTTTCATACAAAAGGAGATTCCTCACATCTTCGTTTTCTTAGTTTAATGATCCCAGATCTAAACACAGGCAGCAGACAAATCAAGATGAACCACAAACTTGTCCGCTTTGTTTGTATTATAATAGTTTTGTCTTGTTCCACTTGCACTGCGTAGTAAGAAATCGAAACTGTAACCAACACGAAGAAAGAAATGTAGAAACAGAAAAAATAACAATACAAACTGTAAAAACAAGAGTTGAATAAAAAGTGCAAACATTACATTACACTGATTTATTCAACCTAATGTGACACCCTCGTATTCAACGCTAAATTACAATATTCACAAAGAAAGTTGCGTTAGTTGATTACACAATGTCCCAAGAAATTCTTTCTATACATATATCAGGCTTTCGTTATACATGATAGATATAGCCTACCTTAGTTTCTTTCAAACAAAAAACTTGACTAGACTATGGTTGTATAAATTGCTCATGATAGTACTCGAATATGCTAGTCTCATTAATCTTGCAAACCATTAGGCAAAAGCAGCACAAACTTAGAGCTCATAATGGCTGAAGTTCCTGCTCTGGGACAGCCCCATCGACTGGCTTGTATGAGTGCACAACTTGATGTCTGTTTTTCAAAATTAAGAATACTCCTAAGGTTGATACTACTAGAAGCAATGTAAGCACAACAGCTAAAGCCACAACCATATAATAATGCTGCCACCAAGTCCTGCATCAGTAGAAAATATGTTAATATCCGAAATGGTTAAATATAAAACCCTAACCCCTATGCAAAAAAATAGAATATTGAAGACTATACAACTACAGACGAGGAAAAGCGATCACCAAATAGGTAATGACAATAAGGAATGGAGAGAGGAAGAAACTGAATCACAAAGTGTATAGGTAAAGGTTAAATAGGATAATGAGTTGTCATAAGAAGAAAGTGGTAGAATCACCGTTTGGGTGGAGGGTCAATGTTCCAACCAAGTAATTTATAACTTCCGAATGTCTCAGGAAGCTGCATGCGATGTTCAGAAAGCCGAGCAATTATACTCTGCGACCAAAAAGAAAGTCATCATCAAATGGGCATTGTTGGCACCAACCACCAAGTGCAAATTCACAAATTTAGCTTACCATTGCTGTGGCATTAGAAATGTAATCAGCATATGGCCCAGGGCTTATGACCCATCTTGAGAGAGAACCATTTCCAACAGCAGTAAAATTCATTAAATGAACCTGGTAACAGACAAGAATGTTATAGTCACAAAGTGACACTGCACATGAAGAGGGAAAATTTAGCTGAAAATGTATATTGTTTTTGGTGCATCTGAAAGTCGACTAGAAAGACTGAAACCTAGGACCTTCAATCCTCCTCAAACTAAATCCCAATCCATATCAGCCGCCAGAGCAATAAAACGTAACGTAAGGCTGTGTTCATGCACTTCAGTGACCACTTCCTTACCTGGGAAGTATTAACACCTAACTCATGAGCTATAATTCCAGCTAATTCTGTAATGTAAGGCTTCATATCCATGTAGCTAATGTTGAATGAAATTACTATTGTCATTTGAGCAATTTGGATTTCATCTGCACATTTAAGGTGATGAAAGCATGTTATTCGTGAGTGAGTATGTACGTTATGAAGATACACCAATTTCTGAATAAGATATAAACGTGATGGGCTATTTTATGAACTGCACAACATCCAATCCATGACTAAACATGATATCTCTGTATATTCTTTGGAGCAAAAATAGAATACCATCAGTTTATAATACCTTGAGGCAAATTATACTGTGATGCAGATGGTGCAACTGAAGGCTCAAATGCCCTTGATGAATTTTTTCCATCTGAATTTGGTGGCACAGGTGGTGGCGCATTAGAGATGTGCAATCTTTCCCATAACTCAGAACAGTTAGTTTTCCAGAAACCAATTCTTGAATGCTCACGATCATACATTACAAGTGTGTTACGGACCATGATACCTACACAAAAAAGATATAAACCTCACAAGCTAGCCATCTAAAAAAAACAGAATAGAGGAACAACATTTCAAATAAAAGCAAACAGTGAAACAGCATGAAGTTACCAACAGCAAATGAGTTACCTCCTAAAAGAGTAGTTGGATCGTTTACATTTGGGAAAATCCCTAGACAATATGCACCTCGCACTTTCGAATGCTTCAAAAAAGATAGCCCCATGAAAAGTAACGATTAGGAAAACCAATAAACCTCTGGAGGTAAAGATACTAATGATCTTCTAATTAACTTACCCGGAACAAGTAATTTTCAGGTGACAATGATAACTTGTGACCGTTTCCAAATACCATGTCAACCACTGGAAATCTTTTCGAGAGTTGAGAGACATCACTGAAATACAAGTAAACTCAAACTGTTACTTAAGCTGTAGTGGATGTGTGTTTATTCTTTAATAGTGAATGCTATAGACTTACATCCCAGCACCAGAGAAACATATATCATGATAATTTGGATCTGGACCATTTATTTGCTTCAATGATTTAAGTTCCTTCATAATCTGCATATAGATAAATGCATAATCAGAGTCATCAGTATATAAAGTGAAATCCATAGTGTAAACATGATGCCTGGTTTTCAACTAATGACATAGTATACTATTGATTTATGACACACAATTATTAAAATATGAATCCATCTATGATGAAGAAAAAGAGAAAGGATTTCATTTAAATGCATTGAGTTTTAAGACTATCATCAAATCAAGTCCTTCTATGTACATAGCTTTTGAAGTAGAGGGGTGAGAGTCAGATTTGTCTAGCTACTGTGGCAATATGTGATTGAATGATTGTGTGGAGAGTTTCGTATTGTCACTACATTAAAATTAAACTCGAAAGGAAAAAGGATTCTATGTGATACAAGACTTATGCCTTTGATTAATCAACTCGATTTTATAGCCAAAAACAGAAAGAAAGACAGCTTCATAAGCAGACTATATTCGACATACGCGTTGTCCAACTCCAGAATCATGGCCATCCCTAATAAAGTTTTCTTTTCCTTTAATTCTTATAATATTTATATGGCATCCTCATAAAATAAAATTCTTAAAAACCCTTAGAGGTTATATCTTTTCAACAATTTTATTCTACCATCACACCACAATTTTCACAAATCCAAAACAAGTCAAGGTGCTCAGAAAATAGGTGAGATTAACTTGCAACTCAAAAAAGGCTCTATAATAGATAACAATATTTATTGAAGAAACTTACAGCGTGTTTAAATGCAGTAAATGCATATTCTGGTAGGTAAGCATAAGTTGTGCCACTATCCAAGACAGTTCCATGTTTCCCATTGAAGACCTTTGGGTTTAGAGGCAATCGTTTTCCCGCAACATGTATCTCCTTCATATTGATATTATAATATGGACTGTTGGCATCCCAAAACTAGAGTAAATGTGTGAGATCAATCAAATGCGGTTGTTATGAAAATGCATGACATCTCATATCTGTAACATATGGAATTTGAAACCTACCTTCGTCGAGGATCTGAATGTGTAAAGACCATGTCTGCTGGGGGAGATATGCCTCCAAGAATCATTGCACCTCCCCCAATATCCATTCCACCATAACATAGTGAGAATGAATCACTTATTACTTTCTTTTCAACAAGTTGATCCATGATACTTAAATCTCCACGGCCCAAACCCATGATGCCATCAGCATGCTGACTGTATAGATCACCAGTCTCAACATTTTCACAGCCAAATACGGCACGTTGAGGAGCAAGATCACTAAGATTTCCAAAGGATATGACATCGTCACCAAGAACGCCGCTAGTAGTACTCATCTCAGCATACTGTCTCTCATACATGCACTGGTTCCTGTCCTTGTCACAGTTGCAATCCGAAGTGCATTTGAGAGGATGATAGGTTTTCGACAAATCTGGCTGGAAATTGGGATCCTGCCAAAGTAAAATTGGGCACACGAATCCAATCAACATCAGATAAATCAGACTTCAGAAAAGCTACACATCACAACAAAATCTAAACAAAATCATACTTACTTCAAAATGAAATAGAAGATATTCAAAAATACAATAAACATGCACACCTTACACCTTCCCATTTTCTCTCATGTACCAAGCACGCCGTAGGAATTAATAAGTACTTGCAAAAACCTCAGCTACATACCAAATTATCATACACATAGAACACCTCATACGTTTATTTTTTCATAATCGTGACTCACGAGCCATATCCACAACCCAACAATAGCTCTTATACGCAAATTTATTATTTTCTGTTCTTCATCAACCAATATAACATCAAATTGCTGATCCAAAAGTGTACAAATGAAGATAAGAAAGGGGGCATGTAGCAGTAGCAGTACCTGATGCCTACCACAGTGTTTGCAAGTAGAGCACGGGACATAGGTAACAGTACTGCCCGTATCAACAATAAGAGCAAACCTCTGCGGAGGAGTACCGATCCAAAGACGCGTCGTATAGTACCTACTCAATCCAATTTCCCAATTCATAAATAAATAAGTAAATACAAATCTCAGTTTTCAGAATTTATTATAAAAAAATAATAAAAAAAAAGGAGGTAGATGAAGTGAGGGAAACCCGTTTAGAAGGAGATCATCGTAGAGTCTCATGCGAGCTCTAGGGTAGGATCTTTGGAGCCGGCGACGGTGATTGAAGTTGAAGTTGGAGATGGAAGAATTCGGAGCAGAGAGATGTAGCGGGAGGATCATGGCACGATTCTCACCGCTTGGCAAGAGTAAGGTATGGCTGCGATCACCGGAGACAACCACCAAAGGACCCAATTGCGGAAGGCATAGAAGAAATACAAGAAGCTGAGTCCATGGCCGCGCCATCACCTACTCAGTGACTCGCTCCAACGATTTCAGCTAAGCCCCGCGCAACAGGGGCAGATCGGAGCTCTAAACAGAAACTATCTCAGCTAGTCAACTGGGGAAAGGAGGGAAGTCAATTCTTCGTGTGCTTGAATTTACATATCCATTTCCGTCTTCTTATTTTTGCATTATATTAAATACTTTTTTTGAATATTTAATTAAATATTGTTATTTCCTTATTAAACCCAAATTGGCAGATTGAGTTGCACTTAATACATTTTATTTTGTCCGCAGCTTGTTAATCTCACATAGTGCATCAACACTTTGTTGTTATTTACGTTCGGTATTTTAATTTTTGTCTTTTTTTTTTTTGGTTTTTTGTTGTGGAGCATTAATAATTCCTCACTTTATTGCCTAACTACAATTTGAAGTTTCAACCCCCCGTTTCTTTTTCAGTCAGATTGAAGTTTCAACTTCCAAAAAGTCGCTTTGATTTGCGTCACAAGGGCTTGTTTATTTGAGGTTTTTAAATAAAAGCCATATTAAACCATTAATTAATCTATTAAGCTAAACATGGAGACAATGACGAGGTACCAAAGGATACTTGTATTATCTCTTTGACGGAAAAGCACACTAACTACAGGAAGTTTCGTTATAATCAAGTAGTCACAATGCTGAGACAAATCACAGCAAAAAACAAAAACAAAACAAAACAAACAATAGCTAGTGATTCCAATGCCGAAACTTCCTCTTACAGCGATTGAGTTCTTTCAAATTCCCAGAATAACTAAGATCAGAACATGCTGAAAAGCATATGGATAGGTTCACTAATGGACTAAAAGCACATCTATAACCGTTCCTACAATGATTAGAAGCATCACATATACAGCTTCTGTGAGGACTGCAAATTAGCACCCATATAACGACTGCGGTTATCGGGAGCGGCATTAGACTGTTGAGCGTATATAGCTTGGCCAGGAACTTGATAACCAGCATGAGGATACAAGTCTACAAGTCCAGTATATGCTCCTGCCCTAACAGGCAGATGTTGCCTACGCATTGCGCCACTTGAAGGAGCACTACCACCGGATGAACGATGATATCCTGAATTGATCTTTGGCTTCTTTGATTGTGGACGTTTATTAAATTCCCCATTTCTCTTCTTATTATAGTCTGGTTTCTTCGATTTCTCTAGTTGACCAACCCTTTTTAGAAGGGGATCAAGGGGATAGTCAGATTCGAGCTTGTATTTTTTGATACAATTGATCACAGTCTTCACTGCAGCCAGCTCTCGCGTATTGGCATCATTCTGCAGGTAAAAATGAGAATTTACAAAAATGATTGTAAATGCAGAACAAGACGGATAACTCAATTGATTTGGACTTTGATCAAGCACCAAAGCATACCTTTGCAATGGCAACATCATCCACATCATCAGGCCTAACTTGAGAATTTCTCCTTAGATTCTTGAGATATACCTTCAGTAGAGGAACAGTCGGGAAGATTTCTTCAATCTGGAAGGCGTGAATAAAATGTACAGCAGCAATTTGTTTCCCTTCATTTATTAATAACTCCACAATAGCTGCATAAATAGAAAAGGTTAGAATTATCAATGTCTGATAATCATATAACCTCTGAATGTGAAAAACCATACCAAACGTCGCACAAGCCCACACTTTGTCACAGATGCTAATTCATTAAATTCCTTAAAGAAAACTAGTCATCTAGATTCTAGAGTAAGGTATGATACCCAACAGGAGAATCCTTCATTCCAGACTTCACAGGTCAGTTAATCAAAAGAAAACCAACCTGGCACTTTGTGAGTTAAACCAATAGATCGGCAGAGCTCAGGTGCCCGCCTGCACTCAGCAACAGCTTGTACAAGCTTGCAGAGTTGTTCTTCATCAAACTCTGAAGCAATCCTAAAAGTTGAAAGAAACTGCAGAAATGCCTCTGCTTCCAATGAATTTCCATTGGCAGCATCAATGTCTGCGCTAGCTAACTTGGGCCTCCACTCATCAGCAATTGCCTTGGCTTGCTGCTTAGTTTCAGGGTTCAGAAGGTGATCTGCACCTGGGCCAGCCTTAGCCAATAAGTTGGCCATGGCTTCCATAACTATAATACAGGATTTGCGCGTGCCCTGAAGGGCATCATCTGTTTTATCATTTAGTTCAGTGGTTTTACCGGTGGGGTAAAACCCCTCCAGTGAACCCAGCACCAGACGTGCCGGTTCAGTAGCATGTTCTAGTGCAACAGAGATATCTTCACGAATAGCAGAATGATTATTTTCATTCTCCACAATATAATTCAGAAGACCTTTTGCATCCATGTGCTCACAAAAATAAAGTAACTCTGGACGAGGCCTAGTCTGAACAGCCAGGCCATCACAATTTTCACCTGATTGATGAGGAAAATATTCCTCTTTGGAATTTGCATCACCAAGAGAGCTGTTTACCTTGTTTTCTTTGCTCTCTCCGTCATCTATGGACTCCAAAGTTGCAATCTGGTAATTTGCACGAGCCTCCACAATGGCAGCAACAGCAGCATCTTTAAGCTCCTGTACCCTATCTAAGAGGTCCTGCTCTCTAGAAGCAACTGCTGCCTCTCTCTCAGCAAGCAGTGTATTCATCTCCAATTCTTTCTGTTCATACTCCTTCTCCTTAGCTTCAACCTCTTCAAGGTTCTTATTCATTGTCTCCTCAAGCTCATGGAAATGTTGCTTAATTTCAGCCCACGGAACCCTAGTTTCAGAAGCCTCCTTTCGAGCTTCCAATTCAAGATATGCCCGAGCCAGCTGCTCTATCAGAGACTGTGTGTTGAATTCCCCAGCTTGCTCCATGTTAGGCATATTCAGACAGCGTGTCTAACTGAGCTTCAAGAACGATTCAATTTAATGGTTAGAAACTAATAAGACAAATAACAATAACAATACCCTGAGATACAATAAACACTACTCACTGCAAAATTCCAGCCACAAGATATTGAACAGTCTGAGGAGATTAAAAATAAATTAAGACCACAATCGTTAAGGAATGTTTTTCAGAATTTTTATTCTAGGCTCTGAAGAGTATGGTGAATTCCATTATTATTCTCCAATTGAGATGGGAAAAAAAAGAACAGATTACATGCCCATAGTAATTATAACTAAACAGAATAAGCCTGGATTTAACATATACATTCCCTCCTCGCAATTTTTCTAAGTTACCATAGACCTTCTTCTTCATACCTTCCTAGCTCATTCATCTGAAACAATATTGTTACGCGTATCTGAATACTGAAAATTTATTTAAAAGAAAAAATAAAAATAAAAAAAAGACTCATCAAGCTGGCACTGTATCAGCTGATGCGGACACAATCACGCCGTACCCGCGGAGGGACAGAGTACCACGAGCTCCTTTGCGATGTATGAAGGCGCAACGCGCTTCGTCGCGGCCTGTTACGTTTGTCGCAGACAGCATTTACGATTGCGTTACAGCCAAAACCACAAAATCGAACCCAACAAAAAAAAATCCCTTCGAATTCGCACAATAAAATTTCTACTAGAGATTGAAGGAATACTTAAAAACCCAAAAACTAGATAAAAATAAGAAGAAGCAGGTGAATTAGATGAGTACCTCACTTTCCGGTCCAACTCGGTAGCCTTCTCTGACGGAAGAAATTACTCTACAGATTGGGGTTCATCTGCCGGTGAGGTGATTCTAGACGACGAGCGGTAGCACGGAGGATAAAAGTAAATTATCTTGCGTCAAATTTTATTTATTTATTTATACGATGTAAGGGCAAGCAAAATTTGGAAACGACAATTATCTTGATTCTTGATTTTTCAGGTCAGAATCACACTCAGAATTTTTAGAATTTTTAAAATATTAAATCACGTTTATTTTTAACATAAGATAGAAATTAAAATGCATATAATGTATGTGGTATTATAAATGGCTGTAGTTTCTTCTACTACATTTTACACAGTCATCCAATCATGTGCAGTTACGTTAGTCATAATTATTTTTTCTCTCTTCCACTACCTGAGAAATTATACAAACAACGCGTTTGATTGGACGACAATGTAAAATACTTTTACACTGTCAGTGAATCAAAATTAAAATCTTATAAAATATAGATTATAACTTTTAAAATATTGAATCACCTTAATTTTTTATATATGCAGTAAAAATTGAAGAATATATACTTTAAAATACGAGATTTCAAAATTTTTTGTTGTATTATAAATTACATACTATAGCCTTTAAAATACTAAATCACATGAATTTTTCACACATAGTACAAATTAAAGGTTATAACATTAAAATATGAAATTTCACAATGTTTTTTTGTTTATTATAAAACAAAGAATATAGCCTTTAAAATATTGAATCACATGAATTTTTCATGTATAATAGAAATTGAAAGTTTTATACTGAAAAATGTGACATTTCACAATTTTTTAGATTATTATATAAAAGAAAGAGTATAGCCTTTAAAATATTGAATCAAATTAATTTTTCAAATATAGTGAAAATTTAAGGGTATATACTTTTAAAATGTGAGATTTCATAATTTTTTTGTTGTATTATAAAATAAAGACTATAAGCTGTAAAATAATGAATTACATGAAATTTTTACATATTCTAGAAAGTGAAGGCTATATACTTTAAAATGTGATATCTCACTTTTTTTTATACACTATAAAATAAAGATTATAGTCTTTAAAATATTGAATCACATGAATATTGTACGTATTGTATAAATTGAAGGTTATATACTTTAAAATGTGAGATTTCATAATTTTTTTGGTTGTATTATAAAATAAATATCATAGGCTTTATAATATTGAATTACATGAATTTTTAATATTTAGTAGAAATTGAAGCCTATATACTTTAAAATATGAGATTTCACTATTTTTATACACTATAAAATAAAGACTATAGTCCTTTAAAATATTAATTCACATGAATTTTTTACAAATAGTAGAAACTCAAGGATATATACTTTAAAATATGAGATTACACAATTTTTTTGTTGTATTATAAAATAAAGACTATAACTTTTAAAATATGAAATCACATGAATTTTTCACATATACTAGAAATTGAAGAGGTATTTACTTTAAAATTTGATATGTCACAATTTTTTTGTTGTATCATAAAATAAAGACTATAGCCCTTAAAATAGTAAATCACTTGAATTTTTCACAGATATTAAAATTGAAGACTATATACTTTAAAACTTGAGATTTCACAATTTTTTTGGTTGTGTTATAAAATAAATATTGTAGGTTTTAAAATATTGAATTACCTGAAGTTGTTACATATAGTAGAAGTTGAAAGCTAAATACTTTAAAATGTAAGATTTCAAAAAAAAAATTGGTTGTATTATAAAACAAAGACTATAGGCATGAATGTTTTACATATAGTAGAAATTGAAGGTTGAAGGTTTTATATTTTAAAATGTGAGATTTCATAATATTTTTGTTGTATTATAAAATAAAGACTACATTCTATAAAATATTGAATTACATGAATTTTCTATATATTGTTAAAAGTGAAGGTTATATACTTTAAAATGTGAGATCTCATTGTTCTCTTTTGATACACTATAAAATAAAGACTATAGTCTTTAAAACATTGAATCACATGAATGTTTTACATATAGTAGAAATTGAAGGCTATATATACTTTAAAATGTGATATTTTACAGTTTTTTTGGTTGCATTATAAAATGCATATTATAGCCTTTAAAATATCAAATCAGATGAATTTTTTCATATATAGCAGAAATTGAAGGGAGGTAGTATATAGAAAAAAAACATATGATCCAATATTTTAAAGATAATAGTTTTTATTTTATAATACAATAAAAAAATTGTGAAATCTCATATTTTAAAGTATATAGCCTTCAATTTCTTTTATATGTAAAAGATTTATGTGATTCAATATTTTAAAGGTTATAGCCTTTGTTTTATAGTCTATTTAAAAATATATTGAAATATAACATTTTAAAGTATATAGCCTTCAATTTCTACTATATGTGAAAAATTCATGTTATCCAATATTTTAATGGCTAAAACCTTTATTTTAAAATATAACAAAAAATTGTCATTTTAAAGTATATAGACTTCAATTTCTATTACATGTAAAAAATTCATGTGATTCAATATTTTAAAGGTTATAGGCTTTATTTTATAGTCTATTTAAGAAAATAGTGAAATCTAACATTTTAAAGTATAAAACCTTCAATTTCTACTACATATGAAAAATTCATGTGATTGAATATTTTAGAGACAATAGTCTTTATTTTCTAATACAACCAAAAAAATTGTGAAATCTCACATTTTAAAGTATATAGCCTTCAATTTCTACAATATGTGAAAAATTCATAATATTCAATATTTTGAAGGTTGTAGTCTATATTTTATAGTCTAATTAAAAAAATAGTGAAATCTCGCATTTTATAGTATATAACCTTCAATTTGTACTATATGTACAAATTTCATCTGATTCAATATTTCAAAGACTATATAGTCTTTATTTTATAAAACAACCAAAAAAACTGTGAAATCTAAAATTTTAAAGTATATAGCCTTCAATTTTTACAATATGTAAAATATTCATATAATTCAATATTTTAAATAATATAGCCTATTTAAAAAATAGTGAAATCTAAAATTTTAAAGTATATAGTCTTCAATTTCTACTATATGTGAAAAATTCAAGTGATTCAATATTTTAAAGGCTATAGTCTTTATTTTAAAATAAAACAAAAAAATTGTGAAATCTCATATTTACAGTATATAGCCTTCAATTACTACAATATGTGAAAAAATCATGTGATTCAATATTTCGTAGGTTGTAGTGTATATTTTATAGTCTATTTTAAAAAAAAGTGAAATATCACATTTTATTATATATGGTATTTAATTTGTACTATATGTAAAAAGTTCAATTATCATTCCTTACAAAAAAAATGTAAAAAGATCATGTGATTCAATATTTTAAAAGTTATAGACTTTATTTTATAATCTTTTAAAAAAATAGTGAAATTTCACATTATAAAGTATATAGCTTTCAATTACTACTATATGTAAAAAATTCATGTAATTCAATATTTTAAATCTTATAATATTTATTTTATAATACAACCAAAAAAATGTGAAATAACACATTTTAAAGTATATAGTCTTTATATGAAAAAAATTCATATAATTCAATATTTTAAACACTATAGTCTTCATTTTATAATACAACCAAAAAAGTTGTGAAATCTCACATTTTAAAGTATATAGACTTCAATTTCTATTATATGTAAAAAATTCATGTGATTCAATATTTTAAAAGCTATTGTCTTTATTTTATAGTCTTTTTAAAAAAAATAGTAAAATCTCACATTTTAAAGTATACAGTCTTTAATTTCTATTATATGTAAAAATTTATGTTATTCAATATTTTAAATCCTATAATCTTTATTTTATAATAATACAATAAAAAAATTGTGAAATCTCACATTTTAAAATATATAGTCTTTGGTTGTAAATAATTCATGTAATTCAATATTTTAATGTCTATAGTCTTTGCTTTATAATATAACCAAACAAATTGTAAAATCTTACATTTTAAAGTATATAACTTTCAATTTCTAATATATGTAAAAAATTCATGTGATTTAATATTTTAAAAGTTATAGTCTTTATTTTATAGTGTATCTAAAAAAATTGTGAAATCTCACATTTTAAAATATATAACCTTCAATTTTTATAATATTGAAAAAATTAATGTGATTTAATATTCTAATGGCAATATAGTCTTTACTTTATAATACAACCAGAGAAATTACAAAATCTTACATTTTAAAATACATAGTCTTCACACATATTGTGTATAACATATATCACATGTTACAGCATTATCTTTCTTTACAATATGTGATATATATATTATGCACTTCATGAGATATAAAGTGTGCATAACATATAATATTCATTGTGCATTTATATTACATATGTTGTACATAACTTATTAGCTATTTTGCAAGTTATTGATCATATAGCAATGCTCTAAATATTATCATACTAGCCATCATAATTCATAACATCCTGAAACGCAACGTTTTCACGGTCCTGCATATACATTCCATAATTGAAATTGATAATATATATCCTAAGCTTCTAAAATTATACACAATGAGACAAATTAACAACAGGAATGCAGTATTCGCAGTCCCTGAATCCCTGTGGAGGTAACTATAGCATAATGAAATTGATATGATATATATCCTAAGCTTCTGAAACAATGCACAATGGGACAAAACAGGAATGCAGTCTTCACATGTATCCTCCACGCAGTCTTCCGTGACAGAATTTGGACATTATAGTTTTCAAAGGTGTCTTAACTTAACTACATTTTTTGTCAGAATTTTTAATGTATATATATGCTTACAAGCTCATTTATACATCAAACTTTGATAATAATAATAATAACAACAATAATTAATACAGAGACACCAACTCAGACTTGTTTCACTATAGAATCATCGAACCCTGCATCAAGTTGGAAGTTGTCAGATAAATAACAAGCATGAGTATATGCATATAAAATGATTCGAGCAAGAATGATTGCTCAATTCAATTCTCTGTGATATCAACAGCCTTTGATCGGGAACGTTGCCAAGGTGAAAAGGTAATGGCCTGTGAAACAAGGTACAGTATAAATGCAACATATGCAACTGTTATTGCAGACACAACTGTAGCGAACACTGCTCCATTCACTTCAGAGGAGAAGAATTCCAGCAAAAGATAGCCATTTATCACTATCACCAGAGCAGTCACAAGCCAAGAAATAATCTGCACCATATCATTACACAGTTAATCGTAACAAAACAATCAAAATTCTCTGGCCATGTTCAAAAGTAGAGAAATCAGTTCAATGGACACTCCAACTGTCTAGCCTCTTTTTAATATAATCAAGACAGGACAGTAAAATCATGCCACCAATGTGATGTTTTAAAATCTAAGTAATTCTAAGTTACAAGAGAAATTGGATACTTTAAGTAAAGTTCTACATTTCATTAAAATGTTTAATTCAATTTATGAACCCTATAGGCATGTACAGACATCAATTTGACCAAAATGAAGATAAGGTACCTTGAGGACAGGGCCAATTCTGAAAGTGCCCATTATCTGTTCCTTCGAAACCAAACAAAGCAAAGGAATGAGTGCAAAGGGGATTTGAACTGACTGAAGAACATTGAGCCACTCATTCAGGACATCTAATGATTCCTCTGAGGTATCAAAGATAAGAGCAACAATCATGGTTGGGATGATTGCACAGCTTCGAGTAATCAGCGCCCTCACCCATTTCTTCAACCTTAAATTCAGGAAACCTCCCATGATAAACTGTCCAGCATAGGTACCCGTAATAGTGCTACTTTGGCCGGCCGCTAACAGCCCGATACCCCATATATATAGGATGGGGAATAGCCCACCCCCATACTTCTCCTGAAGATATTGCCCTGCATTTACAAGACCAATGCTATCTGCTATTTCAGTACCATAAAAGCCCTTAGCGAACACAGTCGTGACGAATATATTGATTACAAAGGAGACTATGAGGGCAAGTGTGGACTCTATGGAGTAGTAATTCAGAGCTTCTTGAATGCGGCCTTTCTTGGTATGATCAATATGCCTTGATTGAACAAGTGCCGAATGCAGGAAAACATTGTGAGGCATAATAATGCAACCCACAACTCCAACAGCTTGTTGTATAGTTCTGGAGCTAAGTTTAGGAACCAAAATCCCTTCAAAGATATACATCAGGAAAACATGTATAAGATATAGAGCACTTCTAATCATTTACTTTATAGTGAAGTGATATTTGCACACATCCAGATCAATGAAATGAACTAATTGCGTACCAAGAAGAACATCAGAACCGTTGGGCTTCGCTTCGCCAAACATCCATGCAAATGAGAGTGCCATTATACCGATCAGAACAGCAAAAAATGCTTCCAATTTCCTCACGCCATAGTTCTCAAGAAAGAGAAAAATAAAACTGCAACATGGCCACGAAATAGAAACTAATAAACAAATAAAAGAGCTCTTTACTATAACCCACTCCCCATCCCAGGATTAACATCAAGAATATCTAATTCCAAAACCATGATAAGTTAATAATATCCATAATATTGCCAAAAGCTTAATTAATTAAGGAAAGAGGCCCCAACAAGGCTTAAAAAAATTAGAGAAGATTTGAACACGAAATATCCCGAAAGAATACGATGTGGTCAAATTAAAATACTAATTAATAAGAATTAAAAAAAATGAAAGAAAGAGAATAATTTGTACCAGTCAAGAGCAGTAATGACGACCCCAGCCCAGAGAGGAACAAGGCCATTACTGAGAATCCTGATGGCAATAGCACTCCCAATAACCTCTTGAATATCGGAGCCAATCAGAGCCACCTCCGTCATAAGCCACAGCACAATCCTCGCCCAGGAAGGGTACTCGTCCCGGCAGAGCTCAGCCAAGTGCCTGCCGGTGGCGACACCAAGCCTCGCCGATAGAAGCTGAATGAGGAGGCCCATAGCGGTGGCCCACATAAGGAGCCAGAGCAGAGAGTAGCCAGCAATAGCACCAGATTGAAGATCCCCTTCCAAATTGCCAGGGTCCAAGAAAGCGATGCTCATTAGGAACCCAGGGCCCGTGAAGAGCCAGAGCTTCTTCCACGAGAATGGTGGTGGCGTGTCCCAGGTGCCCACGTCATCATCGTCATCGGAGCCCTCGACGCCGACCACGACGACCTTGTCGGAGGAGTCGTAGGCGGTGTCGTCTTCGCGGGAAACTAGGAGGGGTTGTTGAGGAGGCATGGTACGGCGGCGTTGTGGTCACGCCGGCGTGCCTGCTTGCTTCTAGCGGTTGAAGCTAAGGGAAAGAGTAAAGGACAAGTCACTGTCCTTAGCACTCACTTATTATGAACTGCTATATTCTTGTTCAAGAATTTTTAGATGATAACTACGCCTCCAGTCTCAGATACAGATAATTCAAGTCACTTTTATTTTTTAAATTATTTTTCTATTATTTTTCATTTTTAAAAAAATATATAATATTTATTGAGTAATTCTACAATTATATCATAAAATTAGCCACTATGTATAACAATTCAATATTTTAAAACTAATAATTTAACATTTATTATTATACATTAATCCACATTTTTAAAAGTTAAATTATTAATTTCAAAATGTTGAATTATTACATATGATGACTAATTTTATAATGTACAAAAATCATTTCTCGTATTTATTTATATTCTTATGAAAATAGATAGTATCAGAAATAAATCGAACCAGGCCGTTAAGTTAATTAGATTTCCAGACAATTTTATGTTAAGATAAAATTTTACGTCAACTACAATTGAATCAGAAATTTAATAGATTAAATTAGAAAGTAAAAAATATTAGCAGTTCAATCTTTAAATACTAGTATTATCGTACTGAGATGCCGCACGCGACGCTGCGATGTGTCCCACAAACACGAGCTTCGCATGGCTCCTTTGGGAATAAACTAGTAGCGTTCATTCTCTTGTCTTCTCTTTTTCAAACTTAACAATCACTAATTAGTTATTATCATTTATTATTATTAATATTTATTATTCATAACAATATATATATATATATATATATAGGTGTTAGCTTGGACACCATACAAACCATTACTTGGCATGTTCTGATTGGTTCTCTAATCTATGTCAGCGCCGAGTTATCATTTATAAAATTTAATACCCTATATTTTCTAACTAATCAGAACATGCCAAGTAATGGTTTATATGAATACTTCCAACTTATTGGAAGTGGCCAAGCAAGCTCTATATATATATATATATATATAGTTTTTTTCTTGTGAATATAGAATACAGAGCAATTGGGCTTTCTATTACAATTTCAGGACAGTATGCAGCTCGCTTTACCAACGGCAACGGAATATATGGTTTTGCGGTCGTTATACAGTTGCCTCGGGGGTTAGCTCACTTAATTATTTTGTTGATGCATTGATATTTTTATCCGTTGATGAATTAACATTTTTATATGAGCATATTTTTTGTTCAATCGGGAATTTTTTATGAGAGAAAACAAAATCACATGCCATGAGTAAAGGTTTATCACAGTCGATATCAGAATATGTGGATCCCACGTATTCGCTAGTCGCTACCAACCATTGAAATTGATTCTTCCATGGCAATTGATCTAAATTATTATAAATGAATAAATAAATCTATTTTCTATGATCGAATCAAGTACATGCATGTTAATTTCTTTTTCGTTTTTGGTGGGTGTAGATATTTTTGGTTGCGGTTGGTATGGGTTAATTTCTAACTATACTACAATAATGACCTTGGGAAAAATTGTGATAATCTGGCCCAGCATAATTTAACATCGACCCTGAACTATCAAATAAGCAACCACTGAGTTGGGCCCAGAATGATTTAACTATCCAATACATTCTCCTGACCCAATTCCAAATCTCACAATAAACTACCTCTGTTTAATTTTTGTTCTAACGATCCAAAGTAAAACAGTTTCTCTTTTTTAGCATGGCTCATTATATGACCAGTTCATACGAACAAATATGCCACTACCACACCAACAAGGATTGGCACAAGTGGTAAGCGGCTTGTTGTCCCTTAAGCAAGGTCTCGGGTTCGAGCCTTGTGGATGGAAAAAATCCTTGCTGGGAGCCTCACCTGCCATTCCCAGATACGCGACCCGGGACGACGGATTAGTCGGGGCGAAGCTCCGGACACCTTGGGCAACAAAAAAAAAATATGCCACTACCACTACTAGACATTCATAAAGTTGTGACCCAGAGCTGTAACTCAAGTAATCTCGAACTTGCATGTACTTTAACCCTATTTTCCCTCTTTCCATTTCACACTAACTTGACAGAAAAAGAAAAGAAGTTAATGAGCATTAAAGAGCGAACATAACCAATAATAATAATAACCCAAAGTCATTAGCACACCGCAAGGGGTAATTAATTAGTTAAGCATTATATAGTATATGTCGTATATTATTATTGATGGCCCTCCAATAATATTTGCAATGAGGTAGATCGAGAGAGAGGTAGTGGTACGTGTATGTGAATTGAAGGGGACAAGCACAACACAGACACACAGGAAAAGGTAGTAAAAGAAGTGAAGCTGTCTAGTGGAGCAAGCAAGCAAGCAAAGCATATATACAGAGACGCTAAAGTACCGGCAAAGGACAATAATGCACGTGGTCCTTTCTCTCTCTCTTTGTACAAGATAATTGCTCAACTCGAATTTAATCATCTTACTATGCATGTAGCACAAAACCTGGATATTTATATATATAGATACATACAGAATCTCTATTATTCAAGCCTGGCCTGCCTTTCATATTTACTGCGCAACCACACATACAAGGTTCCTTGCTGCCGTGAAAAACGGAAATTTTTTACCACACTTGACCATGGTTATTTATAGCAATTCGATTGTACAATCAAGCTAGCTAGTACTTTAATTATGATGGTATTAAATGAACTCGATCGATTTGTAATGGTAGTTGTAATTCTTTAAAAAAAATTACATAATTTATTGGTTTTTTATTTTTAGTCTAGTAGTGATCCTAAATATAAAATCTTTAGTATATAGATTAAAATTAAATTGTATGGAAAATATTCTTTTCAACTCCAATTATTTGAGTATAGCTAGACAGACACCCATAGAAATGATGAGATTGTGGAAAGAAATATTCATACAGAGAAAGAAAAAATTAGAAACAAATTAAAAAATACAATACATATAAATTTTATGAGTGTTGTATTTAGAATGGAAAAGTACACTGAAATAACACTCCTCTTCATATATGATAAGACATGACATATTTATTATAAGTTTTGAGTGGAACTCTAAGTTACGTTTATTACTATTATACTCTCACCGTCAAGAAATAATTAACGTTTTAAAAAATTGCATACTAAGAATGCAATTAAAATACACAAATTTTATAGAAATTAATATACAATGATAAAATTATTTCTATAATTTTTATACAATAATTATTATAAGAAATTTTATGTATCAATAAAGTTAGAAAAATAATAATAAATATTTTTTTAAAATTCTAAAGCAACAAATATATTAGACAAAAAAATTTCTTAGAAGTACAAATAAAATTGGGCAAAGGAAGTAAAGATTTTGCTAATAATTGTGGGCATTTAATAATGTAGTAAAGGATAGATAATACTGTATTCACCTTTAAAAATGAATTTTTGAATTTTGTATGAAAAAAATACCATAATTTTATTTTTAAACTTTAACAATTATTACCATTTTAAATATTTTTATTGAGGGTCATAAGATACTTATGAGCAAAAGCCTTATAGTAATAATTAACTATCTTTATGAACTCTCCAGTTTCAATGTACTTCAACACCAGAGATTATTAATGAGATTTTACAGGACAGGAAAACATTAAGAGATTTAACTTTAACATTTTCAAGTCACTTTTGAAAACCTCATTCCGACCACCAACCACCACATTTAGTATTGACCCCCTTGTGTGTTCTATTCAATCAACTTATTAACTTAGAAAAAGATACTACGATTTATTGAGATAATTTGCCTCGCTTTGCAACAACAATAATATATAAAAACGATATGCAAAAAGCTTTCCCCCTCTTTTAGTTTCATACAGACGAGGGTAAATTAAACTATGTTTTTCTTGATACTTATTTTTGCACTACTATATTTTACAAACTAATAAGACCACAAACGCATTTCTTATACTTTTTAAATTAAACGTTTTTATTATAATAACTAAAACACATCTAAATAGCAAATACTTGGTAAAACATAAATATTATCCGACTTCCATTTAACTTGTAATTATATACTAATGAGATTTATTAACAAACAAACCATACAATTGTGTTTAATAAGTTGGATGCTGGTTGGATCAATTTTAGTTGTACGATAAACATTTCTCATACTTTAATACCAGTCATTATCAGTTTATTTCATCAAGCATCCATCAGAGTGAATGTGTGTCACGTGTCAAGTTGGGGAGTGAGGGGTATATGTGTGAGTTTAAGTTTTTATTTTAAATGGTTGACCCACAAATTACATAATGTTTGATAGATGATAGGTGAATATGTGTTTAATGTACATTTCGTACTAAACACTATTACATATCCATAATATATATTGTGAATAAAGGATGTAAATGTGAGCGAGTGTGAGTGCAAATATAACAAAAATAAAAATGATCACAATCCACAAATCACAAACCAAACAATGCACATGCACATGTATGTGTCGTGTGATCATCGCAAGTATGAGGCTTTTCTATTTAATTCCATCCGTCACAGTTCCAACTTGCTAGCTTAAGAGCATAAAGAATGCGACATTTTATTTTATTTATTTCAATTTCTGTTTACTGATTACCATTTTAAGTACGACATATCCATGATAACGACCAATCTTTTTTCCTTATTTGAAGCGATATTCAAAGCAAAATTAAACTTGTATTGTTCACCATGCATGTATTATTGCTCGTATATATTATATTGGTTAAAGAATGTGAAATATGTATGGTGCATAAAGTCACTTCTTCCCAACAGGCATATACATATAATGAAAGCTGGAATGAAAATAAATATGTTTTCTTTTTATTTTTTAACATCTAAGAGTTCACGATAACTCTATATATAGAATTTGACAGTTTTGTTTTCATCTTCAAAGCATATACTATATAATATATTCCAATTCAATTCTATTCTATTCTATTCTATTTTACCCACCTCCATCCAGGTTAGAGATTAATTAAAAGCTCCACGCATGCACCCGCTGCATTTGGAGCTTTGATTAATTATTTGTGTTCCGATCGACTTTTAACTCAGATGAGAAGGGTAAATCTAGTCAAAGGAGTTAGTTAGAAATGGTAGCAAATGTAATATTAAAGAATTAATTATTGATTAATATTACTAAGCTGCTAGTTAAGGCTGTCAACAATGTCAATGTCACAGTAATCTCACGCTGCCACCCACTAAACCGCCCGCATCAGTCTCGTTTATAAAGACCTTGTGACATGCTTCCAAATACACAAGACCTACCACAATCTGATCTAATCTTATCTTATTTATATTATTATTACTTCACTCATTTTATAATTATTATTATTATTATTATACTTTCTCGTGAATAATAATAATAATAAAGCTAGGGCCACAGACAGAATATGTAGCACGTGCAAGTAAGTACACTCACATAGAGCCTATATAGAAAGAGATAAAATGTCATCATAACTTTGACGATCACTGGGATCAAAAGCTTAGTTTGATATCCTAATCACCACATATCCATTCCATGAATGGTTTCCATCATCATCTGATCGTGCTTTTCCAAATGTCTTTTCAAAACTTAAGGAGAGAGTGTGGTTTCCATAGTAAGGACAAACAAGCATTTATATCAACAATAATAATAAAAAGTTTAATTAAGACACCTATTATATATATATAGCTTTAATAAATAAAGCCACAGCCAAAAGAAAAAAAAAGAAACAAAAGCAAACACTTTTTAAAATATCAAATCAACAAATACACAGAGATACTTTTCTGGGCTGGTAGCAACATTACAACAACTTTTTGTTTCTTCTACTTTTCTCTTTTTCTTTTTCTGTTTGGCCCTCCCAAGTCCCACCCCTTATTGAAAATTGAGTGATGGAAGTTGTGCATGGGTGGCGTGAGAGAGTACTACACTGATCAACTAACTAGCTAGCGACGACGTTCGGGTGTCCAGTGCGGTGCAGCTGGGCTGAAATGAACAGAGAGCACCCTAGAATCAAGCAACTCCATGATTGGCGTGAAGCTCACGCACCTTGGGACCTTGTACTGATTAATGGAAGCCCCTCTGGAGATGGCATAATCCATGAGCTCCTCAAAGGTTCCATTCTTGACCACTCGAATCTCCAGCGGCCCAATCGAGTTGTCCGCCACCCTCCCCTGCCTGTAAACAGAGTTCAGCGACTCCTCCATCACCAAACAGCACTGGTTCAGCACCTCCTTCGTCGGAGCACACGACGAGTTCTTCTTCACCAGCAGCTCCCAGTAGATCACGTAGTGTCCCGGGATGGACTTGGTGTCCGCGAAGCTAGTGTACTCCACCACACTTGTGTTGAATTCCTTCAGCAATTCCGACGCATTCTCAACTGCTTTCTGCAGCTCCGACTCGTCCGTTTTGTCCGAATCGATACTCAGCAGCACGTTCTTCCTCCTAACGAACCTGAACTGCGGTGCCTTGTTGTAGAACCCCGTTACTTGAAGAATGTCACCCACTTGGTAACGGTTCAGCCCAGCGTAGGTTGTTATAACCAACTCGTACGATTTCCCAACCTCCACGTCGGCCAGGTCAACGAGTCGTGTGGAGGAGTGGTCGTCGTGTGGGATGAACTCGAAGTAGGCCATGTTTGGCATGAGGGTGTAAGACACCTCAGAGGGGTCACAGATAGGCTTGAGGTTGAGTCCGAAATAGCACTCGGAAGAACCGTACATGGTACAAGCCTTGGGTAAACCGCCACTGTAGTAGTCAAGAGTGGGAATGTACTGAGCCATAGCACCCGTGACTATCACGTCAAGGTACTTTGTGTTGGGCCAAATCCTCGTGATTATCCGTTCCCAATTCTCGCCCGAACACTCGCTGGCGATGAAATCCGCGAGTTCCGGGTCGGGTTTCAGGATCTGGGCCATGCATTCCCTGATGGACGGGTCCGTGATTTTGGGGCTTAGGGTTCCGGTGCGGATGTCGTGGGACAGGTGTTGCCAGTTGAGCTGGAGGAAGCGGATGGCACGGAGGAGGCCGGAGGCGAAGACGGCGCCGACGCGGAGGACCTGGAGGCGCATGATGAGGCCGCACAGCATCTGAGTGTACATGCTCTGGAAGGAGTCGGGGCAGAGGATTGCCTCGTTTGGGCTCGTGTACACGTTGAATGGGTCGTAGGGCCTGTTCTTGAAGTGCTCGCTGTTGTAGTAGCTTGTTAGCACTGGACGCGCCACTAGCCCTCCGGGGGTTTTGGTCTCCGCCTTCACGAACAGGAAGTGAAGGGCTTTGCCTTTGTCCAAATCTGGAACGTACCTGCTCAAACACACACAAAAAAAAGAATTAATTAAATGATTATTAATTATTACTAGTAATAAGTTAGCTAGAAGTTAATTAATGTCAGTGACGTAACGGAAACAGAAACTTACTTGTTCATTACTGGCATTTGAAGGCTGTATAGGAACTGACGACGGTCCAGGTCCTCCTGAATGAATGGCATCAGTTTTCTTTCTCCGGCAGATGTTCCAGAACTGCAGTAGTAGTTGTAGCCATTGAAACAAATATTTAGAAAAATGAATAAATAAATTGCAATATGAATGAATGAATGAATGAATTAATAATAACCTGGTGAGGAACTCAGAGATTTGGTAAGAGCAGAAGATATGAGAGCGGTCACCATTAGCAATGCGTTGAATATCAGGCTGGAGATCCTCGTAGGAGACAACGGGGACCTTGGACTTGAAAGTTTCACGGTCAGTGGCTCCGTTGAGGCCAAAGCGCTTGAGATACTCTGTGTCAGCGTTCTGAGTCAGAATCTCTTCCAGGACGCTCTCCTGGACACAATCGGGGTTTGTGGTCATCTCTTCAATGAATTGAAGAGCCTTCTCACCATAGGGTGGTGAGGAAGCAGGGTGAGGGTGAGGGTGTATTTGCTCATCAAGAGGGGAGGACGAATCAAACCCAAAAGCCATCACAACAAGAGTGACTCTCTGAATGTGAAAAGAAAAGAGGGGTTGTTAAGGAATCAAGTGGATGGAAGCGTTTCAATGCTAGAGTAGATAGCGTGTGAGGAATGAGGGTGGGATGGAGAAGGGTATTTATAGGGATAGTGGCAAAAGGGTATAGTGCCACGTCATGTTCCAGGTCAGGGCAGAGCGTGAAACAAGGGATTAAATAATGTGTTGGTGTCGACATGGATGGGGGACATGTGGGTCCGGGGACACGTAGGGATGGAGCCATGAGAGGGGACAAGTTGGGCCCAATGGATCGCCAGGTAAGCAAGGAGTGGTCCAAGGCAGCTCGTCAGCCGAAACACGCGGCCATTTTCTTACAGTAGTTTGTTGGTCTTCGAAAGCGACGGCTGCCGGCTGTTCCCCTCTTTTAAGCCCATTTCTTTCACGGCCCAAACATATTTACAATCACTAACTTTGGTAAATTATTATTATTATTATTATTAGTATATACTCCTATATATATTTATTAAATTACGGCTCCTTTGATTCATTGATATAAAAATGTACTAATAGTGAAAAAGTTGAAATTTTAATCGTTCCGTACCGTTCTGGACAATGTTCTAAAGTGTTTGACCAGTGAGAATTTACTCTATTTGAAAATGTATTCTAGCTACGAGAGGAATTTAATATTATAAAATCTCATCAAATAAATATAATTGAGAAAGGTTTATATAGCGTAATATACAATCATGGAATGCATGTTAAAGTGTGGTTCATATATTGAGGATAAGTCAGATAAAAATGCATTCAAATTAAATCAGGAAGCTAAGAGAAGCAGCGGCTAAGTATGGTAGCAGCAATAGGTCACACTCACATCTTGGCCTAGGGGCGACTCCCTGTACTTGTACGTGTGGATGTAGCGTTAGCTTAACAATACAAATGGAATCTTACTTCCTATAACTTAAGGAATTTTGATCTTATTCGACCCCATTCAATTCAAATAAATATTCTATTATATATTTTTATTATTAAGTTTATATTTCTTATTATAATATTTTACTCATGAAATAATTTATTTATATGTGTAATTAGATTTTATTTTACGCGTACTAATTTGTTTCGTTTATTATTTTGATGTTTAAAATTAAGTTGAGTTACATTTAGTTTATGATATTTTTAAAATTTTAAAATGTTGTAGTCAAAACTTGAATAAATTCCGTTTAAGCAAATTGATGTAAACTGATTTTGACTAAATTTAAAATGAAATAATTTAATTCAAACTGAAATAAATTATGTTATTTAAGCCGAATACGTATATATATTTCTTTTTTTAACTCAAAGCAATGCCAACCGCGAACACCTAAGTTGGAGACAACATATATAACATAGCTGTCTTCAAAAGCACAACCTAAAATGAACCAACATCTGCGTATCGTGTCAAAGTGAGTTCGTCTCAATTCGAAGCAAAATTCACGGTAATGAAATATGAAAACTATTTTCGATAGCTTCTTGTTTTATTATTTATATGCCTAATTTGAAGAAACTCTGTATTTTGGGGTAAAATGCTTTAATGTACATAACTCCACATTTGACAAAGGCGTGAAAATGGAGTATAAATAGTTACCGAAAAAAATAAAGAAAATGGAGTATAATTGTATAAATAACATGCATTTCATTATTCGAAAAAAAAATTATTCCACGATAATTAATTGATGTTTAACTTCATGTGTGTATAACAACAACTATAAGGCTGTATTAAAAAAACACTAGAAGGAAAACTATATAATTAGTTGCAATGACTTTTTTTTTTAGTTTCTTAATGGAGAGAATATCTTATAGCATAATCTAAGGTTTTTTGATAAATTTTTCTTGGTATAAAAGTGTGGAACAAGTGGCCGTACGTGGGAGATCTAAAGCTTAAAAACGAAACAAATTATTGGCTAAGGTATGATTTGTCAAACATTATATTAAGTTGATGATGCCTTGCTAATTTATTTTGTTTTGTAGTTGTTAAATTTAAGTATGATTTACAAGATGCTAATTCAACTATAAAATGTGAATTATTTAGTTTAGTTCATAATATAATATGTTGTCATCGTTAAAGAATGATAAATTCGCACATAAATAATGAAATGAATAAAAAGTTAGGACCAAAAAAAATATATAGATCCTCCATGACGGCCCGTGTCCTAAATAATGAGTATGTACATGTTCGTATTAAATTCTTCTGTCCCCTTTTATTCCTCTTATTTTTCCGTCTCTCTAATTAAAAAGTATTATTTGTAAAATCATGGATATTTTTTAAAATGTTGATTTACAAAGACCAGCATTTGAGTCATTGAGTGAGAGAACGGGAAAAAAGATGCAGAATTTCTGTCATGCTTGTTCAATAAGGAACAAAAGAGAGGTCAAGTACCTTACGTCTTGTATAATATGTACAAAATAATTATATTTAATTAGTATCTAACGTGTGTTATATATCATATATAATGTGCGTCATATATAATATTTGTTATGTATAGCACACATTGAATATTAATGAAATACATTTCTATTGTTCAACAACCATTTTTCTATTTCCTATGGAGGAAGTTTTTTAATTTTAATTTGGCAAGTAGATAGCCTTTTAAGTCTCCTTATGATAACTTCGTCAATCCATTCTTTTAGAGGTCGTGGCTATACTTTGCATAAGAAATTTTAGAAAATGCAATAAGTATTAAGATGTTAAATGGGTTGTGACTGTTGTTATATTGGTATTATTCCTAATTATAAAATCTCAATAGTCTTTGGACTATAAACCTTTTTATGTGTTTTCTATATTCATGACTCCATGTTTATCCATAAAAAAAATTAAGATGTTAAATATAAGTATTTTGCTAATAAGATGACAGGGTATATTTGTTAAAGATTTCTTAATGTATGTATTTTTTAAAGATAATATTTGTCCTATTACTATGTGGAATTAATTTTATGAATTATGTGAAGGGTTGACATATGAACTATCATCACATTCCAATTAAATAAAGTGAGAAATAACATAAAGAAAGTTCAAAAGAATGGCACCCCAATAACATTTTTAACTAATATATTATATAAGGTTGCTTTCATTTTATAATCCCTATTCATCCTAAGTAATACATATATATAATAGCATGATACATAATTAATCAATGATTCCCCACAGATAAACAAGAAAACAATGTTGTCATGGTGCAACTGTCATGACATTAAATAAAAAATGAAATAAAAAAGAGATTCAACCATTCCACCTACCTTTTGGATATAAAATGGAGTCAATAGTAGCCAAGATATATAGAAAACCACGCAAAAACTTGCAAGTTCTAACAAGAACAAATTGAAAATGCAGTACTGAATTCATATCCTTATTTATGTGATGTCCTTGTGAAAACTGCAAGGGGATACTTTTCTTTAGGGTGATTGTGACCTTAATCATATCTTCACATTTCTTTGTGCTTTTACTTAGTGCTTATTTGTTACAAGTATTTTTAAGATAATAAAAATATAAATGTTTATTTTGAGAGTATGTGTGTTTATATTTTTAATAAAAATAGTAGGAGTATGAATAAGATTTTATATTTTGATATTTGCACTTAGTCAAACTGGAGTTTGACAAGAAGTAATAACTATATATTTATAAATAAGTGCATTGGAAATTGTAAAACTTAAGTTTGTTCACGCTAATTCTAATTCAAACAAGCTCTTTGACAAATTTATAGGTGATTTTTTCTTGTGTATTAGTAGTACATCGTGTCTCTATGAATTTATTATGAAATAAGTGTAATATATATAGGTTTATTTATGAGTAATTTACAAACATTAATTTTCTGACTAACTTTTTGTATTTAACTTTTTTAACTTTCAAAAACAGTAAAGTATATTTTATATAAAAAAATAACTAAAAAGATAGATGACTGTTATATTATCAGTTTCATTCATAAAAAAAACAATTGACAGCAATTCAGTTATTTAATAATAAAAAATAATATTAAAGCATTTGTCCAATTCTACTACAGCAAATAAGTTTTAGGTAATGTAATTTAAGGATTTTACTATAAGGGTATTTATTAAGGAATTAAAAGAGAAAACATATATATTTAAAAAAAAATGTTATTGTGATAGACTCCTTACATAAAAAATATAAAATTAATTTTTTCAGAGATAAATTTTTAGAACATTTATTAACAAAATCGTATAACTTAATTATATATCTCTCTATCGATTATTATGACCAATACAATCCTGCACATGTCAACTAAGAAAATTGTAAGGAAATGGAAATTGTAAGTCACTGCTTATATACTTTTGGAAATGATATTATTTGGATTATTATAGTAGATTAAGACTCCTTAGGCAAAACCAATGCCGTTATTATAGCATTTGCCATTAAATAACACATCAGTAACATTAAATCATACAAAGACACAGAAAATCTTTGCAGATTACTGCATTATTGTTATTATTATTAATATTATTATAGTACAGTAGGTTTTAATCAAAATTTACCTTTCGTACGTTGGCTTGTTTAGTATTGATCAAGGACCTTTTCAAACTATGTAATGCTTAAATTTTTCGGGCATTATCTGTGCTTTTATTACAAACATGATTCCTAATGTATGATTTGTTGAGGCAAGACAGAGAAACGTCAACATCAGATACATGAGCAAGGAGAATATATATATACATAAAACAAAATTAGAGCAGAGAGGCCCTCGTTTTCTGATGAAATTAACGCAATGGTCCATGCCATCTATGATTAGACATTAACAGAAATAAAATTTCTCAGACATGGACCTCTCAACTACTCTTTAATTCACATAGTACAGTTTCCAATAATGATAGTCGTATAACATAAATACGTCAAATGAGTATTAAATGTATGCTATACATAATATGGAATGTGTGCTAGTGCTATACATATGTGTGCTATACACATATAGCACACATTTCATGTTATGTATAGTACACGTTGAATACGCGTTAGACGTATTTTGATTGTACTATCGGCATTATTATTTATATTGGAATTGAATTGGTACACTGAAATTAAATGTGAAATAGATATCGATTATATTTAGAGTTCAATCATTATACATATTATTACCAAAAAAAAAAAAAATCATTATACATACATGTATGTACAAGGCAACATAAAATAAAGTGTCACATGGTTTATTTTGTAATAAATTATAATTCAAATTTTCAAAACTACGTATGAAGATTGGTTTATCAATTGTTAATTGAGTGCATGACAATTAATTTAATATATAACCCCTTTCATTTATGACTTAGTGACTTATATATCCACCAGTCACATCCTTATAATCCTAACACACTAGTAAAGTAAAATCTTTGGAAGTAACATGGAAGCTTTGACTTGGTCAATAATTTTTTTTTCCCTCGTGTGTAAGGCATGATCATTAAATAAATTAATCCATGGATCGATGGGGAAAGATATTGAGCATTTAATTTGACTTAGTGAGTAGATAGGTACTTCAATAAATAATTTAAAGGGACAAACAAGTAATTAAATAGGATGATAGGAGAGTAAGTGAAAAAAAATGTTGGTAGAAGGATAAGACACGTTTTGAATGCACCCTTTTTCGGTTCCAATTTCTTACTTTGATTTGATTTTTTCTTTATAAGTTGGTTATTACATTGACAAAATACAACCTCCTAAGCACTCACATTTGATGCTTCCACCGGCTTCTCTAGTTGAGAGTAGTCAAGTTTTTCTTTAACTTTTGGAAAATGAATAAATATATAAATGAGCATGGTCAAAGATTTCAGTTAGCCATTACGGATTTACGGGTTACTGGAACATTTGACTGGGTCTTTTATGTGAACATTATAGTGTGTAGTGCCGTTAAGAAACCCAATTTGAATAAGTTGCATTGCTTTTTGTTATATATGCACAATAAAAAATAATCAAAATAGGTAATATGTTATGCATAATATATTATATAATGTACACAATTTATATTACATATTGTACATAATATATATCACATGTTATAAAAAAAATGATGTTGTAATATGTGATATATATTATGCACAATTTATTGTCTGTTTTGAATTTTTATTTGCACCAAGATTTTTCATTATATTAATAATATATTTACTAATCCAACTGTGGTTCTTCTAATTAAGCATGCTCATTGACGCATGCATTTTATCATATATTGCCCATTTTTTATGAACTATGCAAATCTTTTGCCATAATAGTCATCCAATTGTTGCATGAAACTCTCTAATATGATTTTAAATTGTAATGTACAAAATTGCAAAAATGTGTCATCTTATTATCACAATATAAAATTAGAAAAATGAGCACTTTTAAACAATCACATGTTGAAAATGATTATTATTATTATGAAAAAACGATTATAAAAGTTACCATCATGAGAGCAATTAATATTATGATCATGATCAATTACGATTATATATATATTGGCCGGTAACTGTAATAAAAAAGTTGCCTATCATAGTAGCTGCATACATATGTTAAATGTATAGAGACAGAGAAAGCCCTTGCAATGAATTAGGACGGCACAAATATGTAACCTCTTGCATGAAAGCTTAAAGCCAAGTAAGTACGTGTAATGTAAGGTATATGCAATCAAACCCTCACATGCATTGAACAGGTGAAAGTGAAAAAAATATGCAAAATAAGTAAAAAAATGTAAAAACAGAAATGAAGAAGAACTAGAGTGGTTAATTATAGCAAGGGCCCTCGCCTATATATATAGGTTATAGATAGAATAGAAACATAAGAAGCATAAAATTGTAGGTTTTGGGATATAATTGCGCGAGGTAAAAAGATAATGAATGCCGTACTGGGTGGTCCTGCATTATATATATTGAAGCGAAGCGGTGATAGTAAATAATTGGAAATAACAAGACATCCTTATGTCAGTGAGAGCAAAATATATGTTTTACTAAAATTGTCGATCTGATATATATAATGCATTACTTCCAGTCCACATAATTAAAACAATAATGCTCGTGGTACAATATAAATACGTCTAATTAGTATTCAGCATGTGCTATATATAATATGAAATATGTACTATAAGTATAACACACATTTTATATCATGTGTAACACAAATTGGAGACTAGTCGGACGTATGTCTGTATTACGATCGGATAATTAAAATACATACTACTAACTTTAATTTTGTGTGTGCAGAGTTACATACGTTGATGAGTCAACGACAGATATCACGCGTAATCATAGTGCGGGCTATTGCCTTTATCATCGCCAAGAAAGAAAGAAAGTTGTAACAGAAAAGATACTCTGATTATTGCATCAATAATTTTTGTCCATTAGTCATAGGAATTGGCTTTTCACTACTTTTTGTGCCTCTGTATAAAGTCACCAAGATAGATAGATAAATGATTGTTTGTGATTGTCTAATCCTAAGGTTGAGTCAATAATGATATGCAATCATCTGTTTTTAATTTTATAAAACTAAATTATTAATTAAATCATATTTTCATTTTTCGACTCACCATTTTTCAAAGTAACATATGATAGTGGACGTATAGATCAGTACTTATGAGTTATACATTTTGTCATTTTAACTCTATATTATATTCTAAGTATGGGAAATGTGAAAATAGAATTTGAAGTGCCAATTTTAAGGTTGTGTTTGGATTATTTGTAGATTGACGTTTATTTCAATATCATGTGGTAGGAGGATCTAAAAATGTTTGCTAACTACCTCTAAAGTTGAATTGATACTATATATTTTTAAAGTTAGTATTTGATAGTCTAAACTCTAAAAGCAAAAGCAAGTGAGAATTTCTTGCAAAGAAATGATGAGGTACAATGCATGTATCAATAATGTGCATGAAAGGATAGCATTAAATTTTGTTTTAATTGTGCACATTCATTGCATATGCATACTTTACGAGCAAGTTTTTCTTGAATCTGTTGAATTTTCACTTTATATATATATTAACGTATAATAGAAATACATCCAACTTATATCCAATGTGTGTTATCCATGTTATAGGATGTATAGCACACATCCTGTAACATGAATAACACACGTTGGATACAAGTTGGACGTATTTCTGTTATACGTCAAGCATTATTATATATATATATATATATATATATATATATATATATGCCCTTTTCGTTTCTTTTGTTTTCTTCTGTTTAGCTTTTTGGCAAAGCTATGGTTCATCTTTCCCTTTTGCAAACTTTACTTTTCATGTATATTTTTTAATTAGTTCGCAATAAATATACAATAGATAGATAGGAGGACTAGTATTGAGAATTTCCGTTCAAAAATATCCTATTCTTTAATCAGCACTGATAATATATATCCATTTGCTTCTCTTATCAAATAGTAATGTTTTTAATTCTCTACTAGAAAAAAAAAAGTATTTTCAATATTAAATATTTCAATAAAAATATTATCAATAAAAGTTATATTGATAATTAATATCCATAAAAAATATTTAAAATTAGTTTATAGGTATTTTCAACGGTCTTTAATTATGTTGTCAAGAAATAATTTATACGACAAATAAATGTCAATATAATATTTTTTTACAGTACTTTTATCAACACTTCTCAACAATTACTTATTGAAAATAATCTTTATTATTGTACTGATTTTCCCTTTCGATGTCCCATGTAAAATGACCATCATAAAAAACTTAACTTGATATAAAAGACAAACGAATTAGTTACTACAGAATAATGACATAATTTATTTGATTTCATGGGCATGGTTAGTTTCATTGCAATTGAATTAGGGGGTCAAATTAGTGCGTATTGGAGAGGATAAGTATCGAAAGAAGTGAGGACAAATGTTTTCCAAATTGAGAAAACTTTCTTAAATGGATCATTGATGATACTGTATTCGGTACATTGCTTAGTTAAAGAGAACAAGATAGAGTAGTAGATTGCTTATCAATACACAACATTGCATGCAATTAATGTCTGTCATTAATTAATTTGATTGAAAAGGACAAAAACTAATTAAAGTCACTTTCTAACAATAATTTTCTCACTTGCCTCGATCTTATCAAATATCCGCTAGAAATTCCGTAAAGAACCAAATTCATGTGCTTAGCTCCCTCCGATAAAGATTTCGGTTAAGCCAATTAAAAAGAAAATGATAAAGGCTAGGAAATTTTATTTAAGAAGCAAGAGTTTAAAATGAGAATATTTGATGCATAATACATATTCTTACTATAATTGTACAATATTTATGCTCACAATTGGATTTCAATTGTGAAATAAATTTTGTTCAACTAATTTTGCTCATTTTAAAATTATATAATATCCATAAACTCTTATAACAAATATATTTTTTAAATTGTCTATATGTTTTTCAAAGACTTCATTCTGACTACATTTTTTCAATTGTATGTATACCATTCGGATTTACTTAAGCATACTAATTAAGGAATTAGAAAAAAATAGCCATTTTAGAAATAAGAACTTTTCTATAATCAAAGATAAGAATGCATCACACCACTAAAAGTGATTTAATAACGAGAGAGATCTGGATAATTTTTATGAGATCATTAGTTGATACCTTATTATAATTAATGCACCAAAAAGATAAGAACACACCATAGTATATATATATATATATAAAAGTTTAATTTCAAATAAAGTAAATTTATATATATATCTAATCATGAAGTGACATATAAATAAAATTCTTTAATTTATCCACTACTAACTAAAAAGTTATACAAGCCAATAAATGTGATTGACTCACTGTCCATGTATCATAATATATATATATCGAGCAATGTTTAGAAAATTTCATTATGATATTAGGATAAATGGAGTAAGATAACATATGGCAGGCAGTGATGAGGACATAATTTTTTTTGCAAGATAATGTGTGAAAGCATGAATATATGTACCGTGACTTCTTTTAATTGTAATTTTGCATAGAATTATTATTTATATTGTTGATTTGAGGTGCAGTTATATATTTATGTGTCTTTCATTCTTGTCGAAGTGGTCCAGTTGCAAATCAAACGACTTGCAACAAATCATAAATATCGTAGGCTATGGACCATTAATTATTATTCCATTTTACATCTGACATAAGCCATGCGCTAAGCAATTGAAGCGTGTTATACTTGAATAAATATATGCTCGTACTATATATCAATCTAAAATAAGACAATTTAATTCTCATAATTAACAAATACTTACAAATAAATGAGTGAGAACTCAAACATGTAAATTGTCATGGATAAAATTCTATCATGTTCCACTCGCCTATCTTTATCGAACTAAACTAATAGCTTCAAATAAAATTTTCAGTATATCCGGTTCAAGTTAACTTTTAATAAAATAAGTTAAGAAGAAAAAAGGTTTTCGTATTTTATTTTACTTTACAATTTTGTGATTTGTTCAGCATCTTTTAAATTCAACCATTGCAATTTATAATCATAACCTTCATGAATCTTAATAATTTAAGTAAATGAGACGTGTGGCTAATTTTAATCCCAAATAGCCATTTGATATCTCATTTAACTATCTTTTTAAACTGTATTTTTCACGTATTTCAAATTGAAATAAATTTACGCTTAATTATTAACGGAATACCTCTCTGATGTCCAATGTAATGTTCTCGAAACATGGATTTTGGAATCCATAGTTTTCCTCCATGTAATTGCCAACATGACCCTCCATTATTCACAATATAATAACTTGAAAATATAAGTCTTACTTTGAAAAAAAAAAATACTTAAAAGTTGTTTCCATGCGTTCCAGCTCACAACGTTTAAAATACAAAATTTACGTTTATTACATACTTATAAAAGTCAGCTAAGATTCTATTAATCCATTAAATACCAATTGGTCACTTCATAAATTATAAGCCTTAAAATACAAATTACATTTTATTCACACATAGATTAGGATGAGTTCTTGTCGGCCCTAAGATTTTAAATGCGCCACTTTGTCCCCTTTGTTTTTCTTTCTCATAAACTGTCAAGTTTTGTTGAAGACAATGAAAAGGAATATATTAAGGGATTATATAGAAACATAGCTTGAATTATATGGGGAATATACTAGTTGAAATTGATTTTGATGTATTAGTGTAAAACAAAAGTTTACGTTACTTTTCAAAATTTTGATTTAGATATAAAATCCTCTAGTTATGTATTGTTATACCAGTGAAAAATGAAAATGACAAATTTTAATAGTTATAATATAAAATGTCACACTAATAAGTACTGTGTGATTGAATGACTTTACATGTCACTTTGTATTAAGAATATATCAAAAGTCATCTCATTGTGTAATCAAATATGAATTTGTTTCTATTACCAAAAAAAAAGATATGAATTTGTTTTTGTTATAATCATAATATAAAAGACTTTATAATATCATTCAATCAATTTTTTTTTTTAATTTGCATGACCTTTCAAACAATAGATATGAAAAGTAATTACATATTAATACTCATTAAAATATTTAAATTTAAAAATAATTAATTTAATCTACAAAACACATTAAAATTAACTCAAAATATATGTGTCTCTTTCATTTAAATCACGCGCAAAATCTTTATCAATGATTTATGACAAAATACATTTCAAGGTGGCACTTTCTTATGAATTGGATATGACCTTATCTGCAATCACAATTTAGTAAAATATTTATAAAACCAGCGAATTACTAGCATAGGCTAATTCTGTATTGTAGCTTGATGGCTACTAATATAATAAAAGGTCGTAGGCTCATAGCAAACGATAAAGAGAGGTTAACAACTGATTCCTAAACCAAGTACTGTTTTCACTCGTAATTAAAAATTATTTTGAATGCTACATCAAGGGGCACTATATTCTCACAAAATAAAATACTGTTTCAATAATCAATCTCCTAGTTCTTGTGCCGGGTCCGAGGGATGTATAGGTTAAAAAAAATGAAATGTTCTCTGCAGAATTGTGTATGTCAAAAACTGAAATTTGACAAGAATTTTGAGTATCACATGGCTGGTATGACCTATTCAGGGTACATGTTCAATGTGCTATACTTAGATTAGTAAAAAAATCATATCAGATCACATGCCTGGTATTTTAGGGGCATACATATTTGATTCATAGGCTATGAATGTTACCTTTATTCTGGATTGACAAGAAAATATTTATGCCGACAAGAGGTTACCTTAATGTGAATAATTCGGTGACATTCTTCGAGTTCCACTGCCATGGTGATTGGGCGAAACCTGATTATTGTTCCTGGATAGATTTTCATTAGTGAAGCTTGTAAAGCGCCAACATTTAATTTTGGCAAATAAATAATGCTCATTGATAAGGAAACATTTGTGCAGTTGTAATAGTAAACTACATTTCATCTTGCTGACGATAAGGGAAAGGGTTGGTGGAATGCAGCCAATTATACACTTGAATAAATTTATTTATATATTAGCCATAAATTTGTTAAGTATTTAGATTATATGATTTAATCTTTGGTAGGAAATTAGGTAATCAATCGTTTGTCGAATTCAATAATTTTTGCATCACATTTCTGATTGTAATGAGTTTGGGTTGTTTTGTCTAATATAAAGAGCCAAACGGGTTCCGGACCAGTTGGACTTTATTATGTCTGAGTTCAAATATAAATCCAAACCCAAGACAAAGATCAATAACACTCAAGCCCAAGTCCTCAGAATTGAGACCTATCAGCATTATGACGAGCTCAATGAATGGAGATATGGAATATTAGCTTATCAACAGTATATACATTCCTCTCACCCTCATATAAGGTCTCTCTTACTTAATACTTCTCCTATATATATCAGCAGTCTTTAGCCAGCAAGAAGCAATTCAAACATGAAGAATGTTATGGGGATATGGTAGGAAAATCATGAGATTCAGATTATTAAATTTTAATGTCCTGCAACATCATATCATTATTATTTCAAATGTTATGACTTCGGATTAATCCTGTCAATAGGATCTCAAGGCTCACTGTAGCTAATATCTGCATATTGTGTAAGAATCTTATAAAAGCATCGACATGAAGAATTTTCTGTTGAAGAATCTAAGAACCAAGCGAGCACAAATCAAATACTGGTTCTGTATAGGTTATGGGGAACCTCTCAATAAGCCTAGGGTAAGCTTATTTTGATAAATTCTTAATAGTGCCTTTGCCTGCTTGATTTAGTCCACCTATTTTATAATCCTTTATCTAAAGGCTTAATCTTTATAAGAAATGCTTGACCTATGTATAATCGCTGTCACAAGTATTCCACAAATGTGAGGACTACAATCAACTTCATTAACAGGGAGACCAAATTCCAAGTCTAGGAGTAAACCTAAACTAGAAGTGCCTCTAAAAATCTTAGCACTTGGTGAATGTCCAAACTACCCAACAGAAACCAACGTGCCTTGTTATTTCTCAACTTCAATGAAAAAACTGAAATCAGTCCTAGCATCCCATCAAGACCATAACTAGAATGAGTTACTGGAACACAATACTCTAGAGGCTTACCTGGAGTTAGGCCAAACATTGGCCATAATTATAGCAATGACATTTTACTCAAACTTCAGTTTTGGATCACATTATCATCTGATTATCGTCCAATACAAAGCAAAACACAAAGTATATGCCCTAAAATCAATTAGCTTGAGAAGTTTCTTAAAATCTGAATAGAAGAATAGACATACTTATCTTATTTTTGATAAAAAATGATATATAATTCAAGGCTACTCTTGCTACAGTTTTGAAAAAGAGAATGAGTAAACCAAAAGATCCTGACCAACAAGCTTCCTGCTTCACAGCATCAGCCATCATCATCTACACTTCCCGCAATTCATGTAAAGCACAAGTGGTGCTGAATTCATAGCACATTCAAGTACCTGTAGCAAACACAGAACCAACATTTAACATTTCGCAAGTGTTAAATCACAAGATATGCGAAATCATAAATTTGAAAAAGTACCTTGAGACAATTCGCAGCAAGCGCGCAATTCCACGGAGATGTGAGAAGTGAGGCGAGCGGCGGCGTCAGCGCTGTGCAGCGGCATAAGCGATTGCGTGCATCCTAGCACACCAATGCTCCTTCAAAAATAGGATTTGAAATGAACGAATTTATAAAAAAAAAAAGAATAATTATGAAAAATAGTTAAACAAAGAAAAAAAAATGAAAACAAGTAATGGTTAGGTTAGGTTAGGTTACCTAGGGAGTGTGAAGAGGGGGCGGCGAGAATTGAGGAGGTGAGAGCGAAGGGAAGCTGAAGAAGAAGAAGAAGTGCGATGAATGTGAGAGGCGGAGGAACGGCTTGGAATGGTTCTAGCGGCGGAGAGCAACGATCTTGATAGCGATCCACAACGCCACGCCATGTCTTCGCTATCTCTCTCTGTAACTGGAACTCAGCTTTACCTAGCTAGCTCGGGGTTTAGGCACCGAGTGAGTGGAGAAGAAGCTAAACCCTAGGCGTGCTTCACGGTATTTGGGTCATGTGTATTGAACTGGACTATAGCCCAATATTAGTTTTAACAGCCATCAGAATATAATTTTCTCCGTTGTAAATATGCTGTCTTAGTTTTTGGGCTATGGCCCCGATTGTCAACCAAAATATTCAAGTGAAAAATTTATACTAAAAACCAACAAGGATTGGTAAACTGATTAGCTCACTTGCTTAAGCAAATGTCGGGGGTTCAATCCCCGCTTTATGTATGTAGCAATCCATTGGCCAGCAACAAATCCTTAAATGAAGCTCAGATCTGCGATGGATTTAGTTCTTGGACTCTCGGACTAGAGGATACCGTGGGGAAAAAATTAAATTATACTAAATTATTCAGATATATATATATATATATACACACTACTCTTCGAGAAAAAAAGATTTTTAAAAATGGTCAAAATTTGTATGTATATAAATACACGCTGTTATGTGATATTTACACAAATTTAGTTTAACAAAGAAAAATAGAAAAAAAGCCAATGAGTTCAGCTAAAATTTGATTCAAATAATTCAAACTTATCTTCTTTAAGATGAATTAAATTTAATAACCTTAACATGCCTATCATCAATAAATGAATAAGTAAATTTTACAATTATCAACTCTTATCCTTCAACATGGCAAACGCCATTGTCAAGATTGTATAATTTGTGATAAAGCAACAATCATATCGGACAAGAGACTGAGTAGCAGTGAATGCGTCACAAGATAGCAGAGAGAATAAAGGTGCAGCCCGTGAAGGAGGGAGGGAGGGGAATGCAGGTAGCATTATGCCGTTCAAATCGAGAGAGAGAAGGGTGCTAAGATTATACAGAATCTCATGTCATCCAACGAAATCTATACAGTTTTTGAGATTGTACTACTCGCTACCGACTCAAGAGTATGTTATGTTATGAGTTACAGCACCAAATTACAACACGATCCATCCAAGAGCAATGCGTTATCCCTACAGCTATGGTTAACATGGGAAACCTGCCCCAATAAAATACACTTGCACCCACGATCAATCTCATCTCAAAATAAAGAATTTCATCAACTATCCAAAACTAACTCTCTCTTTCTCTTCTCAGGATCTTTACATTCTGAAATCCAAAACGCAGACGGTGTTGCTGGCGAAACAGGCGGCGATCTTGTCACCCTCCTTGTTCCAACAGACCTCAAAAATGCCGCCATCCCCATTGTACGTCTTCACGATCTTGCCTTCCTTCAAGGACCATATGTGCAAGGATTTGTCAGGAGAACCACTTGCTAAATAATCGCCATCGGGACTGAACGCAACAGTATACACACGATCCCTGTAGGCCCAAAGAAACAAAGGTTAGCCATGCTCAATGAAACACCCTATCTGCCTCCTAATATTTTCCATGAAAAAAATTCATTTTCCTTATAGCATCAAATTGATGAGCCTCCTGAGGGGGATGAAATGCTTCCCCGCCATGCTTTAAAGAAAACTTCATAAAAAAGAAAGAAAAAAAGCAACAACAACTATACATACTTGTGTCCATTCAAGCTACAGATAACTTTCCCAAGTTCTGCATCCCATAGTTTTACAGTTGCGTCAAATGATGCACTGCACAAGAAAGATGAATTTCAGGACACGATAAATAAATGCATTTGAATAAATCATGGCATAACTTCACCAAACAACAAACATACCTAGCCAACATCAATTTTTTATTGGGGTTACTTGTACCGGGACCATTGGGGCTCCATCTGATTGTATATATCTCCTACAAAACAATTATGTAGTTTTCCCAATAATCCGCATAACGTTGAAGAAATTAAAACGAAGGCATAAATACAAACTATCAAATTCAAGCACATACAAAATCAGTACCTTGGAATGCTCTCGCAAATCATGAACATACTTATCATGCTTCATGCTCCATATCTACAAAACAAGAAACAACAATCATAAAAGGTACAAACACATATTGATTTCCCAATTAAGCAAAATGGCATTAAATTAATATCTGTCTTGAAATAAACATTTGATTGCACAATCCATAATCATCAGGAAACACATTATTATGGAATGATAAATTAAAATCAGTTATTAATATTACCTTTGCAGTGATATCGTCAGAACATGAAGCCAACAATGTTCCTGTTGGATCCCATTTGACACAATTAACTTCACCCTGAAATTGTAGAAAGATCATTATCTGAGAGTAAAGACTTGACCAAGCATCATGTTGCATTTCAATGAAATGTATCAACTTATTGATTTCCTTCCAAACACCTAAGCCATTTCAGATTTGAGCCTCTTCCACCTCAATGCAAGATCTATAAACTAATAAATCGTGATGTAATAATCAAAGCAGGTTACTAACTACTGACAGCTAACCCAATTCCCAAATTAAGTAGTTGCACACCAAACAAAGCACCACCCAAAAGGTGATTCACCAATCTATACAATATACTGCCAGCCATTTTTATTTTGTTATCAATGAAGTTAAGGGTAAATCCTCCTCCCTCCCAAGATGGTATTTATCTAAACATATGAGCATAATAAGTATCACTGTATCCCAAAATACTTTCAAAATATAGTCAGACATACAAACCTTGTGCCCAGCAAAAGTTTTTATAGGGCGATTTTCACCAATCTTGCAAACATGGATCATCATGTCAGTGGAGCTTGTTGCAAATGACACATTGTTGCGCCAGTCAGCATCGAGTGTTGGACCTAAACATGTCAAGCCCAATATTGAAAATAATGCATCAACATGGATTACCTCTCCAGGATTTTTTTTTTTAAATATTCAAAATTTATACCTGTATGAAACTCGAATTGTTGTTTCCATTCCTCTCCTTTTACATCCCATACAATTGCACTTTTATCGCAGCTTCCAGTAAGAAGATAGTCGCCTTTCTTATTCCACTTCAAAGAGAATATCGGTCCCTTGTGTTTGCTTAATGTAGTCTTCAGATCACCTGATCAAAGACATCACCACATAAACAAAATAATGACTGACACACAAAATCCTTTTATTGAATACATAAGACTCTCAAAAGGCATCATTGTTGAGTGTAAGTATAGAAAAATGGCCTACCATTAGGGGTCCAAATTCTTGCTTGTCCATCATATGCTCCAGTAGCCAGAAGCGTCCCCTCCCCCTGCAGAACAGCCACCACAGGTCAAGATACAAACAATTATGATTAAATAGTGCAAACAATAACCGAGAATTTGCATATCGTATAGTCACTTCCTCACAGGAATAATATCTAAGCATAAGATAGGGACAAGTAAAAAGTCATGCTTAAGATTATTTCCTGTGAAAATCCCAGAAACTTACAGAAGCCTGCCCTGAAATCTAAAATGCAATCTCAAATCATCACATAATTCTCTGTCATCAACATTCACTGCTGGGTGGTGTGGGTAACAAAAAGATAAAAGATAGAGATGTATGTGGAAAAAAAATAGAACAAAAAACTACAAGAAACTATCAGTAGTAATCTTGCAATCAAATCAGAATATGCAATAAAACTCACATTCCAATCAAGTGTAGTGACATCTTTATTCTTTTCATTTGTTCTACACGTAACATGCACCAGCACCAATGCATTCAAAGGGCTACTCTGTGAACCAGATTTACAGTCCCCTTCTGCTATTGTCCAAATACGAGCAGTCGCATCCCCAGACCTTAAAGTTGAATATGTTGTTAGTAAAAGTGAACAATAATTAGCAGTGACCATTATCTATGAAATTTCATTTATGAATTACAATCACCACAGTTAGCACTGTGAAAGCAGTTGTTTAAGAAACAATAGCTTTTATAAACAAATGAGTTGTAGATAAACACACATTGTTTCAATTCTATTTTATAAACAAAAAACATGGTTTCAAAGTTTTTTGTCTTATTTAACAACTAATACTTGATTTTAAGAACAGTAATTATTAGACCTCTACTTCCAAAAAATATAAGCAGTGATACAACTAACTAATGCAGAAGTAAGGAATGAAAGAATTCTTCCTAGACTGATAGCAATTACTCTTGCCAACATACTCAAGTTAAAGATGAACAAGCACAATGAAGGTAGTGAGCATCACTTCATGGAAATGGAAATCAAGGAAGCTGAAACTGTTAAGAAATGGAAATGCAGAATGAGCAGTATTTTGTATATCAACTATAAACCACATTACATAATCCGAATACACATTTTACGCAGAAATGGGTCATTCATGGATAGATACCTACCCAGATGCTAGAAGGGATCCTGTAGGACTCCATGCACAAGTACACACCTAAGATGAAGGTAAACAGGTCATTCAACAAAGAGTTTTACAGAAGAAACAGCTGATGAAACTTAAAAAGCTAATCTAACTTTTACTACAAAAGAAGCATTGATGAAATTCTTCACCTCCGAAGTATGCCCTTCCAAAATGGTCACATCTGACCTAGAAAATTCACATGGCTGAGGTGTTGATGTTGTAGAGATGTCCATTGGTTCTGGTCCTGCCAAAATAAATCAAAACTTTTCATTGCCATTTTGAAGGAAGAACAATAATTGAAGCAGAAAATTGGTATGCAGTCTTTACATACTACTGAAGAGAGTAGGTGAGGGGCAGGGACAGAGTTGTCATATCATGAAACGTTTGAACAATATTAGAATCAAAGATAGTAAATTGATTCGTATTGCACGATACAGAAGCATATTAATAAAAGCATGAATAATAATAGCATGAATAATCATTACAATTAAGAAAAATCAAATAGAAAAAGAAAGAAATAAACCCATCTCAATTAGTTATCTTTTTTTGGGGGGCGGGGGGTTCTGTCTATCAGTGGCTATCTCTGTTCTCAATCTCTGGCTCCAGGTATCTCACCACTGGCAGCCCTTCATTTGGCTGTTTCTTTCTTCTTCATCTACTCGTCAGGACCCAAAATGGCTTGAGTACTGTAAGAAACGATTTTGCAACCTTGTTCTGAATAGGTAGAATTGTACAATTCAAATTGGAGGAGGTTTCGCGGGAGGAGGCTCCTCGGAATCCTCCGGGAAAAGGGCCTTAAAGGCAGTCCAACATGTGCCAGGAAGACCTTCGTGAGCTTTGACTATTAGAGAGAAAACCATCCTCACCTTCTCATATGTTGATAACCCAGGAATAATCTTGGGCCACGATGACCCTATGGTCATCACAGTAGGAATGGTGAGTGCAAATATAAAAAGGGTGCTCTTAGATCAAGGGACACGTTTGACGAGCTAGGTTTCAAAAATAGTGACCTACATGCTTATGACGAGCCCCTATTATCAGTTCAATGCAATCAAAACACTTCTTTCTCATTTTGTGGAAGAAACAACGACCATTCATATTGTAAGATCGTTATAAAACGGAAACAATAGAACTCGATAGGTCGTAAATGAAAAAACGGCACAACAACGGTCGGTAGATTGGACAACCGTTAATTAAATATAAATAATTAACCACTCAGCAACTCTCTACTACTGGAAGCCCACAAACATGAAAGAGGAAAAATACTTTTTAAACTTAAAAATTCTCATTACAAAACATGGTTCTCTTAGGACAAAATATTATTTACAAAGGACAAGCTAAAATTTTCTCCATTACAAAATAACAATTAAAACCTTCAAGTGCTAGAAGAGCCCTAGACATCTACGACCTTCCCGTCAAGAACCTTCTTGAAAGGACTCACTGAGGACAGGTCGAGGTCGGGGGTAAGAAGGCGCACTTGGTCGAGAGTATTCTTCAACTGCTCATCCACACTACTTTTCCACGCCTTCAAAATCTTTTTCTCCATCTCCTTTTGAGCAGTCAGGGTGATGGTCATCTTCTTGTGTTCCTCTCTGACAAGTCGGAGCTCCTCCTTGGCCTCTGCCAGCTTTTTCTCCAGCTCAGCTCGTGTAGACTCTAACTCGAGACCCTGAGCTTGATAGCTCTCCTCTAGAGCGGAATAATCCAGCTCGCTCTTCTTCCTCGCTTCCTCCAGAGAGCAAATACATGTCTGCAGTTCTTCGATCTTTGAGACATATTGTGCTACACGGCATTTAAGCACCTCAGAATCGGAGACAACAGATTCCCAGAATCGAAGAGAAGTCACAGCTTGTAGCAAGGATTGCTCAACAGTTTGCAAGGAGGGGACGACATTGCCTTTGCTGACGAAATTTCGTACCTCCTTATGACACAAAGTCGTATCGATAAAGAGAGAAACAGGAAAATCGGGCTTGAAAACGTTCAACCTCGTGAAATCGGGAATAGAAGCTGACTTCGGTGGAGGGGCAGAAGCCGAAGCACCCTTCCCTTTTGGCCCCACCTTTGGCTTCTTGGTCAGGGGCTCCTCAAACAGTGCGTGAGGAGGGGAATCTTGACTTCCTCCAGGAGTGGAGCTGAGAACCTCGCCCCTAGCGGAGGTTGTAGTAGAGGGGGAAGTCGGGAGGTCGGGGGTAGGAGCCTTCTCCTCTCCAAGCACAGTCTTCATCTTTAGCAAGCTACTTTCTCCCGCCATCTCCGGACCTAAAATGAAAGGGACAAAAATTAGTACAAGACTAGAATGCCATTGGTTAACAAGAAGAGAAATGGACCAACCCAAAATAAAATTCTTAGCATCAGTGAAGTTGGAATCCAGGAGAGTTTTTAAGGGAAGCCATTTTTGGCTAAAGGTACCCACAAAGAAATCAACGACTTTCTGCTCATAGTCGGTCAAGGGAACCCCTTACTTTTGCAATTTGGCTGGAACATTTTGCCAATAGAGAGGAAACCCGGGACTCTGGTCATCGTGAAGAAAGAAGGGACGCAACTCGGAGCCCCGATAATTTTAAAGTAAGACTCCTTAAAATCATGATAGAAGTCCTCGAAGGGGTAAAATATCTTACGACCAGCTATGGACCTAAGGGACACCTAGGTATACCTCTTACTGACCCTACAAGTTTGAATAGTGGATAGGAACAGATTAAGAAAGACGGGAATTCAGGCATCAACACTATATACCCGAAATAAAAGTTGAAAACCCTTCACAAAGGCCCAACTATTGGGATGGAGTTGAGTAGGAGCAACATTCAGAGCTCTCAGGACAAACACTTCAAAGTCGGAAAACAGCAAGATGATGGGTAGGCGGTTTGAAAAATGTTAAATACACAAAGATGAAAGGGGCATCACCAGGGGAGCCCCCTTCGCAGATACAACGGTGACAAAAAGGAACTTCTAACACGTGTCGGTCACTAACCTCAGGGAAAGAGAAAACGAGAAATCGATTTTGAAACTCTTTTAAGTATTCCGTAGTCACATCAATTTCGGTACCTGTCACCTCCTCGTCAAAAACTCGGATTAAAGACACATCTAAATCATCAGGCACCACCACCTCTCGGGGTCTTGGGTTTAACCATGGTATTCAAGAGAAGAAGAAACATGAAAAAATGGCTAGAAGAAAGAAACTTACACACTATGGGATGTTTTGTGCTATTTTAGAAGCCTATCGAACCTAGAAGAAGATTTCTAGAACTTCAAAACTCAAACAGGAAGACGCAAAACCAATAAAGTAGTATAGTTCTCAGAAGATAAGGAACTTGTTTTGGAACAGGAAAGTGAAGGCGAAAAACACAGAGGAATGTGATTAGCAAGGGAGCAGCACGAGGGAGAGTATGAATGATAGAAATGGGAGAATAAGAGGAAACGAGGTGGTTCTTATAGGAAATGAGAGTAAAAACTCACCCTTCCCCTATGAAGGACACACCTTGGCAACCTACGCCACCCTCAAAGGCTAAAGGGAAAAATCCCTAAAGGTCCAAACGTCACCTCACATCAATCTCACAGAATTCAAAGCGGTTCCATAAATGTGGGGACACGTGTCTTCATCTTTATGGTTGAATGAGAACGCAAAAGGACGGATATTCATTACGTCACTTACGTGTGCGGCTTGAGGACAAGGAAAACGAAGTCAGACATACCTCGAGTAGCGTCAACGCCATGCTTTAACTCGAACTCCAGACAGGGTCTCCGACTTCCGAGTTAGGGGCAACTGTTACGGGGCTTCATCATAACCATACCAAGCAAGGCCCAATGGAACAACAAGGTTAAAAGCGACCCAAAGAAAGAGTGGGCATGGGAGTCCACACTCCATGCCACGATCCCACGTGCGCCCTCGATCTCAAAGAGAGGGGCAGATCGTGGAGTCGCCAATAAAACGGTTATGGAAGTCCCTATTAAAGCGGGGTCGGGGTACCCTAAAGAGGTAAGACACTTTTCACACATTCACAAGAATCTAAAACACGTTGACTGACTTTATCATCGGAATGCCCTTGCAGGTACAACCCCCTGCCTTGGTGACCTGAGTTGCCGAAAGGAAGTCTCTAACTCGGGAGCCTCAGAAACCTTCGGCAAAACCTCTCGTGATAACTAAATTATTAGAGAACAAATTGTGGTGCCCCCACATAAAAATAAATTAAATAAATTCAAATGCAGGGTGTTGAATTAGAACATATAGCCAGAAATACATGGTATGATAGAGAACATTTCTAATCTCCAGCCAGAAATAATTTATTGAAATTCACCAGGACAGCAATGAGCAATCCATATACACAGATTACAGTGAAACTATACTTCAAACAGTCCAACTTCACAAAAAGTAGGGTTGATAGAGAATGGGCACAAATATGGTGTTCAATGAAAAATTGAAATTTCCAAACTAAACACAATATCAGGATCTAGGAATCATTTGTGAACTCATCTGTTATCACTAGCATAAGTACAAGGATGAATAGAAATTAACAATAACAGAGGAACGTGAGATTATATGAGAATACCATTTAGGGAAAGCTATGAATAAAAATAGCACAGCTGTTCCACATGAAATGATGAACATGCAAAAGAGAACACTTCGATATAAGACATTGCATACCAATTCCATTGAAAAGATGATTACCTCCAAATGCTCTGTTCTCTTCTAGTTTTACAGCAACCCTAACTTGTTGATCTGTGGCCATTTCTCTGCCAGTCTGGTTTTCATGCTGTTGTTCTGGCTCTCTATGATTTTCTACCTTCACTCTATCTGTTTCATGTCTTTCCTTCTCCCTATCCTTTTCACTTTCTTTTTCCCTTTCACGTCTTTCCTTCTCTCTATCCTTTTCACTTTCTTTCTCCCTTTCACGTCTTTCCTTCTCCCTATCCTTTTCAACTTCTTTCTCCCTTTCTCGTCTTTCCTTCTCTCTATCCTTTTCACTTTCTTTCTCCTTTTCACGTCTTTCCTTCTCTCTATCTTTTTCACTTTCTTTCTCCCTTTCACGTCTCTCCCTTTCTCTAACCCGTCTACGTTCACCTTCATGCTCCTTTTCAGATTCCTTATTTCTATCCTTCTGTTGTTTTTTCCTTCTATCGTTTACCATTTTCCTAAGTTGATGCACGTCTTTTGTAATAAGATCCATAGGTTGTAAGAATGAAAAATCTTCATCTAGTTCTGCATCAGACTGGCAAGCCAATATTGATCAATATGAAAACCCATCGTATGAAATCTTAAAAGAATCCACTCAAACAGATTACCAATATGCTGAAAGTGATAACTACAATGTATAAAAATAAAGAATACTAACAATATTCACATTAGCTTCCATCTCCAAGTACTGTAGCCCCTTCTGAACAAATGTAACAAGAGCACCTGGTGGTATCAAACTTCCATCAATTGGGCTTTTGTTAATACTAGCCTCATATCCAAATGCAAAAGCAGAATGTGTGAAGCCTGCAGTTATTACAGGAGGTTCATGTTAAGTCCTTCTCAAACATAACAAAGTCAATGAAAATAACCACAAATAATCAAGCGTTGTCCTACTGGGTTGGCTCAGTAAATTGAATCATAAGACCAGAAGATGCCATAATGTCCTATCAAACACCATATCCATAGCTAAGCCATCAAAATCTAAAACAATTTTAAAAGTTTAGCTTATAGTTTTTTTTCTCTCTCTCTGTCTACAGCTATTGACCTACCCTACTCTCCTAAGTAGGACTTCTACAGACCTTCTCAAGTATATGGAAGGGGGAAAATCATTTTCTTCTTCAGTGAAAAGAAAAAATTACATTGTTATAAAATAATCTTCAATAAGCTTTCATCATTCTGATGGATGCCCTAGTCTATATTAACAGATAATCATAATTGAAAACCATAAACAAAACAGAGATTTCAGAGATTAAAGATTCAATTCTGGGTACCAATTTCAATTTTCATCAACAGATCTAACTATTCCCATTCCTCGTTCTAGTAAAAACCAATTTTACGGGGAAAAAAACAATTGAAGCTGGAATATCCCCTCCGCAAATAAGGTTCTGTTTCAGAGCAGTAGCTAAACCCTAATCTGGCCATAACTTAAAACAACATGTAAGAGCACTAACCAGCTCAAAACCATCAAGATTCGAAAACTTGAAATTCATCTAAAGCTCTAAAACCCTGACATCACATAAACCCCCCAAAAAAAAAAAAAACACAAACACGTGTAAAGAAAAAATGAAACTGATAACAGGGGAAAAGAGAAGAAAGGTAAGAGGGAGATAAAAGAGGAACGTGCCTGATTCATGAAGGTAGCGAAATATGAGAAGATTGAGCTCGCTGGAGGTGATGGTGGTCATGTCGAGAGGAAAAGAGGAAGAGCTAAGCGAGCATGAGTGATAGAGAAGAACACAAGAGAAGAGAAGTGGCACGCCGGCTCTAACAGGCGGAGGAGCCTTCTTCCGCCGTGCGTGCCGCCGTGAGCTAAGCTGCTACCAGGGCACAGGACAGAGCAGAGCAGAGAGAGAGAATTGCAATTCACAAACACAGCAATAATGAATGAATGAAGCTGATATTATACGCTCTCGCCGTTCCGTTTAGATACTGTTACTTCTCTCGCCGTTCCGTTTATTATGTGTTTGGGCGGTTTTATTTTTTTCTTATTTTTTAATCCGTTCTTTTTTTTTAAAGGGAGAAAGAAAATAATAACGCCGAAAAGAAAACTACAATCTATGTGACTGACACCTAAACTGTCTTAAAGCAAAAGTAATCATTTGCTCCTGAGGGTCCTCACAAAGCTTCATTTAGTCCATACTAGTCACACCAATCTCAGCCACTTGATTATTATTAATAAATCTATTTCATCATTCACGAATAATATATCTATATCATGACTTCATCTTATAATATCTCGAATGCTATTGAAATTATTTTATTAAAATTTAACTGTCTCAATTTCGAGGAGTTGCCCCAAGAATTCTAGTTTGTTTTGAATTTTCTTCTTGAATCTTGATCAATTACAACCGTTGCATTTGTTTCAGTCAGAATTGGCTTCATGAAGGTAATCCTGAAAACCCAGAAGCGGTGAAAAATGTCACTGATGTCCACCAAGATTGCACCGTAAAACATGGTAGGGAGGAGAATTGTTTATGATTCTATACACTATCTAAATGAATTAAAAATATCTACCTTTATTTATTAAATTATAATATGATCTAGTAGAAGCCACTTAGTTTCTTAGTCTTTTCTTTTACAAATGACATACTAACCCACCCAAAAAGAAAATTGTTCTTGATTTTGTTTTTGTTTTATATTTCCTGTCGAACATTGAAGCCTTGTAAGACTCCCAATTAGTTGATTTTTATTTCATGATTTAGTTTAACATGTTAATATTAAAATACCTCAAAAATAGATGCAATAATCACTAATCGTGTATCCAAAATAGAGCATCGTAAAATTGCCATACGGTAATAAAATTTTGTAATTGTGAAAAGTAACATTGTAAAATAAATAATTAAATCCTCATCTTAAAGTTAACTGATAAAATTTAGTTCGAAAGATTAAGCCTTTAGAACATGCTCAACTTAAATGACTACAAAATGATACACAAATGAAATCATTTTATACTCACTTTCTGGAAACAGTGACTAAAGTATGAAATAATCTTCTATATCCATCAGTGATTAGAGAGAGAGAAAGGCGAAAGAATTAGTAATTTAAAACGATGAATAAGCAATATGAATAACAAAATTAGGGCTTGTTTGGATGTGATTATAATAAAAGATTTTTTTTAATTTATCTGTTTAATTAAGATCTTTTGAAAAAGTAGAAGTAATTTTACGTTTGGATATAAAATTAATTTATGTTTGAATGTAACATAGAAAGATCTTTATTTAATCCTAAACCTCTTTTTTATGTAATACAAAATGTCTTTTTCTAGAAGATGAAAATTGCAGCTTCTGAAAAAAGATCTTTTTTTACTTTTTCTAGAGATTATGATTTTACTTATAATTAGTACCCAAACATATCAAAAAATTCAATAAGATTTTTTTTAATTAAAAAAGATCTTATTTTAAATGAATAATGGCATCCAAACAAGCACTTAGTCCTAGAAACAACTTATTTCCCCTCATTTTCGGGGAACAATTGCAGAAAATTATATGTAAAAAAATGGCAACGTACAACTAAAATTGTTGTTAATTGTCCTTCGTACTCATTTTGTTCTTGTAATAACTCTGTGAGTAAGATCCACTAGGGCTCTCCTTGATTTTTTTACTTCCTCGTCATCAGTCTCAGGTAAGGAATCAATTGCAGCTACTGCTAGGTTAGCATGCTTTATGGCTAGCTCCTTTGTCCTTTGTATACCTCTGCTTTTCCCAAGATAATCCAGAGCCTACATTTGCAAAAACACATGAACATGCTTAAAGATCAGAAGAAAGAAATACATAACCATTTAAGGGGTCTGTGGTTTATGGAAAGGAATTTCATTCCCCAAAAAAATATTTCCTATATATTTTTTAAAATGTAATAGGTAAGATATTTGATTTTCGAAATAATATTCTCAGACATATATTATTTTCAAAAAAATTCATGCTCAACGGATCACGACAAAGTGCAAACGGATCTCGGTGGTAGGTCAATGGACCTCATTGGTGGGTCCGTGGGTCCAACATTCCCTTCCAATGGAAATCTAGCATTCCCACGTGGAAGGTGGGAATGAAACCATATGAATAAAAATCTAACATTCATGTAAGTAATTTCTTAATTCTTAATTATCACCTTCATATTCCTGTGTATGTTTCATTCCACGAACCACACATCCCCTTGATCATTGTAATATGTTTGTTGTTTTTATTGTTTTGGTTTGGGAGAGTTACAGTAAGATTATATGTTGAAATTGCATGCTATACACAGGACTTTTTAGTATCATGATCATAAAACAAATTAGATAAACATGAGATCAACTGCGAAAAGATTCAGAGGGTAGTTTATTACTTTTGTTTAGATGTATTAACTTACAAGTTCAACATTCTCAGGGTTGTCAAAGCCCTCATCAACAACATCGCGCAACTGAGGGAACTCCTCCATTGCAAACAATATAGGAGCTGTTACAATTCCCTGCAATCATTTTTTGGATCAACAATACTTAGTATCAAAGAAAGGCATATAAATCAGGTCATGGGAAACAAGAAAATTAGATGTAAATATGAACATCATAATGCAGCTACATGAATAAAGAATTGCAATTTTTATGCCAAAGAGTGAACCGTGCATTTGACAAATTTGATCATCAGGGATTCATATGCTTTCGTCGAGATATTTTAAATTATACTGCTAAGTCAAACTCAAGACTTGTGAAATTTACAATCAGAAGAATATGAAATTACATGGCGAATGTCTGACAAAGAACCCTTTCCAAGGGAAGATGATGTGCCTGTGAAATCAAGCACATCGTCTATCATTTGAAACGCCAATCCCTGCAAAAGAAGAGGAGACAAAATCAAGTTATGCAATCCAGAAAAGTTCAGACACATTTACATATATATAACAAGACTGAGCTGAAAGATATCAACCAAATTATTGCATGGTCACCAAATGAAATGGAGGACTCTTCCCACATTACTATTCTATTTAAAAGAGAAGCTCAGCATCATAATTAAAAGTAAAAACCTAAGAGTATACAAACCAGATTTTTTCCATAGTCAAAAGCAAGCGCTGCAACTTCTGTTGTTTGGCCAGCAAGGACGGCTATTGCCTTGCAACTATTTGCAATCAATGATGCAGTCTTGTAATACGTCTTTTCTGTATAATATTCCATGCTGAAAAATATAAATGATTGTTAGAAATGATAAAATCAAGCAGACTTTTGTCACTAATACTAATTAACTGAATTAACTAATAACTTGTTAGGGACCAAAGACAAGTGATAAAATGTACAAAAGAAAAAAAATTATATATAATGCTAGCTTGCTGAGCTGCTAGTTGTCAGTAGGATGGTAGGGGAATGTGAGATTTGATGTCCAAGGATTAGACCAACATTGGAATTGGAACTTGGGAGAGACTGATGAGCTGCTCTAAGTACTCAGAGGTTATCTTTTTCCTTGTATTTCCATGTATTTCCATACACCAGCAAGCTAATTCCCACTGGATGATACATGCATTTCAATAATATACACATACCTACACCGCCGATCTGATGCCGTAGTCATTTGCATGGTTTCCCCTGTTACAAGATGCTGTACAGCTGTTGCCATCAAAGTTACAACCTGCAGAGGTGCATTCCTTAGTCAAATATAAGGTTTTAAGATTCTAATTATTTCATCTTTAGAAAAACTCAGATACATCCTCAGACTTTTACTATATTGCCTTACCTCTGTGTCTCCCAAAGAAGCCAGAGTAAAACAAGCCCTAGAAAGCAAAAAATCTCCAGCCAACACTGCCAACTACATCAAAAGCGATACAGAATATTGAAAAACCATCACCTCAAGCAAGCTAGACCTACTGTACAAAATATCATTAAACAATAAAGAACAAATGGAAGATAATATGAAGGAAATATGAAAACTACTAAATATACATACCTTATTGCCCATTACAAAATTTACTGAACCAATACCACGCCTGGTGTCTGCATCATCCAAGACATCATCATGAAGAAGGCTAGCCACCTGTGGCAAATTATGACATCTTTAGTTTGATGGAGATTTTCCCCCATTTTATGGCCGGGGCTTATTCAGAGGAGAGGGGCAGGAGCAGCTATTTCAATATGATAGATGTCCATAAAATGGTAATTCCATTGTCTTAATGCGAGAAACAAAATAAAAAGTCCAGAAGAGAAATGGACAAATATGAATTAAATGCAAAGTTTCTGATTTGAAGTCTTTTAAGGACATAAAGGTGAAGCAATGAACGGAAGAAATATTAATTTGTATTTGTTCCTCTTAAGATAATCAACACTATCTCGAAAGCATCATTTACTTAAAAAAAGAAACGTTCTGAAGGACTGACATGGATCATCTCTGTTATTTCAGCTATGGATTGCTGCCTTGAGCGTAGATCAGTTGCCAAATTACCTCCCAGGTCATTAGGAGAAGGTGGGTTGGGTATTGGTAGATTTAATGCTGTTGCGATTAACAATAAAACCTGCAGATATAACCATCCATTAACCCATATCCTGTATATGAAAGCATCAAGCATGTTAGAAAACAAAGTTCTGCAACATTTGCTTTCACCATTCAAGTGAAAAAGTAAATCTAAAACTATGGCAATAAGGCATATTGGTCCTAGAAATGCTAAAAAGGAACATAAATTAGAATTGTAGCTTTAGTTTGAAAAAATACCCTTGTCCATGACATAGTCCAAACTACTAGATCCCCACCCCACCCGAAGATTAAACCAAAAAATGAAGCTAACATTCATGGAAAAGAGATTAATAATAACCTTATCGGCTTATTATTAAAAATATACTTACAGTGGGACGGATTCTTTTTCCCTCCACCCCTATTCTGAAGAAGTATTCAGCACATGAGGCAAGCTTAGGAACCTGTCATATATTATCCAATTTTCACCATGAATTAAGTCTGAACTTTTTTGGTGCTTGCAAGCATACACATATAAATACCAAGCAGCATAATACCTCAGCAGCTACCCTTGCTCGCAATTTGTTAGCAACAAGTGATAGTTCATCGGCGACCAATGAAAACGGATCTAGTTCATCCTCACATTCCTGGCAACAGTATATGTATCTCAGTACAAGATTAGAAATGAGTAAATATTTGATAAGTGTAAAAATTGAAGAAGAGAGCCTTCCCAGCTAGATTATTATAAGTTTTAATGAATAAATTAACCTGTATTAGTAAAAAAGTTTTAAGTTTTCCCTGATAACGTTTATGATTAAAAACATCTCAATAGAAAAATTTATAAATGCTGTATTTTGAAATCTCAAAACAAAAGCTTAAATTTTGTTCTACAATATAGGAGTTTATATGTAAAGAAAATGAAACATGAGAAAGCTTTAAACCTATAAAGATCACAATTCCTCTAAGAAGTGGATTCAGACCAATAAGCAGATGAAAGAACATAAAGAGAAACTAACCTCAGAAACGGAGCTGCTTTGATGATGGATTTGATGTGTACAACTATGCAGTGCAGGTAGATCCTTTGAAAAAATTAAACTTCTCATAACCTGCATCGCACAAGAAGCACATACAATTAGCTGTTGGACGAAATAATTAGCAGAGAAATCATACAAATGGCTAGTAGCACTTTAACTGCTTTTGGCCTAATGAAAGAAGTGACTCTCTCCTCAAGCAGAACTAGTAGGAAAACAAATTCTCAAAGAAAAACAACAATTAAACCATTAATGAAACAGAGTTCTCCAGCCCCTCTGTAAATCTACCTAAGAGAACCCTTGAAATAACCATTTCCAGAGCATAATCTTCCTTAGTCATAATATTCTTAAAAACTAAAATGATATTTCTTGCAAGGATCAGAAATTTCAAAAACAGCTTCAATGCTAACACATATCAAACAGCAGGTGCTCATAATCTTATATAACCATTCCAAATACCATAGTAACTATTTGCCAAAGCAGATTCAAAGCCAAATAAAGTATATCCCAAGTTTATAAAATTTATTTCAGCAGTTCATAATTACTTCTTACTAATATGCTTATAGCTCCGGCCAATTATTAATTGTTCATATTGAGATTGTTTTTCTAAAGGCTCCACAACTAAAAGAGAAGCACAAGTGTAAACCCTCCATTAAACCCTGATTCCTGTAGCACTGTTCATAATACCCAATTCCAAACTACAACAGCACCAATAACAATCATCCACCTATCTAATAATAAAATGCATCAATTATCAAATATTAATTCGCCACTGCATGTCCATCATATCTGTTCAACCATTAGTGAGGCGCTATAATTACGCATTCACGCTAAATGACAAAATGCACAATCCAGAAGGCAATGGTACACTGGACCCAAATGAACACGTAGCTGAAACAGTTCCAAATGTGAGAAAATGATTGGATTAAAAAGGAATGAAGGTCCTTGAGATAATTAGATCTTAATACAACTAACGGAAACGCAATCTTACAAATTAGACCTCACAAAATACTACAAGTGCTATAACAAACAGTGCTAATAGTAATACTTATTAAGTGACAGATACTGAAAAACCTTATCAGCATAGGAGGAAGGTGAGTGGTAATTATGTGAGGAGAGAAGTTCGTGATTCTGGTGTGGAACGGACGGAATCGACCTGAATCCGTTAAGCTTGAAGCTGCCTCTGAGATTTCTCGAAATACGAGAGATTCCTCGACGGAACATCGTCGTATTTGAGGAAAACGAGGCTCACACTTCACAGAGAGAAATGACGAAGGAAGAGTGAGAAGTTTGTTATTGAGAGCGGTCAATAGAAGAATGGAAGAAGCGAACCCAACACAACACAACCGCCCTTTTTTTAGAGGGAGGCCGCCGTGTATTGACTATTAATCGAAGTGGTGAGGTCAGTCTAAAATCTTTGTTTTTGCCTTGTTTTTGTACTCACAAGAAAATATATTAAATATGGCAAAAAAAAAGATTAAATATTTAAGATAACATTAAAATATTCATTTTTGGAAGGGGGGTTTGTTAGAAGTGATAAATCCTCGTGGCAAGTTGATGATAAAAAAAACAAATCCTCGTGTCGACATTATTTCTAGCTTCCATCGAACTTGTTCCAGCTTCAATATTTGGATTGGACCATTGGGACCTTAGCTTTATGCTTAGCCAGAAGAAGGAGATATGCATTTATGAGAAGAATAGTGGTAAGATTTTGTTTATGGAAAAAGATGAATAGTTTCATCGTTGAAAGGTTTTTGTAAGAAAATTACAAGCAACTCTTATGTAATGTATGTTTTACTCCGAGAGATCCGAGATTAAGGTTAAGAGAGTCATGAAATCAATGTTATAAGAATTGGAGTAACAGTGATTTTAAATAAATTCTTACATATTTGTGTCTCACATATAATACATAGGGACTCATTTTCAACGTACAGTTCTCCAAAATTGTAGTGAACAAAAAATTAGTAATTTGTTCACTGAGTTGTTGTGACTCTGTTCTCATATGCACTATGACTCTCGCACCGAACAGTTGCGTTTGTTTTTTCTGACTCTAGCGTCAGTGTTAGAGAGTCGGTAAAAATTTGACTCTGAGGGTTTGGTGTGAGGGTAACAGTGCAGATGGGAACAAAGTTACAGTAACTCAATGAATAAAATTGTCAATTTTTTGTTAACTCCAAGTTTTAAGTCACTGTGTACTGGAAGGGGGTCATTTTGTGTTGGAAAAGGGACACAAATATGTGAGGGTATATTCAGAGTCCATTTTAGAGTCACTATAACACTGATTTCATGACTCATTTGACTCTATAACAGAATTATTGAAAATAAACACTATGTTAATATAATCATTTTTTCACTTATTTATTGACTCTGACTCTAGAATAAAAATCAAACGCAATTTAGCGTTAGTGCAAATATACCATGCACTATTTTACAAAATTAGCATTGTTTTCCTAATTCATTCAAATTAGATAAATTACATTGTTATTCCCCCATGTTCAGTATAATTAAATTTTGGTTTTCTATTATCTTTCAGGTGATATTGACTCCTTGAATATTCTATTCGGAGAATGTAGTATAGTTTTTTTAAATAGTTTATGTAGATTAAATTTAATATTAAATCAACCACTCAATCTAATTTTGATGCAACCCAATATTTATAGATACTCATTTCAACTTATGTCCTGACTCAATTTAATATTATATTCAAAATTTTATATTGAGAGAATGATAATTTTTATACCATTACAATTCAACATTTATACTTACTCAATTCAATTTTTGTATTAATGACTGATTTAATGTCATTTTTAGTGTACGCACAACATTGTTCATAATTTTTTATTGTAATTTGATGTAATTTTAAAGGAAAATTAATATAATAATTTTAGTGGCATCCAAAAACATTATAACTGATAAATGCGATTCATATTCAAGGGTACATCAAATAATATCAACTTAATAATTGATAAAATACTTCCCAAGCAGCATTTTGTTGGAACAATAATTTTTCCTATTTTTCTTTAAAATAATTTGCAAATTAGTGCCCTTGGCGCACTCTTCAAATGTCTAAAAGTGTAAGTATTTATAAGTTTATTTTTTATTTAATGTATTGGAAACTTCAAAGTTTTATTTTCCTATAAAAAATCAACATTTAGCTTCTTAAATAGAGTTTGATTACCATCTCATCTCAAGATAAAAAAAAATACAAACAAAAGATAGTACAGATAGAGGTAATAGAAAATGTGAGGAGAAATTATGATGTTTACAAAGTCTTGAGTAACATTTTTTTTGCTAAAACAATAATAAAAGTTCATTTTAATATTTTTTGTCCAAATAATATTTTTAATTATGTGTGTTTTTTTAATAAACGGAGTAATTTAGATACAAACTCCTATTTTTTACTGTTTTAGCTTAAATAGTTTTGTACTAAATCGATAATGTTTGCATAATGGTGTACATGACATAGTGATTGTCCTCTTAATAGGGCTAGTATGGGTCTTCCAAAGCAAAATGAAAAATGCAATCTAACATGCCAAAAAAAGACCTAGTTTAATGGATTAAGCAAGCCTAGATTGCTTAACTATTAATTTTTCATTAAAGAAAACTTTAAATTAGATTGACTGATCAAACACCATACAACCGAGAAATGAGATGGACAGACTAGCCCATAAAAGAAAAAAGGGCTGCAAAGTAGACCAGTCCATCAAAAAACAAAACTTGACAAGTCATCCTAAAAACATGAATTTGGAGTAGTTAGCTCACTTGTCCGGTTAAGTAAGGGTTGGGGGTTCGATCCCCGTCTTGTGTATGCAACAACTCGTTGGTCAGCCGTTAAACCCTTAAATGGAGCTCCACACTGCGACGGATTAGTCATTGGCATATCGAACTGGGGGATACCGTTGCTCCGGTAAAAAAAAAAAAAATTGGCGGGTCAGCCTGCCTGAACTTAATACGGTTTGCTATCTCGGTGGCAATCTTCTTTTTAAAGTTATATAAAAATACAGATATAATATAATGAATTTGTACATTTTATTTTGTATTTATTTTAGTGGACTATTCCATATATCTGGCTAAGCCGATGCGATAGTCTTGGTTTTGTCTGCTTGCCTCTATAGGCTTAATTTACATACTTGCTGACGCATAGTATCACTATCACCCCAAAACGATTAATTATTTATTGATAATATAGGTGAATTTTATAGTAGATAAGATCACCATCAATTTTGTTATCTATTTATCAATAATAAAGGATGTTATTGATACACACAAAACTACTATTTACTTTCTTTTTATAAATTTAATTATAATATGCTAATAGTATAAATTTTTGAACATTATCAGCCAATTAAATTTATAAAGAATTTTAACTAGTAAGTGGATAAATTAAAAATTTTTGTTAATATATTAATCTATAATTAAATATATATATAATTACTTTATAACGAGTGAATTAAAATTAAACCTATTTATAAGATGTAATAATTGTCAATCTAAATTGTCAACATAAAAAAATTATATATGTTAATTTATATTTATTGTTATTAATAGCATTTGTGTTTATTCACGCATGCAGATGCAATGACAGAGGATCAAGTGCATGTGCTTGTCAATTGCAAAGTGATAAATTCACCACGTGTCAGCAAAAAACCATTGTGTCCGTCGATTAACATACTACATCGCAAGCCTCATCCTCATTTCTCATAAACCTTATCCCTCGGAATTTCCAATCATACCCAATTGATGGGATGATACAATATTACGTAAGCTCAAACGCAATAATCCCAGCACCTTCACATGTCACGTGCCTTTATAACCACATCAGAACAAGCTAGCTAAGTCCAAAGCAACCAGGGTCCCAAATCATATCGTTTTCTCCTCCCACTAGCACCAGCAAGCAAGCAAGCAGTATCACAGAATTACTATTCACACAAAAAAGAACCCATCAAGCACAAATTATCAACAATTCAGAAATGTCCCCTCTCCTCTTGTTCTCACTCACCCCACTCATTTTCCTCGTCTCCCTCAAACTCATATTCCAATCAAGAACACTGAAAAAACTTCCACCAGGACCACCATATCTCCCCATAATAGGAAACCTGCACCAACTGAAACAACCATTCCACCGCACATTCCACGCCTTATCACAAAAATACGGCAAAGTGTTCTCACTCTGGTTCGGATCCCGCCTCGTGGTTGTGGTTTCATCACCATCCGCAGCACAAGAATGCTTCACCAAAAACGACATCGTTTTGGCGAACCGACCTCACTTCCTCACAGGAAAGTACATCGGTTACAACAACACAACCCTCGTGCTTTCCCCTTACGGTGACCACTGGCGAAACCTTCGCCGAATCGTGTCACTCGAAGTCCTCTCAACGCACCGTTTAAACTCCTTCCTCGAAATCCGAAGGGACGAGATCATGAGGCTTGTGCAGAAGCTCGCTCATGGATCATCTTCTTCTTCGTTTGGGAAAGTTGAGGTTAGGTCGAAATTCTCGGAGATGACATTTAACACAATAATGAGAATGGTTTCGGGGAAGAGGTATTACGGCGATGATTGTGACGTGAGCGATGTGGAGGAAGCGAGGCAGTTTAGAGAGATTATAAAGGAATTGGTTAGTCTGGGAGGAGCAAATAACGCTGGAGATTTTGTATCGGTGCTGAGGTGGTTTGATTTTGATGATTTGGAGAAGAGGCTGAAGAGGATTGGTAAGAGAACCGATGCGTTCTTGCAAGGGCTGATTGATGAGCATCGCAATGGGAATAACAATTCCAATACTATGATTGACCATCTGCTTGCTCAGCAGGAATCGCAACCTGAATACTACACTCATCAGATCATCAAAGGACTCATTCTGGTATCTTATTTATATAATATAATATTGTATTCTTAATTCTTCCTATTTATTTATTTATTTTATAGTACACTAATTGGAGTAGATAGAAAGAAGGCAATATATAATTGACTTACGAGTCAGCAATGGTTGACTGACTCTCCAACATTGTCGTATACAATAATTAATTTAGATAGGTAGTAGATATATTTCATTTTTATTATAGTTGCTGCACTTTGATCCTCTGCTCTTGTAGATAACTGACTCAAAGAAAAGTAGCACAAAGCTATAAACTTAATTAATAATTTACAGAATAGTGCCTAATGTCATTTGTAAATATTTAATCATAATAATATTTTTTCAGTTAAAACAGTAGAAAAAACTCATTTTGATATTTTTTATCCAAATAATATTCTTAATTATGTGTATTTTTTTGTAATAAGCTGAGTAATTTAGGTCTGAACTCCTATTTTTTATTGTTTTGATTGGTACAATTTTATATTTCTAGTAAAGCTCATATTTAATTTTCATGGACAATGCTAATTTTAGATCCAAATTTTTCATGCATCTAAACATCTTGCTCATAAAATTTATAAATTTCAAGATATTTATTATTTATTTTTTCTTTTAACTTGTTCTCTCGCTTTTTTCTCCTCTCATAGTTTGGATGCATATATATATCTATTAAGATGTTAAAATATCATTTTTTAATTTTCACTTCAGATCATGGAATACAAAATTAAAGTAGTCTAAAAAGTACTTATCAAAAAGTGAGAATCAGATAAAGTAAAATATTTTACATCCATTATTGCAATTAGTTTATATATATATACATGATCTTCTTAGAAAGCTTGGTATTTTAATTTTGTTATTATGATGATTGATGTATTTTGAACTTAATTAATTTGCAGGTTATGTTGCTTGCTGGAACAGATACATCAGCTTTAACTTTAGAATGGGCATTATCTAACTTATTGAATCATCCAGAAATATTAGAGAAGGCACAAAGAGAATTAGACACTGTAATTGGACAAGATCGTCTTGTAGATGAGCCTGACATTGCAAAACTTCACTACCTTCAAAGCATTGTTTATGAGACACTTCGATTACATCCTGCAGCTCCATTATTAGTGCCCCATTTATCCTCTGAAGATTGTGTCATAGAACAATATAAGGTACCACAAGACACAATTGTGTTGGTTAATGCTTGGGCGATTCATAGAGATCCTACGGTGTGGAGTGATCCAACCCAATTTAAGCCAGAGAGATTTGAGAAAGAGGGTGAAATTAACAAGCTGCTTACATTTGGAATAGGAAGAAGGGCTTGTCCTGGAGCAAACTTGGCTCAACGCACCGTGAGTTTAACATTGAGTTTGTTGATTCAGTGTTTTGAATGGAAGCGAGTAACTAAGGAAGATATTGATATGACAGAAGGAAAAGGGCTCACGGTATCGAAAAAAATTCCGTTAGAAGCTATGTGTAAAGTGCGCCAACCATTTGCAATCAAGAACGTTTTCTAACTTTTGGGAGTTGTTGATTGGATGTATGCACATGTAATAGATAATGTTAAATTAAAGTTATGCAACTTCTATTTGTAACAAAATAAATCACCTCGGTGAAATAAATAAGGTGATGCTAGATGTATAATAAAAAATCAATCAAATCAGTCAATAAATAAAATTTTGGTCATAATTACTCAGCTAATTACAATCACAATGATTATTTGGGCCAAAATTAAAGTCAAAATATTAGCTGTATTAGCTAATTTTTCATTGTACACTTAGCATTATTGAAAAAATAATTAAGGGCATATGGTTACATAAGGATATCAGCATTTTTCTTCTTTTTATTTTTTCAAATATCCTTTTTCTTTTCATCTATATATATGTAATTTTTTTTTCTAATTGTAATGAAATATGTTAGAGCATATATTGTTTTTTCTTTTCCTTAAACTTCTTGCATGCTTAATATCTGTTACGACTTATAAAAAAAGTTTCTAAAATATTAGTTACTTTTTGGCCTCTTAAAATAAGATAAAAAAATTTAAAAATAAATTAATAAATCAAAAGAGTAACTACCCCTTTATTCAAATAACTTTAACTATTTTTTTTAATATTACCCTCTTTATAATCATCTTTTATACTATTTGTTTCTTTTTATTATCCATTATTATTAAAAAAAATTTAAAATAAAAATATAAGTTGACAAAAAAATTATTTATTTCAAATAATGAGATTCATTTCTCAAATCAAATTATTTTCCATGATTTAAGTTTCCAAATACATTTATTTAATCACCTATATATGACTTATGTGAGAGTCCAACATTTTGTCGTATGCAATCATGTATTTAAATTTTAAAAAATAATATTTATACCAATGTCCTAAATATTCACTTTTATTTATCATTAATTATAATTATGTTCTGCACTTGTTATATTTATTTATTGTATTCAAAAATAAATATTTAATTGAAACAATCACTTCTAAATATTCAAGTAACACTGTTTAAATAAATAGTTTATTATTGTTGTTAGTACTAGACTTAACATTTTTTTAGTTTTTGAATATAAACTTGTCTAAAAATGTTAGTAACTTTTTAATATTTAACGTGTAAAAAATAATCAAAATATAAGCAATATATGTGAACAAGTTTATAGAGTGTAATATTTATGCCTCTTTGTGTTACATCAATTGATTCAATACTTTGAAATAACTTAAAAAATAAAACAAAAATCATAAAAAATATCAATACAAAATGATCAAATAAAATTATTGATTTGTCCATTAAAAAAATCATTGGTACGTAATAATATGATTTATCATATTCTTTGCACATATAATTGCATTTTGGACATGATTTACAGGTCATGCTACTTGCTGGAACAGACACATCAGCTTTAACTTTAGAATGGACATTGTCTAACTTATTAAATAATCCAGAAATACTTGAGAAGGCACAAAAAGAATTAGATACTGTAATTGGACAAAATCACCTTATAGATGAGTCTGATATTTCAAAACTCTCATAGCTTCAAAATATTATTTGGGAGACACTTCGATTACATCCCGTTGCTCCATTATTATTGCCTCATCTCTCCTCGAAAGATTGTACCATAGAACAATATAAGGTACCACAAGACACAATTGTATTGATTAATGCTTGGGCTATTCATAGAGGTCCAGTATGGAGTGACCCAACACAATTTAAGCCGGAAAGGTTCGAGAAAGAAGATGAAATTAAGAAGTTACTTACATTTGGAATAGGAAGAAGGGCTTGTCCTGGAGTTAACTTGGCCCAACGCACGATGAGCTTAACATTGGGCTTATTGCTTCAGTGTTTTGAATGGAAACGAACAACAGAAGAAAAAATTGATATGGCAGAAGGAAAAGGACTTGCGATGCCGAAGAAAATTCCATTAGAAGCCTTTTGTAAAGTGCGTCAACCATTTGCTACTAAGAGCTTTTTCTAATTGAGTTGTTGATTGGATGCATGCACATGAAATAGTAATAATAATGTCCAAGTAAAGTTAGGCAACTCTATCTATTATTATACAAAAAGTAATATTATGTTTACAATAAATTCAATCCATCATTGAATTGTAATATAGACTTATAAACTAATACAATCATTCAGTGAATGTAATTATTGAACAAATATTGTACAATTTTCATAGTACACCTAACATTCTTCATTATCATAAAATAAATTGCATATGTGGTTAAATTAGATTATCTTCAGCATTTTTTTTTTCTTTTTCCTTTTTCTGATATCCTTTTGCTTTTAATCTATCTCTGTATAATATAAAATACTTTTTTCTCAATTTGAATGAAATATCTCACAAGAAAAAAAAGGAATTAAATATATATATGTAATATGTTAGACCATATGCTGTTTTCTTTCTGTTCTTAATTATATTCCTTTTGGTGGATAATATATACACATATCATGTCACTTGATCAATTCATCACAAACTAATAATTAGTCAAATATCGTAAAACTCAAACATGGGTTATTTAAAAAATGAATTTAAATAGTTAATTCAAGTTCAACTCATGTGATCAATGTCATTGAATTGCAATTTACAACCAGAATTGTTGAGGGAGTATCGAATATAAAAAAAGTATTGAATTGTATGATTCAAATACATAGTGAGTAACAATAAATTTGACATTCCACGATATAAATCCATCTTTGTCTAAGCTTATAAAAAATACAATCAACACTAATTTTTATGAAAAGTTAAAGTTTTAAGTCATGTCAATTACTAACTAACCAACAGCTCATATAAGTAAATAAAAACCAAATATTACAGTGTTCAATAATCCACTTATTATTACTATTTTTGATATTATACTTATCCATCAATAGTTATAAGGTACTTATAATTTCCAAATCAAAGAAAAGTGTCCAATCCTGGTCAAATTCATAATCAAAGTCAAAGAAGTGTTTTTATTATTTTTTGGTGGGTATATGTATCCTTCTTTGCTACTATTTCTGCTAAAAGCCTAAAGCACGTTTGTCTCAAATCAATTACGCATATACAAGGTGTAATGCTCCCATGACTACGTAAGATATACTCATATCAGCAACGATATCAAGTCAAAACAGTCACATTAATAACAATTTAATAGCACCATTTTAGTATCTTTTACTTTTCTAACTTGAAAAGTCCTATCATCCCCTGATCTCATAGCAGATGCATTGCTCCTTCCATAACTTCATTTCAACCCTTGATTTACAGATTTTACCTCTAAGTTTCAAACTATATAATAGGGCTGTATGTGTAACCATACATGTCAAATTCATAATAACGAACAAAACAAAACAACATTGCAATTATGAACAACTATGTAATTTTCCTCTTCATAGCCCTCATCACTTGCAAGCTATTACTAGTACTAGTATTATCCAGAAAGAGATACAAAAAGCTGCCACGTGGCCCACCCTCTCTTCCTCTAATCGGCAACCTCCACCAGCTCAAACTACCCGTATTCCGCACCTTCCACGCCCTCTCGCAAAAACACGGCCCAATCTTCTCTTTCCGTTTCGGTTCCCAATTCGCAATCGTCGTTTCATCTCCTTCCTTAGCTGAAGAATGCTTCACCAAAAACGACGTCGTTTTGGCCAACCGCGTCCGCACAATGAAGACAAAATACCTCAGCTACGACAACACCATGCTCGTCTCAACGTCGTACGGCGACCACTGGCGCAACCTCCGCCGGATATGCTCCCTCGAGATCCTCTCGACGCACCGTATCAACTCCTTCTCGGGAATACGAATTGACGAGACGGTTAGGCTGATCCGCAAGCTGGCGCGTGCGTCTCACGCGGGGTACGCGAGAGTGGAGCTGAAATCCGCGTTCGCGGAACTAACTTTCAACACGATCATGAGGATGGTGTGTGGGAAACGGTACTACGGTGATGATGGTGGTGATGATGAGGAGGCGAGGAAGTTTCGAGAAGTGATGGATGAGATGGCCAAGTTTGGGTTGGGATCTAATCTTGGGGATTTTGTGCCTGTGCTTAGGTGCTTCGATTTCAGTGGCGACCTTAAAAAAGTACAGAGGGTTGGGGAGAAGATGGATGCGTTGTTCCAAGGGCTTATCGATGAGCACAGGAGGAGGAGTAAGAAGCAGGGGAGTTCCAATACCATGATCGATCATTTGCTTTCCTCGCAAGAATCGCAGCCCGAGTATTACACTGACCGCATCATCAAAGGACTAATCATGGTGAGTGAGTGATTGATTGATCATTTTGTTATTATTATCTGGTTGGAGGACATGAAATTTAAATTATTATATATGATTTGAATTAATTATGTTATTGGTACGAATTTGCAGGCTATGATCGTGGCGGGAACAGAAACATCTGCTATAACATTAGAGTGGGCGATGTCGAATCTGTTGAACCATCCAGAGATATTGGAGAAAGCAAGGGTTGAATTGGACACTCATGTTGGGCAAGAGAGGCTCATGGAAGAAGGTGATGTTACCAATCTGCGTTACCTTCACAGCATAATCTCAGAGACTTTGCGACTCTACCCTGCAGCGCCAATGCTGCTTCCACACTTTTCCTCTGAAGATTGCACCGTCGGAGGCTATGACGTGCCACGTAACACTATGGTCATGGTCAATGCGTGGGCTATTCATAGGGACCCGCAGCTGTGGGCTGACCCTGACATCTTTATGCCTGAGAGGTTCCAGAATGGGGAGGCGAGCCCGTATACCTTTTTACCTTTTGGGATGGGCAGGAGGGCCTGTCCTGGGTCCGGCCTGGCCCAGAAAACTTTGGGCTTGACTTTGGGATCGTTGATTCAGTGCTTTGAATGGAAGAGAATTGGAAAGGAAGAAATTGATATGACTGAAGGACATGGAACTCTTATGGCCAAGGCTATTCCTTTGGAGGCCCAGTGCAAGGCCCGCCCAATCATAAGCAAGGTTTTCTCTGAATCGTAGGTCATGCTCGTGTGTGGGAAAAAACTGAAATTTTTATCTTATTTTTTTTAATTATTATTATTTTGAAAAATGTAGAATTAGTCGATTTGTCTTTGGTTTTTGGAGAATTGTATGATTATTATTATGTAGGCTGTAGCTCATACGTTTAACAATAAATGAATAAATAAATAAGATATTCGTGTGGAATAAAGCTTTTTTTTTTTTTAATATATACTACTGATTTGTGTATGGAATGGGAATCAATAATGCAGTTTCTTCTATAGAATAAGAGAATCAGGCTGTAACAAAATAAGCCAAGCATATAATAGGGTTTCACATTTGCATTACAGTACCCATTACAATAGCGTGAGCCTCAAATCTATCATTACAGTACCCATAACAAATCCTAAGTAGCAAAGCGTCATGGCTTGATTATAGCTGGGATCCATATTTTGCTCAGCATAGGATTTGTTAACCTAACACATACATGCTTTCATCCTTCGATGGTCCACTTTACCTCACGGGGAGATGCATATCGATTATTGTCTATTGATGTTGGTAAGCCTAAATACGACACACTAACAATTTAATATAAGGAAAATATCGAACCAACAAGCTAAACCAACTAATAAATTAATAAATGGAATTGTGGAAGTGACAAGGAAAAAATATAACATACATTCGAGTTTACGGTGAAAAAATATTAACTAAGAGTTTCATAATATTATTATAATAATTTTTAATTATGTGAACCTTATATGTCCCAAAATATCACCCAAAAGTTTCATAATATTATTATAATTAAAATTTTTAATTATATCTTGAATAATTGATATTTTATATTAGGATTTAGAACCCAAATTTATATTAATTCTACTCAAGTGACAATGGCTGAGAACAATGTAGAACAAAAGCGCTTTACATTATAAAATTGCAAAGGTCCATTATTGGTCCATTCAATTATTGTCATATTATAGTATTATACAACAAAAATTGCATAAACAGCTCACACAAAACTCCATCTCCTAGAAAAGAAAAAAAAAACTGGCAGAAGAAGATAACCGGTTTTCTGGGTTTCTTTTTTACCACCCTCCCCCTGGCAGAGATCTACGAACTCTCGCTCCGATTCGGCTTCGAGGAGACAAAGTCCTAACGCAACATAAAGAGAAAATAAGGGTCTTCAATACGAGATACACATTTTAGTACAGAAATTCAATTTAAAAAATAAAAAAATAAATACCTGGTCATGTTCATCAATATTAGGAACCCAATCGTTAGTAGCGGGGTTGCTTTTACATTCTCTAAGCTTGGATTCTTCAACATGGTTTTCTGGGAGCTGAATCTCATACCCACCTCCACCTCCTTCCCTCACCACCTTTATAAACCCAGTCCCTGTCTGCTCAATAACAATAAAAAACAAAATAAATCCCAAAGTTAAAAAAATAAAAGTTCAAAAACAGAGGCAAAGCAAATCTGGAAAACGAACCGCGTGATGCTGCTTGTCGATAGAAGCCAGCTTTTTGTAGTACTCAGTCTCCACAAACTCATCTTGCACATCCACACACCCCTCCTGAGAAATTATACCCTGTGAATTTTATTGAACAGCTATTATTAGAGAAGCATAACAAAAACTATGCTCTGTTTTCTTTTCGAAAAAGAGGCAAATTAGTTGAGAGGAAAAAAAAGAAGATTTTAATTTGACGGACATGAGATTGAGATTGAAGAGAGTGAAACTTGTCCAATTCAGGAATGTGGAGGGTGGGGTCAAGGGGGTGATGAGAGGAGGCGTCGGGTTCGCTCCTGTTGGGCTTGATGGGTCGCTTGGGAGCCAAGGCATCGAATTGAGCTCTGACCTGAGTAGCGATCTTGATTTGCTCATCACCGTCCAAAACCTCGTCGCTCCGGCTTGGCTTGTTTGTCACCGTCGATTGCCCCACCATCATGCTTCTCTCTGTCTTGTCCCTTTTCTATGTCCACAATGTCTTATCTTTTCATTTTTATAGAGAGGGGAACATTGGGGGCACAAAAATGGGCTAGATTGGCGACACGTAATAAGCGTGGCAGGGTAGGACTTAATGACAAAAACAATGGGCCTCTAAACCAGCGGCTTCGAGATTTGGTAACTTGCCGAATGCCAAGCGTGCTTTGAATGGGCTTCAAATAATGAATCGAACTTTCTTGAAGAAAAATAAAATAAAAGCAAAAAATGGATATTAATTAACTACCACTTTTTTAATTTCATTTCCTTTTTGGTGCAGATTATAAGTTAATTTAATTCATCCCTTAACCAAATATTAATAGTTTAATTATCGATTTTGGATATAAAAAAATTTAGAACTCAAGGTCAATTATCCAACTTGTCGTTGTGTTTACAAGCTAGTCATCGATTAGTCATTAGTGAACCAGGACAAAAATAATTTTTGATATAGTAATACTATAAAAAAAAAAAAGCTATTCTACAATTTATATAAATCTTTTTATTTATGTGACTATTCGAATAAAGGTAAACACAAAAAACAAAAAGTGAAAACAAAAGTCAACCATATTCATTAATGTGCAAATACGATTGATATTGGTATTAAATAATCATAATGTATGTTTTTTTAATTTATAAATCCCCCTTGATTTCTTGTACTAGTATATTGTTTAGGTGGGAATACTTAGATATTTGTGGGTATTGATTAATGTGATATTGCCACTAGATACACTTCAGTTTTCTTTACCTTTTACTTATATATGAAACTCACTTTCTATGGTGGCATGCCATTTATACAAACTCACTGATGAAAAAATTAGTAAAGCTGTCATTCTAGAGCAAATCAAGGTTATTAGGTTGCATTTAGTAATGATGTAGTATAAATATAGGACATAATAAAAATAATCAAAATATAAAATTTTTATATTATATTTAAATTATTATAAAAAAAATGACTTATGTTTTCATCTTGTTCAATTTTGTTTACGCTTTGCGTTTCATATTTTTAGAAATATGAAAAATATATAATATTTTTATTCCGAAATACAAAATTTTATTATATTTTTTATTATTAAATATCTTATTTATATAATTTTGTCTTTTTATATATTTTTATCCTATATATTTCGCCTAATGCACGAATAGTGTAATACTAGCCAGACTTGTTTTCAATCAAGCCTCTCCCCCTTTATAGAAAGTACCTAGTGAATTGTCATAGGAAAATGTTTTTATTCAATAAAAAGAGTATCACATGATTGACGGCTCTTTAATTCTAAGTTAATTGCCAAAAGACAAATTTGATATATTGATAACATTCTACTAGTACTAAATAGTAGTAATCCATTAATTCATTCCAAATTCATAGACTAATATATATTCCTTTTATTTATTCTCTACTTTGTACTAATGTATTCATTTATCACATTTCCACTAATTAAGAATATAATTGGTATAATATATGAATAAATATATATCGAAATTTTAAAATTATAATTGATATAGAATTTTTCTTAATCATAAAAGTCTATCCATATGAAATAATGAATGGAATATATATTAACTACTAAACTTTGATAATTGACAAAACATTCCAAATCTTTTTCGAGAAATGATGTATATACACTAAAAAATCAATCATTTTAAAAGTTAGATTAATAATTTTAAAATAAATTATTACATATAGTGACCGATAGTAATTGATTTTATAATATACATATAGCATTACTCATTTTTTCCATTCAAATGAGCGAGCCCGAAAACCTAATAATATAACATTTCGTTTAAATTAAATGAGACAATGTTATTTCTTCTTATCTTTTAGATTTACGGACGATGGATATATATACCCGTCAACTTTTAAAACATTACTCAATTTTCATTAAATGATCTGAAAAAAAAAAAATTAACTAAATTGAACTTCAGATGATCCACGTCCCGTTTCAAATACACTTATTATATATGGTCACTTGCTAAGTGGGGAGGATTAGTCATGGTCTTCCATTAAATTCTTGTTCCATGTCAGCTGATAAAAGTTGTTAAATTCTTATTCTTTTAATGACTTTATGAATACTAAATTTGATTCACACATGGGGAGTTCATTTGATTTGTGGAACTTTTTTTATTTTAAAATATTAGGCACAAGTTGAAGAATAATTTTAGCTTCATTTTTTTAAGTAATCAAAGAAGAGCCATTGAATTCACAGAGTGATCATGAATAAATATTCCATATGTACAAAAAAATCTATCATTTCAGACGTTCAAATCACTTAAAAAATTAATGTATACAAATGAATTGATTGAGTCGAGGACAAAATTTCAGACGTTCAACATACATACCTTGATTCCATTTTTGACTCAATAGGACAAATTCCCGTGCAACTTAATCAAACAAAAGTTATATAATTAGCTCTTTTGAAGAATTACAGTTTAACGAAATTAAGAGAGTTTTTTATGCAATATTATTATTATTATTATAAAAAACAATGACAATTACGTCGATATAATGAGAAGATTTATGATATGACAAAATAACGTTATTTTTGGGTAAAATTAGAGCAAATAAAATATAGTCACAATAATGAAGTGTTTACGTTGTATTGAATGGCAGAGCTATGCGAGGAAAGCTTTGTTGTAAACTTGTAATAGAAAGGAATTAAAAGGCAGTGTGTTTTGCAAAGTTATTTTATTATGACTTACCATGAAACTTTAATACTATTTCATCATATCATCTCTTTAAAAATTTAAGCAGATGATGACGAGTGATTTTATACTTGTTATGGATTATGGACTAGTTCTATGAATTCAGCCAATCAATCTTAAAAGTCTGCTCAAGATCAAGACTTCGACCCAATTTCTTGAGCTATACCTTAACTATCAGAGTTTCTTTTCAGGTGCTACCCCAACATGTGTTAGGCAGATGGCTGAAACTTATGTCCAGTGCTCGAAGCAAGTCCGGGGACGTCGGCCGCCACCACAGTTTGGCAAGGCAAGAACAATGCTCTTACAACAATTACCCTTGTTTTATGTATACATGTTGCAAATGCCAAGGCTAGCTTACAGCTGCTCTTTTCCATTCTTCCCAAATTTGTATATACAATGTGCAAAAAATGAAATTTCATCATATGCTTGCTCTGCTAAAAGAAAAAATCAGCACATCTAAATACCTTATAGACAGGAATTACACAAATTTTCCATAGTTCATGTACAAAAGCTGATCTATTACAAACCGTCCAAATGTAACAAACCATCAACTAAAAGCCAACAAGATAATAACAGAAACAGTGTGTGTTAGTGACCAGGTCCTCTTCCACTAGGCCCTGAGGACATGGTGTGAAATTCGTCCCCAATTAAAACCCTTGAATTGATATTATTATTTTCCTCTACCTTAACCTTCTCTTTGGTTATTGAAGCGCCTCTCATAGGCTTAAGAACTTTGAGAGGCTCATAGGGCTTTTCTTGGGATGCAAGAAGGACCCTACAAGTTACAAGCCTGGGCCTTGTAACTGATGCCAACACCACGAGGAACGCTAGGAGTAGAACAGAGTTCCTCATAATTGTTGAGGATATGTTATGATCAGATGATGGCACAATTAAATTGTTGTTGTTGTTGGCTTTAGTCCCTATTGGTGAAGTGCAATAAGTGTTTATACCCTTCAAAAAGTGGTGGGCCATAAAAGATTGGCAAAATGAAGGGCCTTCGCTTTGCTAGCTAATGAACGGTGAAGGGCTTTTCACGGTGGGACCCACATTTGACTGAACAACTTCTTTTTCTTTGATTCCGCTTATTCAATGTTAATATTAGTGAATTACCTCGAAACTCTCTTAATGCTAAAAGAACACATTTTTTACTACAGTAATATTTGTTTTACAAAGTAAATACGATTAACTAGTATCCAATATGTGTTATATATAATACGTAATGTATGTCATATGTACACGTGCTAGACACACATTACGTATTATGTATAGTACATGCTATATAATAATTTAACGTATCTATGTTATACGACAAATATTTTTCTTTTCACAAATACTTGGGGCACAACAAAAAACCAGCCAAAATAATCAACAAAGCCTATTTAACACTTTATGGCTCAAATAGCACTTTTAACCATGAGTATATTTTTAATGGGCTTGGTGATTGTGGCTCAAATTCCTATTTGTTGGCTGTTTTGGCTGATTTTTTTTTTGTTGTACCTCTCGTAATACTCCTTTCTTTTTTTACCATAACATCATTTTTATATACATTGTCAAAAATCAAATTTCTGGCAAAATAATCAAGAAACTCAATCAATTATCAATGGTATGAGAGGAGAGTGACTTTTTATTTTTTATTTTTTGAATAGGTGCTAATAAGAGGAGGTACCATAGTACCAACGACATGGATGCAATGCTCTCATTGGGAGTCCAACCAGTAGGAAGTCGTGGTGCCTCATCCCCGATTTTCTTCTATCGGGTCGATCTAAGGTCATCCGCGAGGACCCATTTGGATGTCTCAATATCGATAGAAGTATAAAGGGTTATCACCAACAGAGAATTTTGCAGTCGAGAAAATCTAACCGACAATTGATCTCAATCACTGTGCCAACCATACGTATCCGTTTTGCTAGGAGAATAGAATGACTTTATTATATATGGTAATAAGGAGGCTAAGTCATAGGCAGCAATAGTTACAGAGTTCCAATTAGAGACTGTACAAAAATTTTGACTGGGGAATATTGATAGTCGATTGGGGAACAGAGAGGATCTAAAGCGTTCCAAGTTTCTGGTGCAAATGTTTAGGGAGGAAAAGGGAGTACCGGATGCAAAAAGCAGCAGAGAGATAGATGATGGAATCAAAAACATTATGCTTGGTAGGGTGATTAGCCACCGGAGTTTTTGGACATGGCTTCACATCCTCACAAATTGGCATTTACGGCATTTATAGATTGCAAGATTCTCAATTATTAACTTTGTGTGGATGCCAGCTTATACTTATAGAGATATATATCGATCAACTTCTCACTGCCTAGCTAGCTAGCTACCTTACTAAGTTCTTAATATATTATTATACTTGTGTATATATAATTGGACAAATTAAATTCCATTTGTAATGCAACAGTAGTTGCAAAGGTTATAATAAAGTTCTTGAAGCATTTCACTTTGGAATTTAGGATAAAATAAAATTAATTTTTTCGATTATTGAATAAATTTTCAAAAGTCAAATGAGTAAATCCAAATTGCAATATATATGTCAGTATACAAATGAGCTATTACATAGGACTATTAACACCACAAATTAATTTGATTTTGGGACTAAATATAATGTGTGTCAATATGATATTATAGTTTTTCCACCTTCGATGAAGTCATTTAATTTTGTTGCCAAAATAAATAAGGAGGTTTTTTTTGGTTCGTTGTTATTAACTTTGAAGGTATCTAAATGACTATAATATAATAAAAAGTTATAGTCTCAATATATATTAACATTAACCTCTAGGTGACAATGACTATGCCTGACAATAACATGTCATAGGAAAAAAAGAACAAACTATAGTGCAAAAAAAGAAACTATTATTATGTAGCAGTGTTATTTATTCCATTTTCAGTTCTCACAATGGATGGGTGACAGAATGGTGCATCCTAGCTGAAGATAAGTAGAATATTTCAATTGGTGGCCTCCAATCATTTTATTAAAAACGAAAGGGCCTGCTTAATTGACGTATCTCACTTTCTTTAATTTTTTAGCTAAAATGCAACGAAACGAATATATTTCTGCGCCGAAAAATATCGTCTGCTTGTAAACACAGTGTTCTAAAAATGTTTCTTTTTTGTTTTTACCTCCACGCACCGAAGAAATAGAAATTAAATAAATAAACAAACAAACCTTGTTTACTGTTACTTTTGTTTGTTTTGATTTTTTTTTCACTCTCTTTTTATTTTGGGTCGTATAGTGGAGAACATTTTTGTTAATGTTACATTGTCAATAACTCAAAGGTTGAGAAAGTCTCAACCAATGAAATCCAACACAATGAGAGGCCTAAGGCCCAATCTAAGCATAATCACTTTGATAAAAGTATTGGGTAATTGTGGTCTTAAAGTTAAAAGTGAGTGTATACAATTCCACTTAATTATCATGTATAATATCTATCTTTTAATTCGTGTAATTCACTGATTGATTTGTATGATATTGTATTCCATTTTAGTTGGTATGTATAAACCTCTTTAATATTTCGTAAATTACAATACTCTTTATAATTCACTTTATTTAGTATATGTTAAATCCTTTTATTTGATATGCATAAATCACTGTATTTGGAATGTGTAATACTCTTTATATGGTATATGTAATATTCTACTTTTTATTTAGTATGTGTAATCTTTATTTGGTATGTATAATAATATTTATTTGGCAAGTGTATCAACCTTTATTTTAGTATATGTATTACCTAGTAATGTCAAAACGGGTTCACCTCACCGGCCGACCCACTTAGTCCGCCAATTTTGGTGAAATTGACTCAATTTTTAGAACCATAAATTTACAAAAACTCGTTTAGTCGGCCCCACTTTACCCGCGGGCTAGCCTGCTAAGTCTTTTTTTTCCTAAATTAATCTCCCCAATCCAATACCCACTAGATTGGTCTAATCCAAATAAATTAATTTAACCTAACCCTAATTTTTTCCACTCCAATTACTCACAGACAACACAACCTAGAATCTACACTTTGTCTCCCTCTCCCTCCCTTCTTTGATTGGCATATGTGTAATTCTTTTTTATTTGGTATGTGTATTAACTTTTATTTTGATAAGTATAATACATTTTATTTGCCATGTGTATCAATATTTATTTTGGTATGTGCATTACCCTTAGACTAACTCCATTTTAAAATAATGGTCGCTTGACTTTTTTGGTATATTGAAAAATTAATGCATTTAGACATAAATTATGTCTAGGTACATTAGTTTTTCAATGTACCAAAAAATTAAAGTCAAAAGGACTACTATTTTGGAATGGAAAGAGTGTGAGATATGGGTTTCTTTCACAGATGCTTGGGGCACAACAAAAAATCAGTCAAAACAGCCAACAAAACTCATTTAACACTTTATGACCCAATTAGCATTTTTAATCATGAGTATATTTTTAATGGGCTAAATGATTGTGACCCAAATTCCTATTTATTGACTAATTTGGCTGATTTTTTGTTGTGGCTCTAGCAATGCTCATTTTCTTTATTTGGCACATGTAATACTCTTTATTTGGCATCTTTAATCCCTTTATTTGGATAACATATGTGTATTGATTTTGTCAATCATGAAAAATTTGAAAGAAAATAATTTTTTTAATTTAAATGATAGATTTTGTGTAGGAAAATTAAATGATTTATTATATAATAAATATTATTGATTGTATCATATTAATTACACATTCTATATATACATATAAGCAGATTTTATTAGTTGATTATTCTGTTGACCAACTTGTACGTGTAGCATTACGGATTAATTAAGAAAAATATTACGTGTATAATAAAAATTATATAATACTTATTCAACAATTTTCATTATACACCTAATTAATTAATAAATAAATGTTGGCGTTGGATTTCAAGCAGCTCGTACATACAATCTTTGGGATAACTCCGTTGGCGTGGGTGCGAAGAGAAATCTAATGACTTGAGTAATACAACTTGGACACGTAACTCCTTATTCTCCCATTTTCTTCTTCGTTTACTCTTAATTCCCTATCTTACTTCACTACTACGTACATACATATGCACTTAACAACCCAATATACAAAAAATACAAATTGATTATTTTCAGAACCCCCTAAGCTGTTTCCTCCGTGAGAAAAAAGAGATTGAAGTCTCTTTCCACATTTGAATGCGCCCGCGCACGTACATACACTAGAATCACATTATAGTCAAGATACCAAATCACACACACCCCTCACATGCTATAAAAAGGACACTCCAAATTCCATATTTCTCACTACTACCACACAAACATATCATAGTCTCTCTTTCTCTCTATTTGCCTTCTAATTAAACGTTTATAAAGAATATGGCAGCAAATAGTGTCCCAAAATGTTTATTTGTTCTGTTCATGTTTCTAAGCTGTGTTCTCTTCATTGTGCAAGCACGTCCATTGGGTATCATTGAGACAGGAACCTCAGCCAAGGCAGGGGATGACGTGGACTTGCTTGATTGGCTCTCTCTAGGAGCAATTAAGCAGTCTGGTCCTAGCGGTGGAGGGGAGGGACACGCATTCACCAACTCTGAGACACTTGGAGGGATGAAGGGCTCAGGTCCAAGCCAGGGTGGACAGGGCCACAAGTTCACCAACACTGACATCCTTGGTGGAATTAAAGATTCTGGACCAAGCCCTGGCCAAGGACACTAGCTACTAATATTTTATGATGTAATTCATTTAATTTCTTCTTTCATTTTTCTTTCTGCAATTTTTTCACCATTTATGATGTAATATTCTTGATAGCAATGCTAGTTGAATACTAAAAGTAACACTAAATCAGTCATTAATATAAAAAGTTGGATTAAATAATTATAAATATTATAGTGTCATTTGAATATAATGTTAGATTGAGTCAGAATATAATATTAGATTGTATCATAGTTAAATTGAATAAATATTTTAGTGTCAAATTTAGTTTATACAAAATATTTCATAAAATGTCGTCAAATTTATTATACCATGAATTTGTTATTTATTTATTTATTTTTTCCTTTCTCTTGGATAAGTCAATCAAGAACAGCACAGTGTTACTGTTACTCATATATACAATTGTTAATTAATAAGTGTGCGTGATGCAATTAATTTTTATTTTCCTTTTACTCCGTGTTGGAATTCTGTGGATATGTTGGGGACGAAAGCTATTCCCTACATTTTTATGGATGTCAATAATGATATATATATTATTGATTTTTATATTAGGACAATGATATTTGCACATTATAAACTGAGTGTCTAATTGGGATACATTAATCTCACAATTGTTATATGTGATGAATAAGTATAAAAGTGAAAATCGTCGTTTACATGCAATGATAAGAAATAATGTCTCATCGAAATTAAATATCCACTCTAAAAAATATATAAATATAATTTTTTTATATTATATATATGCAAATAATAATTTGATTTGACAAGGATATCCGATCGATTTCTTATTTACTATGGAATATCATTTCAACACTCCACTATATCATGACTAATATTTATTAGTTGACTTTTTAAAGCTTAATATATGATCTATTTGGCCACTTGTTTAAGATTAATTGCTTTGCTGGGTTTCTGAGATACATATATATGAAGTCTTAATTCGTTTTCTAATTTCATAACAAATCAAATAGCTATAGCTTATCCAATTGTCCTTTACCGCGCGCATATTATAACTACTTCAATTCCAACTAATTACTTGAGCATAACGGCAATTGAAAAGAATGTATATATTCAATTCAAAGGTGCATACGTCCCTTGTATTCTCTTCTTATTTTATATTATTATTATTATTGAGATTTGAGGATCGTACGTACTTACTATATTTTATTTTTTAGTCAAGGGGCTAATCAGCTAATGTACGATTATTGAATTATTATTACAAAGGTAGTAGCTTATCTTGTTCACTTTTACGAATGAGTTGTGAACAATACTAAAACATTGATGTACAACTATATCTATATGTATGTGATTTGTGATTTATACTTATATTCTGTGTTGTAGTACATGGGTATGATGATGTAGTGCAGTCTTAATTTTCTGTTATGGTTGGTGAGCTTTTATCATTAATTATTGAAAAGAAAATTTCTAATATAAAAATGTGTTAATTTTGTGAGAAAATTCTGTATTATTAAACTGAATTATGGTTTGTTAGAGGCATTTAACTATATACTTTTTAAGTCATATTCTATATGTATGTTATGGTGTCATCGATTCAAGAAGATTATTTTAATATTTATTTACTCCAAGTCGATATTCTCTCTATTAATCTTAGATTTTAATGTGATCTACGTTTCAACATTTTAACCCCTCTTATTTATCTTCAGTTTTAAAATTAATGTTTCAGAAACACTGAATTTTAAATATGATTATTTACTCTTATAGACTTTCATAAATATAATGAAACTGGTGGCAATAAAACTAATGCATGGACTGCAAAAAATGTAGATAGACCAAGGTCAGAACAGTCATATATTATACACTACCCGTGTTCTACAAAACCATAATTTCTTGTTTCATGCACAAAACGTGTTTGTGTTTGTATTTGTTTTGTTTGATTTTTTTATTTTTGGGTCAACATGCATGTTAGGCCTTCTTCACATGTAAGTTAGTTTTGAAACGTAATTGCCAGTATTATTCTCTTGAGTCAAACGGAATTCTATCTGCTTTTTGTTTATGACAAATTAAAAACAAATACCAATATAGAAAGACAAATTAAAAGGAAAAACTAATTTGGTTTACAATTCACATTGACACAGTACAGTAGGTGGGGGACTAAATTACTAATCATATATGGTTTAGTCAAGCAATTAAGCTCTGCTTAGACAAGTAGAATAAATAAAAACAACTAAACATGTGCATAATCGCCGGTTATATGCTGTTTCCTTGATTTCCAACCAGATTCCATCACATCATGAATCTCCCTCGCTCCTTCCTTTTTCAAATGCAGACATATTTTCCAACATTTTTTTTTGTTGAAATCCATATATACATACAGTCAAATTCCTCATATCAAATTTGAAAATTCTGAAGCTCATTATGTTATGAGTAGCGAAAGAGACAAATTGAGACAAGTTAAGGAAGGTGATGACGGAAGTTGCGGAAAACTCATTCAAATTCTAGGACGTTTCGTTTTCTTTTTTATCCCCTTTTAGTCACCATTAATCAAGTACCAGGTTCGACCTTCTCCCTTTTTACATACTCCATTGTACAACAGTCAACAACAACTGTATGTTATATATAATGTATATTGTATGTAACATGTGTTATGTATGAAATTGGTTGAGTTAAAAAAAATAGCACACAAAAAAATGAACAATATTACATGTATAATACAGAATTAGTTACTACTAGCCACCATATATAATAATTCAATTTTTTTGAACTATTCATTCAATTTTTAAAATATTGAATTAATGTATAATATTAAAAGTTAGATTAATAATTTTATAAAATTATATTATTATAAATGGTAACTGATTTTTTGGTGTATAAAAACTATTTTTTGAAAAATATAGTCCATACATATATGCCATTACTAATATAAGTAATGTTTGCAATTCTTTATTAATAATATGTGTTGGATAGTACAATTTGTATGTATTATTATTATACAACTAATATTTTATATATTTTCGGGTCAAATTCTATTTTTTTCTTGGTCAAAGTTAGATTCTATGATTAGTATTGGTGAATCAAGCTGGGCTTGGGCCTAATCGAAATTAACAAAACTTTCACGGAAAATATATTTATTGAGGCAACAAGTGAACCACAAGAAAAAGCATATTTGTTTGCCCCAAAAATTGGAGTATTATATTTATTAGATTAAAAAAAGAGAAACATGTCTATTCAGCCCAAAATTATAAAAAATGAAAATAATCTTTCTGCTCCCGCCCTAGGACGAACACCAACAGGGGAAACTCGTGGAAGAATGATTTTAGCACATCAGATGGCGGGAATGTGCGTCTGAAATCTCAACTATGGCCATCGTTCCCATCTAAGAAGTAAAGGCAATTGCACCTTCCAAATTCCCGATTTCCTCTTACTGCTTTGGCTTTTCCGATTTCACTCTAATGTTCAATTTTCATTTCCCCTAAATATTGGTGCCTTTTTAGACCTATGTGTAATCATAATCATTCGGAGCTTTCTATTCCAAATACGAATTCTAAGTCAGCTTCGATTACTTAAACTAGTGTGCTCGTACTTAATTAATAGATTCAATGTTTTTGCTTCTTAGATTAGTATATCCATTTCCGCTCTTCTTTTCCACCATAGAACGGAAGATTGTTGTAGGAAGGAGGCTGAATTGAGATTTTTCTTACGGTTATTTCAATTTATTGTTGCTTCTTAAAACAATATTATTGTCTCAGCTTCAATTTCAAATCTTAAGTAGCTTCAATATTGTTAAAACAATAGTGTTGCGGCCCCAATTTTCCAGGTTAGATCTATATGCTCTGAATTCTTCTGTACTTTTTGTGATTCATCAATGGTAAAAAGTAAGCAACTATGTTACAACTTGGAAAATTTCCAAGGCAACATCTCGTGCAAAATTGCTGAAAGTGGTGTATAGGGAACCTTCAAGGTTCTAGCTATTCTAACATTATATTTATTTATAGGGCATTACTAAATATGATTGATCTATAGTTTTCACTTTTCAGAGAGTATCCTCTAGTCTTACTTATTAATATTATGCTATAAATTTTTGCTATCATCTATCATTATGGCCTTGGAGTAAAAAGTTTACTCTGAAGTCTGAATCATCAATCCTTGCTGGCTCATCATCTTTAGGTGAGGACCATATACTGAAAAACTTACTGAAGAGAATATCTGGATACAGCAAGTCCTAATTGACAACACGCTGAGTGCAGAGAAGAATGTATGTTATATGAGGGCGTTCAGCTAAAGCAAAGCCAACAAATTTTAAGGGTAACATATATGCTCTCTTTTTATATAAGCTTTGTCTGATATTCTCTTTCTCTGCATATTTGCATCTGCAATCTGTCATTGAATCTAAATTGGAGCTAATGGGAGATTCTACTTCTCTAGTTTGTGAATGATCCGTAATCCTTTCTTTTGCCTTGAAATTCTTTGATCTGGTTTGCCATCTGTTAATAATCCCTAGCTAAACTAGATGTGAACTGTTTTAAGGATATTTGAACTGTTTCATAACTTAAGTAATTAATCAATAAATACGAAATAATGGATGATCATCATCTACGAGGTGGTTGAACGTGCCTAAAGTCCTAGTATGCAGAATTTCCAGCCTTGTACATATATATACATATATATATATATAGTCAATTATACTAGTGATACAAAAACCATTCATAGATCCTACCCTCAGGTTTCAATAGCTAATAGTAATAATTAGTATGTACACAGTGACAGCAGAATCACTCAAGCAACAAATCCTCGTAATAGTATTCATTAAATTCCCATGTGCTGCTGTCATTTCTGCAATTCTGTTTTTGTTGCTGCATTCTTCTTCACCATGCCTGCATTTCTGTTGCGTGTTAGTTAAAGATATTAGATATATTCCATCACTGAGATGACTAGATTGTTTTTAGTTGTAAATTTGGAGCGTTTTTGGTAGATAAATGATATACAATTTTTTGTCTTTTTTTTAATTTTATTTTTATTTATTTTTTTTGTACTGGACCAACGGTATCCTCCAGCCCGATAGGCCAAGGACTAATCCGTCGCAGTGTGGAACTCCATTTAAGGGTAACCACGGGCCAACGGGTTGCTGCATACATAAGGCGGGGATCGAACCCCCACCCTTGCTTAAGGGCACAAGTGAGCTAACCACTTGACTAACCCAACCCAAGTTGATTCTCTTCTTTTTTATTTGGTAGGTATAAAAATTGAACTGTCCGTTTTTTCTATGAAAGAAGTTGTGGACTTTGACTAGCCCAATAATCCTTTATGGGCTCTGGCGGTCTGGCCTTGGTGTGCCATGCCTATTAACAACTGCATATATGAACCGGTAAAATAGTTAGCTCACTTGTCCACTTAAGCAAGCGTCGGGGGTTCGATCCCCGCCTTGTGTATGCCACAACCCGTTGGCCAGCGATTAAACCCTTAAATTGAGCTCCACACTGTGACGGATTAGTCCTTGGCCTATTGGGCGGGATACCGTTGGTCCAGTAAAAAAACCTACATATATGAACTCTATGATTTTGTAAAAAACAAAAAAAAAAAAACCACTGTTGAAAATAATGCATCAATTCTCAAATTCTCTCTATTTTGTTTTTTATACCCTCAATGTTCCCAGACTATCATATCTGTTATCTGATTGCCACATTTAGAAATCTGAGGGGGTAATAGTTCAGTTAAATTTCGAAGTATTTCCTGCTAAAGGTGTATCAGATTTAATTCATGTTTCAAAATCATAAAAGATGTTAAATAATGCTTTTAACAGTAAAATCGGCATCTTTTGAACAATGACAACATTGAAAATGCTGGTTATGTCGCTCTTGAAATTATTTTACAAGAGTTTAATTATAATGCAGTAATGCACCATTAGTGTATTATAACTTGAGGTTGACGTCTATCATATACTGACATATCAATAAAAGTAGTTTTTTTTTAATTAGTGAGTAAAAAAGTTAAATTATTTACGTTACTGGACAACATGTAATTAAACGCGAGCATAAAACTATTTTATGACAATAGTTCATGAAATTAAACTCTTTTACAATGATGACTGAGCAAATATCTTGACAAAAATGAATGTTGTATTCGAGTGGGACTCTACTGTATTATGTGTTGGTTTCGTATCTCAAATTCTCTACTACACGTGTCTGGTCTTATCTTTACGACTAAAGAATTTTCTTGATAAACATTGTTTATTTATTGGGTGATGCTAAATTTACAATAAAAGACTAATTAAATCAGTCATTAAATAAAATTTTGGACTATAATTACTCTATTTATTACAATCTTAATGATTAGTTGGACCAAAACCAAAGTCAAAATAGACTTATTAACTATATTGGCTGGTTTTTCATTGTACACTCTATTATTGTTTTTTATTTATTTATAATGGCTCATAATTTTTTTTTTCTGTTCAGTAATTACTTTGACAAAAACTGGTAACTTAAGTTAATATGAGGAATATACAGCATATATTTTTTCATCCTGCGTGTAAAACTTGGCAACATGCCAACTGTCCACTAAATTGTTGTTAAGTGCCTTCAGGTCAAAGAAGGGCGGCGAATAAGCTTGTTAGAAGTGGTTGATTTTTTCTGTTCATGTCTTTTTTTTGTTGACCTCCTATTCAAATAAAATAAATGTACTAGTGGTTAAGAATCATAGACACCAAAATTAGGATATAGTAGCCTGAATTGAGCTTCGGCTTTCGGATATGAAGGCGCAGCATATTCTACATACTTCGAAGAACAATAACCGATTAAATATCTTCTCTCATCATAAGGTCCAATTCAAGTTCATAACCCCCTTTCCGTTACTTCAACCGATGAATATAGAGCTATATAGCCCAACATTTAACAACTTGAGGAGAAAGATTTCTTCGTCTACTGTCCCCATTTAATTTACTATCAGCTCAACCTTTATCTCAGACGTTGACCCTAATAATTAAGCTGTTTATTTATCTTTTAGCTAGCCTAACAGAATTTACCAGCCATTCTGTGTCTTAGCTAAGTTATTCTTGTCCCAAATTTTACCCCAACACACACAACTCTAATACTGAAGTCACGAATATAAACTACCACCCAAGGCTTTTCTTTTTGTTACCTTGTTACTTAGATATGCTCTGCACATCCAACGAAAAGTAGTATAACTGATTTTCCCTTACTGAAATAGTTTATAATTCCGGGAACTTAGATTTTGAACAGAAATGAGAGTTTTTGGACGGTGAAAGACCGGATTCATTATATATATTTGAAAATATTTTTTATTCTAATTTTTTTTTCCTGATAGGCCTGGAGCACAGGACCAAAAGAGACGGTAAAAAAAAAAAACAGTTGTTGAAATTTCAGATTTTCCACTCTTGCCTCTCATGTGCATCCCCAGTAGGGCACTGCCCAACCCGAACAAGTTATCTCTCTCTGTACATTAACCATTAACCAAAATTATTGCCTAGAAACAAAGAAGTGAAAAAAGAAATAAACAAGGGATAGATCAAATGTTCATTTTTTTTTTGTTCTTTCCTCTCTGCATCTGGAAGTCCCACCCCACCCACCACCATTCTCTCAAGTCTCATCATATCATCCCTCCCTAATTTCTTCTGTTCCATTCTCAGATGAAGATGAACATATATTTACTAATCGATCCTGCTAATACCAATACGCTTCACGGAAGCATTCCTAAACCCATCATCAGCCGCCTGAAAACACATCCCATTACTCTGCTGCTGCTCCAACCCTGCCATATAACTCCTCACCTCCGTCCTTATCATCTCCTGCATCACCGCCAACAACTCCGCGCTGAAGTTAAACGGCACCCCCGCCGCCTGCGGAGGCACCGCTTTCTGTTTCGCCGCCGACGGATCGTGAACCTGCTGCAGCGGCTGCACAGTAATCGGAGCCGCAACTGGTGCCGCCGTTGCCATTACCGGCATCAGAGGTATAGCATTCAATGGTAACGCAGCCTGAATCGTCTCGGCAACCCGATTCGAGACTTCTGAAGAGTCCACGCCAGGGAGGGACAGCGACAATGAGGTAGGAGGGTCATTGGAAGACGACGTCGTTTCTACGGGTGGTAGAACCCCGCCGGTCCTCGCCACGGGTCTGTAAACGTGTGAGGTGGAAGCAAGGGGTACGCTAGACTCACTCACATCGGATCCGGAGGGGCTACCCGGTGTGGGAGGGTTCATGTAGAGCCCAGTGGATACGGGTACGGCGGCGCCGGCGCTAACGGATCGCTTGAGGGGCTGCGCCATGAGTGGCTCGTCGATCGACATCGAAGCGCACTTGCGCTTGAGGGTTGAGTTCCAGTGGTTCTTGATGGCGTTGTCGGTTCGGCCCGAGAGGAGGCGGGCTATGGTGGCCCACTTGTTTCCGAAGCGGGCGTGGGCTCTGATGATGGTGTCGTCCTCTTCGGCCGTGAAGGCCCGGTGCTCAACCTGCGGTGACAGCTGGTTGCACCATCGGAGCCTGCAGGACTTGCCGGAGCGGCCCGGGATGGATTTGCTGATGAGGGACCAGTTCCTGGGGCCGTGCTTCTCCACCAGCCTCTGAAGAGCCTCGTCCTCTTCCGGGCTCCATGGGCCCTTGATCCGATCCATGTCCTTTCTGGTAACAGCCGTGTTCATTTCTTCTTTAAGATAGGATAGGATGGATGATCTCAAAGGATCATAAAATGGTTTCTGTTCAAAGGGGAAGAAGGAGTAGTGTTAAGTTAGTTGGGGAGGGGGGGAGAGAGGTGGAGGCTCCTTGCTGTGATTAGTGTGTGTTTTGGTGGTGGAGCATTGGCTTGGTCTTTTGGTGCTTGGGTTTGCTTATATGTGAGAGGCATAGGGGAGGAGGTTACCGGTTGGGCAAGTTAGGTTTTGGAGTTGTCAGCGAGCGTTATGGGCAATCGGTACCGCTTCTTCCAGGCAAGCGGTTGGCTTGGGATTTGGGATACAGCTGTCATCGCACACGCGTCACTCCTCAGCTGCTCCCATTTACACAAGTAACCCCTCCCCCCTCTCTCTCTCTCTCCCTTCAATTCAATCTTTATCCCTACCTCCTTTTATTTTCTCTCTTAATAATTTTATCTTTTGATAATACTACTGTTTTTTTTTTTCAAAAAAGAAAATAAATACTAATATAGATGGAAATTACTTTCCCATGCAAGCGCGTACTCATACGCATGATATACACAACGCTCCCCTCAATTTTAAACTCACCTACCCTTCATTTGGGCTTTGGCCTTCCTACCAATTACACTATTTAGTAGTACTAGAATAGTAATGATTGCACCTCTATGATGTAGAAATATTATTATTCTATAGAATTAGTTAATTAGTTATTTTTTCTCTATTTATTTTGTGGTTGAAAAAAGTGGTAGTTTAATTTATGTTTGATGGAAGAAGGAAAGGGCAGGTGCAATTGACGGATGGTTGGAGAGCGTGGGAAGGCACGTAAGTGGAACAGTTCTGGAAGTTAATGTAGACAAACAAGAGGCTAAGAACCAGAATTTTCACGTTAAAAATAGGGGAGAGGGCAATAAAGAAAGAAAACAAAAAACGGAAAGGAAAAAGAGAGAAAGAGAAAAAAACAATACTCCTCCTCTCCTAATAAGATAACGATGATAACGGTTGGGTTGGGTTGGGTGAGGTTCCTTGTGCTTTGGTATTGAGTTTGACTGAGGACTCCAGGCTGTAGAGCATTTTCGTGTGGGATTTTTAAGTTTCGTCCTTTTCTTGGGAAAAATAGGAGGAGGAGTGTGGGGGTCCACCAGTAGGCTGAGCTGGCGGAAAACGACAAGATCGGTCGCCGAATCGGAGGGCGAATCATTACTGCTTTTCTGTCAGTCCAGCCTGTATTCTATACCTGCCACCCCCCACCACCATCTCATCCCTATAACGGCCTATCTACACTCTACCCTCTTCGAACCCACACGTGCCGGTCACTCCCCCTTTCCCTCTTTCAAATATCACCTGTACGGACCCCCTGCTCTCTCCCTCCGCACCTTCCTCTCATCTTCCTCATTCCTTTTCCTTTCCCTCTTCGCCTCAACTGTTATTATTTTAATGCTACCTATAACTCTTCAATCTTCGCATAGTTGTTGCACATTATATTCATTTGCTTTTGTTTTTTATATTTTCTCAACTATAATATTATGAAGCCCACGTATTTGTCAGTCATATAAAAATTAATTAATTAATTTAATCAATACTAATCTGAAAGTGGAGGATTTGGGGATGGATTAAAGAAAAGGTATAGGGAAAGGGCGAGAGAGAAGGTTGTCGGGTAGGATTGGGCTATATTCAAATGGGAATAGCAAGGATATATCATTATTTTTTTTTCTTATCAAAATAGATCCGTATCCATTTCTGTTACTCGTACATCGTACATATACTACCCAACGCATCGATCCCTTTCTCCCTTCTATGTACTGCCATTTTTTTTTAAAGAAAAAGGTAATCAGTTGTTCTTTATCTTAATTTAATATTAACTCCTTCATACTCTTACCCTTTCTTAAAATTAAATTTAAAATTAACTTGACCCCATGATTCATTAACGTCGGTGATTCTGAATCAACAGGCCGTTGATATTCTGACATTAGTATAATTCTTTAATGCATAAGAATTGTATAATTTAAATTTAGCAGGATGAAGGAGCCTGTGAAGGGGAAATGGATGTAATCATAGTGGGATTACAAGTGCAATTTAACAGGATATGCGATCTGCTAAAACAGCATAATTAGGATACGCCAAATCTGTCGCTATTTGGAGCCAAAATATCACAACTTTATGAACTACTATTCCAAAATTAAAACAAAGGCCATACATAGGTGGGAGCGGTAAAATTAGCAATGCACAGGTAAATGAAATTTTAGATTCGTTTTTCTTTGCATTGCAGCTGTATCCGTCACAAAAAGAAAAAAGAAAAAGGTTCTTTTTTTTACTCTACAGCGCATTTTCTTCTCAAGACAAGGGGAAAAAAATAAAGGAGATACGGAAAATTGTACTTTGTCAGCATTGAAACCGTTGCGTGGGGACAGCTGTAAAATAAGGGTACACACTACACAGTACTCACCAAGCCCTTCTTTTTTTTTTCTTCCTGAAAAAATAAAAAATAATAAAATAAATCTATTTGATTTTATTTTTCATCTCATTCTGATCTACACTCCACCGCTATAGTCATTTTTATATGTGTGAATAATCCATTGACACGTGTTGAGGGTCTGGTCACGTGCTTGAGCATCGCGCATATCAGACACACGTGGTTCCTGCACCCCCTGAAGCGGCAAAGCAACTAGCTCCGCTCGTGAAATTACCGGCGTGCCCCCCCTCCCCCCATCGTCGTGGTGCATTTTTTTCAGCTGACTTCCACTCTCCTCCGGAATGGTTGACGCTGATTCGAATTTATCTATGTATGTAATGTAAGTGGAAAAACAAAAGGGTCTAAAAAGAGGACGAGAAGGGTACGGAAGGTGAATAATTTTGCTGGCACCCCCTCACGTGATGGGAGGTTATGGGGAATGGTCCTGGATCCTTCTGCACTCTTGTCGTGCTTGCATATGCCTATCCTTCTTATAATCAATTATTAACCCATTTGGACCTCTCAACCAGTTTTTAAATACTCTTTTAAACAGAATCAAATTACTATTGCCATATTAAGATTTGGTAGTTAACGTTTTAGTTAGTAACATATATTTATTATAGTTTTATGTTCTATTACCTTTATTTTCCTAAAACTCTAGTATCTTCACAACTCTGACGTGTATTAAGGAAAATCAAACTGTACCTTGGATAATTATTTGCTTAGGATATGTTTAATTGAGTGGTGAAAATGATGATCAATTTTTCTTTAGACTGAATATTCTATTTAGTCATTCATGATTAATTTTGAGAATAATTTAGTCTCTTATGATTTAAAAGTGACAAAATAATTTTTTAAGATTAATTTATAGGACATTTTATATGTCAATTTAATTCTTCTGTTTAGTTTAGTTTCTGTTAACTGAGTTACAAACATGACAAAACTTAGGTGACATATCATACAATGTATCATACACATCATTGTAACTCAATTAACAGAAACTTAACGAAGAGACTAAATTCTTATTTAATGTGTCCTATAAAATTAATCTTGAGGGATTATTTTGTCACTTTCAAATCTTGAAAGACTAAATTGTCCTCAAAGTTACTCTTGAGGAACTAAATAGATATTTACTCTTTTCTTTATTAAGCTTCATATATAATTTTATACATAAGAAAATTTTTAAGGGTGTTTGGAAAGGTAGGAATTAGATTCTTTCATGGAATTAAATTCAATTCTTTAATGTGATATTAATTTTTTGTTTAAAAAATCTAAAATTTAAAATCATAGAAAGAATTGAATTGAATTCCAAATGAAATTCAATATCTCTTGAAAACATAAAAAATAAATCAGACCTAAATAGGTGTGATTTGGCTTTGAAATTATTTTCACTTAAATTTATAATACCCAAACTATTTTTCTTTATGGTTAGGTTTATCTTCTTCATTTGTAATTCTCTTCCTTTAACCTAGTTTTCTTGTAACTAGCAGGATCCTTTTCATTTTTCAATTTGCTACTACAACTATTTTTTTTTATCGGATGATCAATTAATGTTCATACTGATAATGAGAACAACAATCCCATGAAAATTTACAAGATCCCTCATGTTCCTCATCAAGATGAACCAGTCTCGACTCTAGAACCCGTTTACCATACAGAAAGGTCTAATATCTAAACTCACGTCAAAGTCATCACTCAAAGTTTAGATTGAATTTGGAAGAATAGTAGAGAGAAAATCCTAACCCTCCTTGAAACTGAGTCACATTTTATAATTTATAATGAATAATAAAAAAATTCAAAGAGATAATTTAAATTAATTTTAAGTATATTGTAAATAATATAATTGAATTCAATTCTATAATTTATTATTTCATTTTAAAGAAGATAATTCAAATCCTAGAGGAATTGAATTTCAATTTTATCATGAATTAAATTCAATTTTATCCCATTAAAACATTTCAAATAACTTATATAGATTTCAGTTCAAATTTTATTAAAATTCAATTCATGTCTAGATCTTTAAAACATTCTAAATCGACTATTAATCTTGAAACGAGCACAACATAAGAAGAAAATTTTGAAGAAAGACATGATTGATACGAACAAGGATCCACACACTAATCAACTATGACTGTATATATTATTTAAATTTCGTATTTATCTCCTTGGTAATGCTAGTTTAGTTTATATTATTTTTTAACTAACTTTAAAATTATTAGCTTTAGTGGTTATACATGATCTCTTAGGAATTAAAGTTTAAACTTTAACTAATGTTTATAAAAATTAATTGATTTTTCTAGTATTATAAATTTTATTAGTGAACGGCCTTCCATTAATGGTTATTCAACACATTAACTACAACTTCTTCTTAAAGGGGCTCAACGTCCCTCTAGATAGGTCAATCATTAGATTATACTTATTTATTATTTACAAATTACCTATATCTTATATTTATTTCATTGGTCACACCTTGACTTAAATTTTGGAGTATTATTTCAACTACATACATCCATCACTTATGTTTGGAGGAAATTCGGAACCCATTCATGCATGGAGGTTGGTCAACCGAATGTCACTGTAATAAAAATGATAATTTTCAACATGTAATTGTCGAAAAATGTTGATAAAAGTATTGTCAAAAAAATATAGATTGACATTTGTCGGCGGTCGAAAATAGTCATAAATTTTTCTTTAACAATTAATGACTGTTGAAAATGCTCATAAACTAGTTTTAAGTATTCTCGATCGCCACTAATTGTCAATATTACTTTTATTGATAATATTTTTGTTGATACATTTAATATTAAAAAAACTCATTTTTCTAGTAGTGTCTGTTATCGTTCTGGTGACTAGCATGAGATATATATATAAATAAATAATCAGCACCACGAATTCTGAAATTAGTTTGGGATGGGAGTAGAAAACAACCCGTATGAGAGAACAAATGAAGATTGGCCATATCGTAAGAATAAGTAGACTAGAAGAGAACTGAAAGGCCCAACAACAACAAATAAATAAATAAATGAATGAATAATAAATATGACCCGTCCAATTTCAGGTTCGTATGCGTCTCTATCCAGATTAATTGTTTTTTCACTTATATTTATTTGTGGCACGTGAGAAACGACGGAATTAGTGTCAGGGCCAGTCACCGTGCGTTCGAATCCAATAACGGACAAGGACGACAGTTGTAACGATGGCTCCATTCCAAACATGTGTTGCTCCTTTCTCCATGCCACCTATGCACCTCAATTCATACTTCACCCCACCCTCACGCGCTCCCAACCCTATTATTATTATTATTATTATTATTATTATATTTATAATAGGTAGTCAAATTAAAACTATAACATTAACTTATTGAAATTACAACATTAACAACCAATAATGTTTGACATACAATAGAAATACGTCCAACTTGTATCTAACGTGTGCTATCAATGTTATAGGATGTGTGCTATATGTATAACACACATTCTGTAACATGGATAGCACAATATAAGTTACGTCAATCATTATTGCATTAACAACTATATGCCATCAAGTTCTAAAATCCAAGACTCTATGTTGAACAAACAACCATATCAAAAAGGTTTTGATAAAAATTAAGCTAGAATTAATAATATCTTTACATAATACAAAAGTGTTTGTTTTATGCCAATTCCCTGCCACCGAAGTTTGAAGTTTGTCATCTTTCTTGACATGTCATATTTATTTTTATAAGCAAATTATATTTCTTCTGAGACTTAATGATTTATAAAATTTATTTTAAACACCTTTTAATTTATAAAATTATCATACTATCTCCTCTAAAATTGACATAAATCTGTACAAACTAGAAGAGAATCATTCCATCAACTCTATATACGTAGAGATAAGTATAATAATATGTCATTTTCTTATTATGTAATTAGTGCTCGTGACTTAATCAGTAATTATACGGTGGCAAGCTAGATTTCACCTTCATATGCATTATATTGAGCTGACCCTGACTAAAGGGAATGGTCACTATTTTATTTTTTATTGAAATATGGTTGTTACACTCTCATATATGTGTAGAAAAATGTTATGTGTATAATAAAAATTGTATAATACTTATAAAATAATTATATTTACTATTAGATTGAATTAATTTATAAATTTAAATTATAAAATAACGATAAATATGATTAATGTATACACGTAACATTAGTGATAGAGCAATGCTAGAGGCACAACAAAAAAACAGTCAACACAGCCAACAAATTGTGCATAACGTATATAACATAAATTGCACATTACATGTTGTGCACACCATATAGCACATGATGTGCACAACATATATAACATGTTGTAAAAGATGATGTTGCAATATGTGATATATGTTGTGCACAATTTGTTGGTTGTTTTGGTTGATTTTTTTGTGTGCCCCAAGTATTTTCCTTAGGGTATGTTTGCAAGTTTGGGTTTGGAGGGGAAGGTGAGATTTTGAAAAGTGTAATTGTGTTTGAGAGTTATATTGGAAGGGAGGGGAGGTGTCTGAGAGAATTTTAAAATCCTCCAAAATCCTCCAAACTCCCCTTTTAATTTCTCTAACTTGGAGGATTATCAAACTCCCAAACAAAAGAAAAATCTTGTCTCTAAGTCCTTTTCTCCTCTTTCCCTTTTTTTCCTTCCATAATCTCCACCTTCCTTCCCCTCCTAACTCACAAATAAAGCCTTAGTGATATATGTGTGATTGGCATGGGAGCTTGGTTTTTTAAGGCGGAAATTGTTGGTGTGTCTGCTTTAGAACCGTCAATGAGATAAGTAAGCGATGGAGGCAACGTCATGGGCCATCCTCTATCCTATCCTGGTTGCCAGCTATATCGCATTACACTATAGACTATACTACTACTATTCTATTAGCTTGGGAAAAAAAAAAAAAAACTACCCAAAACAGTCAACAAAGTTCATTTGACATTTTATGGTTTAAATAACACTTTTAATCATGAATATAATTTTAATGGGTTGGGCAATTATAGCCTAAATTCTTATTTATTAGCTATTTTAACTGATTTTTTTATTGTACATTTAACCATGTTCATTATTGTTCCCTTCTGAACACGAACGTCTATTACTTGTATCTTATTTTGTGTTTGTTTTGGGGATTCGTAAAGTAAGAGGTGATGATGTTCAGTGATACCCTCGTATTCATATCCCATGATTCCCGCTATCCATCGTAAAGCACAGCCACACTCTCTCCTCTCATCTCATGCGCCATCGTTTTATTTCTTCTCTCTTCACATATTTTGCCTTCCTTCTGTCTTCTTACCACTCTCTATATATTTTGGAGGAATCAATTTTCCAAACAAAAAAACCAAACACGTATTACAAGAGGATGGAGGAATCAAGATCAATTTGAATATGAATTAATTGGTTAACGGTGAAAGCTTATTTTGGCTTGATTCCTTCTGGATTAGTACTATAACAATTGGTAGTATTTGTTTAATAGGTTAGGTGAGATGTGACAGTGGCTGGCTTAGTTTAATTAACACTGATGCCTCATAAACATATTACGTCTGCTAATGTAACTAACGGAACCAACTGATGATGATCAGATTTTATTTAATTACTAGTTTTATATATTCAAGCTCAAATTCTTACAGTGGCACGCAGGCCAAAATTCAGGACACTGGAATCCCTCAAATCATATAGAAAGGGAGGTGGACCCTGATTTGTCCACACACCCTTTATTCCTCTCATCTTTTATTCCAAAAAAAATAAAAAGAACTTGGAGATGATAACTAAAAAATTATAAATACGAAATAAAAATTAACATATCATAGTAGCTTCTAATCATGAAATTAAACAATTAAAATATTTTTAAAAGATCAATTGTATTGACACTAAATAAGATACTTTATATTTATGTAAAATGTTCGTTCGTGTAACGATATATCTTAAGGTTGCATTTGTTTTTTCTGATTTTGGATTAAAATTAGGGAGTCAGTGAAAAATTAATTATGCCACGTGTTTGGTGCAAATGTCACAGTGACTCAAATATTTGGAGTGAACAAAATTGTCAAATTTTTATTCACTCCAATTTTAGAGTCAATTAATATTGGAGAAGAAAGTTACTGTGTACTGGAAGGATGACACAAATATTTGAGAGTATGTTCAGAATCAACTTTAGAATCACTGTGACTCTGACTTCATGACTCTCTTGACTCTTACTTCAGAGTCACTGAAAACATACACTAGTTACTTATAACATTGTACTTGTGTGTTTAAAATGTTATGTTTGTTGAAATATCTCTAGAAAAACCTTAAATGGTGAAATAATAATGTTTGTTGTGTAATATAAATATATTTAATTAGTATTTAACGTGTGCTCTATACTATATGTAATGTGTGTTATACGTAACGTTTTACATATATAATATATATTATGTATGATATATAGCACACGTTATTAAATGCTAGTTAAATATATTTATATTATACTACAAGTATTATTGAATGGTGAAATGATATAACTATGTAATTATTTATGTACCGACTACGTACCAAGAGGCAACCACCTGCCACTAGCCGTGTGGCCCTAGTTAGTTAATTGGTGCAAGTGCATTGTGTTTGGTTCTAAATTCTAATTAATACTTATTATACACTGCTTCATAGTACAATAACATTTCCCAAAAAGTATTACTCAAATTAATTATATTACTCCGAAGTAGTGTTTAGCCTATGAGATAGATTTAAAGGTGATTATTCTAGCAATAATGATACTATCATAAAAAAATATGTCTAACTAGTATTCAATACAATATTACTATATGTACAATTAATATATCATCCAACTAATATTCAATCTCTAATATACGTTTTCGGACCCATTAATATACATTAATGTGGAGTATAATTACTTTAGTTGGATATATATTGTAAAATATATTCGTTATACGGTTAACTTTTTTTGATTAACTTATTGTCATTGTTATGATTTCTTTGTCCAAGGACAAAGTCTATTTATTAAATTGACATTATTTTTAACGTAAGACAAATGTAGAATTTTGATAGATTTAATGTGATATTTTATTTTTGGAGATAACATTTTCAAAAAAGTTATTACCGTTAACAATTTTTATATATTATAAAATGTTTGTTTCTCGATGATGGTCCGATAAACTTAAATGTTGGACAAGTGAAATCTAGTTGTGGTTCAAAAAAGTCGTTGTAATATGATTTTCATATAAATTTAACATTCTCACGTGTAAAGTAAAATAAAAAATGAGTTTTATATTCTAAAAAATTTAATTTTTTTGCGAAATAAACGCCCCTAAATTTAATAATAATATTATATCTTTGATTGATGTTGATGATTAATATATATCGAATAGCAAGTAAAGACCCGAACAGATTGATTTGCCAATAAATGAAACTCCCACATATGATTGATTGCAGTGTGGTAGCACTCTCATTGAAGATTATTGTCATCTAATAATGCTGATATAGTTGTATGGCATTGGTATGACATTGAGAAATAAAGAAAGTAGCTAGAAGCTACTTTTTAATTTTATATAATATATGGCTAATCATCAATATAATGTAGCTTCGTTCATTCTTAGCTTCATTCTTTCTTTCAAACCCATTATTTAATTATTATATAATTGAAGCTTATGATTAGTAAAACCTAAATATGCGCTTCATGTAATGCACTTTGCAAAGTAAATAGTACCTACCCCATCATCGTATAGATATGAGAAATATTTTGTGTATATCACAAAATCAGCCATCATAAGTCATTAAGTGTAATAATTCAATATTTTAAAACTAATAATCAAACTTGTAGAAATGAATTAATGTATAATAATAAAACTTGAATTACTAGTTTCAAAAGGTTAGATTATTACACATATGGACTGATTTTATGGTGTACATGTAGTATTTGTTTATAAATATATATAGGAGTACTTAATTAGCATTCTTCACTGTTTAACTTTACCAGTTACCAATTCATACTTTTTCTTTTCTGGCTTTATTCATTTTCTTTTTTCAAACTAACAAGGTGTCCCCATTGCTCTTTAAAATCAAGCACGTTTCAGAATCTAAGAAGCAAAGCCTTCCAATTTGGTTTCAAAAATTTTGACATCAATAAGTCAAATTACGATGGAGCTCGCGATATTGAAGAAGGCAATTGCAATTAATATGAAGATATTTTTGTGTTAGTTGTTGTGGATAAATGATGCAACCTGATTCATGGGATGAAAATCATTATTATTATTGTTATTATTACTGTTCACAAGAGGGACCATCATGGACAGAATCGAACTAATTAAAACGGTGGATATTAAAATGAAAGGTGTCATTTTTGATACGTCAAAATTGCTAGTGGATGTGGCGCTAATTATAGACGCATGGCCACAGAGAACAAAATAAGAATACCAACAAATTAAAGAACGCCCGAAAATTTGGGTCAAAAGTAGAGAAAGATTTTTAGGAAAAACTCATCATTTCTATTTAAATATGCTCACTTGTTTATAAGTTCCATCTAATCTATGTCTCAATATGAGTTATTAGAAAGATTTCATTAACCAATATCTTAAAAAAATAATGACTATATGTACAGTGAAAAAACAGTCAAAATAATAATATGTCATGCACAATAATAATTATGTAATGCGTACAATATATATTATATGATATATACAACGTATATCACATATTATATATTATTGTTCTACACAATCTATTAACTGTTTTAATTAATTTTTTATTGTGCACCGGAAAATTTTCTAAAAAATAATGATTAAAGATGTTAAAAAAAGTTTTGAAACTTGCGTGGATCAATATAGGACTTAAAAAAATATCAAAACCCCTGTTTTTAATGTACAAATTTTTTTTTTCCAACTTCTTAATCATAGTGCTAATATAAGGTACTAATTAGTAAAATTCTTATTAGAATAAGTATGTTTGTACAATAATTTTTTCTTTTTCTTTCATTTCAAAGTAACAGAAGCAATAAATGCCATCCCTTGTGGCAGTTGAGAAATAGAAATGAATAAAACTATCTAGAGAATTAAAGTGAAAAGAAGGGTTCTATTAAAATAACCCTATACTATATTATACTGAATTTGGAGATTAAGCTCCTCCAATAATATGGGCTTTTTCGTCAAAGTGTGGAGCCCAATGTCCCCTGTCGTAGGTGGTGTGGTTTGGTAGAGGGTCACCATCCTTTCAGTTCTGGGGCAGCTTAGCTGGTCATTATTCAGTTTTTATCTTAAACTGAACTACTCTTAACACTAACCCACCAAAAAAAATCCACTGAAAGCACTCTCAAGATAAGATTCTAATAAGTTTGAATACTATGATTACCATGGCCTGTTCTTTTGGAAACAAATCATATCCAAGAACTCTTGCGTTGGTGTAGTTTTAATTTTGATGTAAAAAATTAATTCCACATTGGCCAAATGGTATAATTTGGATCTAACATATACATGATTTAATTTTCATCCACCGACATTGTACAATTTTTTTACATAGTCATCTAATCATATGCTACAAAGTTAGTCATAATCGTGTTTTTTCTCTCTCTCACTATCTGAAAATGCATACAATAAACAGAATGTTTTGATTTGGTTGACAATATAAAACTTTTATACTGTCGGTGTTTTAAAATTAAACTTATATAAACACAAGTTAACAACCTAATACGTATCTAGCTAATTCGCTCAAAGTTGCAATCAAATGAAACTAATTAATCAATATCATAATTCCATCCTAAATTGCGTGCTCTAAGGACAATAATGCAATCATAATTACAGTTGTGAACCACAATTTACAATGAGAGGGCTAATAAGTAAGGACTATTTTTATTTTTTGTTTTGGTATTGGCAAAATGACCTAAACCAGATGAAACCTAGAAAACAGCAACAATGTTTCTTGTACACCAAAATACTGCCACCATCAGCCACCCATAATAAATGCATATGGTTTATCACTAATATTTTTGTGGGCCTCACCTTAAAAAGTTGTTAGTGACTGAAAAATAGTGTACTTGTAGCATTGTTGAGAAAACAGAGCAAGTTTGAAATATAATTTTCCACTTAGAGAAGAGTCCAAGCAAGCAAGCTAAGCAAAGAGAAAGAGGGACATGCATGGTGGTAACAACCACTTTAAAGAAGCCGCCCAATTAAGTGAATGGGTTTTCCAAATTTCAACGCTCCCTTGTTGGACGGTAGGTTTGGTCTTGTGGGACATATATATACATATAGTCACACCCAAATGCAAGTGTTTGTGTGTAATGTGAAATGTGAAATGTGAACGGAAAGATAAAGTTTAGGCTCTTTGTAGTCTTTCATGCTTTGTTCTGTTTGGAATGTAGGGTCCTAATTCAAATGCCTATTTGTTAGGTTGGCTCTTTCTTGCTCCTTTGTGCTTTCTGGGACCCCTCTATTTGTCAATTACTAATATAATAATATTATATATTACTATATACTGTTTTTCTCTTTCTTTTATTTAATTTTTAATTATGCATTTGGTTTCTGTTTCTTATTCTTGATAATGACTACTAACTGTTAAGTTGCTTCTTATTGTTTCTATTCATTTTTTTTATAGCCATGATTGCTCATCTCTCATTGTTGCCACCAGCTTGAAGGGGTCATTTCTTTACCCACAGAAAACAAAAAATAAAAAAAAGGAAAGTAAAAGCATTTTACTTTTTGCTTTTTTTATTTTTTGGGGTCTCACACAAGTACAAAATAAAAAGACTTGGTCCAAACTTGGAGATAAGATCACAGGATTTATATTGGAGATTATTAAGTCTAAAGTCTAAACAAGATTTGAGTGACATCTTCCCAACCAACATTACCCCCTTAAAATAATGATTTAAAATGTCTAATATCATACTCTCACAATTAACTAATGGCAATCAATCAAATGAAACAAGTTGACTGGTAACTGTAACTTCTTGAACCCCGGGCCCTTTTAAATATATAAAAATAAAATAAAATTCGTTATTTGAGAATTGTATATATATGTTCAACTTAATGTGTCAAACACATGAAAATAGACAAATTAACTTTCTTTGAAGTCTATATATAAAAACAAAATTTCTTTTCGGGATAAAACATGGTGCAAATAGACAGATTCGCATGCAATATAAAATCCAAGGCGTTGAAATTGTGTGTGAATTATATGAGACTGATGGATTGATATAATCAATAAAAGTAGCAAACATATATAATCAATCATCTTTTTTAAATTAGGCTGCCTATATTATCTGTTCCTTTCTTTTTTTTTTTTCACTTTGGTGAAAATTTAATCTCCCTGGTAATAGCACTGTGGCCTCCGTGCATTAATATGAAAGGACCTAATTTGTATTTTAACACTATTTCTTTACATTCTGTTTTTACACCATTACACTACATATACCTTTTTTTTATGAGTAGAAAAGGGAGAGTGTGTGATTTTCTTTTTTTACTAACACTGTTAGGGCATGCAATTTTCTTGTTTTGTTATCACAATTTTCAACCGATAGTTTGGTAAAACGTGGTTGTTTCTTACATCATCATTTCATTTATACAATGTGAATGTACAAGCTGGATACAGAAGTAATTAAATTATATATTGTGTATAATTTATTGACTATTTTAATTATTATTTTTTTTTTGCATCAAAATTTTTCCTAAATACTAAATAAATGCACGAGATTTTTTTGCTGTTGTTGGATTGAGTTGGTACCGTTATTGATATTAATCCTGTAAATCAACTAGCGTTGTTGGCACTTTAACTGATATTATTTTTGTTATTTTTTTAAGAGCATTGGAAGAGACACAACAAAAAAACTAGCTAAAACAGTCAATAAATAGAAATTTGGACCACAATCACTTAGCCCATTAAAAATATACTCATGATTAAAAGTGTTAAATGTACTTTGTTGACTGTTTTGACTGGTTTTTTGTTGTGCTGTAAGCATTTGTATTTTTTTAATTAGGTAGTGAGAAATCATGTTATTTTTCGTTACTCATTGAGGTATTAGAAAAGTTCACTATTAGATAATAAGCTCAATTACACTTTGAACACAAACCAGGGATGGAAATAAGAAAACTATGTGCTGTGACATGCAAATCTTCTTCGATGCGGTTTTAATCCATGTAGCTAGCTGGCTGGGTGGGAGTCGCAATCCAAAACTAAGTCTAAACTCTAAACCAACCAAAAAGTTCGGGGCAAATAAATGAATATAACCGCAAGCCCATATTTTGATTTTGAGAATGGGTGGACAACATGAAATTTTTTCTCCTTTCCTTTCCTTGCTTAATAAAGAATGTTGAAAGCGTCCAAGACTTTCAACATCAAACATGACTAAAGCATTAGATAGATAACGCTTATTATTCCTCTCTCCAAACCAAGAATAATCCTTTACTTTAATATTATATTATTCTCTTAAAATAAATAATCAAATCGCAACCAACATAGGTCGGCCTCTAGATTTAGATATATATACAATGCTGTTTGGCATCATACACAAGAGAATTAATTGATTACCAATTATCTCTCTACTCACTATATTTTTCTTCTTCATCTTTTTTAATATTTTATGGTTACTATAAGAAAATGGATATCATCATGATTAGTTTTTCTCGTTTCTATTATATACAAACATACATGACCCTCCCAAGTTATGATCCATGGCTTTAGAATAAAATGTTGTTTAAAGGACCTAACGTCTGGAATTATCAGGCTAACTTATAGTTAGTTAAATACTTAAATGATATTCCCTTTTATTACTCTATCTGCTTATATTACTGGTCATTTGATTTTAAAATACATTAAAAAATTAAAATGACTATTAATATGGTAATTCATATCTAGGTAATTTTTTTTCCATCACGTGAAAGCTACTAAAAAGGTGATGAGTTGGAGAGAGCTGTAATGTGTAGTGTGGTCTACGATTCTAGTTTCATATAATAGAATACAGCCAATTGGATGCAGCTCTATTTCAAACTGAGCGCCTACTTGCTTTCTTCTGCAACTTAGATTTAGATTACCCCATCCATTCTAAAATATAAATGTTTTTAGTTTTTTTCCTTTCAAGTCACTTTTCAATTTATAATGTATTCTTATTATATTTTCCTATTTTTATTTTTATAAATTTTAATTAATATTTTTAATATTATGTAAATGGTTTTGCTAACAAGCATCTTTAATGATACTAAAAAAAAAGTAAATTTTTTGAAAAATTAAAGAAGTTATGGTGAGTCAATTACATAGAAGATATCAAAATACATGTTTTTAAAGGAAATATTTCATCTTTTGCTATCTTAACAAGTATCCTAAGGACATTTGTTAGCAAAATACTTACATAAAATATGTACATTAATAAAAATATTTGTTATTTATTTTGGATTTAATTTTATTAACTGATAGTATATTATTTTTTTACACAATCATCCAAACATGTATTAACACGTTAGTCATGGTTGTGTTTTCTCTCCCACTACTTGAAAAGTTATACAAATGAAATGTTTTAATTGGACGATAATATAAAATACTTTTTTACAGTTAGTGCATTAACAAGTCAATTAAACTTATTTATTTTTAATTTTAAAAAATATTAATAAAAATCAATTATCATCTTAATATATGAAAAATTAAGAGTCACTTATATTTTAAAATATAAAAAGTACATAGTAGTGTATTAGTAGTACGGTTCAATTTTTTTTATTATTTTCTTCATTTGTTTCTGCAATAATTGACCGTTTAAGGTGGAAACTATCCATAGCTACAAGGAGTGAAAGTTGGAAGTTCAAAGTATAGAGAAGCATATGCTACTCCCTCCTTTCACTTGACGTTTTAAAGTATTACACATTTATTAAAAAGATGATTAAAACACATAAATTTTTATAGAAGTAAATATATAATAACAAAATTATTCTAATAGTTTTTTATACAATAATAATTATAAGAGATAAAGAGAGAGTATATGTATGGATAAAATTAAAAAAGATTATAAATATTTTATTAAAAATCTAAAATGACAAAATAATCATAGACAAATAAATTTTTTAAAAAGATAAATAAAAATGAACGAGAAAGTAATAAGAAGTGGTTTTAACTTTATGGAAAGTTCATTTCCCACTAAATGTAATGCAATCATTATAACTGCCGCTATGGCGTGATATTCGACGATCCTATGCCATTATTACTCAACGGAGCCGTGCACAACACGTAATCCTCTTAGAATCATTTTTATTATTTTCAATTTAATGAAAAGAATATTCACATGCATATATATGTCTTATAAATAAATTGATTGATTTCTATAGGAACGTTACCAATATTTTTTTAAAAATTATGGATGTTAACAAATTAATATGGATTTAGAAAATCTTAAAAAAAACTTTGTATATATATCGGTCTTAATTATAAATATGATGATTATTATGACGAAGACGTTTCACAATAAACAGATCTTAATTATTAAGTGTATTGTAAATTGTAAATAAATTAAATAACTAATCTCACATTATTTCGATTCTCCAAGTGTAAAAGAATTCTACTAAATTCTACTAATTTGTGAAAAGTTTTTATCAGCTAGAGTTTGATATAAAAGCCCAATTAATTTTAATTAAAAAAGCCCAGCTTTATATGTTGGATTTACTCAATTGAAAGCCCACTATAATGTTTATGGGTCTAACTAAAAGGGTCCAATAAGTTAGTCCATAAGCCCAGTATGATGAAAGAATGCCCAAACATTTGGACCCTCCAGTAGCTTAACGTTACTTGCAACGATTCTCGATTAGGACATTAATACGCTGCGTAGCGAAGGATGAGTTTTCAAATTCGAAAAACTCCCGCTCCGGTCTCCCTATAAATTTGTACTCTGTTTTCTTCTAACAGAGCCGTTAGTAGCAGCAGAGAGAAAGAGAAGAAGGCAGAACTCAGAAAGCGAGAAAATGGCGACCAACATTGGGATAATGGATGCGGCTTACTTCGTCGGCAGATCTGAGATCCTCGCTTGGATCAATTCCACTCTTCAACTCAATCTCTCCAAAGTCGAAGAGGTACGCAACGAACCCTATTCATTCCTTAATCTTGTTTGTTCGATTTGTTGAAGTTGGATCGTTGATTTTGTTTTTCTTTTGTTCATCAGGCTTGTTCGGGTGCGGTTCATTGCCAGCTTCTGGATGCGGTTCATCCAGGGATGGTGCCGATGCACAAGGTCAATTTCGACGCCAAGAGCGAGTACGAGATGATTCAGAACTACAAGGTCCTTCAGGATGTTTTCAACAAACTCAAAATCACCAAGGTAACTCTCTTTCTCTCTCTCTAACCATATTTATTGCAATTATTTTATTGTCCTCAATTTTTGAATTTTTTGCTGGTTATGTTTGTGAATTTTTCAGCACATCGAGGTCAGCAAGCTAGTGAAAGGTCGCCCCCTCGATAATCTGGAGTTTATGCAGTGGATGAAAAGATACTGCGATTCCGTCAATTCAGGACTTCTCAAGTAATTTAATTCTATTGCGAACTATTTTTTTTAGTGGAATTCTTGATTAGTTAATATAATTCTGCGTTGAACATTAGATATGTGATCAGAACTAATTATTTGGTTTAATTTAAATCGGTTTAAAATTTGCGATGCTGAATGTTTGGAAATGGTTTTGTGTGTGTGATTTTGGTTATTTTAGTTACAACCCTTTGGAAAGAAGAGAGGTGTCCAAAGGAGGAAGAGAAGTGACAAAGAAATCTGCACAATCCCAATCCTCAACTAAGGGTAACAGTGCTGCACCGAGGCCTTCGTCTTCCCATAATACTCGAAGAAATGATGTTTCTGCTGCGAATCCAACTAATCATGTAGCCAAGGCCGCCCCAAAACCTGCTGTATATGATGAACAGGTAGCAATACTATGATCTCATAATAATGATTTTCATAGTAATGTTGTGTATTGGTTTAACACTGAATTCAATGCAGATAACGGAATTGAAGTTATCCATTGATAGCCTTGAGAAGGAGCGCGATTTCTATTTCTCAAAGCTGAGAGATATTGAGTTACTCTGCCAGATTCCTGAGATTGAAAATTCACCTGTACTGTTTTTCTCTCTGGCTCTTTATTTCCTATTTGGTAATTGTTGGTGGTGGATCTTCATTTGTGACTGTGTGTGGTGGTTCAGGTTGTTGCTGCTATACAGAAGATATTGTATGCTACAGATGATGATGCAACAGCTGTGGCTGAAGCTCAAGCTATGCTCTCCCTTGGTAATAAGGAAGATGAAAGGTTGAGCCCCATCGCCGAGGTTTCGGAGGAGAAGAACAGTTCAGAAACTCAGAAGAGGAAGATCATCGTCAATCCTGATATTGATGCTGCTGGCATTGCGAGTTTGTCGCCAAGACAAAGGCTTTCGGACGTTTCAGATGTTCATTGTAGCGGGTCACCTCTTATGACTTGCTGAAGAGAGATTTCCCTTATGATATATTACAGTTCAATGAATATCTATTAGGACAAAATATGCTCTAGTTTAAACAATTTTTTGGTCATAATAACTGTGTTATGAATATGGTGCATGTCAGCCCGAAAATGTAGCCTTGATTATGATCTCTTGCTTGCTCTTATGGAATTTACATTTGTCTACACAGTGTGTCATTTTAGAATCAAGAAAGTAGTTTTGGTTTCTAAGCATTTTTAATTATTTGTGTTTGACCAATGTCATGGTACTAAACAAATGAAGATTTCACTATATGAATATAATATAGATTGATAGATCCAAATATTGGAAGGGGGGGTGGGTGTGTCATCCACAGCAATGAGATCCTCTTCCTTCGCCTTCAGTATCGTCATTCCTTGACCTGGTAATCACAAAATCCTATTCACCTTAAAACTGGCTATTTCTGTGATATAATTAAATACTCTTCAATTCTAAATCAGCTAAGGTGAACAGATTTCTATATTGATTTTACTCGGTTAACATGAACGAACAAACTAATAAGGTAGTTTAACTCAAGCTATTACTTTCTCTGTGTCTCTTTTTTTTATAAATTTGTTCTAGTAGTTAATGAACCTGCCATGAATTATTCTATCAGAATGAGAATGCACAAGGTGCGGTGGAAAGAAAGGTGGAAACCGTGGATTATAGATCTTCTGCAGGGCAAGCCGAGGAAGAGAGAACGGTGCAGGTGATTCACCAGTCTCATTCAACCGGCGACGGTGGTGGTGTTCTTGCTGGTGCAGCAGCTGCCGTGGCGTCCACCGTGCAGTCTGCTAAGGATGCCATATCCAAAAAACAATAATGTTATCATTTCAACAACTGAACCCCACCCTACCACCATTTGTACACCCATTTTTCCATATCAGAATAATGTAAATTCGGGACGTCCTATGATACTAATATAGCAACCATAACCATGACCAATTATTCTTCTCCAGCTGTTGCTAGCTGTGCACAAAGGTTTGCACAAACTTAATGTCAATGACTTATTATGTATCTAGTTCATCATAAATCCTTGTAGGTTTGGATAATTCACTGCATAACTATATATAATTTTGCTGCAAACGTGTTCTTGCCCTGTTTTCTCCCAGACCAACATAGCCTAATGTTTAATCTCCTAGGATATAGTACAACTGCACAACCAAATCAGTCGCATAAATATAAAAGAAAAATGCTAAATGTACATAGCACAGTACTCCTCCACCTATTTTCGGCGCTATTCAAATCATATTTATCAAAGTTGCCAACATTTGAATGTGTAAAATATGGGTGGAGGGGTATTGTGCATACCAATAGCACTCCCCTAAATAAAACTCGCTTACATAACTTTTTTGGCACATTAAACTGAAATAAGAAAGCACCTAATACTTCGTGCAATAAGAGAATGCTTGCTCCTAATAGATTTGATGATAGGTAGTAGCTACTTTAGATACAATCATGCACATCATATGTCTCTTGGTCACACAACCCATGGCCATATATTCATATATGTGGTCCCAATGACATACAACTTTTATGAAGACAAGCAAGAGACAAGTTAGTAAACTATATAGTATAGATACCATCTACAAAATAATGCTCTTTGTCTACAAATATGACAAAGTTCAACCACATCACAACCTCCTTGTTTTTTAATAAAACTATGAACACGGTTCTCTAAACAGAACTCTCTGTTTGAAATTTGACTCCTTGAAACAGACTTGTGATATCAGCAATAGTAATTTTTTTGCAGGAATATAGTTGTCACTTTGAAAACCATCATAAAATGGACATAATGCAACTGCAATATTTAGCAGACCATAACAAACTGAAAGCGAAAAAAAGAAAGGAAAAAAAAGGACCACATGAGGAACAAAACCACACACCCAAATAAAAAGTTTGTCAATTTCTAAATAATTTGAAATTTCTGATCAGTGCCTATATAGTCAACATTACTCATTTCTTACTTTTCAAGCATCATAGTCAGACAAGACTCCAAAAAGCCTAAAGAGAAATTCCAAAGAAAAGACAAAGTTCCTTCAATGACCCATCTTAATCATTTTTTTCCTTATATATCCTATGCAATATGAATTTTTGGTTTTTGGCCAATTCACTTAATAATGATATATGCTACAACAAAAAGCAATGATGAAATTCCATCTCTAGATTCTAGACTAAATAAGGAAGAAGATATTATTCCTAGTTCTCTCTCTTTTTTTTCCCAAGACAAGAGTCATAGTTTGTTAGTTTCAACATATGGACTTGGCTTCTTCATTTATTTTATGGTAGCAACTACACACATAGCATTAAATTATCTGCAACCACAAACACTCAATTTGCTTAAAGTCCATGTTCCTGCTAAATAGTCAAACAGGAAAAAAAGTGTGATCTGACTATAGGACTGGACTACTAAAACATCCATACACAACAGATTGCAAACTTTTCGGCCAATAAATCACAAGTGAAGGTATATAGACCAAATATAATGCAGAACCGAAAGCAAGTAGAGTCTAACAATGAACAACATTTGGAGCAAATAATGAGAAATTTGAATGTCTTGCAAAGAATCAAGTTATACATGTATGATGCATCAATTTGGACATTTAGTGCATGAATTTGGATCAATCCTAAAGAATCCTTAATCTATGAATTATAACCAAAGTTTTTCAATTCTCCTACCATAGCTGAGAGGATCTTAAATCTTGATATCTAATTCATGCCAAAGAAATGACTCAAAATATACATCACTCATATATAAACAGATTGAAATGAAGGAAACTAACAGAAAGATATGCATTAATGTAATGCTAATAGAAGTTTCCCTGAAAGGATAACACTGGGAAAACTACAATTTATCTTTCTACTCATTCATTTTCAAATGTTTGGCCAGCGATGTATTAAACTAAGAACACAATACATTTCATCTCAATATCATAACTCCATAAATAAATGCCAGAGAAAATTACCATGTTTGAAGCAATACAAAGACAATTCATTTACGAGTGCTATTTACAAAATCAATCAATATGCATCCAATTTGCATAAGCCAATCGCATCTATGGGTTCTGACCTTTGCTCCTCTTGAACACTGGCTCTAGTGAAAGTGAGACTGATGAGTCCACAGTCCATGAATCATTTGAGCTGTCAGAACTGAATGATGCATCGATTGCACCTCTTGGGCTACTCGGTTCTTCAGATGGCCGTTCGCGTTTCCGGAAAGCACTGCAATTCCCTTCATTCAATACTAATAGTTCTGATATGAAATTGCAGCACTCATTCACTCGTTTCTGTAAGATCAAACCAGAAAGTTGAAAGCTTTCAGACTCATCAAACAAATCACTAGCAGATTAGAAAATCAGGAAACATTGATAACAGAAGCATTGAAGTTAAGAGTACAAACCTCACTAAATTTGAGCAAATCCATAAGTTGATTTATGTATTCTGCTGCGTTTAATGGTTCAAACTCTTTGAGAACAAGTAATATTGTGGCAGAGGCCAATGTAGATGGAAGATAAAGCATAACCCTTGAATCTGTAAGATAATAATAATGCCCACATTGGATATTATTATCAGTCTTAAATGAAATCTCTTTTATGTACTATTATTCATTAAGAACTAGGAAGAGTTGTAGCAATGGTTACCAGCAATGACAGAAAGAAGAACTCTTTCGCACCTCGACAAGAACTCATCACAATGCAAGGGGTTATTCAAACCAATCCTTCTAAGAATGGTTTCAAAGAATGAAATTGGGGTTACAGGGTTCATCCTCCATTCAAGAGTGGACAACACCAGAAGCTCCATTCTCTGAACAGTCTTAGCTTCAAACAAGAACTTTGGTTCCTCCACCTAATCAAAAATCAAACCACAAAATAAACAAACATACCAATGACTAAAGTCATAAACAGCTAAAAAGGAACATACTTGGAGGTCTAAAAGGCGTGGTATGACGAACTCTTCCATTTTGGCAGCAAGAGATAAACAGGCAACTGCAGTGAGGTGAGTGATGTGTGGCTTCTTAATCAATTCATGGGTCTGAAAGGTTAGGCTTGTAGTGAACCTATCGAAGTAGTTAACGGCAAGAACATTGGTCAGAGCAGTGAAACCGTAGAAAGCAGAAACTTTACAAATCCAGAGAACGGCGTCGTGTCGAAGACCCTCATGAAAAATGGTGCAGGAACGGGAATGGGAATGGGAGCATGCCTCTTTTGAGATCAGAGAAAGGATCTCAAAGTCCACAAAAGTGGAAGGATTTGAGAGAGTTGGGTCGTGGTTGTTATCGTCGAAAGCGTGTTGCTCTTGACAGAGAAGGGTATCGAAGGGGGAGGGAGGGTGGTGGTGATGGTGTTCTTGTGTGAGAGGCATGTTGGTGTTGGTGTTGTTGTTCAGAGATGTTTGTTGGAGAGACATTGTTTTGTTTCATGCACTGCTCACTGTTCTGTTCTGTTCTGTTCTGCTATGCTCTGTTCTGTTCTGCGTTACTCTGTTTTTGAGTCTGAGACAGAGTAGGAATTGGCACGCGGTGATGTATGTATGGGGAATCGTTGAGACGTTGACTGCTCCTACGGTATGACTTCTTACTCCCAATGCAGTAACTTAGGATTTTATTATTTGATGAATGATCTTGTGTTCAACAATGAAACAAAGTCAATCATTTTTTCTTTGTTTTGTTTTATAACGAGAGATTTCCATTTAATGTTTATTGCATCTGAATATCCACCTTTTTAGATAAATATTCCAAAGTATAATGGGTGTAATCACAATTACATACAAAAATAGAAAAAAAAAATGGGTATCCTAGTTTATCTTAGAATGACTTAAGAAAACATGAGATAGGTAAAGTTTGAAAAGTCAAATGCATATGAATGTAAATTTTTAGATTTGTATTTTTACCATAATTTAACGTATTACTTATATTATAATGTTTACTTTTGTACATATTAAATAAATCAATTGTTTTGATTTACTTAGATGTAATACGTTCTGTAATAGGAATTAGAGCAAATAGCAGTTGATGATGAGTGTACTTGGTTGGTGTAGGTAAAGAATTGATTAGAGTATTGAAGGCCTGACTGCAAAATCTTTTTGCAGTTCTGAAGCGGAGACAAATGTCATTCATTGATACTATTACTTGCTGAAATCACGACATTGCCTCAAACGCCGTTTTTACTTTCACAATCAACAATAACAACCTAAATACTTCCAAATATAATCTAATATGTACTATTACATAATTCATAATATATATATTATGTATAGTATACGTATATATAGTACCGATTCTATATCATATATAGCACATATTATATACTAATTGAACGTATTTTTATTATATGACAGACATTATTACTTTAAGAGATGCTACTGTACTAACAACCATACTCCTCCAAAAATGAAAAACCTATATTAGCAAGCTCTCTTATAATCAATTTATCGTTTATAATTTTATATACAAAATGCCAAACTTGATAATTATGAATATCGAAGAGGGAAAGGTAGACCAGCATTGAAAAAAAAAGAGTCAAATTAAAACTCATATATATATTTCTTTTATAAGTTACTACTTATAATAAGAATTCTCAAAAAGTTAGTCATTATTGGTCTCTAAAAATAGAATACATAAATAAAAAATAAAAATAATTAAAATTAAAAAATAACTACCATTTGGAACTTCTATTATTTAAATTCATTCTCTTTCTTTCTATTTATTTTTTATACTAATATTTTAAGAAATTAAAATAAGATTTAGGAGATATTTTAATTATATTAAATAGTATTATTTTATTAAAAAATTATCAATAAAATATGATTAAATAAAATTATTTTATAAAATATTCACCGAAAAATAAAAAATGACTTGACAAACAAGAAAGTAGAAATTAAAGGTTATATACTTTAAATGTGAGATTTCATAATTTTTTTGTTGTTTTATTAAATAAAGACTATGGATTTTAAAATATTGAATTACATGAATTTTTACATATAGTAGAAATTGAAGAGTATATATTTTGAATTGTGAGATTTCACAATTTTCTTGGTTGTATTATTATAAAATAAACACTATTGGCTTTAAAATATTGAATCGCATGAAATTTTTCTATATATTAGAAATTAAAGGTATATATTTCAAAATGTTAGATTTCACAATTTTCTTAGTTGTATTATAAAATAAAAATATTATAACCTTTAAAATATTGAATCACATGAATTTTTCACATATAGTAGAAATTGAAGACTATATACTTTAAATTTTGAGATTTCACAATTTTCTTTGTTGTATTATAAAATAAAGACTATAGCCTTTAAAATATTGAATCACATGAAATTTTACTATATAGTAGAAATTGAAGGCTATATACTTTAAATGTGAGATTTCACAATTTTATAGGTTGTCTTATTAAATAAAGACTATAGACTTTAAAATATTGAATCACATGGTAGAAATTGAAGGCTATATACTTTAAAATATGCGAATTCACAATTTTTTTGGTTGTGTCTTACAAAATAAAGACTATGGAATTTAAAATATTGAATCAAATGAATTTTTCACATATAGTAGAAATTGAAGACTATATACTTTAAATTGTGAGATTTCACAATTTTCTTGGTTGTATTATAAAATAAAGACCATAGTCTTTAAAATATTGAATCACATGAATTTTTCACATATATTAGAAATTGAAAACTATATACTTTAAATTGTGAAAATTCACAATTTTCTTGGTTGTATTATAAAATAAAGACTATAGCCTTTAAAAGATTGAATCACATGAATTTTTCACATATAATAGAAATTGAAGGCTATATACTTTAAATTGTGAAATTTCACAATTTTCTTGCTTGTATTATAAAAAAAAAGGCTATAACCTTTATATATTGAATCACATGAATTTTTCACATATAGTAGAAATTGAAGACTATATACTTTAAAATGTGAGATTTCACAATTTTTTTGTTGTCTTTATATAAAATAAAGACTATAAACTTCAAAATATTGAATCACATGAATCTTTCACACATAATAGAAATTAAAGACTATATATTTTAAAAGGTGAGATTTCACAGTTTTTTTACTTGTCTTATAAAATAAAGACTATAGACTTTAAAATATTGAATCACATGAATTTTTCACATATAGTAGAAATTGAAGGCTATATAATTCAAAATGTGAGATTTCACAATTTTTTGGTTGTATTATAAAATAAAGACTATAACCTTTAAAATATTGAATCACCTGAAATTTTTCTATATATTAGAAATTGAAAGCTATATACTTTAAATGTGAGATTTCACAATTTTATAGATTGTCCTATAAAATAAAGACTATAGACTTTAAAATATTGAATGACTTGAATTTTTCAAATATGGTAGAAATTGAAGGTTATATACTTTAAAATGTGAGATTTCACAATTTTTTTTTGTTGTGTCTTATAAAATAAAGACTATCGACTTTAAAATATTGAATCACATTATGAATTTTTCACATATAGTAGAAATTGAAGGATATATACTTTAGATTGTGAGATTTCACAATTTTTATTATTGTATTATAAAATAAAGACTATAGTCTTTAAAATATTGAATTGCATGAATTTTTCACATATATATAGAAATTTAAGGCTATATACTTCAAAATGTGAGATTTCATAATTTTTTGGTTGCATTATAAAATAAAGACTACATGCTTTAAAATATTGAATCACATGAAACTTTCACATATAGTAGAAATTGAAGTGTATATACTTTAAATTGTGATATTTCACAATTATTTTGGTTGTGTTATAAAATAAAGATTATACCCTTTAAAATATTGAATCACATGAACTTTTCACATATAGTAGAAATTGAAGACTATATACTTTAGAATGTAAGATTTCACAATTTTTTTGGTTGTCTTATAAAATAAAGACTATAGACTTTAAAATATTGAATCACGTGAATTTTTCACATATAGTAAAAATTGAAGGTTATATACTTCAAAATGTGAGATTTCACAATTTTTTGGTTCTATTATAAAATAAAGACTATAGCCTTTAAAATATTGAATCACATGAAAATTTTCTATATAGTAGAAATTGAAGACTATATACTTTAAATGTGAGATTTCACAGTTTTATAGGTTATTTATAAAATAAAGACTATAGACTTTAAAATATTGAATCACATGAATTTTTCACATATGGTAGAAATTGAAGGCTATATATTTAAAATTTGTGAATTCACAATTTTTTTGGTTGTGTCTTACAAAATAAAGACTGTAGATTTTAAATATTAAATCAAATGAATTTTTCACATATAGTAGAAAGTGAAGACAATATTCTTTAAATTGTGAGATTTCACAATTGTCATGATTGTATTATAAAATAAAGATTATAGTCTTTAAATATTGTATCAGATGAATTTTTTACATATATTAGAAATTGAGGGTTATAACTTCAAATTGTGAAAATTCATAGTTTTCTTGACTGTCTTATAAAATAAAGACTATATAGCCTTTAAAATATTGAATGACATGAATTTTTTATATATAATAGAAATTGAAGGCTATATACTTTAAATTGTGAGATTTTGTAATTTTCTTGGTTGTGTCTTATAAAATAAAGACTATAGACTTTAAAATATTGAATCACCTGAATTTTTCACATACAGTAGAAATTGAAGGCTATATACTTTAAATTATGAGATTTCACAATTATTGTATTATAAAATAAAGACTATAGCCTTTAAAATATTGATGAATCACGTGAATTTTTCACATATAGTAGAAATTGAAGGATATATACTTTAAAATGTGATATTTCACAATTTTTTTTGTTCCATTACAAAAGAAAGACTATAAACTTTAAAATATTGAAACACATGAATTTTTTTTCTATATATTAGAAATTGAAAGCTTTATACTTTAAAATGAGATTTCACAATTTTTTTGGTTGTCTTATAAAATAAAGACTATAGATTTTAAAATGTTGAATCACATGAATTTTTCACATATAATAGAAATTGATATCTATATACTTTAAATTAGGAGATTTCACAATTTTCTTGGTTGTGTTATAAAATAAAGATTATAGCTTTTAAAATATTAAATCACATGAACCTTTCACAAATAGTAGAAATTGAAGACTATATATTTTATAATATGAAATTTCACATTTTTTTTGCTGTCTTATAAAATAAAGATTATAAACTTTAAAATATTGAATTACATGAGACAACTTTCATATATTATAGAAATTGAAGTCAATATATTTTAAATTGTAATATTTCACAATTTTCTTGATTGTAATATCTATGATTAATTATGAAGAGAATTATATTTCCATAAAGTTACTTACTTTTTGGTCTCTACGTCACATTCTTTCTATATCTAACATTCTTTACTTCATAACATTATTTCTTTATGTAACATTGTTTTTTTTTCATAACATTTTTTTATAACACTTTTTTTCTATGTAACATTTCTCTATGTAACACTCTTTCTCTATGTAACATTTTTTAAATATGTGACATTTTATTTTCATAATATTATTTCTTTATATAACACTCTTTCTATTTATAACATAGATGAAATTAATAAATATCAGCTTCATTTGTTACACTCTTTTCTAGGAATATTTTTTCTTGCAAAATATTATTTTTCTATATAAATATTTTTTTTTTGTTAAAATAATAAAAAAGTGACTTAACCATCTCGAGTCGCTAATTCTATTATAATTATAAATTATATATGTTATATTTGTGGTGCGAGAAGCATACGCCGTACGTCTTGTGATGTCTCCTATTCCTCATCCCTCTGCTTCCGCGCCTTCTCAATGCACAATACAATGCAAGTGCATGTTTTGTTTTATGTTTTCTTTCTTTAAACTACTGTAACATTTTGAACCATTCATACTATTACCAATGAATAATATTTATTGTATAATAGAAATACATTTAACTAGTATCTAACGTGTATAATGTGTCATATGTAATGTATTTCATACGTAAAAAACATTATATATGACACATTTTATATATTACACATAACATACATTGGATACTAGTTAAATATATTTATGTTGTAACATAAACATGTACCAATCTCGTTCTACCCTAAACTAAATTTAATTCTAACCAAGTCATCAACCACAAATTTGTAGAATAAGAAAATTTCTTTCTACTAGTTCGTACAGTGTTCCTTTAAGGCGACAGCTAGTGTAGGTATCCTTTAATTAGTTATGAACTACTTTGGTATATGTAATTCTTGTTATTTTTAATCTCACAGCAAATTAAATTTTGGTTATATCGTTGATATGAAAGGCAACCAAGGTGGCGTTATTACTTACTGCGTGAGGAATCTCATGCTTGTTGTTGATTGCACGTAGATGAAAGAAACATGATTGTACTTTTGGTTTTACATGAATAGAGTATGTCCTATGGCACACGAGCAATTAAGTGTCCCCATTTTAGGATAACTTCACAAACTCATTCTCCAAACGTTAACGTACGATCTCATATATATGGATCACTCAGTTGCATGCCCCCTTCCCTTCTTCTCTTTTATATTTGTTTGTTCTCCATTTTGAGGGAATTTGGGTATGGTTAGGTTGATGTCAACACATTCTGCTGTACCTTCTGATTAATGTGTGGATCATCAATTTATGCAGCTACGTAGTGAGAAAAATGGAAAGAGTATTCCTCCGGTTTGATTTTCTAATAATACATTTTCTCATTTACTTCATTATCTTTGAATTTTAATATGATATTATTTCAACACTTAAACTTTCATTCTCCATTATTAATATATATATATATATATATATATATCACTGCTCTTGATTTTCATTGTGAAAAGTGCATATATGAGTTTTTTGATAAACCAATATCAAAAGGCGTGGCTCTATTTGCTAAAAACATTCACGAGAAACAAAAAAATAACAGTTTTTGTTTGCATGAGCCTAGTCAGGAAGTCAACCAATCTCTTTTGAAGAGATTACCAATTGTTGTGCCATTTTAAGTTTAGTGCCAATCGATATATTTGGCTTTATTCATGTATTCCATGTGTTTATACATGGACTTTTAAGAGAACTTCTTCTTTGACATTTTTCCTTTATCTATCTTAAAGTAATATTTATATAGAAAATGTAAGAAACATATATTGAAAAGTATTTTCTAAATTTATGACTTTTAAAAATAACAGAATAGTATTCATGAATTTAAATTGCCCTAACTTCATTGCCATTTACCCGTGGCAATTAGGATGTAAAAATTGACCTTGTTCTGTACAGGGAATACATCTTTTGGACCAAAACCCGTGATTACTTCACAAGAAGGAAATATAAAATAAAAAAAAGGTAAAAGATTAATTCAGAATTGAGATTATGTACCATTTATATTCCCTACAAAGATAAAGGTTACTACGAGCTATATCCAACTCAATATTCACCAAATGGGAAATCGAATAACAGTGAATATGCCTATGGAAATTTTCTTTTCTTTTTCTTTTTCCCTCCAATGGTGGTGACAAAAGTAGTAGTAATATCTTCTACTTGTAGACCCAAAAAATGCAAATATCTTCAACCCCCTAACCATCCAACAAAATTTGGGGATGATCTTGTTTGCATGTACACTAACTGTACAGCTTAGATATTTACAGTTTCACTAGCCAATCAAAATGGGTTTTGTACCTTAACAGAAGAACATGGTACTCCTGATATTCTTGTGCAATCTCGGAAGCTCGGGGATTTGGATGCTTCCTCCCTCTGAAGCAACATCTGAAGGTGTTTCTGATAAATCATCACAATTCAACATTCTCCCCATCTGGGCTGCAGCATGGTGGGCATAGCATATAGGTGCCACTAGAGTAGAAGAACGAAACAAAAATATTCATGTTTCGCATTCATGCAAAAGTCAGTTTCAATATTTTTTTATAGGTGGAGAGAAAGAAGAAAGAAAAAGAAAATACTCAAGGGTGAAATTACCAAGTGAGGTTGCATTTGTGCTCCTTTGATTCCTGAAACAAGTTAAAAACTACTAAGCATGAAAGTTGGGGGTAGGTAAAAAATGCTAAACGGAGGGAGGCAGAATGCATACGCATACGACAGCGAATGGATCAAATTTTGCAAGCCATCGGCTGAGAAACCGATCTCATCAAGTAACACATGATAATGAACAGGCCTGGATGTTCCCTGTTGTTGAGAGAAACGGGAAAAGAAAAAAGGATGCAAAATGATATTAAAATGTAGGTAAGATTAATACTAAATGAGGAAGAGGATGCAGAAGCTATGCACGTAAACTTACAAGCTTCCCTGCATGAGCACACATGTAGAAATCATAATTCCTTGGATGTATGATTTTTGTGTCAACAACGGTCCCTGAGGAGAAAAAATTATATGACGATGATATTGAATGTAGCTGTAATATATACACAGTACATGAGAAGTAACATACCAGGAGGAACATTTTCTGGACCATTTGCTTGGAACAGTTTTGTACGGTGATTCTTTTGTGCCACAATTACAGTAAACTTAGGAACAATAACCTCCTCAAGAAGCTGATAGGCCTATAATCAGAATAGTTCGTTCATCATCATCATAGAAATAGGAACTATCAACAGAGGGGATCATTTAGTTGCATGTATGTTTGGATTAGCTTATTTCGTTTTAAAATTAGTGTCAGAAGAAAGCTCCATAGAGAGCCTTTATCTTTTTGGTAAGAGTAAAATAAGAAAACCCAAACATGCACTTGGAACAATGTATAACTAGCTATTAGGACTAGAGCAGCCAAGAGATAATCAAACTGAACAATGAATGGGTTGCTGAGTAACCTTTCTAATATGGTCAAGCTCAATATTTAAAACCTGATTAAATTGTGATTCACTAACTCCATCCCTGAACATAAAAAACACAGTTAGAAATTAAATTGAAACTTTATGATCACTCAGCAAATACTGGCACAATTCATATTAATATAAAGGCAATACAAATATTCCTATAGCAAGTTTGTTCAACAGAAACATGTAAACATCATAAAGGCAAAGTGAATCCTGGATTCACAGCACTGCATTTATATGCATGAAAATTCCTAAGAGAAAACATGGAAACATCAAGTATATACTAAAAAGGTCCTCCATAACAAAATTGCAACTAGCAGACATACATAAGCAATCAGCGGCGGGCATAACAATATATTGAATTTAGATTATGTATGGAAGAAACCATCCATTCAGAATTTACCCAACAATGTAAATGTTCTCAAATTAAAAATAAAAACAAAAAAATGCGGAGGATAGAAAACCTTAACGATTTCCTTGCATTGCAATAAATGTAAGTAGTGCATTATATATTAATGACTCAGGATATTGTAATAACTAATAAGCACTGTCAACACCTTGCAGCTACATTTGGCCTACAAACAGCTTAGTTCACCTGAATATCATATATTACCGATTTACCGGATATCTAGTAAATGTAAAAGTAATAGAATGGCACCTGAAGACAATAATTTGAGTTGGTTTGCAATTATTACTTGATCCATAGAATTCAAGAAGTAACTCTCTGCAATAAAAATCATCCAGATTATAATTGGTTTGATGAGTTTAACAAGCTGATGCAGAAAAATATTAATGCCAAGTTACAACATCTTGTACATGAGGTCATGAAGAGTAAATGAAATACAAAACTATAATATAAAATAACATGACTGAATGGGAAAACCTTCACTTTAGGATTTTGGGATTCACGTAACAGTTGCCAATGAACATTGCACTAGATATATTATACCAAAAATGCTATTGGTACATACAATAGTACCATCCACCTATTTCTCCACCTCATGAAATATTGGCAACTTTGATAAATATGTTAGTAAGCTGCCAATAGCACTCCTCATATTATACAGAGATGTATTTGGATAGAACTCTTTAAGTGCTAATGGAATAGGTCATATGATGCATTAATGTATAATGTATTGTGACTTCTAAGAATGAACTAACATTTTCAATGCTTCATGCAAAAGATTTTATATTTTCAGCATAAAATTATCAGAAGTTCCATAGAAAATCAGCAAGTGCTTTGTTTGGTTGCTTTTTACTATTTTCCCCCATTAACTACAAAATAACAGTAAACCATTTACCCTAGTAGCTACAAAACAATAGTAGGCCATACACATTTTCACTCATACCTGATAATACCATCATCCATCTTTGTTTTTAAAATACCATCACCATTCTCATGATCCAAAGGCTTGTACAGAGTATGAATCATCTCCTCCTTAGATGACTGTGTTCTTACAGATGCTCTATACCTTGAAATCAGTGGCCAACATCGTGATCCAACCACCTGCAGTCCAACATTATACAGCAGAATAATATGATGCACATACAACATAGAACCCATACAGATGGTGGTACAAATAAAAAAAAAATCGTTTATCAAATGTTAGGGGAAAAATGACAAAAGAAATCACTTCTCACAAGCTAGGGAAAAAAAGACAAAACAAAAAAGATAGCCTTACCGCTGCTATTGATGGAATATCTGACTGACCAGGGGGGCCATGAGAGACATCTAGACCCAAAATCATTGTTGGGGTGTCTTTAATCAGAGGAAGATGCCCAGAATGCTCCATTGCCAGCAAAGAATTTGTTCCACCAAGCTATAAAGAGGATACATATACATAATTATAAAAGCAATACAGAAGGCTATTAACTGAAAATTCGTCAAGTCAAATTACCTTAGAATTGATTTTAAGAAGTACATTAGTAAGGTATTGATCAGTAATCTTCAGAGGACAAATGCATTGTGTGACAACACCAAACTCACTTAGGCACTTCTTCTTCCAGGGCCCTAAAAGTTGACGGAAAATCATAAGGCAATTAAACAAATCAAAATAAAGGAAACCACGAATATGCCAAAAGACATACCATAAATGTCACAATTTTTCCTCTCTGGCAAGACACACAGAATTAACTTTGGTTCTTTTATAAGTTTTGATGTAAGTCGCTCAAACATCCTTTCAACCCTTGCAACAGGGCTAGATTTTCTCAACTGTGGTTCTTCCTCTATTAAAGTATATGGACGCTCAATGTTCTGTGTAAATATTCAATTACACGAGACAGTGATAATCAAATGAAGAATAAGAGTGCAGATCAGCATATTAAGACACATCAGAATCAAATCAATGTATGGAGGCATACCATGCCCTTGCTCATTCCACATTTGATCAGCTCCCTCGATAAGGAACTAGTATCACCACGAGCAGAGAAATTGACAACAGCCCAGAAATCAATATGTGATGGTTGTAGAAGTGTCTAGAAAGGACACAGCATCATCAATTATTAAACTATCAAATCAAATGTTAGATAAATCTGATAAATAAGAAGTCATAAACCCTTTTATTCTGAATGTGAAAGCATAATGGAATACCTTTTTATTAAAGCTCCACCTTCCATTAAGGGGGAAGCAGTCGTCATTCTCACCAACCTTCAACTGTGTCTCAAAAAGAATTATATTAGGGAGTAGGGACTAGAGAGTGCACATAGTTCTCTAAATTACTTTAACCAAACCAGCTCAACTACAACAACTTCTATCTAATGTCTCACGAGGTATCTCCCTAGTGCAGACAAAAATATGAAAAGTATTGAACATCAATGCTTACCTTTGGTGCCTCAAGAACTCGACCTTCAACCTGAGTCAATTGTTTCTCAATAGAAATCCCACATGCAGCTAGAACAGGGTCTTCTTCATAGCAACAATTTCTGACAGCCTATAAATCGTAGTGTGCTTAAGTATGATTCTAATAAGAAGAACAGAAACAACACATCATAAATCTTACATTTGTCAGAATTTTAATCTTTTCTTGAGGCTTTTGGCGTGATTTTTCAAGTAAAGATGCCCTTTGTATTGGAGATAATGCCTTTATATACCGCTGAAGTGAAACAAGTGAACATAGCTATCCCCACCAGAAATTAAGGAAAGAAAGACAAATAAAAATAATCAGGTATAAATGGTAAGAAGGGTTAACAGTTAAAACAAAACAATATAAATGATGTATAAGATGAACCAAAACAAGATCCAGTCGTGCACAAAAATCTGCAGACCTCCAGAGGCAGGTAGATGGGCCGTTTTGGCTTCCCAACATCAAGGCATGGAAGATAAGCAGAAGAGGTCAGCTCTATGCCATACTGTTTAGCAAAATACTCATATACGGTAATATCGACTGTCTGCCCTTCATTCTCAATGTCACCATTTCTTTCCTTCATACTAAAACTGCATATGTAATCAGATTCATAAGTTCTCCCCCCATTTTTGAGATTCCAATAAAAGGAATAGATACTCGAGCTTCAAAAAAGCAAGCACTTACAGCTGCTGAATGCAGGGTTTCTCACTCAAGCCAGAAATTTTAAATTCCTGGTTACGATGTGATGCATACACCCTTAAATTTTTAAGCACTTTTTTGGCCTATAGATTACGAAGGCAAAAAAATCTTAGAGAGAACTTAATAATGTTAGAATTATGAACCTTATGTATAGAGATTAGATGTTTGTCACCTTTGCCCAGTCAATATAACGGGGTTCCTTCACATTCTGGTTAGATAGTAGAAAATCAATTACAGGTCCAGGTTTTAAGATCACAATTGTGGACACATCTATAAATAAAAAACAAAAAATGTAAACAATACAAGAACAAAACTTTATGATGATGGAATTTCTTGATATGTAAGAGAGGAGTCATACCCATATTGAGAGACAATCCACCCTGCATGGGACGAAAACTAGAATGAAAACCCTGAACTCCCATTACTCCACCCCCAACATCGATGGAATTCCTTGAGTCATCATGAAAAAAAGACTGCCTTACCAAAAGACACCCTCTTCACATTTACACAAAAAATGGTTTAACTGAGTTAGACTAAACATGTTATGATTGAATTCCATCTAAGAAACTTTCAAGATTTTTCTCTTTCTAAGTATATCATTAGACCAAACCTGTTAGCTGCTTGCTGCCTCAGTATAGTATCAAGCACTCTCAAAGCATCCTGATACTTAGCATCTGACTCAACCCCTCCGAGGGAAAGATCAACAGACTGCAGTGGTATTTTGGAAGTAAAACTTATCTCCACCATGAATGTCTTTGACTGAAAAGAATGTTTTGACCTTTTAGTCTTTTCATGAGGGCTTCCATTTGCATCAGGAGCATCAGCACCACTGCCACAATTGGAAGACAATATAAACTTTGATACGAAAAGCATGACACAATAGTTAACACACATAAAAAAGACTTACTGCTTTGCATAAGATTCTTCAAGCAATACTTTGAATTCAAACTTATTATGTGGCAGAGGACCCAGAGTGTACAAAGTTCTCTCTCCATCATAGGCAAACCTTTTGCCACCTAGTTCAGAGGAATATGTTTGATAAAGCCTATCAATCAATTTTCTCCCAATGCCCTTGCTTTCAACAATTCTTTTATCTTCCGAAGAAATAGTAACCTGGAAATCATTCATTAAGCTAATGCCCGATATATAAGGGAAATTGCACAGGCAGAGGTACTTGACATACATTATACTGAAAAAATATCGCATCTAGAACGGAGAAGTCCACTTTGAAGTGATTGGCAAGCAATGCTATGCGCTTTCCTGTGGTCCCAACCCCCTCCCTACTGATAACAGAGTACTTAGTAGGAGCAACTTGTTGTATTTCCGTATTGGCCGGCACATCATCTGGTGTAGATGAAGCCGGTGGCTCAGCACCTTCTTCGATCCCAGGCATTTTCTCCATCAGTTTTCCCCCTTTTGCACAGAATGCCACTGTAAACATCAATCAGGAAAAGCATAGCCTATATGTAAAATCCAAAACAGAAATACATCCATATAAGTTAATAGTTTCCAGAGACTTTTCAATTATGTTCTCCAGTAATTCAAGCATCAGAAAATGGCTGTGCATATGTCAAATGTCAGCCAATTTGATCATTATATATAACAAGCATTCCATAAAAATTCTCTATAGCAACTCATTGGTGAAGATCATGCCAATCAAATGACATTAACTGATCAATGAGTATTAGCATTTTCTAGAAGTGAGAACTGGGATTGTAGAGATTAGAGAACACAATTGTTTGTCATTGTTAATCTCGGATACCAGCATGCATCGGAAAACCCTAAAAAGGCTATTCAAAGAGAATAGATGCAAATAAACAACAGTCTACAATTTATGGTAATGTACACACAAATGAAATTCTTTGAACACAATTAAAAATAAAATAAAAATAAAAAACCTTTCTCCATGCACACCAGTGATAATTAAAAAGATACCATACAGGTTAGGAGACACAACCACCATGAACCAAATGCATGTCTAAATTAGCAAATTAATAACAGCGAGAGTCGAGGATACCGTACCAAATTCAGTGTTTGGAGTTGGAAGCAGAGAGTGTGTGTGTGAGAGAGAGAGAGAGAGAAGAGAAGCTTGAATAATGGAAGAAACAATGAGTGAGTGCACGTTGCCGGAAACGCTGAGATTGGAAGAGAGAGTGTGAAAACGGAGAGATTTTGACCGGAAAATGGAGTGAAGAGAGAGTACGCTGACGGAATTTGAAGGGTTTTGTGGCGGAAGATGAAATGAGAGAGAGAAAAAAAGGGGTTTTGCTGGCAGTGAAAAAGGGACGCTTCAAACTTTTCAACGGTGTTGTTTGGATTAAAGCAAACAGTGAATTTACACTTGCTTAATTGGTGTGTTTGGTAGATGGATAGGGATAATTAGGGGAATAGTTACCCAAATAATGTTTATTAGGTATAAAATTAGGGTTTTATTAATAAATAATCTAGAACACTCTTTTGTTTTTTTATGGATTCTTTCTCATGTATTAGTCAGTTGGTAATAGTTCAAACATCTAGTGCTGATCTATGTGATTATTTAGAACATTCTTTAAAGTTACTAAAATAATTAATTTTTTTTTTTTTTATGGAACTCAGTTTAGAAAATTTAAAATCTTATGTTTGTAAGACTAAAGTTACTCTATAAAATTTCTTAGCAAAACCATAAAATCAAAATGAGTTTATTCATTTAAAATTTGCTCATTTTTTTATTTTAATCAAACTTAGTCTAAATTATTATTATTATTATATATATATTATTTATATTGATTTAATTTACTAGTTCACATAATTTTACTAAATTTTTACTATTCAAAAGTGTATAATCATATCTACATTTAAAAAATGTGCCTTTGATTGTGGTTACAAAACATGAACACAGATACTATACACAAGCTAATGTTATACTATATTTTGTGTCCAAAAATTTAAAATAAACACAGAAATACAGATTTTGGAATACAGGAATATAAAAAATTAGTAATATTTTACTTTTTGAAAATAACCTTTTCATTCCCCCTTCCTCTTCCCCTTCCCCTTCCCCATTCTCCCTTTTGACATCTCCCTTTCAATTAGTAATATACCAATAATTTTTTATTTAGAATTTCAAAAATTGGGGATGTCTTGATCTAAATTTGTGTTGCAATTTGTTGATGTTGGTATCTGTTTGTTTGTTTCTGTATGTGTTTGATTGTGTTTGTGGATCAAAGATGTTGTTAATGTGTGTTTAATTGCTGTAACAACCTTCGTAGGGTCAATTTGGGTCCAGAGAAGATGATAATGATCAATTTAACACAATTGTGTGTATTATCCAAGGAAACAAACACAATATAGGAGTACAAAATATAAATAAAAATCTGTCTTGTACAAATTAAAAAATAACAATGCTTAATATATACCGTTTATTAGCCACTTTCAGCCACCAATCATTTTTTAAGGTGGAGCCTACAAAAATATTAGTGACAAACCATATACATTTAATATGGGTGGCTGATGGTGGCAGCATTTTAGTGTACAAGAAGCATTGTTGATTAAAAAATATAATGTAAAAATATATAAAATTTTGTGTACGTGTACTTTTATATTATATAAGAAAAAAATAAAATTGGAAATGATTATTACCTCCTAAGTATGATATTTATAGATAATATTGAAGAGTCTAAAATCTTCCCTTAAAATCAAAATTGCACGAAAGTCTAAAATCTTCCTTCTCCAACCAAAGCATTTTGTTGATTTGAAAGATTATTCGTTCGCATGCTAATGCTATGATTCTTCTCATCAATTGGATTTTTGTCATCACCATTCCTACACTTATTTTGGAGCCTTGATGAGCTAACCTTACTCTCCATTGTTAACGTGTGATATAAGGTTGTGTTTTTTTTTTTTTTTTACTTTGGGTCTTAGAGAGTTAATGAAAAATTGACTATGTCATGTGTTTGGTGTGAGGGTCATAGTGACTCAATGAACAGAGTCACAGTGACCCAATGAATAAAATTATCAATTTTTTGTTTAATTCAATTTTGGAGTCTCTGTGCACAGGGAGTCGCTATGTGCTGGTAGGGAGACATAAATATGTGAGAATGTGTTCAGAGTTATTTTTTGAGTAACTGTGACTCTAACTCATGTGACACTGACTCTGACTCCAGAGTCACTGAAAACAGACACTACCTAAGTGTATGTGGTATTCAGTACAACAAAAATACGTCCAACGAGCATTCAACGTGTGCTATATATAAGACATAATATGTGCTATGTGCATAGCACACATATGTATAACACATATTACGTCTTATATATATCACACTTTAAATACTCATTAGACATATTTCTATTGTGCGACAAATATTATTGGAATAAAAATTGAGAAGAAAAAAGAAACGTATAAACTTTACTTCACTCAAACTTATATTTAATCAATTTCAACATCTTAAATCAATGTGACCGAAGTGGTCAAATATATATATACACGCTTAACGGCCTACAAGTACACCATATTATTCAATAATACTTAATGTACAGTAAATTTTATAAATATCATCTCAAAAATAAATAAATAAACAGACTTGTATACATAAAAGCATTGTGAAAAAATCATGATACTAATGATAAGATCGAAGATCATTTTTATTCAAAATTAGTCATTACATACAAACTAATAATTAAAAATCGAACAACCATCAAATTCCAACATAATGGTAATAAGTAATAAATATATATAAGACTATTGACCCGATATATGTATACATATTATATTTCAGAGTTCGCTTCATGAAGAGCTGCCAAGTGATATGAGAAAATTTGGAAGCTTGTATAATTGAAAAAGAGACACAAATTGTGAAATTAGAATATCTATCATTTTTTTTTCATAAATCATATCATTTTAATTGTTTAGTTTAATTTGTTTAACATTTTAACTCTTATTTATTTTGTTTTTAATTCTTAATTCTCAATTATTTTCCATAATTATTTTTATTCCAATAGTTGCAAAAATTTAATTGATAAATTGATTGATTATCCTTCATAAGATCGACAATTCGACACAAAAGTATTTAATACTTATTTTTACTTGAACGACACTATATATTTGTCATGATTTTTTGCATCAATTATAGTATTCAGAAGCGTGTTTAATAAGGATCAAACGATATCAATAACATTTAAACTGAAATCGTAGGGATACGATTTCTCTTTATTGAAATCGTAGGATCCATACGATTTCAAAAAAGAAAAAAATTAAACTAAAATCATAAAGATCCTACTAATTCCATTAATAAATCTAAAAATCAGAAAATCTGTGGAATAAATGTGTGTCTCATTCTATCTATATATATATATATATATGAAAATAATGTATGTTTATATTTTATTAGGAGAAAAATTCCTAATAGTTTTGTTTTTCAAGTAAATTATTGAAAAGAAAGATCACATGATACTCTCGTAAGTAATCCACTTCCACTAAGTTTATAACATATTTTTTTTAGAAAAAATAAAAGACAATCCTAAGGTTATAATTATATACCATGTGAATAAGCACAATAATATACGTGAATAAGGTTACTAATTAATTGTTAGTTTTCATTCTACAAAAGAAATAAATATATTTTTTTATCTGTTGGAACTCACATTCCGTAAGAAAAATCCACCAGAAATTAGAAGTATCATGTGTTTGATTTTGAACAAAAATATATAAATAAAAAATTTGGCTTTGGTATTGGCCAACTATAGAAATAAAAATTGTTGGCATTATATTTTTATTCATTCACATGATAAGGTGATTCTTTAGTGAAGTTAAAGTGGAAAATACACGCCGAAACACATGAATTAAGAATGTGTCATATGAATATTGTGTAATTTCCAGGAAATTATTTAATACTACTTGTTAGATTTCAATAAAGCTTATTGGATGATATGTGTTTTACGATCGAGGAGAACACAATAAAAATATTCAAATGCTAATATCAACATGAAAATTAATTTATAAAATTAATTTAATCATCAATATAAAAGCAAATCAAACATAGAATTGATCAATTCGTAAGCAGAATTAAACTAATGTCATATTTTTGTAATTGCGAGAAATTTCTTTACCTAAATTTAAAGATAATGTTATAGAATTGGCGAAGGAGTAACTTGAGAATAATAAGCAACCATTTGCACATTATAAAACAAAGAGATAAAGATGCAGATAATGAATCAAAATATTTTATGAACTAAAAAGAGAAAGATACACATAATCTATCTATAAAATAAGAGAATTAACCAAAATAATGGAAGACTTTTTCTTTTCCAAAAGCGATGAAAAATAAAAGGGGAGATCTGAATCTGACGGCAGAGAGCATAGGGCCTGGTCCAAGATCACAAATACACGCAAGCCCACTATAACAAACCTACCTACAATTCACGGCCTCATTTACGTGCTCTGAACCCATCCACGCGCTTCTCACACAAATATTCACGCGCCTTCACCATCCCCTTTCATTTCATTTAAATCCATCGCCGCCGCATAACTCAAAAAAATATATATCTGACCAGAAATGGGACAGTCACCATCCTCTGCCGTCACTCCCTCGCCGGAGCTCAGTCGTAGGCTAGGTCAGGGTACCGATACTAATAATTTCACCGCTGATGATCTCCCCGACGATTGTCTCGCTGGAGTCTTCAACTTCCTCAGCCCCGGCGACCGTAACCGGTGCTCCCTCGTGTGTCGACGGTGGCTCCGCATCGATGGCCAAACCCGCCGCCGCCTCTCCGTGAACGCACAGGCGGAATTGCTCGATCTCGTGCCCTCCCTGTTCAACCGATTCGACTCGGTCACGAAACTCGCCCTGCTTTGCGACCGCAAATCAACGAGTATAAACGACGACGCTCTGATCCTTATCTCGCTTCGATGCGTGAACCTCACGCGGCTCAAGCTCCGTGGATGCCGCGAGATAACGGAGACCGGAATGGCCGCCGTCGGAGATAACTGCAAGTCGTTGAAGAAACTATCGTGCACTTCGTGCATGTTCGGCGTTAAGGGAATTAACGCCCTAATCGATCGTTGCAACGGTTTGGAAGAGCTTTCCGTTAAGAGGCTCCGTGGGGTCCACGACATCGGCGAGGTTGTCGGTTTCTCCGGCGCCGCAACGACGTCGTTGAAGTCTATTTGCCTGAAGGAGCTTGTGAACGGTCAAAGCTTCGCGCCCCTTATAATCGGTTCGAAAAAGCTTCGATCTTTGAGGGTAATTTCGTGTTTGGGTGATTGGGATGAGACCCTTCAGAGCGTTGGAAGATTGAACAATGGTTTGGTTGAGGTTCACCTCGAGAAGATTCAAGTTAGCGATGTGGGTCTTGTTGGGGTGTCAAAGTGTTTGAGTTTGGACACACTCCACATTGTGAAAACTGCTGAGTGCTCAAACGTGGGTCTCTCTGGTGTTGCTGAGAGGTGCAGAATGCTGAGGAAGCTTCGCATTGATGGGTGGAGGACTAATAGGATTGGTGATGATGGTTTGGTATCTGTTGCCAAACACTGTCCTAATTTGCAGGAGCTTGTGTTGATTGGTATTTATCCAACATCTTTGAGCTTAGGGCAGATTGCTTCCAATTGCAAGGGTTTGGAGAGGTTGGCACTTTGTGGGATTGGTACCCTTGGTGATGCTGAGATTGAGTGCCTTGCCGCAAAGTGTGTTGCACTCAAGAAGCTTTGCATTAAGGGGTGCCCTATATCTAATCTTGGGATTGGAGCTCTTGCTTCTGGCTGCCCCAATTTGGTTAAGGTTAAGGTCAGGAGGTGCAGGAAGGTCACTGGTAAAGCTGTGGAGTGGGTGCGGGAACACAGGGTTTCGGTGGCGTTTAGTTTTGATGATACTGAAGTTGAAGCTTTGGATGGGAGTGGAAGTGATGGTGGTGCTGGTAGAGCTCAGGATGGTGGTGCAATGACAGCGTTTCCTCCGGCAGTTAACCAAGAAGCCGCAGCTGATGTTGCTTCAAATAGTAACAGCAATGGATTAACTATGTTGAGAACATCATTTGGGTTCTTGGCTAGTAGAAGTTTTGTGCCTTCTGCCTTAAGAAGATGGTCAAACTGTGATGAAATCCCCAGTCAGTAGTAGCATTTTTTTCATGATCTTTGTAAGATCAGCAAATGCATTCTTTGTTGAGTTCACATTTGGCAACAACACACGTAAAATGAATTATTTTCGAGTTCAATTGCCTGTTGCTAATTTTAATTTTCCATGAATTGCTGGTAGTAGTGTTGATTCTGTTAATTGCATTGGCCAATTACCCTCATTGGTTGTTCCTGTTCTATTTGGTTCTCTTAATGGTGATATACACTGGCTTTGTGACAATATTTTGTGTTGGAACACTAGATTGTATGTATGTCCTATGTGATCACGGGTACCTCCTTTGGAAAGAACATTGAGATTCATTTAACTTGTCATAATTTCGGCCTGCCATCTTTCTACCATTTTGATTGTCAATAACAGGTCACAGATATGTAAATGGTGTACTTGCTGCTTCAGATTGCTATGAATCAATTAAAACCTAGAGTTCTCAGCCACTTTATTTGTTTCTACAAGCAAAAGGATTATGTTAATGACTTGATCCTCAAATTTAGTAGTATAAGTACTCAGTTCTGAGATAGTACAAAATGAAGATCTGCACTTTGCAGCTGTTAAACTTGATGTGAAACTCTGGAACTGAGTGTAAGCAGCAGCAGCTAAATTTGGTTCGTGGACAAAGAAGCACTTAAAGTTGTTGGGTTGCAATACCTATTTTTACCCTCCAACCTAACATACCCTAAAAAAAATTTGTTATAACAAATTTTGGGATATGTCTGGTGTTCATTCCATCATTCATCCAGGTATATGTCATATACTAACAGTGAAAAAAGTGAAACTGTATTGTCTCTGAATTACACGTTTTGCGTGAGTATCCCTTCTCTACAAATATACAAAGTTTAAATAATAAAATAGTGCAAAGTTCATTTAGCAGCAAACGGGAAAAAAATGCAATGAATTTTCATAACACTTAATGCCTTGCATTGGCACCACTAAGTATGATATCTTTGGAAAGTGCAATACACTACTATCATTCACTATCAAAATCTTCATCCCCAAAAGAAAAAACAGAAGCATCAGCTGCAATGGCCTTGATTTCACTTGCCCCTTCAGACTCCAACTTGGTGGTGTTAGGGTCTGCATTATTATCATCAGTTGATTTTTCAGATGCACTATTTTGCGTATGTTGTTCTTCATGCTGTAGTGACAACTGCTTCGTTGAATGTGTCAACGACCCTACATTCTCTGTAGTGGCCTCAGATGCTTGAGGTGCTACTAACTTGTATTGAGTTTCTGATTTTCTGCTTTGTGTATCGTGGTTCTCATCTTCATCACTATCCGAGAATACATCATCATCTCCATTTTTGGAAACCTTACTCTTACTAGAATTAGATGCATGCTGTGCATCATCTTGGACCTTGTTTCTGCTGCGATCAGATCCTTTGCTGGAGGGATTGGCTTGTGTTCTTGCTTGTGAGGTGCCATTGTAGTCCACCATCACGACTTCGACCTTGAAGCCTGGGGCAGGGATCTTTCTCTGAAGAGTGCAGATACGAGGATTAAAAATCATACCAAGTTTAGATAAATAAGAAGTAGACGTATATAGGGAAAAAGCTAAGCTAGAAAGGGTCTAATTGCATCCAAAATAGCTTTGTAAAACAGTGTAGATTTTACCTTGTCAAAACCATCGAGATCCGAGCCATCTAAAATTTGCCGGTTTTCCATCATTGCTGTATTCAACCAACTGCAAAGAAGAAAGTGATATATCAAGAAAAGTGCTGATAAATGTGTAAACAAACTCACACTGCTCCATAGCATACAAAGCTTGGAAGAGACCAACTCGTACAGCAGAGTTGGGAACCAAATTATTCATCATGATATAACATCTTGGCCTCCTTCATATTGAATAGATTAAGAAAAGAGATAGATACTTGCATCAATAAAGAAATTATAATAAAAATCGCTATAAATGGTCAACGGACTGTTATAATGATTCTGATAAATGAGATTTCTTCTTCTCAAATAATTCAGAGAGGAAAAAAACATAAGTGCAGAGATCCAAACAAACCAGTAGAAATCTCCCTGTCGATCATGAAAAAGAATTCTGAAGTCCCCAAACAGCTCTGTCAAACCAGGCTCCCCTGGTAGTGCAAAAACTACTATTCCTTTCTTGGGTGCAGTGATCCAAAAATCTTCGGGCTGCAAAAAATTAGTTTAAAAAGTAAATTCAGTTATCAAATTCAAATATGATTGCATTGAGGATTTGGGAAAAGAATCAAAACTAATCAAAAGAAGGCATAAAAAAAGCACGTCTGTACCATTAGATCCTTTGTTTTTGGGTGGTATTTGGTGCTGAAAAGATTTCCTGGGAATAAGTGTACCATTAATAGATGTTAACTACTTTACTTTGGTGCTAATTCAATCTGGGAAAAGATACAGGAAACAATTTTCCAAAATTACAGAAATTCACATAACATGAAAGAGGAAGCAATGAACCTTGCTGCTTACCACTATGATCAGATATTGTAATTGATGGCCTAATCCAATAGGGGCATTTGTGAAGCCGAAACCCTCTTAGCATGCACCTGTAAAAGTCCAAATTAAGAAGAGCTTCCTTTTGTTTTGGTACATTGTGACAAAATTACATCTTACCTTCGTCCAGGCTGGACTTCTCCATTGAATTGTTTTAAAGTCCGTTCAAAGTATTTGACATATCTCTAAAGAATTAAAGAAGGAATTTATTTTAGAAGCATGCGTCCAAAGCACAACTTATTTTTAAAATGACAAACTAAATTAAATAACTGACGATTTGACTAGGGAGAACTAAGCCCTTTCCATCTATACATCTTTTCTGGTTAAAGTAATCAATAGCTTCCTCTGCATTTGGGAAGAACTGCAAAATGATTCCCAAGAATAGTTGATATCAACATTTAAAAATTCTCAGAAGAATAGCTTCACAACAAGATAATTATCAGGACTTACCTTAAGAAATAAAAGAAGACTACAAATCATCAGTCCTGTCCTCCCCATCCCTGCTTTACAATGAACAACTACCACATTTTGAATATCCTCCTTCAACCATGAATGCGCACTTTGACAGAATGACACTATAAGTTGAATAGGAGGGCAATTATGATCAGCAAATGGGCAGCTTGCAACCTGAACACGATCTAAATAGGTTAGTAGGGTTAGAATGAACATTACAATAATTTGACAAAGAACAAATAGTGGCCCATTCTGTATTTCTCTAATTTAATGGTAGAACTGTACAAGACATAAAAAAATAAATTACCACAGACGTCAAGATTATATTGCCCACCAATACCATAGTATAAACTGAAGTTGAAAACCATACCTTCCCGTGGAATAGCGATCCATCATATAACCTCTCTGCACAAAGATTGTATACTTTGTACTTTCCCTGCAAGTTGAGGCTTTAGTGACATTGTTAAAAGATAATAGTTGTTGCAGCAAACCACTTAATGATACGAGCAGCAGAGATACCAATTGCTCAGATCTATCCTAAGGGTTAAGATCTGTTTTCCCAGAATTGCAGCATATATTATTTTACCTTATGGTGAGTTTCGAAAAACCTGATCACTTCTTCCATATGATTGCGATAGAATCCCTGCAACACAGCGTCCCTTTAATTAGATGATCACTGAACTTGCCAAATTGAACATCAGATACAAGACTGTCTGTGTATGAACTCACCTCAATGTATCCGAAAATTCCAGAGCTAAAATCACCCCCTGGAAATCCCATGGCAACTATATTTTCAGTGATGTATGCCATATCCAAATCAAATCCATCTTCCTGTCACATTGAATAAGAGTTAAAAAAATTTAATTAAAAGGAAAATGTAATTAACATGAAAGCCAAGTCAGTTATTCACTAAACACAGTCCTGTGCCATTCAAAATTCAATCAATTTGACTAGAATAATGCTGGCTTGTTTAATTTAACATATGCCAAGGCCTGAATGAGGAATAACATGCCATTGACAACAGACCTGGTATCTTCGTTTATTCTGAGAGACTATATGGCGTGCTTTGACCTGCATTGCCTTTACTGCACTCTTGGAAGAGTCCATCAACTCTTTGGTGAATGATTCAATCAAATTAGGTTGCTCGGCTCCTGAATTAGCCGGAGCAGCCTCATTCGAGGAGGCCATTCCCAATCCAAGACCACTTGTCAAACGAGCAAAAGCCGACACCCCATTATTATTTTCGGCCTGCGAGTCCTGCTGTTGTGGTGCTCCTCCAAGCCCAAAGGACTGTGGAAGTTTCAGGTTTCTTGCCCAGGATGATATTCCAGAAGCAGGGAATAAGGACGGTGAATCTTGTGCAGTGCCAGCTTGTGCAGAGGTGGTTGTGGAGTGAGGCTCACTATTAGGAGCTGAAGGACTAGGTTGAGAAGATAGTGATGATGAATCAGAAGATGCTATTGCTTGTTCCATGAGTCACCAAAATGCAGTTCTGTAAAGTGGAAGAGGAAAAGGCCAAAAAAAAAAAAAATCACAGGCATGAGCAGTTAATACAGGTTGTGGATCTCTCTCTCTATATATAATAGCATCAAGCTTTTCACCTAAAATTTCTTTAACATACAACATTTAATTTCAGAGCGGGAATGGAACTATCATAATCAAATTAACTCGATCTCGAAATGAGCTGAATGGAAATTAATTCAGGAACGTCAGTGTCAGGAATGTGAAGGGCGGGATCTGAAAATGGAGGCTTCACTGATGCTAATTGAGTTGATTTGGCATCGAATAAGCTTCTAATTAAACACTAGAGAAGCTATGGTTTTCAAACAAAGAACAATGCGGACTCATCATATTGGATAAAATGCGAGAGGAGAGGAGAGGAGAGGATCGCTTACCGGTGAGTCGGAAACGATGATGAACTCGTTCGATCTGATTGATGATGAACGGTTTTCCCAAGCTTGGGATTTAGATTAATCACCTTCACCACCAAGATGAACGATGCATGATGTAATAAGCTATCGTAGCTTGGAAATGGCAAATTCGGATAAAAGAAAAACACAAACAAGTCGTTACTCCTTCATAATCCACGATCCAACACTTTTAATATTTTACCGCAGTTTACGGGAAAAAGTATGATTGCAAATAATAATATAAACTTTACCGAAAATATTAAAATGTGTGTTTGAATCTTAGAGGGTTACATTTTATAAAGTTGTGTAAATAATAATTAATTCTTACATCACCAAAAAAATAATAATAATAATAAATAGAGAGAGAGGGGCCTTATATACCTTCAACTTGCATTTCCTCCTCCGCTACGTCGCAGAGAGAGAGAGAGAGAGAGAACAGCTCGTATTTTCCGAAACTACCAGTGCTAGTGTTTCCCACCGATGGACATGGGAGTATCCGGCGCCGGCGCCGCCCCCGCCGCCGAAGATATGTCACCGGGAGCCGCCATATCGCGATGGAAATTCACGGCGTCCCAGCAGTACCAGCACCTCCTGGACAAGACCACCCCACACGTGCTCCGCCGCTGGATCGGTAGCTTATTGGTTGCGTTAATCTACGTGCTCCGCGTGTACTTTGTCGAAGGCTTCTACATCGTCTCCTACGGCCTCGGCATCTATATACTCAATCTTCTGATCGGGTTCCTCTCCCCTCAGGTCGATCCCGAGATTCAGGAACTCTCCGATGGTCCCTCGCTTCCCACCAGAGGCTCCGATGAGTTCCGTCCTTTCGTTCGCCGCCTCCCTGAGTTCAAATTCTGGTAATGTCCCCTCATTCTTATTCCGTTCGGATTTAGATTTCCGAATTCACTATTCTAGGGTTTCCTATACGGCGTCGTTTGGAAAATTGTGTTGATGTCTTCAATTGAATTCGTGATTGAATTTGTTTGGTAGGATATATTTAGATTGATGGAATGGAATGCAATGAGATGAATTGTGTGGATAATTTGAAGTTAGCTTAATGCTGTGTTAGATTTGGGTTCAGATGTGATGGATCTTACATAAAGTGGACAAGATCATGAGCATAACAGTTTTTGATGATGATTTGGTTTGTTATTGATATTTTTGTAATTTTGTGTGGTCTCTGGCATGTGAATGGAATGATGAACTCAATTGTACTTGATCTCTCAGCAATATCCATGATCCTGAGAAGAGTCTAGGTTTTCTATACAAGCAAATTTTGGGATGTTCAATTTGACATGGAATATAATGGTATCTACGTTTTATATGTGACAAACTCACAATTATGAGCTCTGAATAACAATCTTGATGGGTTTCTTTTCTTAGGCTTCTTGTAATGTTTCTCTCCTTTTGTTTTCTTTGCTACTAGCAAATTAGGATGGTGTAACAATGTAGACTACATTTTGCAGTATTGTACTTCATTCCATATGATGAAGGAGGAACCTAAAAGATTGCTGGTTGTTCTTTTTCATTTTTTCCTGCCATAATTAGTTTAAGTTCCTTGTACTTAAGATTGATTTCGTTTGCTTTCACTGAAGCTGCATATTTTTTCATTTGGCAGGTACTCAATCACAAAAGCATTTTGCATTGCCTTTGTGATGACTTTCTTTAGTGCGTTTGATGTTCCAGTGTTTTGGCCAATACTCCTCTTCTATTGGGTTGTCCTATTCACCCTCACCATGAGGAGACAAATATCGCACATGATCAAATACAGATACGTACCATTCTCATTTGGTAAACAAGTAAGTTTTAATCTCTTTTCATTCAAAATTATACTCATCTCATAGATGTATGGTTACAGAAACAGAATCATCAGGTGGAGTTTAACTGTTTGTTTTTTTTCCATCAAGATTGCATTCTTTATGCTAATATTAAGCTTTGGTTTTGTCCATTTTATTTTTAGCGCTATAATGGAAAGAAAGCATCAGCAGAAAGCACAAGCCTTTCAGCAGACTAAAATTATCAATTTAATTTGATCTTCATTTGCTGCATTTAAGCCACAATCCGGAAGGTGGCTTGATATCATCTGCAGTATATTTTACCAGCTGAAGCAACCTGAGGATGTGGCGGCGGAACACGGATGTCAGCATCCGGATGTTCAATTCTCAGTTGTGCAATTGTTTAGACATCATGATATGACGCCCTTGTAAAGATTTAGGTTTGGGCATTGTGGAGAATTTGGGGGATATTTGATGATTTTGGCACTTTCTTTACATCGTCCCACCCACTAGTAAAAACCCTTTTCTATTTATTTTCAGTTTCTATACAGGTGGGCAAATGCCAAACTATTATTATGTTCAATTCTTAGCCAAATAACACAAGTTTACAAAGTGTATTGTTTTTCTTATCATTTTTTGGACTGCCTATATTTATTTCTTGTTATTATTGCAGAATCGGACCTCGCATTTGTTTTACATAGCTTTTTCTTTCATGTCTTACTTTGAATCATAAGTTGACAACTTCACAAGTCAAATTAGGAGAAATTATGCCCAACTCCTCTCAGACCAACACTGTTAAACACACCAAAAGATTTAAAATAAAGAACAAATTAATTTTTTATCGAGGAAATGGATACTCATTAATTTTTTGAAAAAATCTAAAAATTTTTAAAGTACTAATTTGTTCATCTAAACATTTTGTAACGAATAAAAAAGTGTTTTTTTTCCCCATAAATAAGTAATAAAAAAAGCCTTGCTTATAAGTTATAGCGTGTCGTGTAGCTTCACCATATCGATTTCGTCCTCCGCCACCGCTCGCATTTCGGAAGCCACCATTGTCAGTGTTTCCCACCGATGGACGTGGGAGCATCCGGTGCCGGCGCCACCGCCGAAGATGTTTCACCGGTCGCCGCCATATCGCGATGGAAATTCGCGGTGTCCCAGCAGTACCAGCACCTCCTGGACAAGGCCACCCCGCACGTGCTCCGCCGCTGGATCGGTTGCTTATTGGTTGCGGCAATCTACGTGCTCCGCGTGTACTTGGTCCAAGGCTTCTACATCGTCTCGTACGGCCTCGGCATCTACATGCTCAACCTCCTCATTGGGTTCCTCTCCCCTCAGGTTGATCCCCAGATTCTGGAACTCTCCGATGGTCCCTCCCTCCCAACCAGAGGCTCTGATGAGTTCCGTCCCTTCGTTCGTCGCCTCCCCGAATTCAAGTTCTGGTAACATCCTTCATCTTCCCTCTCTCCCATTCTTCTTCCGTTCGTATTCTCTTCTAGGGTTTACTAGACGCCGTCGTTTCGGAATATTGTGTTGTTATGTATGTTCAATTCGTGACTGAATTTTTGTTTTGTAAGCTTCTTGACTTCAGAGATGATCGATCTTACATAACAGTGTTAGATATATTACTATGCTGGGTTGGTTTTGTTATTTGTGCTCCTTCTTTCTGCTATTTATTGGGTTTATGTGTTCTATGCAATAATGAGCTCGATCTCTCAGTTCTATCATATCCTTAGAAGATTCTACTTTTTTATTCAAGCAAATTGTGGAATGTTCAAAATGCCCATGGAAAATAATAGCATCTATGTGACAATTATGAGCCCTGGAAAACGATCTTGATGCCCAGAAACCACATTCTGCTTGCTTATTCGATTCCGAATTAGAAGGGTGTAACAATGTAGCATTGTACTTCATTTTATTTGAAGCAAGTATCTTTTTGAACACGCACAAAAAGAAGTTGCTGGTTGATCTCTTCATTTTTCGTGCTATAACTAGTATAATCAAGTTCATCCTTCACGTAGGAAAGCAATCATCTGTATCATATTTTTTATACCTTCAGAATAATTTTGTTATCACTTACTGGACGAACCTGCTTAACTTTTCCTTTTCGGGCAGGTACTCGATCACCAAGGCATTTTGCATTGCCTTTGTGATGACTTTCTTTAGTGTATTTGATGTTCCAGTGTTCTGGCCAATACTCCTCTTCTATTGGGTTGTCCTATTCACCCTTACAATGAGGAGACAAATATCGCACATGATCAAATACAGATATGTACCATTCTCATTCGGCAAACAGGTAAGTTTTAATCTCATTTCATTCAAAATTGTTGTCATTTCATAGATGCTGTATGGTTATTAAACTATCAGATGGTGTTTTTTTTCTAGATTATATATCTGTTGGTATTTGCTAATACTAAGCTTTGGCTTTGTCCATTTTTTCAGCGCTATAATGGAAAGAAATCATCAGAAGAAAGCGCTAGCCTTCTATCAGGCTAAAATTTTCATTTTAGCTGAACTCCTTTTTGCTACGATCAAGTCACAACCCGGCAGGTGGCTTGATATCAACATCTGCAGTATATTTTAACAGCTGTAGCGACCTGATGATGTGGTGGTGGAAGAAGATTGTGTTGAGATCTAACGTGGATGTTCAATTCTCAATTGCGCAATTGTTTAGACATCATGTTTTGATGACCTAGTAAAGATTTAGTTTTGGGAAGAAGTTAGGGTTTATGAGGTTCTTTCTATATAGGTTGGCAAATGCCAAACTGTTGTACTGAATTCTCAGTCAAATAACAGAATTTTACAAAGCGTGTGAAGAATCCCCTTCATAATTTGCAATGGGGTTATCCTGCTATACAGTCACCAATGTATTGTGTTTTTAATAATTTGTATCTCAACTCTCAAGAACTCAATTTGCCTAAGTGGCAACCGGTAACATTTTAAAAATGACATATCAATCTGCAACATTGCCCTAGTGGGCAGCACATTCTGTGTCAAAAATAAATCAAACAATGACTTATCAATCTTCTCCACTTTCGTAGACTCAAAAATGGGGGCAATACCACAAAATGTGTTGATAAATATGAAATGAAGGACACTGCAGAGACACTTACTGTGGTGGTCTGTAATATCCATAAATAGAGTAGTAAGTTTGTGCAAAGGTAAGCAGCAACAATACCACAGCAGCAACCAAAGAAATAATAGCCCAGGGATTGCTGAAGTAATTGTGTCTCAAGCTTGCACACCAAGTATTCCATCTATGGTTGTAATACCTATTCACAGCCTCTGACAATGGAGAAAGGTAACTGTTGTTGATGTCAAACACAACCTCTTGGCATAAACGGTTAAATAAATCTGCAACTTCAGCATCACTACCAAGCCAATGCTCAATTATCCCTCGGTAGTGAAGGTACCCTACGTCGGCCGGAGAGTTGATCAAATTGTCCATGAAGATCACATAAGATGTGATGTCATTGCTGCAATCTAGATGGCACTGCTCGAAGGCGATGAGATTGAGGAACAAAGACTTCGTGCCGTCATGGATCAAGAGTCGTGGTATTCTCAGAATGCCATCCTTAAATTTTATGTCCCAGAATCGGTCGGTCTTCCTTTTCTTGAACTTGATTCCAGCTTCCTTCAGCTCTGTGACACAATGTATCAGCTGCTGGCGCCTTTTGTCTGCGACTCGATTGTGAGACTTGCGTTTGATCCAAATTCTGGCTGCTGGTTTAGGCCCTGCGCGCAAGAGGCTTCTCCTGAACACATCAAGGCAGTGAAGGCCACCTTGATCAGATAAAGGGTCAAACGTGGTAATACTCTTAATTTTAAGTGATGATTCCAACTTGTTTCTGTCACTCTTTGTTAATGGCTCATCTGTTGGCATTAAGGGATCGAAGAATCTGAGTGCTAGATTAGCAACAAGTCCTTTCAGGTCAGGGTTACCTAATTGAATCCCGAGAAGGCGATCTAGCACAAACAGTGGAAGCTGGTTTTCCAGCATGATCATGTCTCTCTGAATGGAATGCATCGATCCACGCATTGCAAAAACAGGATCATTCCTAGAATAGCCAAGTTGCTTGAACCCCTCAGTAGCTCCTCTGAATAGCTCAAGGACAAAACAACCATCAAGGACCAACATCTCCACAAACTCATTGCTGCTCAAACTGATTTGTCCTTCATAGGAAGCACGCGCTCTTTCTTCTATCTCCTTCATTGAATCCAGATAGATCCTAATGTCATGCTTGGTACGCTTAAGGACATGGTTGAGGGAACGCCACTTGTGGCGGTCCATTTGGCGAAGGCGTTTCTTGCCATGATGGTAAGGTCCCAAGGACACAATCTGTGGCACAAAAGCTTTGTCATCACCGCTGCTATCTCTAAGGTAGTGAGGGATTCTGTATATTGATAACTTAGCCCATAAACTCGCAGCATCATCTTGATGAGCCTGATCTAGTTTTTCCTTGATGGAGATCACCCATTCAGACTCTGGTGAGCTTGCTTCCTCCTTCAAATTTTCACCATCTTCACTTACGGGAATCCGCAACGATTCTGAACCTTCCTGCTGAAGCTTCTGTTGCTGCTGATGATGATTAGGCTCCTCTGCCGGAAACTCGGTTGCTCTGGTACCTGAATTAGGAGATGTTGGGATTCCTGATTCTAAGGTTTCTTTGAGTTTAAGGGTGATAAGGTACCAACTCAAGAGCTCTTTGTTGAATACAGCAACCATTCTTTCAGGAGAATGGTATTATTCTTGCTCTGGTCAATGATCTAAAAGGTTTTATCCAACAATAGCTTAAACAAATAGAACTGAGTAGTTTGTGATTTGTTAAAGATTCAATTGTAATCATAAAGTGAAGGCATTGCACACACCAATAGTATGATGTAAAAGGGCAGAGATATTTCTTAATATAAGATAAGATGCTTGTAATTGACTTGATCAAATTGTGCAGCTCATATGGGACCCTTTTGAGCCAAATAGTAGCAGTTTTTTGATAATTATTAACTTTCAAGCGTGATATATGTTATATTCTATGCTTTATTCTTATTCCCTTTCTGTACCATAGTATGTCAGATTAGTTTTGAAAAAATCTCTTAAAATATACTATAGCATTGAGATTTGATAAAAGTGGCTTCAACATGTTCAAAATTATCAGAAATTGTGTTATCCAATGCACAGTATGAGTAATACACTACCTTTATCATTGGTTTAATATTAGTAGTTTTTACCTTTTTGACTCTTTTCCCGTTATCCAAAATATACGATATGACTTTTTTTTCCTGCTTCGACTTTACTACTTTGATACACAAGGCTTTTACTTTTACACTTGCTTTTTTCTTGGTGCATCTGTGACAGGAAGTTCAAGGGTTTAAGTTACTAAATCATAGCTAGTTTCTTGTATTTATAGTAGCAATTAGCAACACACCAGAAAACTAATAATTCTTCACATACATGTGTTATGTGTAATAATAATGTGGGGTTTACCTTACTCGTGGACCATCTGTTTTATAACATATAAAAAGATTTTTTAAGTTATTTCAATAATGTTTATCGTACAACATAAATACGTCAAACTAGTATTCAACGTGTGCTATATATACTACGTAATGTGTGCTATATGTATAGCACATGTATGTGTATAGCACACATTTCGTATCATGTATAGCACATATTGGATATTAGTTTGACATATTTATGTTGTAGGACAAATATTATTGTTATTAAGCTATATGGAGGGTGTAAGGTGAGTGGGGGCAGAGGCAGACATTGTAGTTGGAGAAACGTGTAAGAAATCCAAATTTGATAGTAGTATATTTTTATTATTAATCATTATTTTCAGCATGTCTTAATTATTCATTTAAATAACTTCAAAAGCAAAGAAATGCATAGGTTTCTTATTGTCTATTGTCTTAACTATTCATTCAAGTGTGAATTGAGGGAGACAGATACTTCATCCCATATTATAGCTTTTGAGTCTTTGTTTGAACTCCAAAAAATCATATGAACTTTTGACAAACTCAGTTCCTTGTGCTTCAACTGCAGCTAGCAGAGGACCCCAAGTAATGATGCTCTTTACAGCTATACATTGAATTTAGATACTCTTCAACTTTAGATATGTTTCTTCGGTATGGTATGGTATGGTATGGTATGGTCATCAAGCTCTTGTATTTTTTTTTTGACTAAGCAATTTATTCTGCTTTAATAAGCACTTATGTACAGTACAGTAGAGACATGTACGTGTGACTTATGTGCTTTGCAAGCAAAAGAGTAGGCTCATCAAATTGGAAGTTAGAACTTCTATTCATTGTTAACATAAATAAATAAATGACAACAGCCTTGCTTCTAACTAATAGTAGCTTCTTAATTGTGTTGACTCATCAAATGATTGAGTGCAGAACGATGCATTTGTAAGTATATCTACAAAAAAATAAGAAGAATATTATGTGTACAATAAAAATTGTACAATATTTATACAACAATCATATTTACTGTTAAATTGTATAATTTTTATTGTACACGTATTATTAGTGTAAAAGAATCATGTTTTGATTGAAGAAAGAAATTAAGAAAGAGTAAGTGTGTCCACATCTCAGAATAAACGTATGAGTTACTTTCTTTGTGGTTTCAACTGTGGTCACTGGCCACACATCAGAAACCCAACAGCTACCTTCCTCATTAGAAAAGAAAAGAAAATACTTCAGAAATGCTATAAAGTGAGTTTTTTTATTTCATGTTTAAATAACATAATATATTTTTAAAATAGTATAAGTCAAAATTCTATGCATAGTTTACCTTTCGGCCCAACAACATTTATAATTAGCTTCACAAGAGCATTATGAGATATGGATCCCCCATCATGCCCAAGTTAGAATTTTCACTCTCATCTTTTTTGGTGCTAGTTTGGATTTCACGTGACCTTTGGCAAGCACACAACAATCCAAATTTCAAACAGAAGGTCCAACTCTACTCGTCAAAGTTTAATAAATGAATATTGCATCAGATGTTGGGTCTAACTTTCTCAATGTGTTGAAGGGCGAAATATTTGCAACCATATTTTATCAGTAAAATAGAGATCCTTTTAAATACAATGAAAATAAGTTCTAATAGCTTAATTTATATATATATGTTGTAATGGTTATAATAGTTTAATTCAGGATTAAGAAAAACCAAAAAATGAACTTTAAAAATTACTAATAAGACGTACCACAACCTTTTCTGATCCTTGATTGGATTAACAGCACCTTTCAACCTCAATTGACATTAGTTCTCGTGTCCATATACATGACATGGTATTTCTTATTGCTAGCATCATCGTATATTATTTAGATTAGAATTTAGTCTCTTTTATTTTATTTTAGTTTTAATTTCGTCATCTTTATTTACGTACAAAATATTATGTTAAAATGGATTGCGTCATTGACAATTTTGTCCAGTTGGATCAATAGCCTATGGACTTGGTTATCCTATTACAGAAGAATAAATAATGAAATCCGCCACTAAACTAATATATATATATAAAAAGGGAGTGACAATTGTATAATCCTATTGAGATGAGAAGAATTATGTATTAACATCGAATTAAATTGAATACAGGATTCCTGCAACTGCAAGGCAGCAGCAAGTGCTGCTGCAAAACTAATTCATGCAAATGGAATTATATAACACCCCCAACAAAAATAAGAAGTAATTATAAAAAATCACTTTAACAAAAAAATTTGGTAAAATCAGACTCGAATGCACATATGCTGGCCAACCATAAAATTTACCATGCCGATGTATGTTTTTTCAAGTATAAGACATCATCAGCTTTCTCCGTTTGGTTCAATCCAAATTCTTGTCGCTGAAGGCCAGCATCCTTGTATCAACCATGCCAGTAAATTCCTCAGATGTACTTTATTAACATTATTATCAGTTTTCTTCAGAAACAGAGAGTGTAGAGGCTTGCACGCCTATTACTTTGGTATCATGCCTCCTCTTACTTCTACTGCGTCTGGATCGCGGCGTTTTAGTCTTTGCGGAATGCTTGTTTGTCTGCTCTTGTGTGCCGCCAACTAACACTTTTTCGGTAGATGGGAGCTCAGGAGGAGCATCTGGCCATGGAGTGCGCTTTGATGGGACAGTGATTTCCAAAGGAGGGTCAATTATCCATCTGCATAAAATAGGGTTCATGATCAGCGAATTGGACAAAAAAACAGGGTAATTAATACCACGCCCTATGCACTACTTGGGGGAGGAAGCATACACAAATATGGACCTGATATAACATGAAGTTGGAAATAAACAGAGGAAATTTCAGGCAAGTAAAAAAGCAAGAAAGTTTGCAGTCAGCAAAAGTTGACTTAATGGAGAAGAAGAGACCAAGGAAAACATAGCCTTAAACAGAAGAACCTATTTTTTGCTTGGGATGTCCTAAAAGTAGGAGTTCTGAGACTGTACTGACGGTGGAAGTTATTCCATGGCATTTTCCTAAATGTAGCAATATACTTTATAGTGAATCAAATATCTACTCCAAACTATTAAAATTGAGGACCTACTAACAACATCCTAAAAGCTAGATCAAGGAGGGCGGATTGCTGAATTGTTAATAAAAACTATTGATTTCATAAGTAATACAAGAACTTCAATCACTCATATTCTGCTGCAGTTTGGTGCCACTGGAGTCCCTAGCACCAACTCAATCATTGTATCCAATTTATTTTAACCCGGCAGACAAAGAGGCTACTCTTTCCTTGTACTCCACACTCCTTGTGATTATCTTTGTTCTTTCAGTTCAGAAAGATACTACTGTTTGGGAAAACCTGCAATCTATACCCAAACGCAGACAGATAATTAAGCCTAACAATGTCCATACAACAGTAGCCCTCTCTCAACAATGCAGTATGGTTTCAACACTTAAATTTGGTGAAACCCCAATGGCAATCACCTGTACAGAATCAAATGGTTATAATCCAATGGACAATTGCATAATATGAACCAATCACCAAGGGAAAGGGAAGCATGTTTTGTGTGCACACTGCACAGAGTCTTTCAGCTTCCCCTTTTCAGAAAAGCTATTATCTAAGGCTTAACAAAGATAATATTATATCAAGTCTACAACAATTCTGTTCCATTTTAGTAACAGTCTGCTCTCTCATATGTGTTCTGTTTGGCTCAGTCTGTCCTGGATCATCTTAAAAGAACTACTTAAGCTGGAAAACTAGGAATCAAACTAGACCTAGAAGAAAAAAACATTATTTTTTTATCGGATGTTCGTGAAGGGACTAGAAGAAAAGAATACATTGAACGATGCCCAAAGGTCAATGCAAGTATGCAGCTATTCCTAATAGTCTTATCCTGTGAAAAGTATAAAACTTAGAGAGTGCAACAAGAGATAGATTCAAAATTAAAGAGAAGAGGACTCACTGAGCAGGGAATTTGCTGTCTGTGCGAGCTTCAACTCGCAGCCACCAAAGCAAGATCTGGCGTCCACAATTCCCAAGTGGTTCTACCACAGAGGTGGTCTTGAGCAAGGACAACGGACTATCTATCTCCTCTCCAGAACCATCCAACTCATCGAGATCCTTAATCCACTCTGGCTTGTCGTCAACATCCTTCCATAGCAGCCTGGAATTCAACACAAATCCAGACCATTCATGCTTCTTGGGCAGCACAGGCGCCCGGTCATCAATGTAAACCGCACTTCTCCCGGCATATTGCAACGAATTGAAGGTGTGCCACCCAACCAACTTATTGGTAGCATTGCAAGAAGGACCTTGCACTGGCATCGGAGTAGCTTCCTCCTCTCTCTCTCTTTGAACCATGGACAAAGACTCGGCCGTATTATCAGCCGAATGAAGAAGTATCCCAACCGAAACAGCACCAACCCACTTCACATTTTGGATTTCATCAAACAACTCCATGCTATGCATATTACTATCATCAGCAAACATCACAACACCATCCAGCTTCTCTTTCCTCACAATCCTGTTCCGCCACATGGCAAATAAATCAAAAGTTTCACGCAAGAATCGCGCCATAAATGAAAAAAATGACAATCATCACGTATCGATTTTCCACAGTATCAGGCACAAAGCAAAGAAGTGGACAAAATAATAACATCTCATAATAATCCCTAAAATTTCTATAATGACAAAACAGCATTGAAATTTCGATCAATGGAAAGAAAAAGGGCAAAGAATTTGAGCACCTCAAAGCATGAAGCCGCATCTGAGACTCCATTTTGTGCCGTCCTTCCCAAGAATTCGGCATTCGTTGACGGAATCCAACGTGGATTGTTCTGAGCCCAGACTTTGCAATGATTGAAGCGGTTTCGTTGGTGACTCCACCGGCCTCCACCACGATCCAGACCAGATCGTACGGCACGAGCATCAGGGAGTGCATAACGCCGGTAAGGTGAAGCTTCTGGAAGGTTCGCGAGTACGTCGGCGTCACCGCGATCACCATCCTAGGGTTCTTCACTCCGAACAGAGCCCTCTGCTCCCTCTGAACACGCTCGATTATCTGGTGAGCCTTCATCACCTCCACAGGATCCGGATGCGGCCACGGCCGGATTCGGATCCCGTGCCGCCCGACCACCACCCTGCTAGTGGAGCTCGCGATGACCGCCGTCCTGTTCGGATAAACGTTCTCGACGCCGGCGGCAGGATTCGACCGGACGTCAAGGTGAGAAGCGATTTCGGCGGCGCCACGGAAGGGAGCAGTGTAGATGTTGGTAGCAGAGGTGGAGAAGAGGAGGAAGAAAACAAGGCGTGAGAAACGGAAACCGAGGACGAGGCTGATGAGACAGCATACGCCGTGGAGAACTAACCAAAAGATCGCGGCCGGCGACTTGACGGAGCCATCTGCGGCGGAGTCAAGCTGCGCCGATCCCCTGAAGCTATTGCTCCGGCGGTTTAGGTAGCTCTGCTGCAACGCCGAGAGCTTCATCTTCCTCTCAGCGCGTGCGTCTCACACACTCACTCACGAGAATTTCAAAAGAGATATAATTGTTATTGTTATTGTTATTATTATTGAAGTGGTAGCTACTATTGAGTTTTCTTTGAGGTTGGGGATTTGATTTTTGTAGTGGTTTTGAATCGATGGATAGCGATTTTTGAAGAAGACAAAGACGAAGACGATGGTGTTGGGTTTAGGTTGGTGTGCGCTCTGCTGTGATTTAATCTCGCAACATTTCTTTGGGTTTACGGATAAATCGTTTCTTATTTTTCAAAAAAATGATTAATTAATTATTCTAACAACCTTTCAGTTTGGACTATTAATTAATTAATTATTGAAAATGAAAAATAGTATGAAGAAAGGGAAAGACACTACACTAGTAAGAGAGAGAGAGAGAGGGAATACGGTAATAGACGCATTCTTCGCCATTGTTGGTAGTAGCTAGCTACCTTGGTGGACGAGATCTATTGGGTACAGTAATTAATTAGATTAGCAATTTGGTAATGACTTTTTGTTACTGCTAAACCAATTGCTTAGACATGCAGAAATATGGAAAACGAAAGAGATTGGAATGGGTTAACAATGGTGGCGGTGAGGTCAAACAAGGGTCAAGGGTTGTAGTACACAGAAAGCAAGTCCTTTAAGTTTGATTTCATTTCATGAATTCATCATTCCATCTTTGTTTAATTTTGCTGCAGTTCCCATAAAAGATGTTGAAGTGTTATGCGGGCATTTAAAGCAACACAAACCATAACTCCAGTTAATTATTTCTATTTTTTTTTACCTTTTCTAGATAAAGATAATTAACACATGAGGAGTTTTTCTTTGTCTTTTTTATTATTATTATTTATTTATTATCGTATAATAATAGGTCGTTGTCGTAATTCCCACTTTTACTCCATGTCCATTTCTCGTGGGAATTCCGTTCTTTTTTTATATACTAAAAAAATTCCCTAATTTACGATACAGCATTGAAAAATGTCGACGCAGCATGTAGATTGTACTAATAGTTTCCTAAAATTAGGGGAAAATATCCTTTAAAGCTATAGCGGTTAATTACCTAAATTGAAACAACTATCTATGTCGTGTCTCTTTTTGTTTTCCATATTGGTATGCATTTCCCTCTGAAACCTAGCTACGATAGTTATTTGATACGCGTAAACTTTGTTCCTTGGAGGATTGTGAGCTAGCAATTTGCCACAATTTGACCATCATCATCTCCAATTATAACTTTTCCAAACGTCAAATTGCAATTTAATTATCTACGGTCCTTTATACATGGATTTTGCAACTACACAATTTGTGTGTCAATTTTGTATGAGAGTGACAGTGATATAATAATATTATGTATCCTTTCATCTCTCCCTATGGAAGGTTTAACGAATGCATCACCGGCAACAAATTTTGGTGATATTAGTCAATTCTTTGCTTCAATTAACTAGTGATTTTCTACTTGTCACATTGCAGAAATAAGCAAACAAATAATAATTGAAAAAAATAAAGAAATTCCGTTACACCAAACACAGCCCTATGATTATTAGGTAGAGTTGGTTGGGTTGCTTCATTTACAAACTCAACACATAAAAAAAAAATGAAAAAGTGTGTTCCTTGAGAATGTGGCTAGCTAGCTATGTATACTTCAAAATTCCTCCAACTTAATTTTGAAAAAAAAGAACAACAAATTTACCAAAGAAACTGAACATCTGGTAAAAATGTTCAACTATTGTAATTAACATTTACATGCAACGACGTTTGAATTGGAATTCAAAATTCTAAGGTCATAAGAACAGAATGCGGTTGGTAAGTAGTTGTAATATTAATATGTCAAAATCATTAGTCCCAGCCTAGGGCTCCACACATATACTTGCAAATTAAACAAAGGAATTTTTTTTAATTTTTTTGCTTCTTACTTGTTAAGAGTTTTGTGATATTAAAAATCAGTTGAACGTGATTCGTGTCTTGTTATTATTAGGTAAAGATTGTTGTTTCACATGATTACTACATTCCAACTCTTAATGCATGTAATTGGCTCAGCCAGTACTGTTTATGCCATTACATATATAACATGCATGGTCTAGAAACTTTACTGAATTGGGTATACATGTTTTGTATAGGGGTCAAAATACGGTATAAAACTATAAAATTCTCATTTTTATTCATATGCCAAACACACCTTTATGTTGAAGGAATTGTTTAGCTAGCTATGCCAAACTTCAAAATTCTCTTTTTTTCTGATTGGTAAAATTGTTTGGCTATTTTTTTTTTTTGTTTGATGGTACGTGTTTTTTGTTTGGTATGAGTTGGGGCTAACTTCTCAATAGTACATAGTTTTTGGTAGTTTCACAGTACACTAAAACCTTAATATATTTGACAAAAAATACTCTATCTTAAAAGAGAAAGCTTGTCAGCCCACTTTGAAACAATAGATTCCTAGTTGATTTTGTAAGCCCAGATCAATCCTTGTAAAAAATGGGTACATGAACATACCCTGACCAAATCTTAAAAAAATAAAGAACAAAAAAGAATCGATGTGATATCATAAAACTGAAGAAGTTATGCTATTTTCATAACATGATGTGATTAATGGATGCTATTTTCATAGCATGATGGAGCTGAGTTGAATGATAAAATAATATTTTAATTTTTGTAAAAAGTCTAATAACAGTTGATAGAAGGAGAGTTGAGTTAGAAAAATAACAGTGTTAGTTAAATATATTAGAACATATATTTTAAAATTATTGAATATGATGGATAAATAGAACAAATAAGGATCACTATTGATATATTTAAGAATAAAAAATGAATATAAAACTTAAAAGAGTTTAATTTTAATTTATTGTTAGAATTACATTCAATTATAAATTGACATATCAGTAAAAATCTTTAACTCAATCATCTATTAATTAAAAAATCTTATAATAATGAATATGAGTGATTGAATTACAAAATTTTTTATATTGTTAGTGTCAAGGTAGCTAGGATCGAGATTTTATGTAAGATCGAAATAGACGTACAAAATCGTATAATGTGAAATCGTGATATGAATCGTAAGATCCTACCGAAATAAAAATATGTAAAATATACATGATAAATAAATAAAATTGGTCATAACAAAAGTAAAAAATTCCAAATCCACAATTATCACCTTTGAACTCCAATTTAAAATGCATAAAAATAATATCAAATAATAAATTTAACCGAAAATAATTTTAGATTATGAGACATGTCAATAAACAAATTAGAATTAAAAAAAAATAGGTCGAGTTATGTATGTTGAAATCGTATGATCGTAATGTAACTCGTAGATCCTACTAAGTTGAACACAGGGAAGCATGGAGGTGAGATCGGGATCGGACAATCATAACAGGATCGTAAAATCGTGCGATTTTAAGAGTTAAATCGAGATAGTAGGTTAGTGTATTACAATTAGATTTAAAGTTAAATTTATATTTATATTAATAATATAATAATAATGAATGGAAACAATATTGTAAACTCTTTTTAAAAAACACAAAAATGCAAGTTTAAAAGAAAAGGGAAAAACAAAAAATTGTTGGGAGATGGAAGAGAGTAGAAAAGGATTGGGAGGGTGGTGAGTGGTGAGCATCGATGGGGAGGCAAGTCTGACACGGATCTGCTTCTGCTCCCTCTTCCTTCCTTCTTTCATCACTTACCAAATTGTCAAGCTTTTCGTCTGTTGACTTTCCCAGCCCTGTCTTTTTTTCTTAACACACATGTCATGTTCCTCTGTAGTACCATGCTTAACCATAACCTTTAATTAATCACCGAATAACACAAACAAATAAAAAATAATAAATATTTGTGCACTAATTAATTTCGTCGTACTAGATGCTAGTCAATATACATAACATTACTTGAGAAATGGTGATAATGATTCTGTGCAACCTGCTGCGGCCGTAGATAAACAGTGATGCTATCTGTACGTTCATACTGTCTGCATGTACGTCGGTAAATTAAAGGGGGAAGCGAGACAGTCCTATTTCTGAAGTAAAGGAATTTAGTTAAATTGCAAATTAAATAATGGAATTTAGTAAAATTATTGTGGTTTTCCCTTTTGCTGTTGATATTATTATAATTAGAATATTGTGATACAGAAATTACTTAGCAAATACCGCTCAAAGAAAAAGAGATTTAGAAATTATAAAAAAAGGTATAAGATTGAGGAATGTGAAGTGGTGAGAAAACACCAGGGAGAAAATGACAAGAAAATAATAAAAAAAAAGGGTACTAGTAGTACTTAAGCAATAAGAAAGAATCCATTGTGAGGGTGTCAATCCAAGTCAACTGGAACATTATGGTGGCAACCAAACCTTTTTGAGACCATCGATCTGGAGGCTATTCACTCATCAAACGGCTAAAACAATGCCCTTTGACCTCATTGATTTTATTGCCCCAACGTCCCACGGTTCAATAATAACACCCCCCGGTCCCACATCTCAGAAAAGGTCAATATTCCCATCTTCATACTACTGCTACTTTTACTTTTTCTTTTTGCACCATAAAAATGATAAAATAAATAATCTATGTAATTAGTTTTCAAAGTCTTTATAGTTTATATTCATCTAGTAGTATTTCTCATTCAACTTACTATTCCCTTCTTCATTTTGTGTTTTTTAAATACTTATTAGCTTGGAAAGAGTTGAAATAAAAAACTAATTTTCTTTCTCCATCGGCAATCGCACCAAAGTTTGACGATAACAGGGAAAAGAGGGAGGGCTAACGTGACAGAGCGGTCACCTAGTGGACCAAACCAGCCACTACCTATTTTCCATTTTATTTTTCTCTCTTTCTCTTTGGCGTCATTTGACCAAGGTACCCCTATGACCAGCACCACCTCTTTATCACCACACCCGCAATCCCTCTTTCCATTTCTTCTCCTCATTTTCTCTTTCTTTCTTTCTTTCTTTCTTGGATGGTGTAGCAACTATGGCAGTGGAGCTCATGATGGGTAATTACAGGAACGAGAATAGCTTCTCTGCGAAATTAGCAGAAGAGAATGCTGTGAAGGAAGCTGCGTCAGGCTTAGAGAGCGTTGAGAAGTTAATCAGGTTGCTTCAGTCACAGCAACACCAACACCAACACTTTCACTCATCATCATCACCTTCTTCTTCTTCTTCGCCTCAAAAATCTTCCATGGAAATCGAGATGGATTGCAGAGCTGTAGCAGACGCCGCCGTTTCCAAGTTCAAACGGGTCATTTCCTTACTGGGCCGAACCCGAACCGGCCACGCCCGGTTCAGAAGAGCCCCAATTTCTCCCCAACAACAACAAGCTCCGGAATCTCCTATGGTGTTTCACGCGACGCCGTTACAGCAGATCCCAGCACTACCAACACAGCAGCAACAACACCCTTTGATCCCCAAAACCGGTGCGGTGATGGAGAGGAAGGACTCTTCGAAAACAATCAATTTCTCGTCGTATTCTTCACTCACCGGCGCCGGCGACGTTGAGGTTGCGAAAAAGCCGTGCGCGTCGTCGCCGGCGTCGGCGTTTCAGATCACGAACATGTGTTCTCAGGTTTCATCTGCGGGTGGGAAGCCTCCGCTTTCTTCGTCTTCGTTGAAGAGGAAGTGTAGCTCTGAGAATTTGGGTTCTGGCAAGTGCGCCAGTTCCTCTGGCCGCTGCCATTGTTCTAAGAAGAGGTACTAAAAATTAAACCCTTTTATATATTTTTTTAATTAATTTATTTAAAACTGAGAATGTTATGTGATATGTGTGTGGATTGGATTGAACAGTAGAAAAACGAGGTTGAAGAGAGTGGTGAGGGTACCGGCAATAAGCTTGAAGATGGCTGATATTCCACCTGATGATTATTCTTGGAGGAAGTACGGTCAGAAACCCATCAAAGGGTCCCCTCATCCAAGGTTGCTTCCTATACAGTACATCAAATATTTATGATTTAATTATTATTATTATTAAGAAACGATTTCTGAATTTATTTTTCTGATTTTCAATCGTGCGAGTGAAGGAGAATCATCAGTTTTATTCTTGTGTATATGCTAATTAGATTAACGTGCTCGTTGACCCTTTTAATTAAGATTAGATTCCTTGACCCTTTCAATCTACTAGCTACTACTAAACCCCTTATTGATTTTAATTATTAATATGAATGATATCAGGGGATACTACAAGTGTAGCAGCGTAAGAGGGTGTCCTGCGAGGAAGCACGTGGAGCGAGCTCTTGATGATCCATCTATGCTTGTTGTCACCTATGAAGGCGAGCACAACCATTCCCTCTCTGCTCCTGAAGCTACTAGTCTTATTCTAGAATCTTCTTAAACTAATCACATCTTGTACTACTGCAATTATACAACGTAACTACTTCCCTCACCCACTCATAGGACCCTTATTTAATTAATTTGGTCTCGAAGGAGATTTGATTTATGGATGGGTGTTGTTCAATGCCACTACTGCTGTACAATGTTGGATTCCTTTTTTATTTTTTAGCTTTCTCGTATTCTTCAAAGACACCGAATCCACTGTCTATGTAGAAGTAATTTATTTTATCTGCATACAAAAAAGAAAAGGGTGTAGGTAGCAGTGGTGGATTTGGTAACGGACTTTAATTCCGAACACAGAAAAGAAAAGGAAAGAAAGAAAGAAAGTGGGGTTTATTGCTTTTATTTTCTTTTTGGTTTAATTGCTACTTGTATAGTATAGTAGTTGCTTTTATCTGTGGTGCATGTGTTGGATGCTTATCTCATCCATCCTATTTTTTCAACTTTAAAAATGGGGTGAGTTTCAATGCTGAGGAGCTCTTCTTCTTTGAATTATTGTTGTTTTTTTTAATTCCAAGAAATAAAAAGTGGGAGAGAGAGAGAGAAGAAAAATCAAGGAAAGAGACGCAGTCAAAGAAGTGGCAGAAAGAGAAAGAGAAAGAGGACGGGGGGCAATGCATTGTCGTGTTTAAGACGGTTGACTAAAACAATGAGAGTGGTTGGCACTTGGCAGTTGGGACCGCTATTGAGGAGGAGGAGAGGAGTGAATGAATTGAAGATGTATCATTTTTTAGGTCTTGCGGGTAAGAAAAATGAATGGTACTATAGTTTTGTTTACTTTTTCATTTTACTTTGGTTAGTTTCTAATAAAATAGTTAGAATGTCAAACTTGTTCAATGGACTTATACTGCTAGTATATGCAAAGAGGTGGAGGTGGTGAGAGGGAAAGGAGAGGGAGAAAAGCAATAGAGTATTGAATGCGATTTGGAGAAGAGGGTTGGTTAGAAATGCTGCAGAATATATAGAAGAAGTACAGTGGAAGAAAGATTTGAGGAGAGGATGAGGTTTGAATTTGATGGTATCAAAAGAAAGAAAGGGTCTTGCTGTGTGTGGGAAAAACCTGTGGCAAAAGTCAGAATTGGTGGGTAGGTTTGGACTATAATTAATTTAAAATTGATAAGTTGTAGCGCTGAAAGGGTCCTACTCCTACCCTTGTTGGCAATTTTGTTCCTTTTCTTCCTCTGCCTTTGCCTTAACGTCAAATTTGTTTGTTTATATTATTATTAGCTTAGCCCCATTCAATATTCATCCATCTTGGTAGATTTCACTATTCATATGCACGTGACATGACCTCCTCAAACATACATTTTAAATTCTATAAAAAATTCTCGTGTCTTATTGTCTTCTCTTTCCCTTTTCTATTCTTCGTGGCACTCCAATAATCATCAAGTTACTCATGTTGAAGTCTCCTCCAATTATAATTTTTTAGAGTTCGTCTCAGTGCCATCTGCATTATCATATAAGAGTTTGATGCAACTGGATTAGAATATACTATCTAATCTTCTCAACAATAATATAATAATTCTATTGACTTATAATCTATGAGCAATTTGAGTGTACACTTACACTCCCTTCATATATTTTTTTAATAAAATATGTATTTAGAAAATAATTTTCAAAATATGCCTCAAACTAATGTTCTAAATTTGAATGATGATGCTAAAATTGCTTACTTGAATAGCACTATTTAAAAAAGTCTTAGGCGTCTTATACTTTACATATCTCTCTTTTGATCACTTCATACACATTTCTTGTTATGAATAGATGGTATTTTAACTTTGATTGAAATTGTCATATAAAGTGGAAACTTAATCACAGTTCAATTTAACTATTAAATAAAGGTCATTATTTCTATCTTAGCAAAAACCAGACAAACTATTGGAGCAGATATATGAATCATTCATGAAAAGGACATAATCTCTTTCATTAGAAGCATTCAATTAAAATTAAGAAAGAAGAAAAATCATGGAATTGTAGTGGATGTGATGTGGACACGAAGACACAAGTTCATAGTGAATAATCCTCTGAATACAGCCATTTTATTCGACATTATACATGGGAAGTTGCAACGCGTCATGGCTCTAACACAATGAACACAACATCATCATGCCCTTCCATGAAATACATTGCACCAACCAAATTATTGCCTCTGTAGCAAAACCTCAACCTTATGTCTCTACAATGCCCTTTTATTTTTTTCTCCCTAGAATTTTTCGGTTTCATTTAAATTAAATATTCTCTATTATTCGGCCCAAGAAGCTTCTACAATTAATAGCCCATAAATTAAAAACGGAAAAAATTAGAGTGATAGAACCACCTTTCTGAGGCAAAATGGTTATAGCTTGAGGAAGCATGAGGTCCTGATAAGATGGAAGCACCCCCTGATGGATTCTCTAAGAAAGATTATTGATGATGATAACAAAGGGGTAGCATACCTTTCTTTCGGTTTCTTTTTCCTTTCTTGGGCCCAGGCCCCGACTATTTACCAAAAATAAAAGAACCACCTTTCTTGCTTTTGAGTTGCCCAAGCCCAATGCTGCATCCATATGGGTGAAAAAAGAATTGTCACGTGATAGCGTGTGGGGCAGGGTAGCGTAATTTTGACGCGAGGTTCGGAAATTATAAAAAAAAAAAGAAAGAAGAATAGAATAAGATTGACTTAGGTGAATCCAAAAAGTGAAGAAATCTGCTGTGTGGGGACATGCTGGTGGTACATGAAATCGTGACCGTTAGTTTTAATCACGGCAGTTAGTTTTAGAGATAAACCATCGTGATTCGTGAATAGTAGAATCAAACAAGTTGGGTAGAGAGAGAGGGGTTAAGGATTATATATATATATATATATATATATATGATAGGCGATGAAAACCATTTCCTTCAATCTTTGCTCCGCCATTGAGACATTGTTTGTTTCTTTGTTGAAATTAGTGATTACATTCGGAGCAGAGAGGAAAACTGTGTGTGTTGAAGCGCGTGAGTTTGTGCGTAAGAAGAAGACCAAGAAGAAGACGAAGATGTCTGGTATTGCTCGTGGAAGGCTCGCTGAGGAGAGGAAGTCATGGCGTAAGAACCATCCTCATGTCCGTATCTTCTTCCTTCTCCTCTTTTCCTCCTTCTCTCTTTCATTCTTTCCTCTTTCTCGTTCTACTCTTTCATACTAATACCATTCTTGTGTTTTTCTCTCAATTTTTTAGGGTTTTGTTGCCAAGCCTGAGACGCTTCCTGATGGTACCGTCAATTTGATGGCATGGCATTGCACAATTCCTGGCAAGCCCGGGGTTCGTTTTCTCTATCTCTCTCTTTCGCTCTCGCTATTGCATGTTTCCATTTCATCTTTCTACTTCTTGTTTTTTAATTTATCAAATCACACTTTGTCGAATTTTCTTTCATTTCTGTATACTAATATGATTAGTTTTTTGCTTTGATATTCAATGCTTACAGCTGAGTTGAACCAGTGATAAGAACTGACCTTTTTGTAATCAATTTTGTATTTCATAATCTTCTCCACACAGTTTAATCATACTGTTTGCTATTTGTTCAACCTAAATTACATTAACGAAGATAAAAACTACATTGAGTTTTTTTTAATCTAATTTCCATTGATAAGATTGGGTTTAAGGGTTGGATATTGGTATTATCTTAACGGAGGGGTAAAACCGTAAAAGTAGAGGGAAGGATGCCATGCACATTGAGTGGACGGAATCTAGATGAATTGATCTATTTCATACATGAATTTTACATTTTCAAAGCAAAACTAATGGTTCATTTTCCAAGTATATATATAGAACAATTAGTTTACAACTAGAGAGATTCACCTTGTGGTTTTTCGTAGAGCTGGGTTATTGGATTGTTTCCTTGTGCCCTTGTTTGTGAGACCAATTTGATTAACATTGGAGTATTGGAGGATGCTTCTCTGAGCACTGTTGATGGAATTAGTGATGGTATGTTACTCTCCCCAAAAAAGAGAAGAAGGCAAAGACAGTACCCTTTAAGTCATAGATACTGTCATTTTTCTGTTCTGTTGCATTTGGCATAGATAAGATCATGGAAATTACTCAAATATTTTTGTCATTGAAGATTTATATGAATGGATCATTTTCTCTGATTTCATGTCATGCATTAGATTTGCACATGAAAACTAAGCCGCTTGTTGAATGGTACACATGATGTTTACTTCATGGTAATCATCTTGTGAGTTATATTTGCTGCAGACTGATTGGGAGGGTGGTTATTTCCCACTTACCATGCACTTCAGTGAAGACTACCCTAGCAAGCCTCCGAAGTGTAAATTCCCTCAAGGTTTCTTCCACCCTAATGTTTATCCGTCTGGAACTGTTTGCTTGTCTATACTTAACGAGGATAGTGTAAGTATAACTCTCTTGATGATCTCAAGTATTCTTATAGCTAGTACAGTATGAAATTAGTTTGCATCCGAGTTAATATATTTGTGTAATTATTATACATATAGGGGTGGAGACCAGCTATAACAGTGAAGCAAATTCTTGTGGGCATCCAAGATCTGCTTGACCAGCCAAATCCTGCTGACCCTGCCCAAACAGAAGGATATCATCTATTCATCCAGGTAACTAACCTGAAAATCTTACCTTTTTCTGTTGGAGAACCTATAACTAACAGTTAACTTCAAGGAGCAAAAAGAACAGATGACTGAGTTTAATTAATTAAAGAAGAGTGTTCTTTTTCGTGGTGTGTGGGGCAGGAGGGAGAGGGGTTGTGGAGGCAGTAATGTACATTTCAAAATTCCATGTTATGCAGTCCTACTCGCTAAGGATATTAATTTGTTTGCTTACCAAATTGAATCTTGAGGTTAATGAACATAGTGCAATGTATAGTTGTTAAAGTCCTACTATTTGTGATTCAAATTGTACGGTTCGATACGAATCAGCAACCCGGCGAATCAGACAATGGACTGAATTGGGGATGAATCTGAATGAATTGTTAAGTACATATTTCATGTTTTTAAAGCACTTTTTTATTTTATTTTATTTTCTAGACTTGCAGTTTTATTATTCAGGCTTTTTGCAAATATACAAAACGATTTATGATTCATAAATTGATCAAAGGATATAATGATACAATTCACGATTTGACACTATGGTGCAATAAGAAGAATAGGTGCTGGGAAAGGGTTTCGTCATATGCCGTATATTAAGTAGTTTAAATCTGAACTTTATTTCCTTACTGGATAGGGTGCAAATTATCTTTCTTGTCATCAACGGTGTCTTTACGTTGCAATACTTTTATGCAGGATGCGGTAGAGTATAAGAGAAGGGTCCGGCAGCAGGCAAAGCAGTACCCACCTCTGGTGTAGGGCCATATCTGCTTGGATTTAGGAACTATGTGTAGTATGGTAGATGCTGTCTTGTTCTGTGTTAAAACTGTTCTACGATTGTTGGCTGCCATACATAAGATGCAGACTCTCTTGCTTTGACTAATTGGTGCTTACTCTCAGTTCCGGATAACGTGTTAATATTATAGCAGTGTGAAAGTCAACCAATAATATTTGTTGGCGACACTTGCTGTGCCTGATGTTCGCTGGTACATTTCTATAAGTGGGGATGATTTTAGTGTGATCAATTTGCTTTTGGAATGATGTTTTTCTATTCATAATTTGTTGTTTTCAAGCATAGACCTATTGGACACTTGACTGACACCCGTTGCAATTTTCATTATCACTGAATTTTGCTTCCTAATCCTAGGTGATGATGATGAAGCTCTTTGGTCTAACAATGTGCTTCATTGGCATGTTTTATGACTAGTTCCATATTTTCCTTGATTGTCACTTCCTCCCCCAAGTCATATTCGTAATCCATCACGGTCTAATAATAAATTATTTCCACTCGTTCCACTCAGGTACCTGGCTCAATGTGTTGTGGATCTCATAATGAAGTGCAGTTGTGCCAATTTCGACCCTGTTCAAATAGTTTGGTTAGCCAATTAACTATGTGGCTTGCTTTCTCCAGCTTTTTCTGGAATCGATAGCCCATAAATTTGAAAACGGAATGCCCAATCTTATAGAACCTACATTGCTTCTGACTGGCCCAAGCCCACTACACTATCAACATTTCGGGATTTATTTATGTGTCAAGGGAAAAATTGCATAGTATTTGGTGGAAAATAAAGAACGTTGACGATTGACGACGACCCCAAAAAGGCGATTTTGTTGCTTCCGCCACTTTCACCATTTCTTTTATAAAATTTTGAAATTAAAAATGTAAAATCTCTTAAGTATTAAGGATATTAATATCTTTAATTATTACCTTTTTGAATTTAATTTTCATGTATATAAATTTTTTATATAATTATATAAGAGCATTGCTATATGTACAATGAAAAACAATCAAAACAGTTAATATCTCATGCACAATTAATATTATGTAATGTGCACAACGTATATCACATATTATGTACAATATATTTCACAGGTGTAAAGAAAGATGATATTGCAACATGTGATATATATTATGTATAGCATGTTATATATGGTGTGCATAATATGTAATATATGTTTTGTATATTACATATTGTGCATAGTATATTGTTGTTTTGACTGATTTTTTATTGTGTCCCAAGATTTTTTGGATCGTCAAGATAATACTTTCTCTTTTTTATTATCTTAAATAAATCAAAATTAAATTTTAATTGTTTATATTAACGTATTTAAACCTGAATAATGTTTAACAAAGAAAATAAAGAAAGAGGTAGAGCAAAGAAATTACCACGTGATAGCGTGAGTTTGACGCGAAATTAGGAAAAGAAAAAGAAAAAGAAAAAGAAAAGGAATAAGATTGACTGAGTGAGAATGAGAAGGTGGATGGATGACAAACAATCTTGGTAATATGAATCCAAAAAGTGGAAAAATCAGCGGTGTGATGTGGGGCATCACGGTTTTCACATGCAATCAGGACCGTTGGTCTTGAGAGAGATTACACTGTGATCCGTCAAAAGAGAACAGGTTAGTTGGGCATATAAAGTGAGAGAGAATATCGAATTAGGAATTGGAGGAAAATATATATATGAGAGGCGACCCATTGTTCCAATCTTTCTTTGCTCCGCCATCGACATTGTTTGTTTCTTTGTTAAATTAAATAAATTGGTGATACACTAATTGGGAGCAGAGAGAAAAGACGATAGCGTCGAAGCGCGAGTGAGCGATTAAGAAGACCAAGAAGACGAAGAAGAAGAAGAAGATGTCTGGTATTGCTCGTGGAAGGCTCGCTGAGGAGAGGAAGTCATGGCGTAAGAACCATCCTCATGTCCGTATCTTCTTCCTTCTCTCTTTCATTCTTTCCTCTTTCTCGTTCTACTCTTTCATACTAATACAATTCTTGTGTTTTTCTCTCAATTTTTAGGGTTTTGTTGCCAAGCCTGAGACGCTTCCTGATGGTACTGTCAATTTGATGGTCTGGCATTGCACAATTCCTGGCAAGCCTGGGGTTCGTTCTCCCTCCCTCTTTCTCTCTCTATATATATATATTATTGCATGTTTACTGAAATTTTTGGTTCGATCTTCAATGCTACACCTGAGTGAAATCAATGATAAGAACTGACCTTTTTGTAATCATTTTTATATTTGATACTCATGTCCACAGAAAGTTTAGTTATGTTGTTTGATACTTGTATTGAAAAACACATTCTGTCTTTTTTTATAAAAACGAATTTTACCATTCTTTTCTGTTTTTGACCAACCTCTATTGGTTAGATTGTGTGGGTAAGTGCTGGATATTAGTATCTTCTTAACAGAGGAGCATAAGAAGAGAGAAGGGGCTGAGGAGAGGATTCCATGATTAAATATGAAGTGGTAGGAAAGTAGAGGAATTGAAGTCTTTTCGTGCTTGAGTTTTACATTTTTCAAGGATAAACTAATGATTCGTTTATCAAGTCATATACATAGCAATTAGTCTACTACTAGAGAGAATCACCTGGTGGTTTTTTGTAGAACTGAGTTGTTAGCTTGTTTTGTTGTGCCTATGTTGGTGAGACCAATTCGATTAAAACTTGTAGTATAGGAAGATGCTTCTCTGAGTGCTGTTGATGGAATTAGTGGTAGCATGGTAATCATATCAGAGAATATCACGGGTTTGACAAAGAGGGTTACTTAGTTTTTATTAGTTTATATGTGAGATGCTAATACCTGCTATGTGATTTTATGGCTTTTTTTTAAAAAAAAGACTTAATATTTAATGATTTTGTGATTTTTGAGTCTAATATAAGTGTATAACTTTGGTGGTAATTCTATGAAATTGATTTTATTAATTATTGATCTAGAATATCACTTCATTTATATTATATATATTATAGATCATATAAAATCAATTAATGTACTCGTGATTCGATAACCTTGAGTGGTAGTGTGTTATTCACCTCTTATGCCTGTTGAAGAAATGGGAGAAGAAGGAAAATACATGCCCTCTAAGTGACACATTTCCCTGCTGCATCTAACATGGACTAGGCCATAGAAATTACACAAATATTTTATCATTGAAGAATGATGTCAACGAATCATGTTCTCTGATTTCATGCAATGCATTAGATTTGCACGTGAAAATTATGTTGCGTGTTGAATGGTAGGGATGTTGTTTACTTCATGGTAATGTTTTGCATGTTTTTTGCTGCAGACTGATTGGGAGGGTGGCTTTTTCCCACTTACGATGCACTTCAGTGAAGACTACCCTAGCAAGCCTCCAAAGTGTAAATTCCCTCAAGGTTTCTTCCACCCTAATGTTTATCCATCTGGAACTGTTTGCTTGTCTATACTTAACGAGGATAGTGTAAGTATAAATAACTCTTGATGATCTCAAGACTGCTTGAAACCAGTATAATGTGTGTTTAGTTTGCGTCCGGGATAACATATTTATGGAATTATCATATACACATACAGGGGTGGAGACCAGCCATAACAGTTAAGCAAATCCTTGTGGGCATCCAAGATCTGCTTGACCAGCCAAATCCTGCTGACCCAGCCCAAACAGAAGGATATCATCTATTCATCCAGGTACTTTCCTTGAAAAATTCTACTTTTTCTGTTGGAGAGCTTATAATTGTACTTAGTTACACTTAATCAAGCAAAGCCTGGGGTTAGTGTGCGGTTAATTTACTTTTCAAAATTACCATGAATGAAAACATACTCTCTAAGGATTTAATCATAAGTAGTAAGCAGTATATTATGTAGTATAAACATGACCTTTATTTCCTTACTGGATAAGGTGCAAAGTTTTGTTTCTCATTATCAAAGGAGGCGTCTTTACATCATAGTGGTTTTATGTGCAGGACGCGGTTGAGTATAAGAGAAGAGTCCGGCAGCAGGCAAAGCAATACCCGCCTCTTGTCTAGTGACATTATCTGCTTCCTTTTAGGAACTATTAATTCTTAGTATGGTAGATGTTGTCTGCTACCTCTTAGTTCTGTGATTGTTGCCTGCCATACATAAGATGCAGACTCCTATTTGTGCTCACTACTCTGTCTCTCTCCCAGGTTCGCATAACATGTTAATATATAACAGTGTGAAAGTCGACCAAAAATACTTGTTGGCGACACTTGCAGTGACTCATGCTCGCTGGTACATTTCTATAAGTGTGGATAATTTAATTTCAGTGTGATGAATTATTTGACTGCTTCTTTGGAATGGTGTTTTCTATCTTCATAATTTGTTGAATCCATTGTGGAGATCAAATCCAACCATAGACCTATGGATTTGTCACCCTAACAGTTGAATGCCTCCTCATTCACCCATGTCCCCTTGCAATATACTACATTGCTTCCTAGGTGATGATTACTGCTTGATTGGTGTCGATTGTGGATTCTTCCCCCAACATAAAGGAAAAAAGAGCGGGGAGAAGAATATTGATAATATTCGTAATCCATCAAGGTGTAGTAATATGAAATTAGTTCCACTCGTTCAATATTAGTTCCTCCCCTATGCATTATGTAGATTTACATATTTTTAAACGATGCCTCTTTAAACCAATATTAGTACCGCCAGTTTACTCGATCTTGTTATTATTATTATTATTATTGTGAAATTGACATAGTTTGAGAGCCATAAGATGAGACACACACAACACAAGGCATTCTCCACGCAATGCGCGCATAGATAATTTTATTGATTTATTATTATTTATTGATGTTTGCTCGCGGTTAGTACTCTAATAGTAATATATTTCCTCGTGGCTTGCGTGGTTGCGACAACAAGACAAACTTGGACGTGGTAGCATTTTAATATAGTACTATATGCACACTCGCACACAATTTTAATAATAAAAAACCTAACACCACAGTTTCAATGTGGATGGACCAACGACCTACTAATTCATTAACTAATTAGAGAAATTAGAGAGCATGGCCAGAGACATAATAAAAAAATCAGCTAAAATAGTTAATAAATAGGAATTTGAGTCACAATCATCCAATCCATTAAAAATATACTCATGTTTAGAAATGCTATTTGGGTCATAAAGTGTTAAGTGAGCTTTGTTGGCTGTTTTAGCTGATTTTTTTTGTTGTGCGCCAAGCATTTGTACTAATTAAATACCAGAGCTCATCTAATATCCACGCAAATACAGATGAAGTGATATCGACCCATGCAAATTCTTCACATTTATACAACTTAGGGGTCTTCATCATCAATGTTTATAAGCACGAACGATTTGGAGAATCAAATGGACTCCACAGATTTAATTCATTAAATTGTATATTAAAACATAATTTAAGAATGTTTAAGAAGAGCCTAGCTATATGAACCTTTAGCATTACTCAATAAACAAACAAAGATTATGAGAGTATGAGCAGAGTCACAAGAAAAACCACAAGAATCTCAGTACCTGTATCCCGCCAAATGTCCCATCTACATTTGAATGTAAAATAAATAAAAAATTCATTTTCCTTAAGGAAAGGAAAAGTGTCCACATTAATATTTTAGATACAAATGAAATCAATATATGGAGGTTCATATGTTAATCATAGATGGGAATTTCAATTATGTATGAGGATAATATGATTAGCACAATATTATTCAATATTTAGCAGCATCTTGTACATACTTCAAAAATCAAAACAAATCAAAAGCAAAGCCTGCAGAATGGTTCTCAGAGAAAAATTCCTCAGTAAAGGTGTCATTGTTGCTTAATTCACCGTTCGTTCACCTCTAGAAAGTTTCAATGACTTGAGTTCCTGAATCAAGTCCATGATATTGTTGTAAGAAGAACCACCAACTTGAATTGCCTTCTTTGCTGCAACACTCAAATCCTTAGCCCTTCTCCTCATCTCTGCATCTTCCTCTGTTCCAGCCATCATCACAGCAATGGCATTCCCAATGTCCTCTTTCTTCACAACCTCACTCCCAAAGTCATTCCACTCTCTCCATTCTTTGGCTCCCACAGGCACCCCAATCCTCAGCACATCAACCACAAGCTTCTCGTTGAAGAAATGCTCAGCAAACAGAGGCCATGTCACCATTGGCAACCCTGCATTTACACTCTCAACAACTGTGTTCCATCCACAATGAGTCACCAACCCTCCAATTGCAGGGTTCTCCAGAATCAGAAGCTGAGGCGCCCAACCCCATATCAAGTACCCTTTGTCACTTCCTCTCACTCTCTTTTCGAATTCCTCAAGAAATCCCCCATCTTCGCCGTTTTCATCGTTCTTCCTCACCACCCAGATGAAGTAATGCCCTGAAGATTCGAGTGCGTGTGCTATCTCAACGAGCTGAGACTGAGGGAACTTGTTCATACTCCCAAAGCTAACATACAGAACAGAGCTCTCTGGCTTTGAATTCAGCCATTTGAGCCACCCTTCTTCTTCTTCTGATTTGGTCTGTCCCCTTGCAGCCTTATCCGAAGCATCTTGATTCGCCCACAATGAAACTGGTCCTAGCCCCCAACTCTTAGTCCCCATCACCTTCTTGTAATGGTCATGGTAATCGCTCTCAAGCTCATAGAAGCTATTGAACAGAGATCCATAGCTTCTCTTCTCTGACTCCTTAATAATCCTCATCAGTTGAGTGTAATCATTTGGGGCTCGAAGCCAAACAGGTAGCTGCAATCGCGTCATCTCCAATTTATGCGGCAAGCCGGGGATAACAAATTTGGCATCAGCATCATCTGAATCAACTTCCAAATGGGGCGAGAACTGTTCGACAGCATGTGCTGCAGATCGAGCGAGGTAGCTTGCTCCATGAAACATGATCCTAGGAATTCCGAGCTTGGCTGCAGCATCAACAGTCCAAGGATAGAACATGTCAGTGACTATGAAATCAGCTTTGAGATCAAGGAATAGCTGTTCAATCTCTGGCTGCAAGATGGCCAACCCCATGTAGATTTTTGGGATCATCTCGCGAGGCGTGTCCACGTTGAAGGATTCGAAACCAACAGGAATCCCAACTTTGGCAGCAGGGAACTTGATGGGGTGTGTTCTGATGGGTCGTCCTCGGGTGGCGTCGAGGTCGATGGATTTTTGGAAGACGGAAGTGTTGTGTGAGGTGGTGATAATGGTGACATCTACGCCGTGAATGGCGAAGGTTCTGGCCATGTCAACAAGGGGGATTATGTGACTTGTCGACAAGAATGGAAGGAAAATTGCCTTCAGCTTCGCGTCTTCAGGGGTTGTGGCCTTGTTATTATTCTCCATTGGAACAATAATATAATTGCTTCCTTCTTTTCTTGAATTAGGCTAAAAGTAAGTAGTGAGTGAAAGTGAAGACTGAAAGACTGCCTATATAGAGAGGAAGCAGACAGGGACGGATCAATGTATTGGACTATGGGGCCCCCACTAGATTCTTATTTATTTAGTTAAAATATATATAAATGTATACATTTTGCCCCCATTATATTATTAAATTTGCCCCAACAGTATAAAAAAATTAAAAAATATCATCTTAAATTTATATATATTAGTGATACAATATTTTTATTTCCATTATTAAAATTTTCTGGATCCATCATTTAACATATGATTCAACAGGCAACGCAATGCATGGCATGGAATATAGTATAAGCTAATAAAATAAACAGAAGTTAGTTGGAACAACACTTTTTCAGCCAAAATAATTAATAAAGTCCATTTAACATTTTATAGTCCAAATAACATTTTAATTATGGATATATTTTTAATGAACTAGATGATTGTGGTCCAAATTTTTATTTATGAACTGTTTTGACTAATTTTTTACTGTGCTCTCTATCGATACTCTAAAATAAAATAATCATCTAACGAGACTCTCGTGGCATTTTCGTGTCTTTATTTATTGTCATAGTTAGTCTCGTGGCGTGTCTCATACAAGGACCAAGCACAAGTAGAAATGTTTTTCACTGACTAGTACTTAAAATAATACAAAATATAATTTTCAAGTTTAAGAAAACAAAACCGACCTTAGCTCAGTTAGTAGAGCGGAGGACTGTAGTGGGGTAATATCCTAGTAGAAATCCTTAGGTCGCTGGTTCGAATCCGGCAGGTCGGAGTCATATTTTGTCTTTTGTCTTCAAGAGAAGATTTCCTTTTAATCCAAATATGTGGCAAATTGTATACATTTTTTAAAATTGTTTTGTTTATACTAACATAATCCAATATTTATTCTTACTCAATCAAATTTTGTGAACTAGTGATTGATTTTGGAAACACTTTCAATTACATCTTCACTAAATAATCAATTAGAGTTGGTCCATTAATTATTTTATCAAACCTTATAACTAATTTTTGAGTGTTAATACATAATTATGATATTTATGTATTAACTTATTATATAGGATTAGATAACATGATTTTTCGTTAATAAATTCAATATTTGACATAAATACACGTGCTGAAGAAATTAAATCATTAACCTTAATTTTGGAGAAGTGTATACAAAAAATAATGAGATTTAAACCAAATCTCACATTCAAGCCTTTATGCTCCTAATATTTTTATTTTTGAGAAGAAAAAAAAAAAAAAAAAAAAAAAAGAAGATAGCTAGTAGCATAGTACTCTGATAAGGCGAAAAAAATTCAATTTTTAGGGCAAATTTCGTGTGACGCGTGAGCTTCGAATTCGATGGACGACATGGCTGCTTACTACTCACAGCCTCAACCCCTCACTTATCAGTACTACCAGCACCCTCCGCCGCCACAGCTCGTGGCGGTGGTGCCACCGCCACCGGGCGCGGCTCTCCCGCCGGCGCATCACCACCTGCACCCTCCGTACGTGCCTCACCACCACCAGCAACCAACGTTCACCTCCTACGGCTCTCCGATTCCTCCGCAATCTCCGGGCAACGAGGTTCGCACTCTCTTCATCGCTGGCCTTCCCGAAGACGTTAAGCCCCGCGAAATCTACAATCTCTTCCGCGAATTCCACGGTTACGAGTCCTCGCATCTTCGAAGTCCCAACAATTCCTCTCAGGTATGGATCACTCGCTTCAATGTGCAAAACAATCGTGATCCTGCTAAATATTTCTTTGTTTTTCTTTCATTGATTTATTGATTTGTTAATTTTGGTTGATTGTTTGTGTGGTGGCAGCCTTTTGCTTTTGCTGTGTTCGCGAATCAGCAGTCCGCAATCATGGCAATGCATGCTCTCAATGTAAGGAGCTTTGTCCTTAGTTGATTGTTTTATTATGTTTGATTTTGTGTTTAGTGGAATGAAATAATTTGATCGGTTATTTAGTTTGTTGTGTCATGTGAGAGCATATGGAAGTTTTTGATGTGTTCTGGTTTTCTAAGTGCTTGGCTTTAATTGGTTTTGTTTTCAGGGGATGGTCTTCGATCTTGAAAAGGGGTCAACTCTTTATATTGATCTGGCAAAATCCAACTCCAGAGCTAAGCGCACGAGGATAGGTGTGTGGTTTCTTAGCCATTTAGAAACGTTTATACTTTATAATTGAAGTGTTTAAGAGAGTGATTGTGGCTGGAATGCTATCTTGTGTATGCGCACCTCGGCACCCGTGCATTTGAGAGTCAAATAATCTCCATAACCATGATAATATGGACTTAGGCTTATGGGTGCCCTAATACATGACAACATATTGATAGTTGATTTCTTATGATCTCTACATAAGATGATTTTGAATTGTGTTTGAGTGGTTGATATACTCCCAGCATGTATGATTCACTATGAAGCTATATAAGTCTACATTGATATCACTCTAATCGTAAACCAGGCGACTATTGGTCTTTCTGATAATGATTTTTTTTTCTCCATTGTCTTTAAATGAATTCTTGCATCTTTTCAATATTTCAAGTGGTTACAATTAAATTTTATTGATTGGCTGTTCTTGACATACAGATGATGAGAGAGCTGGCTCAGATAAGAAAGCTAGAGGATCATGGGCCTCTACGGATTCTGGTAAGATGATGTTACTAGATTGTTATAGTGCACAAGTTGTTCTCTGTGTATGTGGCTTGTGTGATTTTTAGTTCTATCTTTTTCATTTGATATTGTGGCATTGCTATGTGCAATTCAATGTCTAATCTCTTGCTTGGAGACCAGTTAACTACTGACCACACGAAGGACACTTTTACCTATGAGCTCACTTTGCACATGTTTTGCACTCTTCGGCACTAGCAGGTGTTGGCAACATTCACATGCCTGGAATGGGTAATTCTGCTTTCAACATGAACACGATTGGTTATTCATCTGCACAAAGGTCATCTGCACTACTTAATCACAGCTTTATTACATGGAAGTGATTGCTTCTTATTTGCGAAAGGCACTGTTTTCAATGAGAAACATCATTCTAGCTTCAGTTGGGGAACTGTAACTTTGCTAGAAGAAATTACTAATGTGTTATGAAACACATAGATTTGCTTTATGAGTTGTTTTACTTGCATTTCACGCTATCTCATCTGCTTATTTGTTTATTTGTTTTCTGCAATAGTCATGGGAAGGCTGATGGGAACACTCTGAACGGTAGTCTATATGAAAATCTGGTTAGTATCATAAAGTACTCAATTCATCGTTTTTAGATCTTCTTGATTTATTTTTATGCTATTATGTGCTTTGAATTGTTATACCTTTTATCACACTTGAACTAACTATTTGCTGCCCCCTTAAAATGTGCTCAAAAATTTTTTTTGCCCCTTTCTCTGGTTGGTGTTGGTTGGAGAGAAGTTTCTTCAGAAGTGAGATCCCCTCCCCTCTCTCCTTTTTCCTTTTTTTCTGCCCTCCCCAAACCCTATCAGGAAGTGCATTGGACTACCATATTTTTATATATATATTGATATAAGGAAATGATAGAGATAAAATTGCAATTTCTTCTCCCATTCAACATTAATTGAGTCATGTCACTTAAAGCACCTTTTTCCTCAATTATTAGACAAATAGTACTGTTCTATTTAGTATTCACATAGTAGTTTCAGTATTCCTCCCCCTTCTCTCTTTTTCGCCCATCAATCTTATTCTTTCCTGACTAAAGTGTTAGAATGGGCGCCTTGGGGATGTGATCAGAGCAGAAATATACAATATTGTGTTGAAAGGGTGATGGGAAGCTGAATTGTAGGCTTAGTTTCCATCATAGGACTCGAGAGTCCCAAGAGGGAGGTGCCACTAGAGCTATGCTATTGAGAGGAAACTTTATTTTATTCCAAGGCCTCGTAAGCTTGTAAGCTTATTTTATCAGACTGTATCAAAGCTAGTAAATAAACTGTATAATGTATTTATACTTCTGGTACTTTTTAGGTTATCGATTAGGCTGTTCTGCAGTTTCATGCTCTACATGATACCTTGTTACTTTCCTGAAGTACAATTGGTTCTCTTTTCTTCACCCTCAACATTCATCTGACCCCATTTGTTTGATGTTAGGAAAATGTGGGGTTGAGTTATGTTTACTCAATGCTTATGTCAGTATGTTTCTTATGTTTGAATTGTTGCGTCTAATCATCTCTATGCTTCTTGTCCTATTGTTTTGTTTCTTATCTTTATGTTTACAGAAGAAGTGTTCAACTCCTTACGTTCCACAAAATTCGACTCCATGCGCAACATTATTTGTGGCTAATTTAGGGCCATCTTGTAATGAACAAGAGCTAGTGCAAGTGTTTTCCAGGTCAGTGCATAGTTATCATGTGAAGTATTTTTCGAATTCGTATATTTGAAGCCTGCTGAAGCTGAACACAATTTTATTTGTATCTTTTCCATAAATCAGATGCCCTGGGTTTTTGAAACTGAAGATGCAGAGCACATATGGGACTCCAGTTGCTTTTGTTGATTTCCAGGTTATTTTCCTGTATTGTCTGTTAACTTTGCTCCACAATCTTTACAGTTTAATAAATGGGAGCATTTTATAACCTCGTATGCTCCTTCCTGTTCCAACTTTATAAAAAATCTCAGCAAACAAATCGCATGCAATGATGGTAGCATGAAAACTGTTTTGATGACCTGTTATGCCAAGATCCATGGATTGCCATCTCTGACAGAACACGATTGTTTGGAGGTTTACTCAGAAGAATCAGAACAGTCTCTTAAAATTCGCGATCGCGATTCTTTTATAGTTTCTATTAGTTTAGTACCTATGTTTGGTTACTGTGTGTGCAGGATGTTGCTGGCTCAACTGAGGCTCTAAACAATCTGCAAGGCACCATTCTTCATTCCTCACCAGCTGGTGAAGGAATGCGTTTAGAGTATCCTTTTGGCTACTTGCATTTCAATTATCCTTTTTTTAGATGTCGGTGAAATCTCATTAATTATCAATGTTTGGTTGCTTAATAAGAACTTCAGATTTGCTAAGTCGCGGATGGGTATGCGGAAGAAGCGAAAATAAAGTTTCATACTGTAATATAGATATAGCAAAAGAATGAAAAAGGGAGAATTGGGCCTGCAGTTTTAACTACCATGTTTCTTAGTAGGGCAGGCAGTGTTTTAACGTTTGTGTGTGTTTGGATTGATTCATGTCCAAACCCATTCCATTCTGCCTGGAAAGCTCTGTCGTATATGTTTGGATGTTTTGTACCATAATCAATTCAATTCACCCAATTCTATTTTACATATAGTTGCGATGACCAGATAATTAATTGTGTAGCAATAAATTTACTAGTATATTTTATTGATTTTTACTTCAATACCCTATAGATTATCAGTAATTGATAGTCATGATTAATTATTAATTTGATAATTTAGAAAATATTGAATTTATTTCGTAGGATATGTAGTTTATTTATAGTCACTAATTTATAAAATGCATGTATACTCTTGCATTTTGTAGAGTACTAATGGAATCTTTTTTTAATGCTAAATAAGTTATATATATATAATTTTACTATATGAATTATAATTTTAGTTCATCAAGCAAGCCGTCCTAGTTTTGTCGTGTAGCAAACTGTCCTGAATCATTAATTTCAGTGGTGAGCAGCGAAGCGTCTTCCCCGGCTATTTATAAGTCAACGGCTTTATCTGCAAATATATAGTACTTCTATGGAGTATTTCATTTCATTGAAAATAACAGATCATTCCAATATTTCATTGCAGACGACTTTATCTGCAAAATATTTGTTCCATCTTTGGTTTTAGGGGAAATATCTGTTTAATCGTAGGTTTTCTCCCGAGAATATCTGCTCCTATGATGACAATCATGATTTGTGTATTAGGATGCTAGCCTTTGATGTTGAAATCTGCTTTTCGTATTGATTAATAATGCACAAGTCTTGATTGAAGTGAAAAAAAGGTGTTGTGATATTTCTTGATACACACCAGTACCACATATTAGAGAAAACAGAACATTTAATAGATTAAAAACTTATATTAAAATTTACTTGTATCTAGATACATTAATTTTCAAAATGTATTCGAATTTTTTGTTTTCTATGGAATTATTATACAAGTAATAGAAGTTATTATTCAATTATGTATTATCTTAAAAAAAAAAATCATTGATATAAACATATGGCTGTTATGCATCAAGATAAATCTAATATAAATATAATTAATTGTTTAAACGACTTATATCGTGGTCTTTCATACTAGCTTCTAGAATCCTTAAACTGCATTTGACATATTTCATCAAAACCGCAAAAGCTTAAATATCCAACTATATATATATATAGCGCGTTATCCAGTTGACTATGTGAACATGCGATAATATATAATCACAAAAAAGGGTCTATTTCATGACTTAATTCTCACGTTTTATATGCTCTCTAATATGTGGTACTTGTGATATTCTCTTCCCCGATATGCTGAAATCACATGAGATTTTCTCAGTAACAAATGTTGTTAAAGGCTACCATTGTAATGGTCTCATGGATAATTAGCAATGGCTGACAAATTTAGCATTTAAAAGGAAAAGGAAAAGTCAACCACAACAATATCCTTTATTAATTACACTTCACCGATTTCACCTACATTTGACTTTTCCTTCAATCATGGAAGCAGTGCATTATTAACCTCCCCAGTCCCCTAGATCTATGTGTCCAACAAACAAGCAACCAAATTAAAAGAAATGAAAGATACAATAAAAATTTATAATATTTATATAATAATCATATTTATTGTTAGATTGTATTAATTTGTAAAGTCATATTACAATCCAACGGTAGATATGATTGTTGTACAAGTATTATATAATTTTCAATTATATACTAATATAATATTAGTGTTAAAAGAAATGCTTATTGAAGATGAAATTACTCCTGTTAAGTTTGTTATGTACAAATAGCACACTCAGCAACCAAATTCTGATATTAAGTGATAAACTCACACTTAGCTTGCTCATTAGTAATTTAATAGTAGTATATTGTGAAGAGTGCATTTAGGACTTGATAATCAGTTCCAACATTTTCCGACACGTCTTACTATTATACAATCACTTCCGACTGCTTGGTCCTTTTGCTAACCAATGCTTTTAGTTCATGTGCTCTCTCTCTCGTAGGTGCATGCATTATGTATATATTACATATAGTAGTAGTAGTAATTTGTCTATATTTTCTTGAGCTAGATCGAAAAAGTCAATACACGCCTCTAGTTAGTAGTTACTAGACTAGATAGATAGTCTACAACAATTGTTACCAGCTACCACGTTTATTTTCTCTTTCAAACACTAGTTAAGATTATATATATATATATATATAAGAGAAATATTTTTATATACTATAAAATTAGTCATTATTAGTTATCATATAAAATAATTAAATTTTTTAATCAAATTTTTAATATTATATTATACACTAATTCAAAATTTTACAAATTGAATTAAAAGTTTAAAAAAGTTAAATTATTATATATGATGACGTGATTGATTTTATGATATATAAATGTAGTATTACTCCTTATGTTAAGGGGTCATTTTATTGATTTGTTTAATTTATTTTTTATTTTTAAATTTTAGAATTCGAAAGTAACTATTTTTATAAGTGTGATAATAAAAATTATTCTTTTGGTGAATCTTCTTTATATAATAGTATAGATGTGAAACATTTTTTTTTCTAATTCTGATATCTTACAAGTATTAGTATTCCCATATGATTAAGCGGTTGTAATTTAATTATTAACTGAATAAAATTTAAAAATTTGAGTTTCTACTTTCTAGGATATGCAACTTATTTATTCACAAATTACTAAAAAATACTGATAGAATCTCTAAATTCTGAATATTTATTAACGAAAAAATCTTCAAATTCTGAATATTTATCAATGAGATATTTGACAAGATTTATGGGTGGATAAGTTATGAGTGTTGGAGCTAAAGTCTCATAGTCTCATACTACAATTTGAAGATTCAAAGTTGATATAATTATAGAGTATGAGGAAGAGAATTTGCAAGCAATATTCTCTTTTATTTTTCTTTTCAAAATGGATGTGTTTAAGCGGTCTGCATGTCAAATTTAATTTTTAAGAGATAATTCAGGGAAAAAAAAGTAAAAGAGATAGATTTATTTAAAAAATGTAATACAATGATGTGTGTAATTTCCTCAAATTATTATGTAGAGTTTTTTTTTTAATCTTGGTATCCTTATCTCATAACTATTGATGGTTTCCGGTTCAATCATTGATAGTATGATACAAACGTTACCAATTATCCATAATTTCGTGTTACGTACACAAAAGCTTGCTTAAAGCGTCACAACCAAAATCCTCAAGTTACATCTTTGCTTTTCCAATTTTATTTTTATTTTATTTTATTTTTTAGAAGGTGAATGAAAACTTGCCCTTTTCTTTAATTTGTTGTGTTGTGTTGCCGTTCTTATCCTAAATAATAATAATAATAATAATAATAGTTTAATTTTGATACAGTGACAATATAAAAATATTTTACACTTTCGTCAAATCAAAACACTTCATTTGTATAACTTTTTAAGTAATAGGAGAAGAAAAATATAATCATGACTGACATGACAGCACGTGATTGGATGACTGTGTATTATACTGTTAGTAGATTAAAATTAAAATCTAATAATAATAATAATTATACTAGCTACAATCAAAGAGTAAGTATACGATACATCGCTTGCAAGGAAATTACTAATAAAAAAATTCTATACGGAGAATATCCTATAAAAAAACATCAACAACAAAAAATTAAATAAAAACAAACAAACAAACACAACGAAAAGCTTCCCCGAAATATCATAGTAAAATAATCATAAAACTAGTTATTCATCCTCTGCTTATACCATGCTAAATTGTAAGTAGTTTCAGTTGAGTCGTTCAACAATCAACTTTTTTAATTAATTTTCTTTTAAAGCAGAAATTAAACCATAGTTCGGTGGAATAAATTCTCTAATTTCGGTGGAATGACATACGTTATTACGTTTGTGGCAAATCCAAAAGAAGAGACGTATCGGCAAATTACAAGTTAATTAGTACTACAATTTATTATTATTTAATAATAATGGAACAAAATTTACTCCACTCAATAGTAAGATTTCGTCAATAATTAAAGAGTAAATAAACAAATTATTAATTGGCAATTAAGCCGCCCCTTAATATGATTAGCAGGGCACCCAACTTTACTCCGTGGGCCAATGAGATCCCTGAAATTCCAGAAACAGCCCTAGCTATGGGCACGACAAGAAGAGTAGTGAAAGGGCAAAATGGGAAATAGAGTGGTCTCGTAATTGCGTGGAGGGAAAGTCAATTGCTAACGGTATCTATCCACCGACCACCGACCTACCTCTCTGCCCACTCAGAATTATTAAATAAAAAAATAATATTCAGATAATAATGAAAATGAAACAAAATATTATCTATACCAATTAAAGAATCTTTTTCTTTTTATTTTTCTTGCTCTCTGATTAATGGCCTTTGAATTCCTTTCATTTCATTTCACTAACCCGCAAACGACACCAACCAACCCCACACCATTTGCCGCTCACCATCATACACCTGATATTACTACATCTTTTATTCTTTTTATTTTTATTTTTATTATTATTATTATTGCTGTGCCACTAATAAACAACTTGTTATTAGTATTGTCTAATAGGATCATCCATTAGGCGAATGTCTCAATTAATTTTTTAATTGCAGATATTTTACTTTTTTTAACACATCTATACACATCCACAATAAGATATAATTAATTATGCAATTATAATAAAAATACATTGGGCCGTAAGTTTCTAATAATACTCATTGACGAGCTACAGAACTGAAAAGCAAACTATCTTTTTTAAGTATTCTTATTATGATTACAACCTTTTCTTACTTTTTTTTTTCATAGTATAATACTTATGGGCTAAAAAAATACACATGAACTCAACGTTTAAAAAACAAAACATATTTCCTTTTACAAATTTCAAAGAACAAATCTTCTAATAATACATATATTTTTCTATATTTAACGATTTAGGTAAAATTTTACAACATCATTGTGCTTAAATAAAAAAAAAATTAAAAGAAATATTTACTTAAAAAATTATTAAACAGAAAGTGGTTACTAGTAGTATTATGAAAGGGTCGGTTTAGGATTAGACCTGACGATAAATATCAAACGAGGAAAAGGAAAGGTATTAATTAACTAGTAATACATATACGTATAACAAGGAGAACAAGGTCTTGTGTTTTTTTGTTTGAAGGTGGAAAAAGAAAAGGAAGAGAGAGGATGAATAAAAACAATTTATTTATTTAAAAAAAAGGGGAAGGGAAAACAAATGATAGTGATTTTGTCGGTGAATTATTATTAACAACAAAAAAAAGAAAATAGAGAAAAAAGGGGCAGTGAATATTTATTTATTATTAGTATGTTGCAGTTAATGATTCTGTATAAAAGAAAATAAAAAGAGAGGGAAAAAAGAAAAAACCGACGTGGAGGCTTACCCAGATGACAAGCTTAGTGGGCGAAGTCGAATGAATTAGCCTTATGCTCTGTTTTTCTGAGTCTCTCTCTCTCTCTCTCTCTCTCTCTCTTTCTTTCTCTCTCTAGAACCGAAAAGGTACCCATAACCAAGCATAGCATAACCCCCCTTCTTCAGCTATCACAGCTACCGTGTCCTGTACTCGTTAGATTTTTCAATTTCACGAAGATTCACTCTCTCTCTCTCTCTCTCTGTGATTTGACCTCCCCTGCCATAACAGAGAGAAACAGAAAACAGAGACAGAGAGAGATACCCAGAAAGAAAAGGAAAGTGAAGATGGAGGGTGAAGGAGACAGAGGAGCTGCTAGGAAGAGAGGGGTTGGTGTTGGCGGCGGTGGTGTTGGTGGTGGAGAGAGAAGGTACAAAGGAATAAGGATGAGGAAGTGGGGAAAATGGGTCGCTGAGATTAGGGAACCCAACAAGCGTTCCAGGATTTGGTTAGGTTCTTATTCCACCCCTGTCGCCGCCGCAAGGGCTTATGACACCGCCGTCTTCTACCTCCGGGGTCCTTCTGCCCGCCTCAACTTCCCTGAGCTTCTCGCCGGAGAGCCGCCGTCAGTTGTTGGCGGAGCATGCGACATGTCCGCCGCTACAATAAGGAAGAAGGCTACAGAGGTCGGCGCAAGAGTCGATGCCTTAGAGGCGACCCTTCACCATCACCATCACCACCACGTGGCGGCGCCGCCGCAGGAGCTTATGTCTGGTCGTGGTAACGGTTTTGCGGAGCGGGTTGACCTGAACAAAATACCCGAACCCGAGAGTTCGGATTGTGAGTGGGAGACATGAAAATTGAGAAGACGATGATTTGTGTTTGTCTCTTTGTTGTTCCACGTTACGAGGGGAAGGCTGCTAACGTGCGCCATGGAGGTTCTGCAACGGCTGAGGCAAAGTTGATGATGTTTGTTGATGAAGCCTTTCGGGTGTGGATGGATGGATTAGTGCAACTCTCATCTCTTCCACCTTCTTCCTCCTTTCACTCTTTCTCTTCACTAGTTTTTTCTTTTCCTTTTCTTTTACCCTCCTCTTCTCTTTTACAAAGAAATTTTGGCGTTGTATAAATGTTAAATGTAAATTAATTAGTGATTAATTAGCCCTTCTCTATTCTGATAGTGTTTGTTCAATAATTTCCTAGCTTCAGACAGTCGTTTAATTTTCTCTGCCTCTGTTCTGTCCTTTCTGCTATCATGTTTTATTTTTGGTTGCAAATTTCCATATTTCGAGCAAGGGAATTCGGTGGAAAATAGAGAATATTGGAAAAAAAGAAGCTTTTTTAGCTGGGTATAATAATAATAATATAGATATAGAAAAATGAGGAAGTGAAGTGAAAAAGAATGGAGGGGACAAAGAGTGGCCTACGGGCGCTGAGCAGTTGGGTACAAAAGGAGAGTGAGTGAGGGGCATGCTGTGGTAACCACTAAAGTAATAATAACTGCTAAAAAATGATAAGGTTGGGGAGTTAGGTATTCTTCTCTTCTGCTTCTCCACTGTTTGCTTCTCAGTTGTGAAGACGCCAATGCCCACTCTCCTCTCTCTCGATAACGATGGATCATTTCCATGGGGTCGCTTTATCGGTTTTGTCGTCTCACATTTTCTCTCTTCTCTTTCCAATCCTAGTCAAATCTCCCACAACTATTCTCTTTCCAATAGTTTTAACAATTTATTTCGCTCATTTCATTATCTTGTTCCTTTCCCTTCACTTATTCACTCTTTCAAACTACGATTAATTTTGCCGCACTATCCTCCAATTGAGAATATGTCTCGGAAATTTTAATTTCAACAATATGAAGAGGAAGTGGTGGTGAGAAAGAGATGTGCATGTGAACGCAAAATTACAGCTCCTCAAATTCATTAAGAAATAAATATCCTTGACAGAGGATTTTTCTGATTTAAGCGTGAGCTGTATCCCATACTTGCTTCGCTAGGATCTATGAGATGAGAGTCCCTTTTAAGTTGTAGCCAAGGATTAGTCCATGATTAGCGGAGAATCAGAGATTAGTAACAAACCTTTATTAATTTAAGGTGGTTTTAGATGTGGTCCTCTGGATTACATCGTGCTTGACGTATTGTATATAGTTTATATGATTAATTAATGTTTGAATATATAAAAAAAGGTTAATCTACTGATCTCAAAAAGATATTAGATTCATGTGTGACTGAATCAGCCAAAAGAAAGATTAAAAAAGATTCACAGAAAGGGAAAAAGATTACGGTAAAAGACAAACGTAGAATTGAATTCGGGAACAAGACATCTTCCCCTCAGGCACGAATCTTAATGAGTTTTGTTCTTTTGCCAAACGGAAAGCGCACCAAATAAAGAGGAAATTACTACAGTAGTGTGTGGAAGAGTAGAATAGTACCCTATTATTTTGTACTAGCCTCTAAAGAACATCTAAAGACATTAGCAACCGAAGAGACTTTAGCAGAGTCATCAATTCAGTAATCTCAACTTCCAAAGCTGAGGAGACAACATCTGTTATTGTCAACCGTTCTGTTTAACAGCCACTGATGAATTTTATTACAGTGATGGGCCAACACAAGTCACTGCTACAGTTCAACCACTAACCGATTTAAAATGTTGTTGGTGCTGTGTAGTGTGTAGAGTAGGGGTTAGATTCTTGCCGGTTGAAATTTTCAGGTTTATATTATACAGTACTAGTATGATGCAAGTGGCTAATTCACATAATCTTCAATGTCATTGTCACCAAGGTGTGCATTCCCATCATGCACTTTTAAATCACAATGAGAACATCAATAATTATGATCATAATTGCCCTTTAAATATATTGACAAATGACAATGACATACATAAGTGTAAGAGTGGAGCAATATTATGAGATGCACATGCATGCCTAAGTCAAAATTTTAATTCTAACCTAAGCAAAGCTTCTGTGAACACTTGAATCGAATTACTGCATGAAATCTAGCAACAAATGTTCTTCTAAATCCTATGTATATCATGCTTCCTTCTGGTGTGCTCGTTTGATATGAAGTGCAGCTCTTACAACATTTCCTCTTGTGATGATCCCAACCTTCACATCATTCACAATCACCTCTTAGAAACACCGAGATAAACAAATAACCAGAGATAACAGAATGGAGGAGCCTCTTACCAGCCTGCCTTCGGCGTCTACGACTGGAAGGCGCCGAAATTTTGTTTCCAGCAACAACCTAAGGATAGATAACTAAAAAATATCAACTTGCTGAGAGGCAGTTTTAGAAATATACTACTATAAAACAAAGTTGAAAAAGGACAGGCATGGGAGGGATGTTCAACTCAAGGAAGAATAAGGACAAAGATAGAAGAACCTAGCAGCATCCTCGAGATTCGTGGTCTCACGAACAACCATAGGGGCAGGGGTCATCAATTCACCAATGGACTTCCCGTTCGTCTTACTCAGCAGTTTCTGCACCTCGTTGAAAGTCTGCAGGACACCATAACATTAGAAAAATCAAACTCCCATAAAACAAAGACAATTCCTGAATCAACTAGTACATTGGAATGCTGTAAGCAATGCAATGCAATGCAACCAGTTTGGCACAATCATCACCATCCACGAAGCCTGAAAACTTAACTAAAAGGAGGAGGCTCTGTCCGCATTGGTCGTATCAGCACACAAGCAACATTTCAAAAAATTCCAAATGGACAATTCCAATTTTGTTGTTTCTGTTTGGAAGGTATATTCTGTATCCTATCAACATCCATTCTACTTAGGTTACCACAAAGATGTTTCTTTTTTCCCCATCCCCTATTTTACTAGGTTGAGACTTGAGATTGTTCCAAATAAATTAATCCAATTCCAATTGAGGAAAATATGGGGAGGAGTGAGAGATGCCTGCAGCAGCAGTAGATGGCTTCAGGATAATTTGCACTAGATCCCACAAATAGCTTAGCTTAGCTTAGCTTAGGCTTAAGAAGAAGATATATTACAAACTTGGGGTGACAGAATTATCAATATTGTTAAACATGATTAGCACAAAGCTTCATGTGAGGAAGAAATTTGAACATACTTTCCAAGTACTGTCAACTTCGGGAAACAGGTTGTTTTCTTTTCTCCCATGACCTGCACCTGAAACCAGCACCACACACTTGACTTTAGTCATTTAGAGCCCCGATTCGGAAATTGAAAAAAAAAAAAAATAGTAGAGGTGCTAAAATTTTATTTGCAAGTTATCCTTACTCTGAAATTTGAAAAATCTACCAAGTTTTATTAAGCTTCTAATAAATGAGGAAGAATCAAATATAGTTTCTTTGAATCCATTTACCTGATATTGAATCCAGTGCTAGCAAGTCATAGTCTGAAATAACACCAACCTGCAGATTATTAAAGAACCTTCAGAAATAACTTCTATGACAAATAGTCCCATACTCCTATAGTATTTTGCAGAATTAATTGTCTCAAAATTTGAAGGATCTAAACCATGTGCAATTATCAACACATTCTAGGTTGCAGTTATATTCACTTGTTCGAAGGATCTATTGCCTCTAAGCAATATTTGCTGAACAGAGTCTAGTTTTGTTTTACTTTCAAGTAAGACTATAAGAAGCATTGTTAATAAATAATAATCCAGTAGAGGGATATCATAAGTTTAAAAAGAAACATTTAGATGGATAAGAATACTCACTAGGTTCCAATTATCATCAATCACAGGAAAACCAGTTATCCTATGCTCAACAAGAATTTCCAGAGCTGTTGAACAGTAACATGTTGGAAATTCAGATATAAATCCCTCAGTAGCAGAAATTTGAAAAAGAAAACTCAAGTACAATGATAATATGTACCTTCATCTACAGATGTTGAGGGCTTTACAACATGCAACTCATCTTTCTTCGTCATAAAGTCACCTACGGTGTAAACTCCATTCCTTGGCTGCTGCATAAGATGTCAAAATTGAACATATTGTTGGTAAATTTAGACCATAAAAACTGTGACTACTGACTAGTGAATCAAAGAGAACATTAAGGATAACAGGCACTTGCGAAGAAGGCATTTCCTAATTAAGGATAACATTCAGAGATTGATTCCTCTAATTTTAGGGAAACACATAACTCTCAATACTTTCCCTAACTAACTATTGTCACTCACTCATCCATTCACTCTCTGTTTCTAAGCAATAATACAATGATGGATTCTTTCAATTAAGAGCTCTATTTAACCAAACATCATAACAGTATCTTAGGGAAGTGCTCAGCAAGTGAACGAAAACTGAATTGTTGAAAACTGAATCCTTAGAACATAAACATACAAAATTCAGGCCTAGTAGAGAATAAAAAAGGGAAATACGATGTGAATTAAGGTTGTTGAGAGGAAAGGGTACATACGGAGACAGAATTAGGGGAGAGGGTGTTGGCAGCGAGAAGAGGAGGGGAGCCACGGAGCCTGGGAAGATGAGGTGAGCGGCGGAAACAGCGCAAGGCAGCGGCGGCGTGGGGGTTCCAAGGTAAGCGACGAGCGGCGGCGAGTGGGAGATGGTAAAGGTGAAACGCCACCACCGACTCCATTATTTCTCTCTCTTTCTCAGAGAGAGAGTGTGTGTGTGTGTGGGTTGAAGAGGGTTTTGGTTTTGAGGATGGTTCAGATTTTCTTAGCTCTGTCTGCAGATATTATTGTTATTGTGAGTTGTGACAGACAACACAACGAACCAACAGACACACGTTTATTCCCCCTTTCAACAGCTAGCTGAAACTACCTTACATCCAATCCAATCCAAGGTTATTCATAAATAAAAATCTCTGATTCTTCATGATTTTATCAAACATTTTCATGTTGAAATAATAATGACTTAAGAAGAGTTATGTACATACATACATATATCAAACAAATTAAACTCATATTTTGCTTTTGCGGTTTCTATTTTTGTTTCAATAATTGACTTGCCATTTTTCTTTCTTTCTTTCTTTTATTTGGGATGGTTTATAAAGTGTGAAGTTCTCATCCTCATAATTTGGGGACCAATGATGCATGATCTAGCTAGTGTCTCAAAAAGTTGGGCCTCCATATGATTATGGACCCCATGAAAGCAGCCCATCCCAACTTGGACCTTGAAGAATGATTATTGCATCATCTAGCTAGTGAGAGTACTCTTCATCCCAAAAACACGAAATAATACTAAGGTACCATCGATCTTTATTTTTGTTCATCCATTAATTGGCATTGTGGATAATAATTTTGCACCATACACACGTTCCAATTTAGCTAGCTATACAGCCTTATACTCCATTCACATGCTTTTTGAAACTTCATCTTGTTCTTTGTGTTTGGTAATTGAACGGGCTAAGCCAAAAAAGGAAGAAAGAACAAAATCTAAACAGGACGGGGCCAAGAAGCCCCAACAAAATCAGCCTTGAGATCTCGTGAAAACTATTTTTTAGTTAAACAAGTTCACTCCTTATTAAGGAAAACATAAAAAACCAAATTGAAGGAAATGAGTTGGCCCGCTTAGCCTAAAGCCCTGCATAACTGTTAGCCCAAATCAACCAATCTCAAAAACAAATTCGCTCCATACATGTGAGTTAATTACCATAAATAAACACATAAATATGTAGATCCAAAAAAAAAACACATAAATATCAACAACTTTTTTATCATTTATTAGGAGAGTACCCTACCAAGAATTCTCTTTCTATAATGTTGCATTTGGCGAGGTATATACTATAGAGCTAAATAGAATAAAAATACATAGATTATAAAAATAGAAACATAAAAATATAATATCTTTATATTATAATAAAAAAAGGTTATTTTTATCTCATTCTAGTTAATTTTTATTTCTCATTTGCCCATGCTTTCTTTCTAAGAGTGTATAAAATACAACATGAAATCGCATAAATATATATGATTTGATTCCCAACGTTTTTGCTTCTGATGTTCCCTCAATTATTTGCCTCTTACTAGCTTTGGAGCTAGTAAAGAGCACATGGAAAAGGTAGTGGTGCCTAGATACATACATAGGTAGTAGAGACAAGTGGCTCTTGCAAGTAGTTTAGTTTTTTATTAAGCATGTGTTTGTTGTTGGTAGCCCCCTCCCCTCAATCAACAAGTGGCTTTTGCCTAGATAATGTCTTTGTCTGAGATATGATGAGCTCAAAAGTCACGCCTTCCTTTTGGTCATCATAGCCAACTTGCAAAACCCTTAGCTTGTTGCCCAACTTGCCACTTGAATATACTTCACTTACCTATGATTGATGATAGTGCCAATTTGCCTTTTTTAGTCTTGTGTGTGTAGTGTACTACTCTCTGCTCTTTTTATTTAATTAATTGCATATGTCCTGTACTGCTGTCTCTCTAATATTTAAATGCCATCATGCTCCGAATGCATTGTATTTTGCATAGTTTAAAAGATTAACAAGATTTTGCACTCAGTACAGTACTAGTAGTAAGAAAATGCATCACTACTGCCATTAGTGGAAACTTTCCCAAAGAAGGCATCTATCGAATTGATTAGCTTAGCAACTAAAAAAATTAATGGTGCTGATCACCACCTTTCTTTGTCCAATGAGGGGATCCAGTCATTGACACGAGAACTTTCATGCTTTTGTTTCAGGAAGAGGAATTATACGCATTAATATTTGTTATACAATAGAAATACATATATCTAAGGTATGTTATATTTTATAAATAATATGTGTTATATTTAACATATTATGTATAGTATATAATACACGTTGGATATCAGTTTGATGTATTTCTATTGTACAACAAGCATTATTCGAATACACAAATGCTTAGGGAACAACACTTTTCCAGCCAAAACAACCAATAAAGTCCATTTAAGGCCCAAATAGCATTTTAATCATGAGTATACTTCTAATGGGTTAGATAATTGTGGCCCAAATTACTAGTTGATGGCTGTTTTGGCTGATTTTTTTGTTGTACCTCTAGCAATGCTCTAAATATTATGTGTGCAATGAAAATTGTATAATATTTGTACAGCAGTCATAACCACTGTTGAATTACATTAGTTTGTAAAATTCATATTACAATTTAATGGTGGATATAATTATTGTACAAATATTGTATAATTTTCATTGTACACATAATATTTGATTTTGTAAGGATTTATCAAGCGAGTAACTCAATGTCCTTTGTATAAAAAATATAAAAATATTATGTTTTTAAGGTGTATTGTAAAAAAAATTGCATACTAAACGTTGTGTAAATAAATTAAAAGAATATTAAATTATCATCACATAATTTATTAGAACGATAGATATTATTAAAAAGATACTTGTGAAAATAAAAATAAGAGAGCATAGTCTCATGCATTTTCCTTAATTGACCGAGCCCAATATGAGGGGACCTACCCATAATCATATTATTAAAGACTCAAAGTGCCAATAGTTTTTCAATAATATTAATTTAATATTTAAAAAGTGTTGACATCCTAATGAGATATTTATTTTTTCATTTTTAAATATGATTAATAGAATTATCATCACAACTAAAAATTATTAAATAAATGTTCGGTGGACGTTTTATTTTTTTTATAATAATGTTAAGTGGACAATGAAAAACCAGTCCATACAGCCAATGGACCTATTTTGACTTTGGTTTTGGCCCAAATAATCATTGAGATTGTAATGGGCTGAGTAATTATGGCCCAAAATCTCATTTATTGGCTGGTTGGGCTGGTTTTATATTGTTCATTTAGCATCACTTTTTTTTTATATTTAAATTAAATGACATTTTTAAGTTTTTGATTTATGGTGCTGGAACCATATACTCATTAAAAAAAATCACTAAAGATAAGCACCGTTGAAATATTTCATGTTTACTAAATTCAAAATCATAAGTATTTGTAATTGTAAAATTGGGCAAGTCCACAAGTTTAAACTAAACTACATTATTAATTTATTATTATTTATTAAGAGGTTGAATAAGAACGAAAACTTATATGAGCTCCACCTTTTATTAATAATTTAGTGTAAAGTACTTCTTACTGTATTTGTCAGGTGCGCCAATGAAATTAACAGTATTTGAATTTGTCTGTAACTGTATGCTAGCTAATAGCATTGCTCTAAACTGAAAGTCAAAACACAATTTTCATCGGAAAATATATGATTAATTTGGATGAAACCTTTTTTTCAACAAAAAATATTATATATTTAGAATCTTAATCAGTATCACGTCATTTTGCAAGATATTTTAAGTCGAAGATATATACAATCATTTAAAAAAAGAAAATCTGAAATTGTATAAAAATGCAAATCAAGGAGGCACTAAGTTTGTATAATCGTATCCACGTATGATAATGTATAATCATTCGAACTTCGAATCATTTAATAGAACTATTTGCACTATATTTGCAGTGGCAATCGAGAGTACACTACGTCCGGCTAGTATTCAATGTGTGCTATATATAAAATGTAATGTGTGTTATATGTACGTGTATTATACATAAAATACATGTTAAATTCTAATTGAATGTAGTTCTATTGTAGAATAAACATTATTAAGCTAGAATTCTACTTGCGAGAATGAATCTAGCAACTACTATGGACCCCACATTTCATCTGAGTAATAGTAATTGTTTTTGTGGGGAACATTGTCTATTTCCTCGTATTAGACAAGGCCAATCATGAATTACTATCATGCTAAAGAAAAATATAATTTAAGACAACTATATATGCCAAGTTGCCAACTAGAGTTTAATTTTTCAACTGATATGATATATTGCTATCAAATATCAATGTGTACCCCCGGCATGAAAAGAGTTATTTACCATGAAAACTGGGATTCCTTTTCCTCTATACAACTTTTGGGTTTAAGGCTTTTTTCTTTTTCTTTTCTTTTTTTGTTCTTCCACCTTTTGACAAGAATTGACAGAAACAATCATTTCAAAATTAACATAAGTCATTACACAAGCAACACCTTCCCTGATTAACATAAACTTTTGCATCTTACTTCCATTATTAGAGATGTCGCTATGGAGAGTTAAATATATATCAAGTCAATAATCAGTTTAGTTGATTAATTAGTTTAGTGTGTGTTTATATATACAATTAGAATAGGATGATTTCAATACGGGGCTATAACTTTTGCTTCCTAACCTAGCCTGTAGTTTCATCTCTCAATTTCTATTTTACATAGAGGGGGCAAATCTTTCTTCTATAAAAATGTATATTTTATTAAAATAATGCTAAGTGAATAATGAAAAATCAGTTCATACAGCCAATGAGCCTATTTTGACTTTGGTTTTGGCCCAAATAATCATTGAAATTGTAATGGGCTGAGTAATTATGGCCCAAAATCTTATTTATTGACTGGTTGGACTGATTTTATATTATTCATTTAGATCACCCATTTTATTATGATATTCGTCGAGGACAAGAATATATAATAATGACAAAGAAAAAATAAAGTAAAACAGCTGTGTTGGGATGAACATGACCACGGGCCATAAAATCATCGTCAATCCGTGGGTTAGAAACGGCCCATTGGCTAAAGAGACTCATAGAAAAGTGTCCATGTTGGCCCACCTCTAGTAATAATATAATAACATGTAGGAACTTTTTTATATATATTTTGTTTGCAGTAAATTCTAAGTTTGTGCTGACAGGGTTTTGAGGGCCCGGTACTATTTTTACTGGAAAAAATTATCAAAAAGTAACTATATTTATAATTTAGAGTTTTCCTATTTGTCTTAAAAATATTGGTCGAAGTATAAAAAGTAAAAAAGAAAATGCTATTAAAAGGGAAAATGCATTGGAATAAATTGAATTGAAAGTTCATTAAAGATAATAATAATAATAAACCCAAGTATTCAACTATTATACTGTGTTGAGATGGAAAAATTCAAGTCATATGTCCAAGCTCTAAAGTGAAAGTAGTGTTTAGGGATCTTTATCTAACCTGAGGCTATCTATCCATCAATTTAATAATATTAATATAAAGTAGATGAAGGACAAAAGAGATTAGTAAAAATCCTTAGTCACACATGTCAATTGTGGTCACCGACCTATGGGGTTTTCTTTGCTTAGTGTGAACAACATAAATTCCTTAGGTGAAGCCCCAACTATATTACGAATAGACTGGCATATTTGGTGTACATTTGATTAACATATTGTTTGACTAACTTGGCCAATGACATGTGAAACACAAACATAAACTTATATGCTTCGATATTTTACTAGGTAATCCCCACCCTTTTATAATAATGTAACGATATAATAATAATAATAATATAGTATATTTAATTATTTATACAAATGCAGGTCACATAGGATGGTTTGAAAATCGAATCATATCTCCGCAGCATCATATTATAGATAAGGAATGCTATGATAAAAATTGTATATGTACAACAATTATATCCATAGTTGGATATGATTATTATAATCCAATAATAAATATATTATCATACAAGTATTATACAATTTTCATTGTACACGTAATATTAGAGATCATAGAGTCCACATTACTCCACGTGTTCCAACTAAGAGAAACTCGATCGTATTAATCCATTGAAACTATATAAATAATACAAATGTTTGGGACACAATAAAATACCAGTCAAAACAGTCAACAAAGTCCATTTAACACTTATGGCCCAAATATCACTTTTAATTATGAATACATTTTTAATATCCTGAGTGATTGTGACCCAAATTCTTATTTGTTGACTGTTTTGGCTGGTATTTTATTGTGTCTATAACAATGCTCTATAAATAATATTATTCACATGATTCATGTTCTATTTCGGTAAGAGAGCAAATAAAAATCTTATCCAAGTGGGCCCAATCAATGCAACCATCTGATATGATCATAGTACATGAATAATAACATTCCATCCGCACCGTCCGATGCATAATTACAAACTTAGAGGGAATGACCCACGCCGCATGATTATTCATCGCCAACGAGCCTTTTATAATCATAGCTGATGTTATACCTTAGATTAGATCTATTGATAACTAAATTCTCAAATATTTTTGCATTCAAATATGTACTTAATTTAAACTAATTGGTAATTAGCTTCGGTGTAGAGGTATTACTTAATATGATATTTTTGAAAGAAAAATAAAGGCACTTATTTTTTATTTTGAAATGATCTAAACTATTTATTTGTTTTTGTACATATACTGAATTATTAAATATAACATAATATTATTTTTGAATATTGCTGATATTGCTTCTCAAAAAGGGAATAAAATTTCAAATATTTCGCTTTGAATTTTAGCATGCCATGTTTTTTTTCCGATTTAAGAATTTCGACAAAGTTCTTTATTCATGTATTTATTTATATTTTTGTAGTTTAATTTGTGAATTTGAAGAGGTTATTCATAACGTGAATGAGATTCATCACTAAAACTTGTGGTCATATAAGAACCGGATCCATATTCTCTGTCTGGTATTGATGAGAGGATCCTATAAAGATATCACACTTTGTCATCGTCCTCTCATGAGCCATCCATCAAATCCCAAAAATATTTCAAGAAATCTGTTTGGTAAATACAATACCTGAAAAGATGCCAACAAAAAGGAATAATATATCATCTCATAGGATTCCCCGGTAGGTTTTTTTTTTTTAGAGCAATGGTCATTCTTCTTCAACAATACATACATTGAATTTACTCCCACTAAAAAATAGAGAAGGAGGAGAAGAAGCAAAAGAAAAAAAAAAACTTAATTAGTTAGTTACTTATCCATGTATGTATAAAGTACATAGGAGTAAATATTTCTAGTGTATATAGGGAATTATTATTCTAAAAATATTTCATAATTGTACACACACATATATATATATATATATATATATATATATATATTATACATGTATTTATATTTAAACATAAAATAATTATCATTTGAATGTTAAAGTTATACACATCAAAATTCAATAATAATGAATTACGATCACTAGACCTAAATATCTGGAAGCTCGACCCAAGCGACGTAGAAATCATGTACGTGAGATATAAGGCTAGCCGAATTTTAGCTCATTTCCAAGAAAACCTTAATCACCAAGAACTCGCCCCATTATATTATGACTCTTAGTGATCATTTAAACACGGAGACTCGAGCTCTCCTAAAAAAGGGATCGATTGTCTCCCAAGTAGATGCAAGCTTCTAACTACTTACTTACTATATACATATTACTTATTATCTTGTACTTACTTTGATGAGCTTGAACTGATTTGAGCGTTAGAATCCTCTTTCAGATATCTCTCCTATTTATGTCTGAAGGGAACTTGGCGGTTAGGACAAAAGGTCGACAAATTATAAGAGGAGGTCAGCCTAGCCACCAGCAAGACGAGAACAAAAGAATATATATATATATATTATAAAATTGTCAAATTACGCATATAATAATACTTGGCAAATGAAGATTCCTATATATGGGAACTACACATGAAGAAGCCATATCCACATATCTATACATCTCTATCCTTAACATTTGAATCGCTATGTCAATGAATGACCACGATGCATTTCGAACATGTTCTTTTTGCACTTTCTTATGCTAAACTACAATCTTTTAAAGGATATATTCTGCCGCAATGCCTTTATCTTAATTTCGCGTGTACTAACATTATAACCTAATAAGTGAATCATGTATAATTCCAAGTGCAACAAAAACTAATTTGAGTGAGATATACAGTAATGAATTTTGATACATTTAATATAATTCCCCTTCCTTTTAGCTTCAGTTTCTATTTTTGGGGAGGGATGGATATATAGGTTCTGTATACTTGTGCCATACATATCTTATATATTGCCACCACATTCATGAACGTTGAGATTTAATTAATCATTGCTGTGACTTGCGATTTCTTACAAAACAAGTCAGGAGTTGAAATCCCAAAAGCAATTAGAAAATTGAGTTTTTAATTTAAATTTCGAAGCGTACGTTCAATGAAGTCATAATTAATTAACTTTGTTTACTGAAACAAGCATCAAAGGTAATGAAGATAGTGCATTTAAAAAAATATAGGTGTCTCTTTTGGGATTGAGTATTGTAATTGACAGAAGATTTCAAAGAATCCCATAACTTAATTTAACATGTCTTTTGTCATCATTTTCTCTTGCTAGCTAGAATAATGCAATCAGCTCCATCACTATTATAATAATTGTGTGTGTTTGTGAATTATATTTAAATAAGATGCACATATTATTTAATAATAGGTGAAATATTTATCAATAAAAAAATCGTTACATTTCTAATCAATCAATATTATTGTTTGAAGCATATATATATAGTTAGCACATGGTTTAAATAAACTTTTGTCATTTTGTCAATTTCTACTATCAAAATGATTTAATACAGTAATATGTATAGACTTCATCCGCAGCAATAATATAATTAAATGGTAAACAAATGAAATTATCAGTTTGGATGATAATGAGGAAAATAAAGAAACAAGAGAGGGGACATTATCATGGTTGTCCGGTAGTAATGATATATGAATGGGAAGTAAAAAGAGGCCCCCCAACCAATTCCTTGAGGAACGGGACAGATGAATCAAAGAAACGCAACCTAAATGAGCCATTTTTGTTAATTTAGAGTTGTAATTTTGCAGACACCGTTATAGGAGTATGATCCTAGTGCTAAAATAGTCAAACAAAGTTAGGTGCAATGATAGTATTAATAATTCTATTATTATTACTATTATTTTTATATTTAAATGGAGGAGAGAGAAGGAAGTTAGGGTGAGAATGGGGTTAAAGGTAATAAAGCCTAGTGGGCCTGGTGGTACAGCTGAGAGAGAGAGAGAGAGAGAGAGGGAGATAGGTGGGCCTGGGCTTTAAATAATTGAATGAATGAAAAGGATGATGAGAGAGAGAGGCCCACTGTATTGGTACTGTTTCCACTTGAGGAAAACAAGCTCTTGAACAATAGCCTCGTCCCACTTCCATTATGGGAAGGTGTATGTGGGTGTGATACCATTTCAAATTCTTCCACCCACCACTCCTTCCTCTCTCTTATACTATACTACTTTCTATTTTATATTTTAAATAATATTAATTTTATTTTAAATTTAACAAAAGACTAATATATTTTATTATATTATCCTTATTTAAAGTGAACACATTATTTTAGATAGTATGATTTTTTTGATAGAAAAAAATATATTAAATAAGGATAAAATAAAATATATATATTAAATATTACCTAAGATTATTATTAACTAAACATATAAAAAAATATAATTAAAATGTAGAGTAGACAAATAAAAAAAAACAGAATAAATACAACACTATACATTAGTATAATGTGCGCGCGAGAGAGAGAGAGAGAGAGAGAGAGAGTTGTGTGGGTTTTATATTCTTAATGGATGGGCACGATCCCACAATTTTGAGGCTAACACTTGTTCCGAACTTTGTCTTCGATGGGTGCTATGTGACGTGGCTTTCTTATCCACCTCCAATCAAATATTAGATAAATAAAATAACCTTCAACCTATATCACCTAATAATTTATTATGTACATTTTTTTATATAATTAGAGATATATATATTATATAATAATACATGTGTATTATACATTTAATAGTTATGTATTTATATGTATTATAAGATATATTTTTGTATATTAGTTACAATTTCTTTTGCATTATATAGAATAGTATATGTGCATTATTATATGTATTAATAGTAGTTATGCATCTGTATTACTTCTTCTTTTTATTCTTCACCAATACTTTTGTCAAATAAATAATAAAGTTTTGAAAAAATATTACTCAAAGTGTAGATTCTAAATTTAAAAGAAAATGCTATGCAATGATGGATACCTAAACTTTCATTCTAAATATTACTAATTTCTTTTTATTATTTTCTTTAATTTTTTATTAATGATTTCTAAATTGTCTTTATAAATTAAACCTAGCTATTGTTTTTATTATGACATGATGGATACCTAAACTTTCATTTTACTTTGCTTATAATTTATTGCTGGTGTAAATTTTTTAATTATAACATTATGGTGACAGAAGATGCAGTTAAATTGTAACATAAATGTTTATTTTATGTATGTGGTACAAAATGATTGTACAATAAATGAAATATATTCATAATAAAATAAATATTTACGCTTTAATTGAGTCGTACAATAAATTATTTTTGTTTGTATAATTGATGTACTATATGAACTACTATTATAGTAATATTTTATAAATTTAATTATGATATATTGAAAGTATAAAATATTTTATATTATTAATTAATTATATTTATAATTTTTTAATTAATAAATAGTTAAATTAGTGAATTTTACTTATATATCAAACATAATTAAATATACGTGTAAAATTACTATATTATTATTCTCCCCAAATAAATGGCCATGATGTCAACCTTGATGATATTTTCTATGAATTTATATTTAATATACAAATCTATCAATCAACAATCTATCCTATGGTTTTTGAGTTGGCTTTGGCATTGTCAGGCATAGCATATCAGATCCACTCTCACCGACATAAATTACGACGCACGCTTTTTGTTTCTCTTTCTAAGAAAATAGTAAATAAACAAAACAGTGTTTGATGAGTAGCAGTAGTATAATTTAATTAGACAATTTTATTTTAGGCAATCCACAATTAAAAATAAATAAAATACTTATAATATTAGAAGAAAATTTTATATAATCTTAAAATATATTCAATGTGTACATTAAAAATTTCATAATCTCAGCCTAGTATTCTGCATAGTCTACCTTCGAAACATGAAATTGTTGTTAGGTTGCAGTTTATAAATGGTTTAATTAATACTATCTCTATCAGCTTAGCTTGAACAGCACAGCGAGTGGTGCAGCTATAGAAGATAGGACTCAATGTTTGCCATATTTTCCTTCCTTTGTTATCGATTCACCAAGACCCATAAAAATCAATGAAACCTATGAATGTACGAATGTCCTTTTTTACCTAACCTCCTCATATTTTTTCCCTTGAGCCCTCACATTACTATTCTTACATCGTTACTATTGTTCCTTTTATCGTGTCTCCTCTACCTGGATCAGGATTTCATTCACACCTAGCTAGCTCTTTATTTATTTTTTTTGGGTAAGGATGCTCTTTATTAGTTTTCTCTATAATTTCCAATTCACACCTACGCCACTAATTTTGTTTCTTCATCTCTCTCAAGAAAAAATTGCTCTTGTATATCTGTTCTGTTATAATTTTTTACCTTCATTTATAATTTTTTATTTTCACCATTCAATGAACTTTAGTCTGTCTGTTTCAATTAATGTAACAATAGTATAAATCAGATTGAAAATAAAAAAAAGCAGTATGAACACTTTTATATGTTATTTTTCTAATATAGTAATTGTTCAATTATATTTATTTTAATAATTTATATTCATTTGCAGCAACTTCTCTATCAATATGTATACATGATATTGAAGACGATTGTCTAAGGAACAACAAATTTATTCATCTTAAAATCTTAAGGATCATATGATTTTTAGTAAAAAAATTGTTATTTCAGAAATTGTAAATATTCTACGATTTATACACGGAATGCCAAAAAAACCTAATATAGGAAAAAAAAATCCATTTATATATATAACTTTTACTAATATGATATTATATTATTAAATTTGTGTATATTTTATAAGATGATGTACTATAAATTTTATGCATCATTAATATAAAAGTATTATTGATATTTTTACTTAGATGATATGATTTAATTGAGTGATATTTTAGAATGATTTTAGTATCATGATATATTTATATAAAAACAATATTTGGAACTAATTTTTGAGTTAACAATATTTGTAGAAAAAGAGTATTAGGGTATTAGACTATTAGTAGTAGCTAGTAGTTGTAGGAGTGGTTGAAGTGGGTGCGGCACGCGCAGGTTTGGGAGAGTGACGTAGCGGGAAAGGGTCATAAATACGAGGTAGAGCGTAGGAAGGGCATTATTCGCTTGGGGAACGAAAGAGGCAAAGGTGGCCCTCCTCCCGTACTCTTGGATTGGACTTTTCTGGAAAGTTTTTCCTTTTACTTCTATTATTCCCCATTTCCTTTTTCTGATGCCAACACCCCCTTCTTCTCCCCTCTGCCACAATAATAATAATAATAATAATAATAATAATTATTATTATTATTATTATTTTTATTCCATCTTTTTCCCCATAGTACCCTCCTTCCCCACCCCTTATTACTTTCCCCTTTTGACCCTCTCTCGTGGTAAATCGAACTTAGTCATAATCCCAAAAAGATAAAAATGGTTGGAGGAGGAGGAATTATGTGTTTGGCTAGCTATGATTGATTGATGGGAATCATTAACCATTAGAATCAAGCTATAAGCTTAACAAAAGGTAATTTTCAGTAATTATCTATCTTTTGGGACTCATTCCCCTGTCTATTTCCATTACTGGGTAATTTTTCTTTTTCAAGCCACAAATACCAGATAGAAGGAGAAGGAGAAGGACAGCCCAGGATGCTTTTTCGATTTCGTTAACGTGGGAAAGTTGTTTAAGAAAGAGATTGTTCTTTCATTCCACATTTTCTAAAAAGATAAATTATTTTCTAAAAAGTTAGATAACATTTTTTTATATTTTTTTTGTCCATTTTTTAAATAAAAAATAAGTGGGATATAAACAACTTTCCACTAAATGTGGAATGAAAGTTAGATAACATTTTTTTATATTTTTTTGTCCATTTTTTAACTTATTTATTTAAAAGATAAATTATTTTCTAAAAAGTTAGATAACATTATTAGTTGTATTTTTGGTTATATTCTTATAAAATATCTGAGCGAGAAAGTGGCAAAGGAATAAAGGGAACATGTAAAAGTTAATTAAGTAACAAAAATTAATTTCTAAAATAGTATTTTTATTAAGCATTTAGTGAAAAATTTGTAGACACTCGTTCAATTATATATTCTTCTCAATGAGTTCTCTAAATATACTTATTTAAAAAGTGTTTAATTTATTTATGTCATATGCCTTTTTGAGATATTAAGTATACATAATAAAACCATGTAAAAATCATGGACAATCCATTTATCTAATTGACCATCAGCGAAGGAAAAATATATTCTTTCCTACCATAGGCATCTCAAGAGGAGTAATAAAAAGAGAAAAAAATTAAAAATAAATAAATATCGGATCCAATGTGTTTTATAAGTGCGATTTTAAAGTAATTTGAGATGAAGTGATTACATACTAAAATTTATTATAAAATGAAATAGATTGAATTAATTAAGTTTTTTTTTGAAAGAAGTAAAATAAGGTGAGAAATATAATTATACATAATGTTTTTTAAATATCATGTTGACATTTGTTTATTTATTATTAAATTATATGTATGACTCAATTAGAAGTGGTCCACAATTTTTGAATAGTAAACAAAAGTGTTATTAAGATTTGTGAAATGTTACATTCAAATAATGTCAACTAGAAAATAGACAGTATTATTATTATTTTTAGGGTTTTGCTAACAAGTGTCCTTAGGACACTTGTTAAGGATACTAAAAAGAATAAGTTTTTGAAGATTTAAAGAAGTTATAATGGATCCACTACATAGAAAATCTCAAAATTCATATTTTCAATATGAATCTTTTCTCTTTTGCTATCTTAACAAGTGCTCTAAGGGCACTTGTTAGCAAAACTCTTATTATCATTATTCAGCACAAAGAGTATAAACATTTTTTTTATTAATCAATTAAAATATTTTATTTATATATTTTTTAGTTAATAAGAGAGAGAAAATACTATTATGATTGAAATTTTGATATTTAAAAAATATAAGCATTTATAGACATATTTAATAATTGAGAATATGGTGGTAAAAGTTTGAATAAAGGTCCACAAAATTTAACTATAGAAAATTGAATAGTTACCCAACAAATTACCTATATTAATTAGTATGTTTAAGATATCAAAGTATAAACAGAAAATTTGATAACAATAATTTTAAAAAAAATACATAAATATAAAATTATTTAAAATAAAATTAATATAAAAGAAAATTAAAATAAATAGAATTTGTTTGGGTGATAAAAAAAAGAAGATAGAAAGGAGAGGATGGTGGTAAGCAGAGGGAGAGGGGAGGGTTTGGGCTAAGCTAGCTGAAACCAGGCCTCGTCTTCTAACTCTGCTGTATTCGGCACTTTAAAGTGAAACGGAATACATACATCTTTCAACCTCAACCTCCACCCCAACATCTTCTCCTCCTTTATTTGATTACCCTTTTTTCCAACACTCCCCTTCTCTCTCTCTTGTAAGTTTTCTTTCCTTGATTTTTTCTTCTCTCTCAATTCTGCCAGCGTCCTCAAAAACTCAAACCTCCTCCACCCTCTCTCTCTCTCTCTCTCTCTTTTCACATTCCATTATTTTATTCCTATTACTAATTCTCCCAAACAAAAAAGAGAGAGAGGAAGAGAAAGAGGCAATAAGCTCAGGAGCAGGGAACAAGACACACCCCCAACACACTCTCAGTTTAAATCTCTTCTCTGCACCAAACCCAACATCATTTCCCCCCCTTTTCCTCTTTTTCTCTTCAAACTAAAATTAATTACTACTAAACAAGAAGCAATTTTTCACTCTCTGCCTGCCTGCCTGCCTGCCTGGCTGGGTACTTTCTCGATTTTTCTTTATTTGTTTTCCCCTTTCTCTTTTCTTTTCTCCCTGATAATGCCTGTGTACAAGAGGCTCTAGCTAGCTCTGGCTTTTGAATCGGTGTGCTGAGTGAGTGAGTGAGTAGTGTTCTTCACACTGTTGTGTCCATTATTATTTGTTTTCAAGAATCAGAGAAAAAGCAAAAGGAAGAAATGTGGGATCTGAATGACTCCCCTGACCAGAGGAAGGACTACGAATCCGAAGGGTGTTCTTCCCTCAAAACATCCATGGATGTTGACGATGACAACAAAGGCAAGCGGGTCGGATCTCTCTCCAATTCGAGCTCCTCCGCGGTGGTCGTAGAAGACGGATCCGAAGTAGACGAAGAAGAAGAAGAAGAAGAAGAAGACGAAGAATTAGAATTAGAAGTAGAAGAAGAAGACGAAAACAACAACAACAACACCATCAGAGCTTCCTCGATGATGATGATGAAGAAAAGAAGCAGCAAGATATTCGGGTTCTCCGTCACCCACCACGCTGACCACTCCATGGACAGCGAAAGCAATCCCCCCGTGACCCGCCAGTTTTTCCCGGTGGAGGACTCCGATATGCCCACATCGGCCTCCGGCAGTGGCGGTAGTGGTGGTTGTGCAGGAGCAGGAGGAGGAGGCTCTTCCTTCCCACGAGCTCACTGGGTAGGAGTGAAGTTCTGCCAATCGGAAGCACTGGGTGGAGGGAAATCAGTGGAAGTTTCTCAGCCTATGAAGAAGAGTAGAAGAGGACCAAGGTCTAGAAGCTCGCAGTATAGAGGAGTTACCTTCTACAGAAGAACCGGTCGATGGGAGTCTCATATTTGGTCAGTACTAATTAATATCTCTATACTATTTTACTTTCTTTTCTTTTTTGATTCACATAATCAAAATGTGAACCGTGAATCTACCACCTATACATACATACATACATACGTGGTTTATTTCATTGATTTTGGTTACAATTTTGATTCTTTTTTTTCCGGGTTCTGTTTGTTGTACCTGATGCTGCAGGGATTGTGGAAAACAGGTGTATCTGGGTAAGTACATGTTACGATGTATATAAGAAACCAATTTTTTATTTTCATATTTGGTCCTTATCTCCTTTCCTTATATATATATATATGCTGTTTTATAATTAAGTACTGGTCATTAACACTTGAAAACTGTTGGTTCCTTCTCTATTTTCTTCGTTTCTTTCTTTCCTCTTTTTGTAAAATTTATTTTGTGTTGGGTATGGTTTGGGAGAGAGATGAGAGTATATTGTGTTGTTGGGGGAATTTTATTTTGAAGGATGACTGATGAAACGGATATTGTCTGGGAAAATTTGTGTAGGTGGATTTGACACAGCACATGCAGCTGCTCGGTGAGCACTTTGCTCCTTCCTTCCCCCTCTTGTTTCCCACCTTGTAATATAAACAACTTTTCTTCTATTTCTCCAAAAAGTAAATAAAAATCCAATATCTTTTATTTCTCTTCATTCTGAATATTATATGTTTGTACGATGATAAGATTCTGCCAATTAATTAAAACATTAAAAATATACATATATGTATGTATTGGTGTGTTTGTGCGCAGTGCGTATGACAGAGCGGCAATTAAGTTCCGGGGAGTGGAGGCAGACATAAACTTCAACATTGAAGATTATGAAGAAGACTTGAAACAGGTGAGAGTGAGAGGGATAAAGGCATATTTATCTTATCTTGAACAGTCATATGATAACGATATACCTAGCCACCTTACCTTATCTCCAACAGTTGATAAGTTTCCTATTTGGGATTGTTCTCTCGTGATTTGGTTTATTGTTTATGTGAATGAGAATGTGTAGATGAGCAATCTAACCAAGGAAGAGTTTGTTCACGTACTTCGCCGACAAAGCACTGGGTTCCCAAGAGGAAGCTCTAAATATAGAGGTGTTACTTTGCACAAGTGTGGCAGATGGGAGGCTCGTATGGGCCAATTTTTGGGCAAAAAGTAATCATCTAATTAATTAACTAACCCCCCCTCTTGTGATTATTTATTTATTTACCTTTTCTTTTTTCCCATTTTATCTAGGCATGGTTAATTTTGATTTTTGATTCATCAGGTACGTTTATTTGGGTCTGTTTGACACCGAGATTGAAGCTGCAAGGTATCTTTCTTTCTGATTTGCTTACGTTGTCATTTTTGTTATTTATTTACCCTTACCCCCCTTTCTCCTTCCAATTACCAGATTGCCCATCTAGTGAGTCCAATGAAATAGAAATGCATGTTGCTAGGGTTTTGAATATTTTTGCACATTTGTTGTAGGGCTTATGACAAAGCGGCAATCAAATGCAACGGCAAAGAGGCCGTTACCAATTTTGATCCCAGCATCTATGAAAACGAGCTTAATTCTGGTAAGTAATATATATAATATAAAATTTACCCACTACTAAGCTCAAATTAATTGCAAATATCTTTATAGTTTATTATTTTATGGTTGAGTATATATTCACATTCATGCACATAGATGGTTAATTAATAATTAATTAGTTAAATGTGTACTATTGTTGGTTGGCAGAATCCTCAGGTAATGCCGCTGGTGGTGCTGCCGCAGCAGCAGATCACAATCTGGATCTGAGTCTGGGCAATCCAAGTTCAAAGCACACAAATAATCAATCACTAGGGAATCATCATCACACCCTAAATGCTCCAAGTGAATCCAATTGGCGTAACGGGGGAAGCAAACCTAACAAGGTTGGTTCATGAAATAAGATTAGTTTTTTCAATAATAATTCATTAATTGGTATGGTTCAATTTGGGGATTCATATATATATACTATGATACATACAGCTGGTGAATATTCTACCAAAACCAAGTAGTAGAAGCAACATGGAGGGGCATAGGGGGGAGAGTGAGCCAGCCTTGAGGCTGCATCATTTTCAATCTCCACCCTCTACTAATGAACTCATAATGCATAGATACGGCGGTCCATACCGGTCCGGAGACCCTCAAATGCTCCACACTTTTCCACATCTTCATCCACCCAATTTTCATCATGTATGTATATAATTAATTCATCAATTAATTAAGAAGCACTCATTTAATTAATTAATTAATCCAAAAATAATACTCTATATGATGATGATGCAGTTTCCGATAACCAGCAGCAGCAGCAATGGAGGCCGAATTGGAAGTGACGTTTCGATAATAATGAGCGATCAACAACAACAACAGTGGCAAAACGGGCCTCCTCCTCATTCGTTAGCAACTGCCGCTGCAGCATCATCAGGATTCCCACCACAGATTAGACCCTCCCAAGCTTGGCTGCAGAAAAATGGCTTCCACCCTAGTCTCATGAGACCCTCTTGACCCTCCCTCAACTTTCTATTTCTTCTTCTTTTTTATTAATTCAAATAATAACTAATCTCATCCCTAATCTTCCTTATTTTTCTTTAATTTGATGCACTTTTAGTTAGTCTCTATCGTTTGTGTCTACAACAAAAACCATAACTTTACTATTGAGGTGAAACAAGGGATAAAAGAAAAAATGGAAAACAAAAAAAGAAAAGAAATGAAAGCCAAATAGGGAACTCATCATCACTGGTCTTTGGTCTGGGTCAGTCAAACTAACAAACGGACGAAAATCTTTAGCTAGATACTAGATATTCTGGCCTCTGACTGAAATTTCTCTTAGATCTTGTGATAAAGAAAAAATAGTATAGTATTTCTGCGTTATGGTAGTATAGTATTTATGACAGCACCTATTTGGTTTCTTAATTTGGGATGCATTGGCATCACATAACACATGGTTGTCAATTTGTTCCTTATTTCTGTTCGGATAGGGATTGGCCCTTTTGATTACTTTGCCAACAAGGTAAGATGCTATACCCTTTAATTCCTTAATAAGGCAAATGCTGAGTTTGTTTAGCTTGACAAAAAACGTTGAGACAAAATATCTATACCTATAGAGCTAGCTACTTCTAAGTGAAATTATTATAAATAAATTGGCAAAAAGTGAAAAGAATTACTACTCTATTATGATAACAAGAGTAGTAGTAGTAGTAGTAGGCAGAGAAGAAAATTAAAAAAAAAAAATGAGAGAGAGTGAGTAAGGAAAGCAAAGTGGGTTATTTTTCTTTCTGGTGGTGTCTCGGAAATATCAACGGATGGTGATGAATAGTCTCAATCAACGGTGTCCTTTGAATCAGTTCTCTTCTCTATGACCAAAAGCAGTCAGACAAAGGCTATTATGACGAGAGGGACCTATCATTGTTCGTCTAAAGCTTCAAAAGGACACTGATACATTGAGTGAGTGAGAGAAATATGAGTGCCACCAAAAGGGTATAAATATATGGCTTAAGGGTTTTCTGCTTCTCTCCGGGGTTAAGCCCCCTCCCGCTCCTGTCACTTTTAACTTTTACCACAAAAGAAAATAATATTAATAATAATATAAAATATATACATAAGTAAGTACTCTTAACAATGGAAAATATTACTATGATGATAGATATACATGTTAAATAATGTAAATATTAGTATTAGTGTCTAACAATGGAAAGCACAGAGAAGGTGGACCATTATTTATGGTATGTACCTTTATAGAGGCAGAGCAGAGGAGTGAGTGATTGGGTTCAATGATTCTAGACTTGCGAGTATGCGAGGGAGCAGCGTCTGACTAGGTAATGAATCAGATCATAAATACCCGTTTATTTCATCATCATAAAACCAACCTTTGTCTTTTAATTTTGATCTTACTACTTAGCTTCTTCTTTGGTTATTATATTACTAGTACTATAAAATTAAATTTGACTCATCATCACTAGTGGCTGGATGGCTTTTTTATTTTAAAAAAAAAGAGAAATTCTAGTAAGTTCTAGTTGCGATTAAAATAAGTGGGAGACGTGGAGAACAGCACCTTTCATTCGACGAACCAAATCCTAAACTTTTGTTGTCTGGTTGGATGCAATGATAATGCTAGTTTAATGTGGGAATAATGTCTAACCCCATTTGATTTTGTTTTTTCGGACGTTGTTAGCTGGCTGACTCAAATGAATTATTAATTTAAAAAAGGTTAAGCTTACCTGCTTCCATCATCACCTGCGTCATCCTAGATATTTTGGGGAAAATGCGGGCCCAAATCCATCCCATACGTACCCTAGGTAGAATTCATCAAATTTGATCAACTACATCTTGCTTATTCTTTATCATTAGATTAACCATGAAAAATTGACCAATGTAATCAATGTGTCAATTTTGACTTTGGTTTGTGTCTAAATAATCATTGAAATTGTAATGTGCTAAGAAATTATGGTCCAAAATCTCATTTATTAGCTTATTTAGCTGATTTTTCATTGTGCATTTAGCATCACTCTTTTTTATATTATACTTTTAATATCAAAATGTAAATAAACTACTACTAATAATAATAAAAAGAAAGATGGGTGCGACTAGAATGTGCAAGTGCAATCTTCACGAATCTGTTTGCAAACATTATTATTTGATGAAATAATTAATAGGATAAGAGTAAGCTAGCTTATAATACTAATACTTGATGAAGCCGAGAGAGAGAGAGAGGAAAGGTTTCAAACAGGTTCAGTGGTCCAAAAATACTTGATGCCACGGGCGTTGGTTGATTCTCTATGTATGTATGTATGTAGCTAGGGAAAAGAGAAATACCAGAAAAATAACAACTGTAGTAAAGTAGTAAATTTGCAGGATTTGAGCCACAAAGTGAGAGTATGTTAGAGAAATGATTGGATCAAGAGGAAAAGACTTTTTGCTGCACATTTTATCTAAATTTCATATACAATTTTTAATACAGTGTCTATCTTTTATTTTATTTTTTTATATTTAATAAATAAAATTACTTAGAGTAAGAGAATAGTACTCATGAATTTTTGGACTACGTTATTCACTGCTCACTCAGTTAAGTTACATAGGATGATTAAAGGCGTGGCACTCTGCTATGTCTTTTTACTTTGCTTCGGATCTACGAGACACTGCAACTCACTCAATTCTCTCTCTCATTATTATTTTCATTTTCTATATATATATATATATATATATATATATAACTAACGCCACATGTATGTATGTATGAATGTATATATGACATATATATAGCTAGCATGGTTATTATGCAAAGCGTAAAACAACCTCTACTGGGAAAGTAGAAAAGAATGGGAATCAAAAAGAGTAAAGTAATCTATCTACCAAAGTGGTTGGTTGGAGACCACCTTTTCTTCTTTTTAAGATTGGTGTTTCCTTATATGTTATTTCTTCACCGCTTGCCAAAATACATATATTGCATGCGTGGACGCTCTATTTTCAATCATTTCTTTTCAAATCAAAACAAAACTTCTTTTTTCTCCCTTTCCTTTTATATCTCTCTATATAATAACTGATCAATGAATTGATATTGCTACCTAGCTAGCTACTTGTACAATGGTAATATTATTTGTACATTTCACGTCTCATTTTATACTTAATAATAGATATAAAAGTACGTCGATGTCAGTGAAGATTGACACATTTGGTTCAGCCTTTCCACTCTTGTTAGGTGTGACTTGTATTCGAATCTTGAAGAAAGTGGTATACCATGATCCTGTATGGGATGTATGTGTCTCTCTGATATAAACTTTTGTTAATAAAAAAATAAAAAGTATGTGGATGCAATAATAATATGTCATAAAATGATGAGTATAAGTAATATATATTTTGTATTTTATGTATGCATGCACTTAAATGGGAGGATGATGGTGACGGCGAGTATGAGTGAGGACGCATTGGTCCAGAAATTTAATTGCATTATATATATATATATATATATATATATATATATATATATATATATATATGAGTATGTATGAGTAATGTGTGTTGTGGCCTTCAAATGTTAGATCGCTTTCATGATTCTTTGAGAAAATGAGAACAACACTAGTCTTTTGGTTTTTCCCTTTCTGGGGCGCTCTTAATTACTACCACTCTGGATCCCAATTGTGTCTATTTTCCCCCGAATCCAAGTTTCACTTCAATCAATCACACTCTACATACCACATTGCCCAATTTCACTTTCTCTCTTTTACCTTTTCTGGTATGTTTTCGCGTTCGATCGATATTGCATTCGCCTGCATTTTCTAGCGTTTTTATATCTAACATGTGTACCTCTATTCTGTAATGATGCTGCGTCCTAGATCCTCTACCCATGTGCAACTTCACCACTGTCCCCTCTCAAATCCCTTAGTTTTGTTTATCAATTGCTTTATTTCTATTCAGCTATACCCCTAGAAATTAAAGATCAGCTGAAGTTATACTTTATTTTAACTTCCTATGAATGATTGGCATTTAAGAATGAAAATTCCTGTATCAAGCAAACAAGTTAAACTCTTGTGGAGAGGTGATAAATTTTTTGTGCTTCCATAAGTAATAAATAAATAAAGTCAACAAGTGCTTTTTTGATAAAGTCGTTCCACACTTGTTTATCCTAAACCAGGTCTCTAATTCAAGTTTGTAACAAAATTAACTGTATATTTATTTCTGCACATTGGGGTTAATTTGTATCAAATTCAATCAATAAATAATGTGACAAGAAATTAATAAGCCTAGCAATTCTTGAATGTACAAAGAGCAGGAGTTTTTTTGTTTCATATTTCATTCAAATCTTATATAAGTTGTTTAATACAATTCATCTTTTTTGATATACTATTAGGTTATGTTTGATTTTCATGAGTCAGTGAAAAAGTGATTATGTTAAGTATTTGGTGTGAAGAAGTTCACATTGTAGATGAGAACAGAGTCACAATGACTCAATGAATAAAATTGTCAACTTTTAGTTCACTCCAATTTTAGGATCGGTATATATTGAAAAAAAGTCATTGTGTGTTGAAAACAAACGGTAACTTAAAATTTAATATGTAAAATCACTTAAAGTAAACAAAAAAAAATCTTTGTTCTAATAGCACAAAATGTTTGCTATTCAACCCGCCTTGCAAAATCTAATCACCAATGAGGCAAAAGCTAACTAATAACCACTTACGAATTAATTTCATGATTTCACAACAAAAAAGGAAAACTCGTTATTAAAAAGAAAAACAAAATGATAAGAATGGAAATAGAGGAAAGGGAAGCATGAGGAAAATCTATGATGAAGCAAACTTTGACAAGACAATAAAAGAATATGGTCCATACAAAAACTACTTGTTTGTTTGTAAATATAAGCTATATATATATATATATATATATATATATAATAGATAGATAGATGTCTCAGCCAAGCTCATTTATTCCTTTCGTCCTACGTTAAGCAAAAGGACCACAAATATGTGGGTTACGTTGAGTAAGTGGTCTTATGAGTGCAACACCTACAAATGGAAGGTAGGGACTATACTCCCATATTATTGGTCCCCTCATCATCTCTTTCTTCCTCTCTATAACGATATAAATTACAAAAGATATATGTATGCAATATAATGGATATTAGTAATTTAATTTAACTTTCACTTTTTTTATGTTTGTCGTATTAATTCTACCAATTGTTTGTCACTAGGTTAAGCATTGGTAACATCACTTCCTTCATATATCTACAGCGACATAATATACATTCATATATGTACCCAAACATTTAATTTAATTAATTAATAATGCCTGGACTACATTTTATTTATTTGTACCGTAACTTTCACTTAATTAGTCTTGTCCTCTCTAATTATAAACCAACCGTGCTTATTATTTTTATTGATAATGTCATCGCCATTATTAGCATCTTTCCATAAGTTACTGTACTAAAGAGGGGAGAGAAAAACTAACATAAATAATTGATAAGAGTTATATATAACAAGCTAAGATATACGCAAACAAATTCAAGGCTTAACAAATTGATATAATAAAGTAGTTGAAGAAAATTTAATATATACAATAGATAAAATCAATCCTCAGCTCCCTTCATCCGAGCACAAACATAAACATTTTTATTTTTATTGTTGGAATAAATATTTAATGGTATTTATTAATTTGATTTTTAATATAATTTATTTAGAAAATATCTTAGTGAAAATGTGAATGATAATATAATTTTTTTAATATTTTTTAATAAATCAAGATGATCAATGTATTTCTTAATATTTGTACATATATATAGCTTAAAAAACCATCAAAATAAAATAGAATTGAGTAATTATTTTTAGAGTAATACTTTTTTTTTGCTAAAAAATGATTATTTAATTAAAATCTTCACTTTATGAATTGAGTACTATAGGTCAATGAATTAAATGAGAGTACTATTTTATCCCATAATAATAACATTAATGCCCTAGTTAAAAAGCTTATAACTACTGTTGAAATATCATTTTTATTTTATTTTTAGAACGCAAAATGAATGAATCTGATCATACCATGTTCATTCAAATGATATCCTTTGTCCTTATCTGTAACCAACTACAGTCGATAAGCGACACGTTGAAATTGCTTCAGCACTAAAATTGAACACGAAAAATATTTATGATTAATAAAAGTTACTTTACTTTTCTGATAAAAGACTGGAGCTTCGCACAGTTTAGGTTTAAAAAATCGTTTGATATTAAATGTTACTCTTAGTAATACATATCTAATAATAGTATATTGATTTTATCTTTAATATAATTTATTTTAAAAGTATATTCCAAAATCAAATTAAATCAAAAAAATTTGAAAAGTATATTAATATAAGTTTGAAAATAATTTAATTATTTTAATATATTTTTTATACAAATCAATAACATTTATATATTTTTCAAATATTCATATATACATTTTAAAAGAATATTATTATAAAATAAATAAAATATCTATTTATAGTTAATCATAGATCACTAGTACATTTATTATTGACTGCGTAAATATTAAATTGGATATGGATACATCATACATCACTTACTTAAAGTAGTTGATTACATCATTAATTATTAAAAAGTCAAAATAAAAATTTTGATTGGATGAGTATAAAATTATGAAATTAAAATTAACCTCTACTATATTATGCGCACGAATTCATTATTTTTTAAATGGTTTTATTTTATAAATTCGAATTAAATTTTTTATTATTAGCTTGTAGACAAGGGAGAGGGAGTTGCAGGGTTCCATCATGTGGTGGCTCAGAAAACTGGATTGAGATACATGAACGAAGGCCAAATGTAAATATGTAATCACTAACTTAGGTATATGTTCTTCCACGTCGGATAAATAATTAAATAAACCTAATTTGCTTCAAAGCCGAATTTTTAGTGCAGTGCACATTGATCATTATTATTGATTCGAACTAATTAACAACCAGTGTATTTCCAAAACAATATTTTTAGAGAAGCGAATTTCTATCATGAATTTTCTCATTTATTTTTAAAAATCTCATATTATCTAATGTTTTCTCTTTGGTACTTTTTATTTTGATAAAGTGCGATATATGTAGCATGTACTATGTATTTAATTACACTTTTGGGTAACTTAGTAATCACATTTTTTTTTAAAGAAAATAAAGCAGTTCGGGAGAAATCAAATATATATTTTGATGAGCTGCAGTTGAAATAATTTTTGTTGTTTAGATGGGGAAATAATTTTGTTGTTTGAAAATTTATAAACTTTTTTCTTACATAATTATTGGAAAAAAGCTGATTTTTAGATCAAATAGGATATTATCTGACTTATCCACTAATATAATTAATTCTCTTTTATAAAATCACATAATACTCATTTCAGTCATTTACCACAAAGTCATTATTTTTAAATAATTCAGACAGCCAGATTAATTTAAAACTATTTTTTAAGCTAAAATATATAAACATATATAAAAGTATTCTCAAAAAAGTGATTATTATATAATAATTTGATTATACAATTAATTAATTATTGAAATAGGTATAAATTTACTTTTGAATACATTTATCCACACTTTCTAAATGTAGCTAAATACATTGTAGCACATCATCACACTTAATTGAGAGTATCATATACAGTCATCACCTAAAATTAATATATTTGTGTTTTTAGATTCACTAAATCCTACTATCAAAAAATTCACTAATAGGAGAACTCAAGCAAAGGTTTTATAACACTTTTACTGACAGGGGCATATCAACTTGCGTTTGAATTAAGGCATCAATATGATTGTTGACTAATTTAATTTTAGCCACATTTAGCGATATTGAAAAATTCTTTGCCTGCCACCAAAACTCAAGGATTAACAAGTTAACACTCGGCAGAGGAATATAATCTCTCAAGTTATTAGGACTAACTCGCATTCGTTATTCATTAAGAGAAAAGGAAATATAATAATTGAAGAAAATGCGATTGTGTGAATCACAATCGTATCATATTTTGCTAACATCCAAAGCCTTTTTTTCAACATGGATCTAAAGTCAATTCAATCCATTTTGTTTTTTCCTTTTACAAACGTTAAGGTTTGATTGGTCACATGATCACGTTACTATATGATTAAGATTTCACATCGCATCCCATTGAAGCTCGCATTGGTTACGCAAGTGCTTTCCCTAAAATGGCAACAAGAAAATTGAGTGTCCACACCAAGGACAACGAAAATGTCTCCTAATTTGTACGAAGTTTCATAATCAATTATTGATTGTTGACACTTGTATGAAACCACGTACATATTTAACGGTAATAGTTGGTCTAGTGGAGAAAGACGCTATATGTCCCTTAAGTAATATCTAGAGTTTACATTTTCATGATCGAATAAAGATAATTTAATTGAGAGGGTCGCTTTTATAATAGGTATTTGTGGTACCGGAGCGATTAATCATTAGACTCGTTCTAGTGGATACGCTGATTGTAGGGAAAAAAAAAAAGTATGATGGGGGCAATGATCGTGAAACAAGGGGAATAGTGTTTATGGAGATGGTTGTCAAAGTTAGTTGTTTAGTTTCAAGCTAAGAGGGAAAGAGGTACATAAATTATTTCCATTTGGGCCAATTCCAATCAGAGAGGTTTACGAGTTTCCAATATTGGAAATGGAAGACTTTTCCTTAGTTTTCTAACCGATTGTTCTCGCCAAGAGAAAGAGGTTGGTGTCTTCGTCATGCACTAATAATCTTTGTGAGCCTCCAAATAAAGTAGAGAGAGATTGGAACCTACTTTTTCTAAAAGAAGGCAGAAAAATTAAAATTGGAATGGTTAAAAATAATTGACTATGTGGTTTCTTGTTTAGGGTCGGATATTGAATGTGATGGACTTTGAGGGTGCACTGTTATTGGGAACAAAGTTTGGTGTTGAAACGCAAGCTTTTCTTCTTCACCAACTTGTGAATTGTGATGTCTATTTGTCTCTTGTCACTACCATATTCTTTTTGCTAGGCTAAGCATGATGAACCCTATAGGGTTAAGCAACTCAAATTTTTATTTTGGTGAGCGAAAATGCAATTGATTCATCTATGCATTATTGTTAGTTGTTCCAAGTTTAAAAAACAATTTACACGCTTTTTTCTTTTAACTCGGTGAGTATGGTTGATTGTTTGTAGTTCATCTTTCTTTAACTAAGTGTTCGATCCTCATATTAGATATAGAAAAACTTTAAAATCTTGGGTTACTTGTTCCATCATCGAGGTGCATACAAGTTACCATACTCTATGGAGGATACGCTGGATATGGAAAAAAGAAGTGTTTTTATTTGGACAGAAAATACCCAGAAAAGGCTAATTAGCAGTTAGCCCAGATCTGAACCATGGCCCAAAACGTAAACATGATTATATCTATAAGGCATTTCAACCATTAGGCCCAAAGTAATAACCACACCCAAAATCATTAAGAATCAAAGCCAATGCTATTTGATCCAAAAATAACCCATATGGGTCATAATAAAGATAGCCAAAAACCTATATGCTAGGGTTATAAATGGCCCAGCCCAGGGTACGAAAATAAAAATCTACTTATTTCTGAAGTCGAATATCTAGATTTCTGACCCAAACTTCTAACATTATAAATATTAAATAGTACTAAAAATTAGGGAAAAATGAGAGAAAAAAAAAGTAGGGTTTTGGAATTATATGAGAGATATATCTAGGTAGGGTTAATTGGGCAAAAATGTGGGCCTTTAGAATCCAAATTTCCTGACACTATCAATAAAGAGAGCAAGAACTTAATTATTGCATTTAATGGCGCAACAACGCCATGCAAATATAGGTGTGGTATCCAATGTAACCACAAAAAATGAATAAAAACACCTACTTCTTTACTTTTCATTATTTTGAAATCTGAATGTATCGGTGACCTTATTATTTTAGGGTGATGTTAAATGAACAATACAAAACCAACCTAACCAGTCAATAAATGAGATTTTGGGCTATAATTACTCAGCCCATTACATTATCAATGATTATTTGGGCCAAAACCAAAGTCAAAACAGGCTCATTGGCTGTATGAGCTGATTTTTCATTGTCCACTTAACATTATTGTTATTTTATTCACCCAGACTGAAAGTAACTCAGAGAAGCAAAATGTCAACTTTAGTTCAATAAAGATTTGAATTAACATTAAACGATTTTCATAGTATAATATTAATTATATTCTTTAATCAAAATTTAATAATAGTGGTGGTATGTTCTCTTCAATCATAATAACAAATACTCTTAATGTTTAACAAAATCTCCCCCAAGAAGAAAGGTAGCAGAAGCTAATTAAAGTGGAGACATCCATGGCATGGGACCTTTCTTCTTGGTTGCATTTGGTTCCTAACTACCCAAATATAAGTGAAGGATTAGGGACCACAAGTCAACTTTATTAATCAATGATATAAACACAATAGTCATCTTTAATGAATAATTAATTTAGTTATCGCTAAGAGCATAATTAAACAGTTAGGATCCATGATTCTTTAACCAAATGTCAAGTGTTTAATTCTTATATTGATATAGAAAAATTTTAAAACTCTTGTACAATTGTCTCACCTATCAAGATGTCTCTACAAGCCAGCGTGGATTAGTCACCATATTCAACGATGAATGTCCTAAAAAAAATTATTTGCCCAGGAAAGTTTTTTCAAGCAACAAACAACCTGTTTTGCTGTTATTGTCACAATCACTTTTTCCATATTTTTTGCCTCACTGAGTATTCAGTTAAAACTAAATTCCCTGTTTCATTTTCATAGGATTTATGAAGTTGATGAAATAAAAGGACAGACATCAATAGTTAGCAATGGTAATAGCTGAAGAGAAAGCAAGGAAAGTAATAATAATAGAACTCAACTCACTGTTTAACACTGTGAAGTTGTTATGTGGAAATAAGCGCGTGATGGTTAACGAAGAGTGAGCAGTACTAATATAAGTATTGTGCAATCATATTCACCGTTAGATTATATTAGTTTGTAACTCTTTATTATAGTTCAACGATAAATATGATTATTGTATAAATATTATACAATTTTCATGCTATTCCTCCTAATATAATAATAAACATGTGCCTGTTGCTCTTGTTTGTACTCTCTCTTGTCCTGTCCTCCCTTAGTCACTCGGTCAATATGACTTTGATTTAACCCACCCAACCGACACTTTGTCCTCTCTTTCTTCTTTCTATTCTTTTTCCTCTATCTGCATTTTTCTTCTGCTCCCTATTGTCACCTGAAACAAATACGTAAACTTATTTCAAAAGATAAAATTATATTTATCACAAACAAGAAATGTTAAAATCTATCACTGTATTGTTTGGATTTGTTTTTTAAACTCAAGGTTAAAATCAGTGATTAATTTCTTTGATGAGGCTCCGGCCACTAGTAGATCATTTCTTTTTACACCGTCAGAAATCAAAATTATTGGCTAAATAATTAAAAAAAATCGACTAACTACGAATTGTACTAGATTCATGGTTAAAAAAGGTGATTTTTTCAATAAAATATTTTTGCAAGCATGCACCTATGACTCTTTTATTTTCCATGGGAGTCTTGGCATTTCACTTTCCCATCTATTTTAGCCGTGTCATTTTTCTCTCCAACCAAACACATTCTGGCTTTTAAAAAGAAAACTGAGGTAGTTGTGGGTTGTGTGGTACACAGTCTCCATTGAGGCTGAGTCATTTTCCTGCGTCGGTAAGATATCAAACATCACACGTCATGAATATTATTATTATTATTATTTATCATTTTCATTTTATGTCTCAAGCTCTAACCTTGTCTTTGCATCTCAACTCTCAACTCTCAGTTTAACTGTTTCTTCTTGTTGCTGTCTCTCTTAGTATCAGATACTGTTTTTGTTTTTGTTATGTTGGATGATCCATGATCCATGCACAAGCACAATCTCCCACTTCATTCTTAAAGAGGTCAAAAACCAAATCACATACCTTTTAGAACTGTGTTTCTTTATCATTATTTTGATTTTCTTTGTTGCATGCAGATAATTTTTCTGCAGAAACAGAGGTTTGAAGTTTTTTCTCCCATGTGAATGTTGTATTAGAGTTCTACAAAATTTGACATGCCGACATTGTAGATGTTTATGTAAATAAATGAGAAATTTATAGTTTACTTCTTTTGTATGATGATATAAAGATTCTGGTTAAACAACAGAGTAATTTATTTTTGCAAGGCACATACTTTCCTTCTGATCACAGTTATATCCTCTGCAACTATGCTATGATAAATTGATAATACACTCGATGGATCACAAAGCTTACTACTATTGATGATGATACTAAAGTCTAAACTTCAAAGAATTGGAGATTATTTGCTTAGTAGCTATGGTTTGCATCAAATTAGAGTTATTATTACTGCTTATCATTTCAGTAAGACTTATAGAAACACATTCCTTTTCAGTTTCCCTAACCGAAATCTCCATGCAGGGTTATGTTCATCTGAATCCTTCTTAGCAATATGGATCACAAGACTTGGCTTTGGAGGAAAAAGTCCTCGGACAAGACTACTGTAGCTTATGATAAAGCAAATATCTCTTCAAAAGAAAATGAAGAGGTAATTTTTTTACCCCCTTAACAATAAAGAGATAATTCAATTATCTCTAAAATCAGTTTGTTATATTTTTCTGCTTTAGTAAGTGTTATGGAATCTCTTAGATTCATATCAGAGTGTCACATGATGCGAATAACTGCTCTGTTTCATGTTATGTCTTTCTTTTGTAGGTACAGAAACTTCTAGCTGAAAAAGAAGAATTGGACAGAGACTTGAAAAGATTAAATGATAAGCTTGCTTCCACACTTTCTGACAGTAAGGCTAAAGATGAGCAGGTGAAGAAACAAACAAAAATTGCACAAGAAGCAGTGGCAGGTAAATTTCATGCAGTTCTGTATATATTCATTCATTGTTCCCTTTCCTCTTAAAATTTGGGGTCTGATAAGAGCTTCTTGTAGGATGGGAGAAGGCAGAAACAGAAATGCTGTCAATGAAGCAATACCTTGAGGAATCAATGCAGCAGCAATTAGTTTATGAAGAAAGAGTTGTCCATTTGGATGGTGCTCTCAAGGAATGTATGCAACAGTTACGTTTTGTCAGAGAAGAACAAGAGCAGAGGATTCATGATGCTGTGATGAAGGCTTCAATTGAATTTGAACATGCGCGCATGGCTCTGGAGGAGCAGCTATTAGATAGCACTGAAAAGCTTGCTAAATCTGCCATTGAGAATTCTCATCTTAACAAGTCTATTCTTGCAAAAGAGAATTCGATTGAAGATCTGAAGAGACAATTGGCTCGAGCGGAGGCGGATCATGATGCACTGATGATTAAGTTGGAGTCCTGCGAGAAAGATAATGCTTCTCTCAAGTATGAGGTTCGAGTGCTCGAAAAGGAACTTGACATCCGAAATGAAGAGAGGGAATTTAACCGTCGAACAGCTGATGCTTCTCATAAGCAGCAGTTGGAGAGTGTCAAAAAGATCGCCAAGTTGGAATCAGAATGCCAGAGGCTTCGTCTTCTGGTTCGGAAACGATTACCAGGTCCGGCTGCGTTGGCAAAAATGAAAAAAGAAGTTGAGATGTTGGGTCGGGATTCGCTTGAAATGAGGAGGAAGAAGTTGAACTCAACCAGTGCAATTGGATCTTCAGTTGAAAATTTGCCTGAGAGTATCATAAGAAGAATCACTACCTTGACTGAGCAATTGCATGTTGTGGAAGAAGCAAACAAGACTCTGCAAGAATCACTAAATAGGAAAACAAATGAACTCCAATTCTCAAGATCAATGCTTGCCCGCACAGCATCTAAACTGTTGCAACTTGAGTCGCAGATCGAAGAATCGTCTAAAGGTCAAGTTGCCTTGGAGCATCCTAGAAGTAATCTCACATCACACGAGCTCTCCTTGGCATCGATGTCTGACATTAGCAGTGATGACAAGGTTAGCTGTGCCGAGTCTTGGGCCTCTGCATTGATGTCGGAATTGGAGAACTTCAGAAGTGGAAAACAGAATGAACTAATGTCATGCAGAAGTGTTTCAAACTCAGACATAAACCTAATGGATGACTTCATTGAAATGGAAAAATTAGCTGTGGTCACTGGTGCTGAGAAACCCACTGAAATTTCTCATGCTTCTTTAGAAGAAGATAATGTAACAAATGGCTTTCCAGAGGCAGAACCAAATGAGACCAACTCCGAAGTACAAGGCAAGGAGATCATTCCAGTTTCTGATCATATGTCAGACGTCCCAGCATCAAATCAAGAATCCTGTTCCAAGGACATCTTAGAGGGTAATATTCTAGGTTGGCTTCAGGAAGTTGTAAAAGTAATCTTGGAACAAAGCTGTGTCACTCATAAGAAACCTGATGATATACTCGACGACATTAGAGTGGCTTTGGAGCATCGAAATAATCCAGACAGATATGTGGTACCTCCATCTGGTGAAGTAAATGATGCTGAGATCACATCAATAAAGAGCAGTAAACATCAATCTCAGACAAATCTGAGTAAATCAATTAGCAAGATAATTGAAATTGTTGAAGGGATCAGCATGCCTGCTGAGGATTATGATAATCCAGATGGAGATATCCGTTCGCACAAGAATCAAGAAAATACAACAGGATACATGGCCAGGGTTTTCCAGTGGAAAACATCTGAACTCAGTAATGTCTTGCAGCAATTTCTCCATGTGTGTTATGATTTGCTTAATGGCAAGGCTAATCATGAGAAGTTTACAGCAGAAGTAACCGTGGCTCTGGATTGGATTATAAACCACTGCTTTTCTCTTCAGGATGTATCTAGTATGAGGGATGCTGTTAAAAAACAATTTGATTGGGATGAGACTAGAAGTGAGAATGAAGCTGAAATTGGGATGATGAGTCATTTTGCAGATGTAGGTAAGTTGCATCTTCCCAGGGAAGAGCTATCATGTGTGGCTCCACCAACCAATTCTGATGGCCATGATGTTCAGACTAAAGTGATGCAATGTGATGAGAAGGGAGCATCTGAAAATGTTAAAGACACAGAGATCAATTCTGAAGCATCCGCTACCGGTAGGATGGAACCTTTAATGAATCAGCTTCAGGAATCAGAGAAAACTATTGCCAGCTTGAGATCAGAGTTGCAAACATTGAAAGAATCCAATGAAATACTTGAGGGTCAAATAGAAAACGACACATTCATAAATGCAGAATTTGATGTTCAGTCAACAGAAGCTGAATTGAAAGAGGCTCATCACAAGGTTTTGGCATTAGAAGTGGAACTCGAGAGCAAGAACCATTATTGTGAAGAATTAGAGACAAGATGTATTGAACTTCAGCTCCAGCTGGAAAGGTATCAATAAATTTCAAATATTTGTTATTTTCATGAACATTTTGCTTTTATTTTCTTATTTGAAGAAAGTCATTCTCATACATGAAATTTATCTTCCCAGCATGACAAAGGAGAGCTCAAAAGATGACAGTATTAAGGTACTCTTCTCGAGTCATAGACAGATTACTATTTCCGCATATGACAGTTTGGAAAGCCTAATAAAGTTGAAGAATCAATCTCTAGACACAAAATTGGATATAATAGTACTTGGTTTTACATGAGGTTAACTTACTACTTCTCCATTTAGTGTTGAAGTTTGTACTGTGTTGTTGAAGGGTGTTGATCACTCCTGCAGGATTGGGAGATAACAGCTGCTACAGAAAAGTTGGCAGAGTGTCAAGAAACAATCCTTAACCTCGGGAAGCAGTTGAAGACATTGGCTTCACCAAAGCATGCATCCCTTTTTGACAATGCCATTGCCACACAATGTAATGCAATTGCAACAAGCACAGCTATTGTCCCTCACACAGACATGAAAGTGAAAAATCGATCATCTCTACTTGATCGGATGCTGGCTGAAGATGATAAGAAAGCAATGTTTCACAGAGTAAGGGAAAGAAGCTACAGCCACACCAGCATTCCAGATTTCATTCAGCCCCTGGAGAAGATCTTAGTTTTGAATGGACTTAAAGGCCAGGATGACAGTTCTAGTGTTAACTCTATGGCAATCGTACGGGCCAAGAAATCGGGAGGTCAGAGTTTGTGGAAGAAGCTATTAGGGAGAAAGAAGAAAGCACAGTTCTTGCTTACCACATGAAATGCAGTTCTAATGCAGTTCTAATATAACTTTGCTGTATTTTCAGTGGAGATAGTAGAATTGTGTTTGTGTTTTGTTCTTGACTCTGATATGCACAACTGAGAATTCATGTTATCAAAAGCTTGAACCTTTACATGAAAGTTCAGCATTGAGAAATTCATTTTGATGGTGATTTCAGCTTGTGTGTTATTTTATCAATCTTGGTAGTTTTTCTTTTTATGGATATATTATCAATGGCACATACATCAGTTATCAAATCATATGATTAATAAAAGTTGGAAACATTTTTATGCTACAATACTTGCATCATGTAGTGATTCTTACATTACATGTAGAGAATAGAACATTACAGGCAAGTGAATAGGTAAGGTTAAATTTATTTCAATGAGAACTCAATAAAAAATGGCAAAGCATGTAGAATATCTTATAAATAGCCCTCTACTATACAATCCAAATCTTCAAAATAAGAGCTATAAGTACCAAAATGGCAAGCAACAGCAGCCTGGAGGTTGAAGCAAATCTTCCAGGAGGAATATTAATCTCTGTAAAGTACAAATTTCGCTATATCATGTAGCCCTGCTTCCTCGTAACATTGGGCGATCCGCTCCAAATAATCATCCCATGTTCCTTCCACAGAAGCCAAATCCAGCAAGAAAGCAGCCTCATCTAGCACAACCTGAAATCGATTTGATGATGGAAACAAAAAAGACTAAGATAAACCTCATCATACATACTATCCATGAATATTTTAAATTTATAGCCATGATATTCAAATTAAATTAAATGAATAAATAGTTGACACTAATGTATACAACCTGCTCAGGTGCCTTCCCCTTTTTAATATCTTCTTGCCTTCCAACCTCAGACACCTTCTCTTTGATGTACTCAATTTGCTCATCATCCCATTGTGCTATATTAGCAACATCCTAAACCAAACCGAATATCGCAGCCAGAAATACCAGAAACAAGGGAAAATAAGCACAAAAGAAAAAGAGATTGTGCAGTGCATAAACTTAAACCAGAAAACCAGACTGAAAAGGACTTCATACCTCATATTTGCAGCCCAAAGTCCACCATGGCGATTTCAAAGCTCCCCTGGCGGCATCTTTAGCTTCTACCAAACGCCCAACCCTGTAAAAAAATATCAAAAGTAAGCTCTTAGGAAATGAAGGGTGAGAGTCAGTTTCACCATTTTGAACGAATTCAAGAAAGTAACAGAATATGTAACTACCGACCTCAACAAAACCTCAGCATTGAAAACAAAAGGGCGTGCGAATCCTGGAAAATGCTCCTTCTTGGTATAAAATTCTCCAGTTACTAAAGCTGAAACCTTCCACAAACAGACAAAAATGACATATAAAACATTTGACTGAAGTAATGGCTAATGCTTGAGGAATAAAACCAATTGCAAGAGAACCTTACATGATCCCCTTCCTCAAAATGCCGCATCACTTTGCGCTCTAAGATATCTGGAAATATACCAACCTGAAAACAAATTAGATTTTTGACAACGATGTGCCATGGAAGTCGAAAACACAGTTCAGAATTTTATTACTACCTTCTTCAAAAGATAGACATCTAGGCTAGAAACTTTAGACTCAGCAAAATCACCCTTTCTGTAAAGCTTCTCCCCAGCATCAGCTGAGGCATGAAACAGTTCTTCATTTCTCTCTTGACTGCTCTTTGCATCTTCTTCAACCAATATTCTGTGTATAAATTGGTCTACCTGTATAAGCACATGACATTAGCCATAATAATAATACCATCTTAATGAAGTGAACATCACATTGGAAAAACAACCATAGCAATGCAAAATATGCAATAAAAAAAACCAAGCATGCTCCACTTACACTTTTAGCCAAAAGCCAAACTCCATATTTATTAACTTCTACCACTGGCATTTCCATACTGCATGTGTTCACAATTACAATATCATCCAAACAATAATCAATTAACCACAGGAAAACAAAAATCGACTAACACTGAGCCTTACTCTGGTGGAGCTGTTGGCCACCGCAGCAATGCAGTCACAGTACCTACGAAGGAAAATAATCACATATAACATTGAATTTGAAGATTTACGAAAACATTATAAACACATTATACATAATACATGCTAGTCACAAAACCCATACCTGAGCTTTTTTTTGACAGTGGTATAGCAAGGGGTATTAATCCTTGCCTTGAACCAGGAGATATAATAGATTCACCTGTTAGTTACATAGTGAAAAATTCATCTCAATTAAGAACATGATTCAGAAAAAGCAATTCAATTAAACCCATACATATTAGTGCATTGCATTGACAAATTATACAGATTAATGTTGATTTTGAACATGAGATTACCTCTGGTTTTCAAAATACTCAGGAGTTGAGGGAGATGCTGAGGAGGCTGAGTGGCAGCTACATCCTTCACAAAAGACACGTGGTCTGCAACACCGAAATTAACAAAATTATTTACTAAAAAAAAATTTGATTGGTGGAAATCAAAAAATGAATGAGTGTGGAATAATGACCAGGAGTGGATGAGGAAGAAGAAGAAGCAGCGGTGGCGCGAAGGGTGGAGGCTCTGCGGTGGCTGAGAAGAAGTGGCACGAAGCTGCTGCCACGTGGACCTCCTCCATATAAAACCCCACCGCATACCTTCATTCTCTGTTACTCCTTCCTTTCCTTTTCCCTTTTGGTTTTGGCTCATCACTCTTCATATCTTCTGCTGCTACTTTTATTTGTTTATTTATTCTTTTTTATATATATATGGGAAAATAGAACTACCACACAAAACACTGAGTGGCTAATGGCTATCAATAAAATGGCAAAGAACAGCCCAAAAATTTATTGGCGAATCAGGTTAAGCGAAGTCCAATTTCGGCCCAGTAATTAGGCTAAGCCCAATTAAATATATATATATATATGCCTTGCAAGACTGACATTCGAAAAATATCCTGTGCAACACGAATTACAATATTAATATACACACATTAATTTATAAATATAAATTAAATAATAGTGGAAATAATTGTGCATATGGAAATAATTTTATTTTAGCAGTAAAAAGAATTGATCGCCAAACAACGTTCTTGACAGTGAATTTTATTTTTCTGTCAATGAAACAACACAAATTTTTATTTTCAAATCTGTATAATAATTAATTATAAAAATGTGGTGGATCATCTATATGGTATAAAAATTGAGCAATTGATTAAGAGAGCAAATCACACATATAAACGATTTGCAACTTCAGAATCACGTGCTTATTAGAGAGTCCTTTTATATGATGTTTTTTGCTTCCTTTTATGTGCTTCTTTAATTCGTTCTGTATTGCTTCTTTGAATGCTATATGATATGAAATAAACTTAACAACAATATATGCGGGATTTATTGTAATTTATAATATTAATTTTGATTAAAAGTGAGTTGGTACTAATGTAATTTATGTTTAAAAATTTTATTTAAAAGTGAGTTTGATATAATAAATATTATTTGAATATCATAGATGAAAATTATTTTTATTGTGAAATTACTAAAAAGGATATATGAAAAATAATTATAACATAAGAGTTAGTAAAAAAAAAGATGAGTTTGATATTATATTTTTTATGTTTTTATTTTTTGAATAATTGAATAAAATATATTACTATTATTATAAGAAAATATATATATATATATATATATAATTTAAGATATTATATTTCTATTAAAAACAAAACATAAGTATTACGTATATGTATAAAATTATATTAATATTATTATAAATAATGTATTATTTTCACTACTAAATTAAAAAATATACATATCAAATAAAAAAAATTTTCCATCTAATATAGATTAAGATCAGAGTCGATCTAAATTACGTGTACCACATCGTGAGAATTTTTCTCCCTTTGATTTGATATTTGACTTTTACTTTAGTGTAAATAATGATAAAAATTGAAGGGCAATTAGGACTTTAACAGTAGTATTATATACTGAACGAAGATTTTTCAATACAAAAGCAATTTCAAGATGTTTCTCCTCAACTTGAATTGAAATATAAAATATCTAAATTACGTCCCTTCTCTACTAATACAATTTTCAATCATAACTACACCTCTAAAAATTTTTCATTTTTCTCTCATTTATCTCAAAAACTCAACTCACATACACTAAATATAAAACTATTATAGCTAAATAAATATTTATTCTTTAATTTATCTAATGAAATGGGAGCACGGATTTTTATTATAGCTAATAATAATAACAACAATAATAGATAATATAGGAGTAATATATAAGCATAAAATTATTGGGTAAAAGAGCAAGGAACAGGCGTTGCCGTATGACATTGATTATTTGACCATTTAAAATGCCAAAATGGATGGAATTATTAGATGCTGAAAAACGTAATCGCGAAAAGATGAGTAAGTACAAAGTAATATTAGTTCCTCCGTGTTATTATACCTCTTAAAAAATGGTTAGATGCATCGAGAATAAAATATTTTTTTTTCTGTATTATTTATTGTATAATATATAATTTAAAAGATCAACTATAAAAAAAAGTTAAATTTTAAATAAAAAATAAAATAATTGATATATCATATAAGACCAAAAAAAAAAAAAATCTCATATTTGCATCTAATAATTTGTCCTAACTCTTTTGGTCTTATCGCATTAATGATGGTGATGATTTTCTTCAGGCGTTTTCCCGAAATAACACGACTTTGTAATAGTGCGGAACACTAACAGCTGCATTCAATTAAACATATCTTTCTTTAATAAACGATAAATATTTTTTATATAATATAAAATTAATCATTATTAATTATTATATATATTAATTTAATCTTTTTATAATTTTTATTCAACTATTAATATTATATATTAATCTAATATTTTAAAAATTGAATTAATAATTTTTAAAAATTAATTATTAATTATAAAGATTAATATTGATTAATTTTATAATTAATTACTCTCGATATATTAGATTATGTACTGATTAATTAGAAAATTGCATTTACGGACCCCACTCACTTAAACGTACATGACGTGGGAGTGGGATGATGTTGCTTTGAGCCAACTAATGCATGCATCCAAAACTATCATCAATCGAACTTTGTTTTATGCTTTGTAAAGTAAAAAAAATGTTTTGTATATTTATGCCTACAAATCTTAATTATAATATTTGAAAGGAGGAATCCTAAGGTAGATTATTATTAATTGTGTATTTTTGCCCACATATGGTGTAACAGCCAGTGACTCGGAAAGTATATATTGGTAGTATAGACCATTCTGGGTGCAATAGTTAAGACGTACATTTTGGGTAATAAATAAGCTTCATGACATGTCCATGTCATATGTAAGTTTCACTTGGAGCATAAATTTTATACAGTATCATTTAAAATGTGGTTAAATGTATATATGACTAAATGCAATTATTTAAAAAAAAAAGTATATTTCTTTCTATTTTTGTTATAATAAAATTTAAGTTTATTTTGTACAAAGTTAAATAACTCACATTAAATATTATTAAAAGATAAATTTATATTAATTTAAAATAAATAATTATAAACAATGTAAAATAGAAATCAAAATAAAAGGAACATAGAAGATGATAATAATAAAATGAGAAAATATAAATTTTTAAAGATAAATTTTTATTATTATGTAATATATGAAAATATTATATTTAGTTAAATATGATAAATAAGTGTAATAAGTGAAATTTATCATCACATTTATAGTAGAAAAGTTGATGTCCAATTAATTAGAACATTCACTCTTTCATATATGTACCAATTGTATTCTTTTTTTCAATCATAATCGAATTTGACTATGATTCTCTCTTTGTCTATGTTCTTCTATTGTGTTTAATAATAAGAGAATAAATATTTATAAGACAATTGCTTATGAAGGCTGCAAAAATATTACTTTTTTATTAAAATCTATAAAATTTATTGTTCTCATACACCCTGAATATATAATTTATAGCTAATTATTATGTAAGAGTTTAACTAATTGTCCTCCAGTACATATGGTATAATATTAAAATATTTGTATATTCTTAGTCATTGAACAAACGATTTATCATGATGTACAGTTCTTGTAAAATCTAAAATAGAGTCAATTAATTATTAAAATGATTGATTCATTTACGTGACAACTTTTTAGGCACTCAAAATGTAACTAGAACTACTCATTTTGTTAATAAACAAGGTGTACAAAATGTTGAAGTAATTAATCTCGTCAATACTAACATGTGATAGGGAAATAATTGGGGCATAACAAAAAATCAGTCAAAACAGTTAACAAGTTGCGCACAACATATATAATATAAAATGCACAACGTATATCATCTATTGTGCACAATATATATCATATATTGCAACATCATCTTTCTTTGCAACATGTGTTATATGTTGTGCACATCATGTGCTATATGTTGTGCACAACATTTAATATTCGTTGTGCAATTTATGTTATATACGTTGTGCACAATTTGCTGGCTGTTTTTTTGTTGTGCCTCTAGCATTGCTCTATGTGATATTATTAAGTTCATAATGTTTGATGTACAAAAAAAAATATATGTTCAATAAGTATCCAACATATGTTATATGGAATTTGTGCTATATGTATAATATATGTACATATAACACACATTTCAATTCATATTATATATAGCACAGATACTAGTTGTACGTATTTTTATTGTAATATTTACCGTTATTGATTTATAAATCAATAATAATGGTTGGATATTATTGGGATTGTTAATATTGATTTATAAATAGCTCCTCATGTGTATGATGAAGAAAACGTGTGTATGTGGAGATAGCTAGCAGAAGCCAACAATTAAGAACACATAGAGACACCATGGCAAACATGAGCATTAGAGTTATCTCAACAAGCACAATCCATGCAGCACCATCACAACATAGCAACAACAACAATGAAGAGTACTCAATCCTAGAGCTTCCGTTAACTCCCTGGGATCTCCAACTTCTCCTTGTAGACCCAATCCAGAAAGGCCTCTTATTCCACAATAGCCCAAAAACACCACCACCATCATCAATAATCAATCACCTCAAAACCTCACTATCATCCACCCTCACATTCTTTCCACCCCTCTCAGGCCGCCTCAAACTCACGGAACAGAGCCACAGCACCTGCTCTGTTTCAATCCTCTGCAACAACTCCGGAGCACAGTTCGTCCACGCCGTCGCAGATAATTGCTCCGTCAAGGATATCACCGGAGCCGCATACACTCCCCGCATTATGCACTCCTTCTTCCCACTCAACAGAGTCAGAAACTACGAAGCCACAACCAAGCCTCTGCTTGCAGTTCAGGTAACAGAGCTCGTCGATGGCATCTTCATTGGATGCACCATGAACCACACTGTTGCCGATGGAACCTCCTTCTGGCACTTCATCAATTCCTGGGCCCAAATCTCGCGTGGTTCCCAACAACTATCCAGGCCTCCTGTCATAGAGCGTTGGTTTCTCGATGATGTTAACTCCTCCATACGAATTCCTCTCACGAAGGAGAAACTGCGCCGTGGTTATGACGGCTTCGTGTCGGAGCTGCAACGCGAGAGGGTTTTCCATTTCAAGAAGGAGAAGATTGCAGAGCTCAAAAGAAAAGCCATCAAAGAGCAGGTTAGTACTGTTGGAGGCGAAGAATTAGGCAACAAGATATCTTCACTGCAAGCAGTTTTAACTCATCTCTGGAGAGCCATAGTTCGAAACCAAGGTGGTATTGATCCTCAAGAAGATGTCAATTACAGGTTGCTGATTGGTGTTAGAGGGAGAATGAAGAGCCCAATGCTGCATCCAAATTATTTCGGGAATGCCGTGCAGGATGGTTAGTTACATTTTCCTTAAGTATCAAAAAATGGCTTACCCAGCCATAACCTCAAAAAATAGGGACTTTACGCCTAAATTACCCGTATCATTAAAATAAAATCAATGATGCTTAGAACTACAACATAAATACGTCTAACTTATATCCCGCTATCCATATTATAGGATGTGTGCTATAGACGTATTTATGTTGTACGTCAAGCATCATTGTAAAAAAATTACACATATTAAGAATATTATTTGGGTCAAAAATATTAAAATGAGTTTTTTTATTGTTTTGGCCGAAAAAATGTTGTTACCCAAACTTTTGTGATTAAAAAAATAAGTTGTCTGGTATCTTAACGCTATGAAAAAATGTTAAAGGGTATTACTATCGGTAGATACTAAATGGCATGTATCTATACATATGTTTAGATTTAATGGTCAACAAGGAAAAGTGTAAGTGGTGAAGTAATGTCACATCAAAATCTAATAGTAATAAAGTATATGGAAAAGATATGGAAGAGAAAATATACATACAAATATTATTATTGAATGTTAAATGTAAATGCCATAATACTCCTCTATTTATTTTTCATCATATTCAAATGTTGATACTTTTAAGGTGTTAGCTTGGACACTTCCAATAAGTTGAAAGTATTCATACAAACCATTACTTGGCATGTTCTGATTGGTTCTCTAATCTATGTCAGCGCCTAGTCATCATTTATAAAATTTAATACCCTATATTTTCTAAACAATCATAACATGCCAAGTAATGATTTGTACGAGTACTTCCAATAATTAGAAGTGCCCAAGCAAGCACCTAATTTTAATGAATATATTTAAAATTTATTAACACATTCATCAGTTTTCAGCATTTGAATAGATAAAAAATAAATGGAGTAATACAGAACTATGGAAAAGTCTAGAGGTACAACTAGACTTTGTCAACTAGAGAGTCAACTCAATTAATGCTAGGTTAAAAAAATCACATAAAAATATAATTTAATGTCATATCATAACTGTCAATTTGTAATTAATTATTTGGACAAAATTTTTCAATCTTTGATTTTGCTTAGATTTCAATGATGAATGTGCCAAATTCTTTTATTTAAAATGTGTATCAACTCTTATTTTGATAAGTGTATTATTTTTTGTATAATATGTACATGTGTAATTGGTGTGATCCTATCTCGTTTATTATCGTTCCATGCTATTATTGATGGAGGCATGTAACACACAACCTGATCACAATGGCAACCATGATCAAAATACGGAGGTTTGTTTGATTATAATGTTTTCAAATAAGTATCTGAAAGATTTTTACAATATGTGCAAATTACTTGTAATGTGTTCGTTTGGTATTAGTAATACCTTTTATTTAGTATGTGTACCCTTTATTTGATATGTGTAATACTTTTTACTTGGTACGTGTAATACACTTTATTGGGTATGTGTAATACTCTTTATTCGGTATCTGTAATACTTTTTACCCGCTATGTATAATATTTTTTATTTGGTATATGTAATAACCTTTATTAGATATGTGTAATTTCCTTTACTCGGTATGTGTAATATCATTTATTCAGTATGTGTAATACCCTTTATTCAATATGTGTAATCATTCATTCGTTATGTGTATTACCCATTTATATGGTACATGTATTAATTTTTATTTTGGTAAATCTAATATATTTTATTTGGTATGTATGTGTATCAACCTTCAATATGATATGTGTATTACTCTTTTATGTGATATTTATAATTAATTTTCTTTATTTGATATATGTAATTCTATTTGGATAGGATATTATGAATATTTTGAAAGAGAATATTTTTTTAATTAGAATGAAAATTTTTTAGGAAAATTAAATGATCAGTTATGTAATAAATACTATTTATTATATCATATTAATTATACATTATATATATAAATAGTATTTATTAGTTGACTCTTTGGTTCGTCATCCTGATTGTACACGTAGCATTATTGCTGCATAACTATATACCTTCGCAAAATAGGCTATAATATCTAATAAACAAATATAAATTTGAGTGATTATTATTTTGTGAACAGGAACTGTGACGATGAAAGCAAGTGAGCTTCTAGAAGGAGGGATTGGGAGAGGTGCGTTGGAGATGAACAAGATGGTTTCAAGGCACACGGAGGAGATGATGAAGAGTTACTATAAGGCATGGGTGAAGAGCCCACGGCTTCTAACGGAGGGCGGTATGGCTGGAAATGCATTGGTTACGAGCAGTTCGCCGAGGTTCGATGTGTACGGGAATGACTTTGGGTGGGGGAGACCGGTGGCGGTGAGGAGTGGGGTGGGGAACAAGAGTCATGGCAAGATTAGTGTGTTTGAAGGGGTGGAAGATGGTAGTATTGACGTTGAGCTTTGTCTCTCCTATCACATCTTAGAGGCCATGGCCAATGACCGTGAATTCATGGATGCTATCTCCACCTAGCTAGTAGCTAGTACGGTATGTTAATGTCATGCTAGCTACAATAACAAAAGAGTTGGATGGATTAAATTTGTAAAATAAATTGTACGTTGGATAACAATAATTTCTGTATAAGTTTGAACGAAAAAATTTGATTTATCTTACTATTCAACGATGAATATGAATGTTGTATAAATATTTAATAATTTTTAGAGCATTACTAGGGATATAACAAAAAATCAGCAAAAACAGCCAACAAATAGGAATTTGAGCCACAATCACCCAGCCCATTAAAAATATACTCATAATTAAAATATTATTTGGGCCATAAAATACTAGATGGGCTTTATTGACTGTGTTGGCTAATTTTTTGTTGTTCCCTAAGCATTTGTGTAATTTTTATTGTATAACTAGGATTCTCATGCCAATGAGATGTAGCTCAAGTGGCATTTCCCTTGGTCCAAGTGACTAAGGGGTTTGAGTGCAGGGTCAGGGGTTCAATCCCCACATGTCCATCACATTCCCCCTTAGCTCCACTAGGAACTCCTAAGAACTAAAAAAAAAAACTAGGATTCTCATTAAATTTCAATATATGTTCAATTTCAGATTAAAATTCTTAAAATTTAATCGTAGAAACAAATATTATATAAATATTGCCAAACTTTTTATTTATAATAATGATTGTTGTATATCGAAAATACATCCAACAAATATTCAACATGTATTATACGTAATGTGTTATAGTACATATGACATATATCATATGTTGAATATTCGATTAATGTATTTTCGATATACAACAAGTTTGATTGTATTATATATACTCATTAATAATGTGTTGTATTAAGAGAGACATTGTGCTGTTATGATGTTAATAATTTTATATAATTGACTTGTGTAGTATTATTATTTTACAATGTCTAATAAAATAATACGTGGCTAATATGAAAACAGGATGGAAATCTTTAGTGTTCTCTAGATCGCGGATCCTTCTATATGCTATATCAATCATTCATCAATTGCTCAAATTTATTATATATGGATTCCAGACATTATGAATTGTAATCAACAACCTTTTTAAATATTATACTCACAGAACAAATAAATTTCATCATTTATATTATTTATATTTTCATTTCACGTGTTTTCTCTTCACTTTGTCATAATCTAATTTGAATGTACACATTCAAATAGATATCAATCTATTATTTTCCAATTGTAATATAGGCAAAATGGTGGACATATCTTTTAAAAATAATATTTTAAACATCCATTTTTCCTCCCTATGTTTATTTCCACATTTTGAATTTATTGTAATTTTCACTCCTATATTCAATTTTTCTTTTCATCATTAATTTTAATGGGTATTTAATCAGTGTTCAATTTTAATTAGTTGTTCATATCACACTCTTCATCTTAACACTATTTTTTTTTAATTAAAATCGAATGTGAAACCAAGTTAGCTAATGATTACTCGCTTTCACATTATTCCATCCTCTTATACTATTGCTTTTTCGTGGTTTTCCTAATGATTAAAGAATAAAAACCGTCGAAAGGTGATCAGGGATTAGTCGTCAGCTATCGGCTGGCGGATACCCGAGAGAAAAACCCATTAAAAAAAGAATATTCTACCAGATGAGCTAAAAGGTTTAGATGTTATCATTATGATTTTTTTTACTCATAAATATTAATATTTACTATACTATTATTTATTATGATTTGATAATTGATTTGATAAATTGTAAAATAAAGTACATTTTTCTAATAATTATATGATACTAATATGTATTGATATCATAATTTTTATTATATACAGAATCAATTTTAAGTTATTACTAATTATACACGTAATATTATTCAATATTAGGGATGGCAAAAGATTCTATGAAGATGAATATCAATAGGATTATCTGCAGAAGGGACGGATATAGAAGGATTTCTCGGTAGAAAAAAGAAAAGATAGAAATGAAAAAAAAATCAAATGGTCCATATTTCTCTTATATCTCCAAAAATCTTAATATTTGAATCAAGAATTCACTCTGGAATATTTATCCAATTTTTTCTTTTTTATTCTTTTTAATTCCAATTTGTGTTTTGAAATAAATTCAAATTTCTTTAGAATATTTCTTCAATTGCAAAGTTACAAGATCTCATCAAAAACTTACTACAGCTTGCCAACAAAAGCTAAAAGAAAATAGAGCAGAGAGATTACTGACATAACATGTACAATTGAATTCAAAAAGGCGTAGGCTTCAAGTAATTTTACAAAGAAAAAACTACTTGAATAAAGAACGGGATGGATATAAATATAGAAGAAACTAAGATATTAATTATAACAAACATTTTGTTCCTAATTTATTCCCTATGGGAATGGGATAAAGTTTTCTTTTAATATATGGGGTGGAGACAGTTGTTTGGGTCTTCACCTCCTAGAGACCCACCAAATTTTTACAAACATAAATTTATATAAATATTATTTTAAATTTTATATATTTATATTATAAAATATCCAAACTTTATATTTTTAATCATTTTCTTATTTATTTACTTAATATATTTTATTTTTAGTTTAGTTAACATCGAGTAATTAATAATACTATAATAATGAATGAATTATGATTTTATTCAAATTTTATTTTCAATTTTTTTATGTTTCTTAAATTTTTTAACATAAACTCATAAATATCTGAAAATACTTTAACTCTGTGAAGAATGACGATGGGACCTATAATGAAAACAGAAATGGGAACAAAAACGAGGTAAAATTTTAAATGAAGATAAAAAACGGGAACCATATCCCAACTTCATGAATACCCATTACCATCCCTATCCCGCATATATCCTTCGCGCACATACAAGAAAATTGAGGAAAGCTGAAAAAAAAATTAGAATTGCAACAAAAAAAAAACTAACCAAAACAATTAACAAATAGAAATTTATGTCATAATCATTCAGTCCATTAAAAATATACTCATGATTAAAATACTATTTGAGTCATAAATTGTTAAATGAATTTTGTTGATTGTTTTGGTTAAAAAAATATTATTCTCCAAACATTTGTGAGAAAAAATATAGCATGTAATAATAATAATAATAATAATCCGTTACTCCTTCCTTTCCTTTTCCCTTTTGGTTTTGGCCCATCACTCTTCGTATCTTCTGCTGCTACTTTTATTTGGTGTAAGGTGGCCCATTTCTCACTACTCGGCCAAGCCCAATTAAATATATATGCCTAGCTTTCAAGACTGACATCCGAAGAATATCCTGTGCAACATGAATTACACATTCATATTTATAAATTAAACAATAGTGGAAATAATTGTGCACATTACATTATTATATATGAGGATGATAAACTTCCATTATTTGTGTATTCCAATGTGTTATAATAATTGTGCCTATGTAAATAACTTTATTTTAGCAGTAAAAGGAATTGATCGCCATACACCGTTCTGGACAGTGAAGTTATATATTATTTTATTTTGCTGTCAATGAAACACGGCAAATCTTTTTTTAACAAAGTCTTAAATAATATTATTTTTCTCATCAAAACAGTTAAAAAAAATTATTTTAATATTTTTAATTTAAATGTTATTTTTAATGATACGTGGTTTTTTAATTGATTAAGTCATTTAGAACAAAATTTATATTTTTTATTATTTTAGCTGGTACAATTTTGTACCATAGCAAAACTCATTCTTTTTCATATATGTATAATAATTAAGGAAAATTTCTAAAAAATAAGTCAAAATAGTTAATAGATTGTGCATAATATATAAGATACGTAATATGCACAAAGTTTATTACATATTATACACACGACATATCATATATGACATGTTGTGCATAATATATATGACATATTACAATATTATTTTTCTTTACAACATGCGATATTATTATGGATAATATGTGATATATGTTGTGTGCAACATGTAATATATGTTATGCACATTACATAATACTAATTATGTATTATATATTGATTATTTTGCCTTTTTTTTTTTAATTTTATATGTACTTATATAGCAATGTTCAATAATTAATTATAATAATGTGGTGGATCTGAACAATTGATTAAGAGAGAAAATCACATAGCTGATTTGCAACTTGAGAATCACGTGCTTATTAGAGAGTCCCCAACTACCATGGCATGATGCTGTATGCGTCTTTGAATGATATTATATGGTATGAAATAAACTTACAAGTTACAACAATGATATGCGGATTTTATTATTGGCTAGCAATTCAATGATGAGGATTTACTGCTGAAAAATGTTCAAAATATACTAGCTGTTAGTACATTGTAACTCCTTTCGATTTATTTTAAATTGTCTAAAATTTACTATTAAGTACTAATTATTTGTCAAGATTAAATCTCATTTATTTAGGTGATGTAACATGTTAATTTAATTTATGAATTTAATTATAATGTACTAACGGTCAAGTGACGGATCCAGAAAATTTTAATAGTGGGGGCAAAGATATTGCATAGCTAATATATATAAATATAATATGATATTTTTTAAATTTTTTATAATATGGGGACAAATTTAATAATACAATGGGAACAAAATATATACATTTATATATACTTTAATGAAAAAAAATACAACTCAATGGGGGCATAAGCCCCCATAACAAGGTATATAGATCCGTCCCTATGCAAAATATTTTACAATGTCAGCCAATTACATCTATTGATTTTTATGATTTTTTAGTTAATAAGAGATTAAGTTTAAGACTTTTGCTGATGTGTCAATCTATAATTAAATGTTTATATAAAATTATTTCACACTAAAAATTAAACTCTTAATTTATTTAACGAAAAAGGAACAGAGATTTTGATAGCTAATAACAATGATAACAACAATAATAGCATTACTAGATATATATAATCATAAAGTATATGACAATATGTTAAAGAGCAAGGGACATCGTTATCGTATGAATTAGATTATTTGATTGTATAGTGAAATATTTCATTTATTAATATTAATAAAATTATTTAATTCAATTTTTATACAATTTAACATTTACAATAATCCAATATTATATATTTTTTTTATATTGAGACAATAATAATTTTTATACTGACACGATATAGTATTTATACTTATTCAATCTAACTTTTTTATACTGTGACTGATTTAGTATCACTTTTAATATACACGTAACATTATTTTTTTTATACTTTATACAAAAAAACTTTGTATTTGTTTCGATAAATAAATACCTCAAATTCATGTAAACCTAATTCTTGCATAATTATGTCTATCTATTGATTTTTGTTTAATTGTTAAAGTAACTAGTAATAGATTTAACTAATCCATTTAAAAGAAATAAAAAATTGTTACATCATACCGATTATATTTTCTTACATCTGATTGTTTTGATTAAATTATCTACCATAATAATATTAAAAAATTAAACATCTATTATTTCATTGAAAAATATTAAGTTGCATAAATATTACAAAAGCTTACTAGTTAAAATCATGTTGACATTATATACACCAAATAACTTTCATTTTTGCCTTGTTTGTTTACACAAATGATTAGGGCACAACAAAAAACCAGTCAAAACAGCACAAAATCCATTTAACACCAAAATAGCACTTTTAATCATGAGTATATTTTTAATGTGTTGAGTGATTGTGGCTCAAATTACTCTTTGTTAGCTATTTTGCTGGTTTTTTTGTTGTAACTCTAGCAATAGCAATGATAGTTTGTTTATTTATCTTTCAATTTTAAAGTGCAAAATCAATCCTTTATTTATTGTGGTATCAGTTTGATTTGATTGTTCATATCGTCTTTATTTTACTCACTTAATTTTAACACTTGAAATTTTATATGTTTAAAAAAATTGCTTTTTACATTGGACCTTTAAAAGCATTCTAACTATTATTAACAAAGCTTAATAAAACTACTATGAAATCATTTTTGTAAAATTAAAAAATATACAAAACATAAATTATTATCTATAATAATAATAATAAATTTAATTTAGTAATTGAAGTGATGATAAATTATTAATGAAATGGAAGGATAGTTACTACTATCATTTAATAAGGAGTGACATGAGCCAACCATAGCCACTACCTCAATTCAATCTATCTTTGTCGTAATAAATTAGGGTATGTACGGGTGAATCAGACAATTAAGTTTAGGGACCCCACTCACTAGTAAACGTTAATAGACGTGGGATAATGTTGTTTCCAGCCAGCAAATGCATCCGAAACTCTCATCAATTGAACTGTTGTTGTTATATGCATTGCAAAATACAAATCTGTTTTGTATATTTATGTCTACACATCTGAATTATAATATTTAAAAGGAAGAACCATAAGTTAGATTATTATCAATTGCGTATTTTATACCCACATGTTGATGTGGTGTGGATTTTGAGTATCTGATACTTCAAAGAGATCAAAGGGTACATAGTAACAGTCAGTGACTTAGAAAATATTCAAATAATATTTATCGTATAATAAAAATATGTTCAATTAATATTCAATGTGTGCTATATATAATACGTAATGTGCGTTGTATGTATAACACATATATGTATAACACACATTAAATATTAGTTTGACATATTTATATTGTACGACAAATATTATTGAAAAATATTGATAAAGGAGTACAGACCAGGATTATAAAAAATAAACAGTATCTTATCATTTTACCTATATTACAATTATAGTGAAAACCACAACGAATGTGAAAATAAAGGTAGGGAGGAAAAATGGATTTAAAAATATTATTTTTAAAAGATATGCTTACCATTTTATCTATATTACATGAGTTTAATTATGATACATTGACAGTGTAAAATATTTTATACTGTGAACTAATCATATTTATTAGTTTATGTGGCATTTTAGTTAATGAATAATTAAATCAAAGACTTTTATTGATATATCAATTTATGATTGGATGTTGAATTGAAATTAAATTCATATTACAATCCATAATGTTGGGAATCCATATAAAAATAAATTTGAGACTATATTTCTCTAGATCGTTAATTAATTTATTTGAACCAATGGATGGATGATTCAAGGCATAGAAGGATACACGATATAGAGAGTATGAGTTACAAGATTTCCATCCTTTTCTCATGATAAAAGCCATATATTATTCTACTAAAAATTATAAAATAATACTGCACATGTCAATTAATTAAAATCCACAATTGAGAAAAAAAAATAGTCAAAAAGCAAACAAAATTCATTTAACATTTTATGGTTCAAATAGCACATTAATCATAAGTATATTTTTAATGGACTGGGTGATTGTGGCCAAAATTCCTATTTGTTGACTGTTTTGTCTGATTTTTTATTGTACCTCTAGCAATGCTCATTAAAATCATACTATCTCCACTTTTTTTAATAAGTATCCATTTTATATTTTTCACGCTTATTAAAAAAATAATTGAATGATATTGAAAATAAGTAATGTTTAATATAATTTACATTATTATCCATATTAATATTATCTCTCATATTTAATTTATATCTTAATTTTCTTTCTCTTACAGGAGTATTAATAGAAAAAATAATTAATATTGTCTAGAATTTTTAAATGAACAAATATTAGTAAGAAAACAAAAAGTGTAAAATGGATATTTATTAGATAACAGAGAGAGTAATACAACGTAATATTTGTTTTATGAGTTTTGCTAACAAGTGCTCTAAGAACACTTATTAAGGACATAAAATAGGAAAATTTTATTTTAAAAACACTCATTTTTATACTTCTTATGTAATTGACCTACCATAATATTTTAAAATTTTATAAAACTTACTATTTATAATATTCTTAACAAATGTTAAAAGAAACCCTTGGTTTATTAACAAAAAATTAAGTTTAGAGAAGACACATCAAGTAAGATCAAGACACAATAACAATCTCACGCTAGTTTACAGTGAAATCTATAAATCACTCACTAAAGATAGTTCCAAAATTTAAACTCAAATAATACCTACCACGATGGAAGAGGAAACTTGATGTGTCAATTTTCGTTAACAATACAATGTAATATTAATCTAACTATCATTATAATTAGTGTATAATAAAACATAATCTAATATCCATATTTTGAAGAATTTAAATATCAATAATGCTAAGTGGACAATGAAAAACCAACCCATACAGCCAATGAGCCTATTTTGATTTTGGTTTTGACTCAAATAATCATTGAGATTGTAATAGGCTGAGTAATTATGACCAAAAATCTTATTTATTGACTGGTTGGACTGATTTTGTATTATTCATTTAGCACCACTTTTTTAATATAAAACTGAATATATATTAAAATTCAATACAATTTTTTACCATGTAAAACCACGTAATATTCCACGATAATTATATATTTATATAACCACCGTTTGAAATCAACATTGAATTATTTAACCATAAAAAAATTTACTTGAAGAGTGATTTGAAGTAAAATCTTTGAATCAAGTCTTGAGTTATTGGGTACATGATGAGAATAGTAGCAAGCTAGGTGGAGATAGCATCCATGAATTGACGGTCATTGGCCATGGCCTCCAAGATGTGATAGGAGAGACAAACCTCAACATCAATACTACCATCTTCCACCCCTTCAAACACACTAATCTTGCCATGACTCTTGTTCCCCACCCCACTCCTCACCGCCACCGGTCTCCCCCACCCAAAGTCATTCCCGTACACATCGAACCTCGGCGAACTGCCTGAAACCAATGCATTTCCAGCCATACCACCCTCCGTTACAAGCCGTGGCCTCTTCACCCATGCCTTATACTCTCTCTTTATCTTCTCCTCCGTGTGCTTTGCAACCATCTTGCTCATCTCCAACGCACCCCTCCCAATCCCTCCTTCTTCTAGAAGCTCACTTGCTTTCATCGTCACAAGTTCTGCATGTCAAGAAAATAATTAGTGAACGGTCAAATGTCGATAATAGTACATGTACAATAATTATGCATTCAACTAGTATCCAACATCCAACGTGTAGTATGTATCATTAACGTGTGACACACAAATACATTTAAATTAAGAGTGATTGACACTTTACCATCGCCGTTGACGGCATTCCCGAAATAATTTGGATGCAGCAATGGGCTCTTTATTCTGCCTCTAACACCAACCAGCAACCTGTAATTGACCTCTTCTTGAGGACCAATGCCTTGGTTTCGAACTACGGATCTCCATATATGAGTTAAAACTGTTTGGAGAGAAGATATCCTGTTGCCTGATTCGCCACCGACAGCACTAGCCTCTTTGGTGGCTTTTGTTTTGAGCTCTGCAATCTTCTCCTTCTTGAAATGGAAAAATCTGTCGAGTTTCACCTCCGACACGGAACCGTTATAACCGTTCTGCAGTTTCTCCTTCGTGAAAGGAATTTGTATGGAGGAGTTAACATCTTCGGGAAACCAACGCTCTATCACAGGGAGCTTCGATATTTGTTGGGAACCACGCGAGATTTGGGCCCAGGAATTGATGAAGTGCCAGAAGGAGGTTCCATCGGCAACAGTGTGGTTCATGGTCAATCCAATGAAGATGCCATCGACGAGCTCTGTTACCTGAACTGCAAGCAGAGGCTTGGTTGTGGCTTCGTAGTTTCTGACTCTGTTGAGTGGGAAGAAGGAGTGCACAATGCGGGGAGTGTATGCGGCTCCGGTGATATCCTTGACGGAGCAATTATCTGCGACGGCGTGGACGAACTGTGCTCCGGAGTTGTTGCAGAGGATTGAAACAGAGCAGGTGCTGTGGCTCTGTTCCGTGAGTTTGAGGCGGCCTGAGAGGGGTGGAAAGAATGTGAGGGTGGATGATAGTGAGGTTTTGAGGTGATTGATTATTGATGATGGTGGTGGTGTTTTTGGGTTATTGTGGAATAAGAGGCCTTTTTGAATTGGGTCTAGTAGGAGAAGTTGGAGATCCCAGGGAGTTAAGGGAAGCTCTAGGATTGAGTACTCTTGGTTGTTGTTATGTTGTGATTCTGCTGCGAGGATTGTGCTTGTTGAGATAACTCTAATGCTCGTGTTTGCCATGGTGTATGTGTGTCTGTGTTGCTGGGTTACACATGTTTTCTTCATCATACATCATCAGCTGCTATTTATAAATGAGCAATAATAATGATACATATATCTTCATCTAATGGTGGAGAAAGAACTATAAGTGATGGAGTGATGTCACGTCAAAATCTAAATATAATAAAGTGGATGAAGAATATATATAAGAGAAAATGTAAATACAAATATCATTATTGTTTATAACATACATTATATTTTATTGTATAATACACGTTAGATACTAGTCATACCTAGGATTATAGAGAAAGAGCATTGCTAGAGGCACAAAAAAACCAGCTAAAACAGCCAACAAATAGAGATTTGCGCCACAATCACCTAACCCATTAAAAATATACTCATAACTAAAAGTGCTATTTGGACCCTAAAGTATTAAATGAATTTTGTTAACTGTTTTGGCTGATTTTTTATTTTGTCCAAAAGCATTTGTAGAGAAATAAATTCCCAGCTTTGATAGTAGTTGGGCGTGGAGAAATAAATTCCCAGCTTTGATAGTAGTTGGGCGTGGGGACGGAACATTACATTTTGTGTGGTTAGATGATTGACGCATGGAAAATGTCATGAAACTGATAAAGCTGCGTCTTAATTGATGTCTTAATTGATGCAGCCAGGGATAAGGTGTGTGTGGTGATTTTTAATAGTAAAGTTACACGTAAAACCAATATACATCCAATTCATTCAACTAAAATACTCATTAATTTCATTTCATTAATTCCACACACATTTTAACTTTTATTGTGATTGCAATTAAATATTATATATGTAACCTACCATTGTATTTATGTGAGTTAAATGAAAGATATATATATTCACGTTGTACCACCAACATTTCTCATTTTCAACGCTGCCTCGGAGGTATCATTTCTTTTTACTTTGATAATATGAATGCTACTAGGTCCACTATTATTATTCATATTGATAATGATATACTGTTAGCTCTGTTAGCTGAAGATATTAGCAATTTAGAAAAACACTTCCTCCCCTCCTGCATAGCATGATATGTTTTGAGAACTTTTTAAATGCTTCGATAATAAAATAGGATTTTATTTACTGATTTAATTAAAATTTAAAATATAAATAGTAAATTATTTAAATTTTAAATATGAAAATATATGTTTTTAATATTTATATTTATATTTTACTATATTAATGATATTCTTAGAACATTTGATAGCAAAATCTAATAAAATCATATGAGAAGATAAGATAAGGGGTCTTCATTGAAGTTTTGTGGATAATATAATAATGAGTTTGTTCTTGATAATAACTTTTGTTATATTAATAAATGTTGTTAGAGTATTTATTAGTAAAATTCTTATTACAATTCTTTATAGTAAAAATTAATTAATTAGTATAAAAAATTAATTAATTTCTTGGGACATAGATACACATTCAATATGTTTTAATACAATGGACACTAATATTGAATTTATATATATATTCCAAGAAATTAAACATAATAATTAAATCTATATCTAAAACTAAATTTAACTCATTTTCTAAATATATATCTAATTTATAAATAATAATTAAATAAATTATAATTTTAAAATAATATTTAACTTACTACCACGTTTAGTTTTCTCGCAATATGGAGCTCACTAACACTTTTAAAATTATTCTCTGCCATTTTTAAATCTCTAAGTGTAAAATAATACAAAATATATAAGAGTATATGAAGTGTGGGGCTCAAATTACGAAAAATCAGTACATTTATGCCTGAAATCCGCCCGAGGACAAATATGAGCTCATATTTGCTCCCTCCCCCGCTTGGACGATTATCGTACAATTTCAAAAAAAAAATTGTGTAAATATTGATTATATATATATATATATACACGATGATATTATTTTTTTTTATTAGAAAGCCTTTTTATAGTCGACTTTAACCACAATTTCCATGCGTGGTTAATGTAAAAATATGTGAGTGATATGAGCATCAGGGGTGTTGAGACTTGATCGACAATCTTGCTTCCTCCATTTTTGGGAATTGAGAATATAATAGACCTTTCCAATTATTAATCGATCTTCTTTTGTTGAGATTTTTTTCTGAGATTTCTATTCCTTTGATGATTCATCATAATATATCCTTCTATATATCGTTGCCACATAACATGATCTTTCCACGATATATAATTATGAGAAATGTTGGTCGTACAACAACACTACATCCAACTCATCCAACGTATAAAAATAGGCACATGGTCCTATACATAACATTAATAACATGCAATTTCAAAATTCAATTATCATGTGTGTGCAATTATGATCAACTTAATGATATAACAACAATTATGATTCTAATAAGATTATTGCTGCATTTATCTCTATTTGGTTTTAATTTTTTAAAATTTATATCATGGACAAAATCAATTATCCCCATTTTCCTCTCAATTAGTGGAATTACATAAGCAATAGAGGGAGGAGAAAATATCCTTGTTTCCTACATCATTTCATGGATTCACAATTAATATTTTGCATTGGGAATAAAGTTTTTTTCAACATACATGGTCATTCGATTATAATTACAGCAGTGTGTTTTTCATTGATGTTTGCTCAGGTAAGAAAATTCTTAATTTTTCCCATTACAGCAGTGTGTTCTTCATGGATGTTTGCTCACTTTGCTTATATAGTTTTATGAATATTGATATATATCTGGTTTCTAATATAAAATTTTGATTGTTTTTGCCTATTGCTCATTATTTTAGTAATACTTATTAAACGGGAAAATACCACATTGTGTACTTTATATATATCAATTTATTCAACAAGTCATGTTTAACGTACCAGGATGTGTGCTTTTTAGCAATATTTAAATGTGTGCTTTTCACCTATTCCTTGTGTGTGTTGTTCCTGTGTGCTATAACATGGTGAGAATGTGTTATTTCATTAGTTTCTTTTTGCTATGAAGCGTAGCGTAACAATGGAACTTATTTGTTATTTTGTCTGCTAAATTTTTTAATATATAATATATTATTTGTTTGATAAAATTGGAATTCGTGACATGCTACATTTTGTTTTTTCTTGTATGTGTGCTTTTTTACCAAAGGTTAATGTATGTTTTTTACCTACATGTTAATGTCTGATGCTTACGCATTTTATAAATGGTATGTTCTATGTAATATTTTATAGAATGACAACCAATTAATTTTTTATTTATTTACTTTTTAATACGCCAAATGATATGTCAGGATGTGTGCTATTTTTCTTAGAACTCAATGTGTGCTTTTTACTAATTGATAATGTGTGTCATATATAGTTGTGTTTTTGAAATACAATGTGAGATGCGTGTCTAAAGTGTGTTTATTTTCTTTTTTTCAACTCAGGCACCGTTTATTTTCGTTTTTCTTAACATATTGATGTGTGCTATTTTGTATTGAGACAAATACGTACTATACGATGTGTGCTATTGTATTGATGTGTGCTACTACTACGCAAAGTACATATTATTTTTATACTAACAACGAAATCTGTGTGTTATAAAAGAATCAATAAAATCATTGTTGTTTTTTGCATTTTTATTGTTGTCTTTGTGTGTGTGTTTTCCCTATTTTTTATTAATTTTTTTATTTTAATTTGTGTTTGTTTTCTAATTTTGTTAGAATGAAATGAAAGATTTTAGGATTGAGAGATGTTTGAAAGAGTGAAAGAAATTTTGGGGAGTAAATGAGATTTTAATTTCCTTTAATGAGGTTAGAGGGATCAAATAATGTATTAATGATATAGTTAGATGATGATTGAATATATTTTGGTTGTACGTGTAGCATTACTGATTCAATCGATTATGGTTCTAATGTTGCAGAAGCTATATGGAAAACCTAAGCTTGGATATATATGAGCTGTAGATTGTGACTTGCAGCCCAAGCGACTCACTCCTAACTAACTCTACACTATAATAATTGATTATACATAATAACAGAACTCTAACTCTCTAATTAAGCCACCTATAGTCTTATTAGTGAGCAAACTTATTAAAGCATATCATCGCCGCAAATGCACCACGTCAGAGGGTGTGTGTGTGTGGTTATGGTTCATCATAAGGTTGTAAGCATGAAAAATGTATTACACTTTAACCATGACAATACATTTTTAAAGGTAAATAAATAAGGAACATAGTTATATAATTATATAATGATTACACCATATAATAAATGTTGCACACAAAATATATATATATATATATATATCACATATTATACATACCATAAATTGCATGTTGTAAAGAAAAATTATGCTACCACATGCATGTGATATATGTTGTGCATAACATGTCATATATGTCGTGCATAATATATAATATAAGGTGTGCATATTATAATATTATGCACACATCATGTAACATGAATGACACACATTGAATACAAGTTGGACGTATTTTTGTTGTATGTTAAACATTATTAATTTTTTATTGTGTAAAAAAAAATCTCATAAATAAGTTGGTATAAATTTTCAATTGCATCTTTTACAAATCATGATGATACTCAAAATAATAAATAGAAAAACAATAATAATAGAAATGTAATATAATGTAAATATTGTTCTTTATGGTCCACCACCCAAATTATGTCATATATCCATAGATAGTGTCATGTGTTTATATGACATGTTATCATTAAATAAAAATTTAATTATATTTGATTTTTAGTTTAATTTTTTATTTTAAAAAATAGAATGAGATTTGCATCTCAATAAGAAAAATAAATATTTTATTTTAATATAGAATTATGATTCAACCTCCTAAATAATATCATGTGTTCATAGGACTTATTATCAATAATTAAAAACTAACCATATATAGTTTTTTTTTGTATTTTTTTATTTTTTAAAAATAAAAAAGATTGTCACTCACATTTCAATAAGTAAAATAAATATTTAATTTTAATATTTTAAAATTATTTAAATTTTATAAAAACTAACTATTTTAGATTACAAGAAAATAAAAATAATAATTATTTTCAATAAAATAAATCAATTGAAAAATTTCTTCATCCTTACTTAAATAATGTAGAAATATTAGAATTAAATATTTGTTTTTTATTAAGATGTGGTCCTATTATTTTTAATTTAAAAAATGAAAAATAAATTAAAAATTAAGTATGATTAAACTTTTAATTAATAATAATCTAAGATATAAACACATGATACTACTTATGAACACATGATATAATTTGGATGGTTGAACCATAATCCTACATGACAGCTCATGATAATTCAATAATTTCTCATAGACAGATAGTAGTGTGTTAGGTTTAGTGGGAAGAGTAAGTGATTGTGATGAAAGTTGAGTGAGTGGTAGGACAATAACGTGTTATTTATAATATTTCTAGTGTTATATTTTCTAATATTTCTAACAGCATCATTCTCGAATCCAACTTATTAATACAAATAGATCAATGAGTTATTCCAAAGGAACTCATTTAATGTGGATAAATGCATCAAGGAAGGGGATCGGAGGAGTACAGATCATAGTGTCAACATTAGTTCTATGTATAAATTATTTATACATAAATCTCATTTATGAGAATTTACTTCTATTTTTATTGTCTAACCAAATATATCCTAAATTGTGATACATACGTGGTATAAAAAATTGAAATGTACAAGGTATGATATCGAGAGTTATAAATACAAATAATTTCTCTAGAACGAATGGTGGTGACAATTTAAGATACGTTTTCCTTTTGTAATTATTGGTTTAAGTGTTTTGAATTAAAAATGTCCTTAGGAATTGTAATAGAGCTGGTGATGACCGATGAGTATGACGTGTTAGTAAACTTTGTTAGAAACAACTATCTAATGACTTGGGTAACTTAACCCCTAAATCTCTTCTCACTATTCCTTTGTTGGTTTTCACAAACAAAAATTATTAGATATAGGGTGATTTTTTTTCTCTATATTATTAATTATATGACACATAATTTAAAAGATTAATTATAATAAAAAAAATGAGTTAAATTTCAAAATCTCTTACTCCCTGTGATCCTAATAATATATCTTCCACAACAGAGTTGATCAACAAAGTTTTTATTATTTTTTTTGGTAAATAACAAAGTTTTAAAAGAAAAGAAAAAATAAATAAAAGAGAAGAGGATAAGGCTTTGTTTATCAACACTGTGTACCCAATTCAAAATGGCGTTCCCCCCATTCGAGTCACTTCTATCCGAACATTTATAAAGTAAATAAAAAAAAAAGAAAGAAAGAAAATATGGGAAAAAATTGAGAGCGTAATTTCCAATATTTTTCTTTCTTTTTTCAGAACGTGACTTAGGGTTTCAACTTTCAACTCGACCCGCCAATTCCACTCCTTATCAAAACCCTCTTCCCTCGAATCTCAACGACGCATTTTCATTCCCGGCAATTCCATCTGCATGAATCGGATCCCGATCCGATTCCTCATTTCCGAATTTGGACGATAAGCTTCGCCTCCATCGCCGCCGTCAATGGCGTCGAAGACTCCGCCTCCTCCGACCTCGGCCTCTTCTTCCAGATCGGAGCCTCCCGTTGACCCCTCCGTACGCTCTCTACGTTCTCATCCACTCTCTCTTTCTCTCTCATTTCGTTCATTGCCCTAATTCTTAATGAAACTCGTGATAACTCACACCGCTTCGCTTTCGATTTGTTTGTCTTTTTTGTTTTTGTTTCGTCTTTCCTATTTTTATTTCATGTTCGATCTAGTTTTAATTGTGACTTTGACTTGCGTCTTTTATGGATTTGTTTTTAATCAATTGGCGTTAACTTCGCTGCTGTTTTTTTTCTTCGATGTGTGGTTGAGATGGTTGCAAATTTAGGTTGAGAGTGGATATGTAGCTGCATTGTATAGAAGGTTGCTTATTTGAGATGCGGTTAGGTTTTCTAGTATGCAGGGAAGCTCATCATGTTTTGATAGCGTCACAGGTTCTTTCTGTGATGAAATTTGTGGAGATTATTGTAATGTTTGATACTTCCACAGTTCCACTGTAGATTATAGTTATTGAGCTTGAGTTTGTGCATTGTTTGTGTCAGCTTACTAATGAGCTGACTTTTTCGATTATGTTTCGTTGGAATTATCTTTATGCATTAGCTTCATGCTGAATGTGGCTGGATGACTTGTTTGATTTATTTTGTAATGTGGTTGTAAGTATGAATATGTGATGTATATATAATTTTTTGATGAAGGTAAAGAAAGCGGATGATGGGAGTCCTGCTGGTAAAGATGTGTTACTGGTTATCGATTCTCTAAAGAAACATCTTGCTGCTGACCGGATTGTCTCTGTAAAGGTGTGATGTCTTAAGTATGATTGTGATTTGTTTGTTCACATAGTTATCGATCGCAGATAGCGGTCGACCCCAAAAAGGCTATAGCGGATAGCGGTATAGCCGCTATTTTGATTGTAACCAACTAACATATATAATAATTTATAAGAAAGAAATTATACAATTTTGTCTATTCATTCATGATCTATATTCAAAACCATCCACAATTAGTCCTATCACTCTTAATTAATTATCATCATCCATCAAAGACATATCATCATTCATTCATGAATGTTCAGACATGAGAGAGGGAGAAAAAGCAGAGTATGCTTCGAAGCCTTCCAAGAGAAGGTATGAACTTAAGGGAGAATGAAAGTCACACACTGTGACTCTTTAATTTGATGGGAAATTTCATTTAAAATTTCCTAAATGCATTGAACAGCCTAATTAGTGAGGTTAAAATAGACTTTTCCCCCTTTTTTCCAAATAGCGGTGCTACTCCCGCTATTTGCACCGCTATTCAATCCGCGATTGCGGTCGCTATTACCGCTATTGCATTCCGCTCCGCTACGCGTTGATCTGAAGTGGCGGACTGCCGCTACGCTACGCCGCTATAGCGGCGCTATCGCGCGCTATTGATAACAGACTTTGTTGATTACGATTGGAACTGTAGTTTGTTTTGTTGCAACATGTGACACATTAATGTGCATGCATTTGAATATCAGAATAGAATGGAGGAAAATCGGCAGAAGCTGGTTGGCGTCACAAACCTCCTATGCAGGATGTCAATGGAGAGGATGTCAGGAGGTGTTACTGATGCACAAAGTAATCTGGACCTACTGACAAAGAGGCAAAACGATGCAATTGATATGCACAATGGTGTTCATGCAAGTAATGGCGATAGGGAGAGCAATGGCTTTCATGATGATAGTCATGGTTCTACAGCAGTTCTTCTAGGATCAAATGTTGCTGTGAAGAATGCTGTTCGCCCGATCAAGTTACCTGAAGTGAAAAGATTACCTCCTTACACCACATGGATTTTTCTAGACAGGTAGCATTACATAAACTGTATTTTTCTCCCCAGATTGCCATGCTTTAGATTCCAGTCCTTTGTGTGACTTTTTAATTAATAGTTAATCACGTAGTAGTTTGAACTATGCTCATTGACATCTGTTTGTCAATTCTGGTGCAGAAATCAAAGAATGACTGAGGATCAGTCAGTTGTAGGTCGTAGACGAATTTATTATGATCAAAGTGGTGGAGAAGCACTTATTTGCAGTGACAGTGAGGAAGAAATAATAGAGGATGAAGAGGAAAAAAGAGAGTTTGTAGAATCAGAAGATTTTATACTTCGGTTGGTATAGCTTAGAAAACTACAATTGAGGGCTTTCACCACTCTTTTCTTTCTTTTTATTTTGTGCATGTGAGACAGTTTTGTGGATTTCACATTGTCTGGTTTGGTTTTACAGCATGACTGCCAGAGACTTTGGTTTGTCTGATATTGTTATGGAGTCACTGGCTCAATGTTTTTCTAGAAACACTAATGAAATAAAGGTATGTTTTTGTCATTCATTCATATTGTTTTTATAAATATTTCCACTTCTACCACCCCCCTCTATTTTTCTGATGAAAACTGGTCGTAGTGTAAGCATTCGTCCAGCCGTTTCCCATTTGCTTTGTGCTGGCTTTACAGAGATATGAAACATCGTCAAACATCTTATACAGGCCAGATATGAAACTCTTAATAGTGAAGACAGTCCTGGTGGTGATTCCAAGAATGGAGAAACTGAAGATATTTCTCAAAATGGAAGTTCTTTTCTAGAAAAGGATCTTGAAGCAGCTCTTGACTCTTTCGATAATCTTTTTTGCCGACGTTGTCTTGTAAGCCTTTCCCCATGGAGGCACTGAATAGGATGCAGTTTGATGTAGTTCCTTTTACTCTTGATATCTCATTAGTTGCCTGAATGTCAATTTGCAGGTTTTTGATTGCAGATTACATGGATGTTCCCAGGATCTTGTCTTCCCTGTAAGGGCTATTTATTGACTATTTCTCATGAAGTTTTCTGCATATGTCTTGACTCGGTATATTAACAGGCTGAGAAGCAACCTCTGTGGAATCCTTCTGACCCTGAAAATGCACCGTGTGGGATAAATTGTTTTCGATCGGTATGCATTGGTCTGCCTTAGTCCTATCTTTAAAAATTCTGTATTATTTTACTCAGTTTGCTTATTGTTATTTCAGGTACTTTCAGAAAGATTGGCCAAAGCTACCTCTTCTGCCCAGGCTGATGTTGAAGAGAAATGCTTAGGTGGCACTTCATCTAGGAAGAAGTCTGCTGCTAAAAGGCGGATCAAAAGCAGCCAGAGTGAAGGTGCTTCGTCTAATGCAAAAAATGCATCTGAGAGTAGTGACTCAGAGAATGGTACTGGACGGGGTGCTGCTTCAGCCTCCCACTCAGCACCACCTAAAACTAAATCTGTTGGGAGAGGTGGAGTTGCTAAGAGGAACAGTAAGCGAGTGGCAGAACGTGTTCTAGTTTGCATGCAGAAGCGGCAGAAGAAAAATGTGGTTTCTGATTCTGATTCCATTGTGAGTGGTGTTTTCGGTTCAAGTGATGTGCATTTAACTTCAGTTATATCCAAGATAATGAAGAAATACATATCTCAAATTGTATATGTGTCGGATGTCTTTACACTGATGGTGTAGAAGAAAAGGATTCATAACAAGCTCTACATTATGCAGGTTGAAGCTCTTGACCGTTCAAGTAATGAAATGGTTACTGACCCAGCTGTTATGAGCAGTGAAGATAACACGAGGAAAGAAGAGTTTGTTGATGAGAATGTTTGTAAACAAGAATCCACTGACAATAAGTCCTGGAAAGCTCTTGAAAAAGGGCTTCTAGAGAAAGGGATGGAGATTTTTGGTAGAAACAGGTCGGCAGATGTTCGGGTCAAAGATACTTATGTTTTTCCCCCCCACTATTATGTATATATAATTGCCAGCCCCACCTAGTGGGAAAAAGGTTTTGTTGTTATTGTTATTGCGTAGATATAATTATATATTATATATGATATACATATACTATATGCATGAAATTTGTAATATGTGACACTGAGTTATAAGGATCTATTAATCTGGTCACTGGTTCAAGTGTTCTTTTGAACTCTGAAGATAGGCTGGTCTTACAGTCGATTTAATGGGTGTTTCTAATGCTTGCTTTCCTTCTGTTTCTAATGCTTTTAGCTTCTGATTTTCTTGAAGAATGATATCTGCAATATCTTTAGATATATATTTTTTCTTTCTTCCTCACCTCTGATCACCTGGTATGTGACAATCTTCTGCTTTTTATGCAGCTGCTTATTAGCCAGAAATCTCTTAAATGGTCTAAAGACATGTTGGGAGATTTACCAATACATAAATTGTGACGAAGGAAAGATGTCAGGTACTGCAGGGGATGCTTCAAATTCCCTTGTGGAGGGCTATTCCAAGGTTGCTTTTAATCCAACTATATTTAGTCCTTTTTTTGCTGTTCTTTCGTTTTTTTTTGCTTGCTTGCTTGTAGCACTTACCAAACTTGTTTTGATAAAAATGAATGTAAGGGTAATAATGAAGTGAGACGAAGGTCAAGATTTTTACGCAGAAGAGGAAGAGTCCGTCGCTTGAAGTATACTTGGAAATCTGCTGCTTATCATTCAATAAGGAAAAGGATTACTGAAAGAAAGGATCAGCCCTGCCGACAGTACAATCCATGTGGTTGCCAATCAGCTTGTGGAAAACAGTGTCCCTGTCTTCAAAATGGAACCTGCTGTGAGAAGTACTGTGGGTAAGCTTTTCACTCCTGAATAGAACCTAATTTGAAATGAGGCATGTGGGATTGTAGTGTTTTACTGTCTGGGTTCCTTTGGAAATTTCTGGAATTATATATCTATTTATTGCATTGTGGCGTGCCACCCTGCCAGCTTGTGCAGATAACATCCATTAAATTTTGTGATGATATTTTTTGTATCTAGATGCCCTAAGAGTTGCAAGAATCGATTTCGTGGCTGTCATTGTGCTAAGAGTCAATGCCGAAGTCGTCAATGTCCATGCTTTGCTGCAGATAGGGAATGTGATCCTGATGTTTGCAGGAATTGTTGGGTCAGGTGAGATTTTACTTTTTCATGGTTTTAAGTATATAGCATTGCTCTGTCATTTGTAAATTTCATAACTTTTGCTTTTAGATTCCTATATTTTCTAATTTCTAGTGTTTGGAGCTGATTAAGTGTTTAGTCGGCCAGTGTTCAACCAAGCATTCTTCTTAGATTCTCTCTTTTTCCCATTTAACGATGAGATGCGAATATCAGATTGAGCTTTCAGGAATATTTTGGTTTATGTCTTCCTCAGAACATGAGTGTATTTAACATATTCTTCTAATATCAACTATTATTAGTCTATCTCTATCCTCTGTTGCCATAATACTTTCTGATCTTTGAGTCAAATTATTGTTGCAGCTGTGGTGATGGTACACTTGGGATTCCTAGCCAAAGAGGTGATAATTATGAATGTAGAAACATGAAACTTCTTCTCAAACAGCAGCAAAGGGTAATTTTCTGTCTGTTTATTGTTATCTCCTTTTGAAATCTTAAACTGATTGTGAGATTTGTTTGTTTTCTTTCACAAAATATATTTTCCTTAAGATTGACATTGAAGCATATTTGGATTTTTTCCTTAAGATTTCTTCTTTTGTTAAAGTTATACTAATATTACGATACAATTAAAAAAACAACTGAGAGAAGTGTTTGATAAACAAAATTCCTCATAGAAACATAGGCCTCATGAGGATTGTGGTTTTGCCTAGACGTTGTATATCACATCTTGCAATATTCATTGTCAATGATTCCTAGTTTCTGTGTCTCTTCTTGTGTATGTAGTTGTGTCCTTTTAAGATGTTCCTTTGTGTTCTTATGCATGCAATGATGGCAACTTTATGCAATATGCTTACAGGTTCTTCTTGGAAGGTCTGATGTATCTGGCTGGGGAGCCTTCTTAAAGGTATTTACCAAGTTGTTGATGCTGCATGGTTAACTGTCGTTTTTCCTTTTACTAATGCAATCTGTTGTTAACCTTCCAGAATAGTGTTGGTAAGCACGAATACCTTGGAGAGTATACCGGAGAATTAATTTCTCATAGGGAAGCAGATAAGCGAGGAAAAATATATGACCGAGAAAATTCGTCTTTTCTCTTCAATCTGAATGATCAGGCAAGCTTATATTACTATGTTTTTGGGTGGGAGATAAGTTCCTTTTTGTTGCACTTGCGGGATATCAAATGAAGGGCGACTCATAGAGATTGTTGTTGTTGTATGCAGTTTGTTCTTGATGCTTACCGTAAGGGGGACAAGTTGAAGTTTGCAAACCATTCACCTGATCCAAATTGCTACGCAAAGGTATTCGGTTCTGACCCTCATCAAATGCTTTTCTGAGTTTTATTTCACATTGCATCTCAAGGATTGTTGGGGGTGTCAACATCATTCACAATATTCTTATCTGCTTAATCTCTGGCAGGTTATTATGGTTGCTGGAGACCACAGAGTAGGCATTTTTGCCAAGGAACGGATTCTTGCTGGGGAGGAACTATTTTATGATTATCGTTACGAGCCCGATAGAGCTCCTGCATGGGCTCGGAAACCAGAGGCATCTGGATCAAAAAAAGAGGACGGTGCTCCTTCAAGTGGTCGTGCAAAGAAGCTTGCTTAATGTGAGTTTACATAAGAATTAAATATCAATTCTTTTGTCATTCTTTCACACGTAGAGGAAGCAATCTCATTGATAGCGCAAAGAAGCATTTTTTTTTCTTTCTAGTTCTTTTGGTCGTAGCAAGGCCATGCAATTGTTGCTGCATAGGTAACTAACTACATTTAAACAATTCGTTTTGATATTACCTTTGACTGCATTCGCTATCCCTGATGGAAAATTTCAAGCTTACTGATTCAGTTATTCCATTCAATCTTTTCGCAAGTGTGAATGTGCATTGTGGGGGAAGACTTCACATAATTATATCATTTACGGTTAATTCAATCCTCTAAACTAACTATTGGTTACGCAGTTTCTGCAAGGCAGACTTATAATAATTTGAATTTGTTTATGATAAGTGATGTTTTTATTCATCTGAAGTGAGTACTATACACTAAAGTTCTTTTAAGATAGCTTGGGAGTTTGACATGATCCTACGCCAAAGTAAACATACTATTACTTTTTTATTCTTAGGTCTTACCTAAGGATTCATCAAAGAAACTTTACCTTGCATTGATAAGTTAAGTATTTTTAAATGAAAATTTCAAAAGGTTTTTTAAGCAGAAATGCAAAGCCCTTATTCTTACGATGAATGATGTGAAGTGTATATATTTTTCTTCATATTTGTTGTCTTAGCTTTTGACTATTGTAATCTTGATTCAATTATATTCAATAATCTTATTCATCTTGCTTTCAATTTCAAGTAAAAAATTGAGCTATGTTTAATTGAATGAAAAATTATTAAGTGCTGTCAGAATAAGATAAAAGTAACACTTAAGAAAATACAGTTGTAAGTAATAACCCATAAAATTAATGTTTCATATATAGCACCTTTTTGTTTCCTGTGAAAACGTCCATGAATTTTCTAAAAAATGCCACTCCGAGGTGCTAGCTATAGTACATGATCGACATTGGACATGGTTTTCCGTGTTGCTACCTAAAGTATCCAAAGGAGTGCCATACGATGTTAATTTCTGGGCACAACAAAAAGCAATGTACGCACCCCACCACGTGGAAGGAAAGCATAAAGAAATCCAACACAAATTGAGAGAAAGAGCAAGAGTCGAGGAGCCTTTCGAAGAAGTAACTTGCGAAGTGGGGCTAAACCCCCAAAAAGAAGAACGTTCAAAAGATGAAACATTACAAGTCACAGTGTTAGTGCCTTGAGTGTTAACCTTAAATAACGCTGTCACCACCCTTGTCCTAAACATTCACCTGCTTCGTATTTTTCTTCATCAGTTAATCCAAGTATAAAATTAATCATATGTTATTAATATTATAAATTAATGGGTGCAATAGTGATCAACTTGATATTATAAGTAGCAGTAGTAGTTATATCAGAAAAGTAGCAGCAGTGCATGAAAATAAGAGGGAAAAAGGGGAAAAATTAAAGTTGATGAAGCCCGTATTTGATACTGAAAACTTTGATCAACCTCTCTTCCACAGTACACGACACTATTTCTTTCTTTCTTTCTTTACCTTTCAAGTTCCAAGCTTTCCTCTCTGCGGTGGCGGTGCCTGATGCCATGTGCAGAGCACCTTCCATCATCAGCTGCCTCTTTCTATCACTCTTCTCCTCCTCCTCCTTCTTCATCACCTCTTCCGCCGGATGCTCCAATGGCAATTGCCAGGTTCTTTCCTTTCTCTCCTTATTCTTCCGAATCAAACTCATTTTCATTTCTTTGACATCAAGCTGAAAACTTTGGCAGGTTCTGGAAGCATGTTCAGCTGCTTCAGATTGTGGGTCTGGCTTATATTGTGGCAATTGCCCTGCTTTGGGAAGGAAAAAACCTGTGTGCACCAGAGGCCAAGCCACCCTCCCTACTTCAATTGTAAGCTCCATCCATGAGAGATGGATGATGTTGTTTCAAGATTTTAACTTTGTTTTGGTGATTTCCCCTTTTCTTGGCATTCAGGTGAATGGGTTGCCATTCAACAAGTACACGTGGATAATGACCCATAATTCATTCAGCATTGTGGATGCTCCCCCTTTGCCTGGTGCTCAAAGATTGACCTTTTACAATCAAGAAGACACAGTTACAAATCAGCTGAGGGTATGTGTTTGATGGTGAAACTCTGAAAACAGGAAAAGAGAAATCTTGTTCTGTTCTTTTATTTTCTTTCGTGATTCTTATTCGTTTCTTTGATCAATATTGTGTAGAATGGGGTGAGGGGATTGATGCTGGATATGTATGACTTCGAGGATGATATATGGCTGTGTCATTCATTTCGAGGACAATGCTTCAACTTCACAGCCTTTGTAGTTTAACCCTTTGTTATTCATTGAATGAGAAATGTTTCTATACATAGTGCGTAGACATCCTAATTGCCATGTGGTGATCACAATTCAAATAAGTGTGGATTTCAGTTATTGAAGTGTTGAATGCAATGTTAATTAAGAATGAATCTACACTGTTATTGATGCCAAAACATTGATCCGACACTTATATATACCTGAAATCCAAATCCATACTTATTTGAACTGTGATCACCACATATTGTAATAGAATTGTTTTTGAATATTTATATATTTGATTAAATATGTCGTGTTGCAATGTTTTCAGCAACCTGCAATAAACACTTTGAAAGAAGTGGAGGGATTCTTGATTGAAAATCCAACAGAGATTGTCACCATTGTAATTGAAGACTATGTGCATACTCCAATGGGGTTGATCAATCTGTTCACAAGTGCTGGGCTGGATAAATATTGGTTCCCTGTGTCTGATATGCCGAAAAATGGGGAAGATTGGCCCACTGTAACAGAGATGGTCCAATCAAATCGACGGCTTCTTGTGTTCACTTCTGATGCATCGAAGGAAGATGAAGAAGGAATAGCTTATCAATGGAGGTACATGGTTGAAAATGAATGTAAGTACGATGCCATTGTATCACATATATTTATGGTAATGATATGAAATGATGGCCTCACAATTCATTTACTTTCAGCTGGAGATCCTGGAGTTCAACGGGGTTCTTGCCCTCATAGAAAAGAGTCACAGCAGTTGAATTCTAGAACTGCATCACTATTCTTGCAGAATTACTTTCCAACATATCCAGTTGAAGCTGACTCGTGCAAAGAGCATTCGGCTTCACTTGTAGATATGGTGAATACATGTTTCAAAGCTGCAGGGAATGTGATGCCCAACTTTATAGCAGTAAATTATTATATGGTAGTCCTTATTCTTATTGGTTGTGAGTTCATATTCAATGAGACAGAAAAAGCCTTTCAAATTCACTTTGTAATTCTGATGGAAATTTTGTGCAGAGGAGTGATGGTGGAGGTGTTTTTGATGTTATCGATAAAATTAATGGCCGCACATTGTGTGGATGTAATACGGTCACCGCGTGCCAGGTTTGTCTGCATTTCTTTTCCAGATACAAATTGTCTTTATGCCATTTGTCTATGGACTTTCTTCTTCATTCTGATGATTTCATATTTCTGTCTATCAACCATTTGTTCTACTCAGAGCATGTCTTCTATTTTATGATACTTAAAATAAAATCGCATAAAAAATATTTGATTTTGATCCCTATTAGCACTCCTCTTGGTTTAAACTGATGCTTTAAAATGTCAAAGAATCATGTAAATATACTGCAATATTTGCAGGTGGGAGCACCTTTTGGATCTTGCAAGAACATTGATGTACCTGGTACAACTCCATTGACCAACACGGCTGGAAGCTTTACTGGATACGTTCAGTTCTCTAGATCAGCTTCGCCAGTCCATTCTCCGAATCGCTTGCTTCTTCTCTTGTTTTACTTCTCACTTATTGCAGTTTTGTCGCAACTATGATCATGATTCTTATTCTACTCATATGCAAGCTAAGTCTTTCAAGAGGAGCTTGTAGTATGTTTGTATGTGGATTGCAGTATTGCCACAATCTAAGAAATGTCATGGAACTGTTTATAGGTTAGAAAATTAGATAAACTAAATTTTTGGGATTCCCAAGGCATCATTCAAGGATCCATGGAGTCATCTCATCTGAGGCAGATAGTGACCAAGAAAGAGCACTGATGAATCTGGATAAGTTCAGGTATTGTTGTATGCCTAGCAGAATATAACTCAATTTATAGATATTGCAACTCTGGAATCTGCATGCATGCTTACACTTCCTTTCATCTATTTCATTGCATTTATGCTGCTAATGTGATTGACAAAATGATTTTATTTATAAATAGTGACATAGGCATATTAATCCGAAGTTATTGGCTAAGCACTAGTTAGGTGATCTGATCCTTTAATTTAATTTATGTTAGTCTGTCAAGATGCTGCAAATCTGGCTAGTTAAAATTAAAAGCACCTAACTTAATCTCTTTATCCTTGGAAGTTTGAGTTTAATCTTGCAATGATTGGTAGCTTTTACACACTGCCTTTATGCACCAAGCCACCAACTAATCATGAACTAGAAGGTTGAGCCTACCTGCTTTTACTTTTCCAACGGCTGAAATTTTTTTTGTCAGATTTCTGTTTGCTATTCCATGCCAATGATGACACTCCATTATAATAATCGATTTGAAATCTTAGCTGTTTACCTCTAAATCATGTTATCTTGTTGCCCTCATGGTATTTATAAAGTTTCCTTTATTGTGTTTCAGGTTTTGTACCTTGGCATCACTAGTCAACAACAGAAATGGGAATGTTTAACAAAGGATCACTATAACATGGCTGGAAATGGAAGCTCTTGTTCATTCATTGTCAAGGTTTGTTATGATTGTATTCTAACGAAACTAAGCACCAATCTTTGCTTCCATCTTGCATTGTTGAAACAATTAAGTTGTTGTCTCATTCTTTTTTTACCATATTGCTATATATATATATATATATATAAGCAAAATGCTACGTGTACAACAACAAATATACAATACTTGTACATTAATAATCTCTACCGTTAGATTGTAACAGTTTGGATGGAAGAGTTGACTCATATTACAATCCAACGATGAAAATGAGTATTGTACAAATATTGTACAATTTTTTATTAAATATATAACATTCCTCTATATATAATGGGTTATGAAGCCTGGACCTTTTAAAATTGAAGAACACAGATTTTTTGTTAAACTATGAATCCAATCCGTGTAAAATGAAACATATGTATGTATAAAACCAACTTCCATTTACAGAGTCAATAATTAGAGACATTCTCAAATGATGTAAACCATTTAAGTACATCAATAGTATCTTGTGATTTATTTTGTGAATTCATTCATCCTTTACAACAATAGCAAGGTCCATGAAGGACAATAAATAAATTATTGCAACAGAATGTTTCCTATACATGAATGGACATATTGACATATTCAATTTCGTAAACAATCTGTACATAAAAGAACAGTGATATCATAACAGTACAAGTGTAAGAATCAGCACCTTGGATTCAATCTGAAAAGGGAAATCCAATTTTAAACTTTGATATGAAGAGTTGGACTTATAATAAGCAAGTTTCTAAGGCTGTCCACAGGAACTCTTGTTCCATATACATTCATTGATTTGAGCTTGAGGCATTTATCAACCAGAGCAAATAGTCCATCCTCAGTTACATGATGGCAGCTCCACAGAACAATGGTCTGAACAAACAAGAACAAGAACTAATCATGTATTATATCAATCAAAAGAATGCCAAAGTTATATCATCATCTTCATTTTGTCAGAAAGAAACACTAATGCCAGTACACAGAAAATACAGGCAATGGGAAAAATGAGACACCATTTTACTGAATAATGCTTGGGAATGATTAGTTTTATCTTTTGACAGAAGCAGAAAAATTCCATTAAAACCTAACATTCAATTTCCTTTTAACTTACCTCCAAATTTGGACAACTTCTTGCAATGGCAAACAGAGATTCATCTGTGATAAATGTACCACCAACATTCAGATATTCTAAAGATCTAGTTCTGGATATCTGTTAGAATAATGATCAACATAGAAGCAAAAGGAATTAAAGTTAAAACATTTCACTTCCAATGACTTAGAAGAAGCACTTGTTTGGTTTAATAGTTGGCAAATCATAGTTTAGTCCAACAGGAAAGTAACTTCTTTCATCTTTGCTCAAATAAAAGTTTGAGGCTAAAAATTAAAACAAGAACAAGAGTATCTAAGCAAAATCTTCCAAAAACAGAACAATGACAATAACTTACCAGTTGAACAACACCTTCATCTGTGATGCCAGTCAAACCCCACAATGATATGGAAGTGAGATTGCTGACACACTTAGCCAAAGATATCCTGGTGAGTCCAGCATCAGTTATTTGGCATCCCCAACGGCTTCTTGGTCTAAATACAGAACATAGTTAAATGTTGCACATTTCAGGATTATCTCAAAGGCTAAAAAGTGAATGGTGCAGATTCAGATCAAAAGCAAATTACTTTGGAGATCAACCAGATTCCCATTTCTTTGAATATGGTCTAATGTATCAACAAATCAATCACAATTCAAGTCACCACAAACAGGTAATCAATCTTCTACCTATACTAGTTTCTTCATAAAAGCTTGGAATAATAGCAGAGGCAGTTGCCACTGAATTCAGAATTCAATTCCTCAATCAAAATTCACACACTCAAAATTCATAAGCAGTTCATCTCCAAAGCTCCTAAAACCAATAATGAACTTTTCACTTTGATGCTTAACATAGGATCATAAAAAGTAAGGCATCAGAAACATCCCTACCAACCTTATTATAAATGACTAAAAAGGGGCATAGAATTATATATAATTTAGAAAAAAAAATACAAATAAAACAATAAAAGAAAAGAGCATAAAGGCATATATATACACATACATGTCAAGCTTTCTGAGGTTGTAGGCATGGCAAACAAGGCGAGCCGTGGAGTCATCATCCATCTTCCAACCAGCAAAACTCAGATTCTGTTTCCGAGACAGAGATTCCTTAACCCCTTGTTTCCATTTCTTGCAAACACTGCTTGCCCTTGTAAAAAATTCATTTTTTTGTAACACACACGTTGGAAAGCTAAAGCAGAAAGATTAAACAAGGCCAATACTATAGTGATGGTGAATGAAAAGAACAAGGATGGATGATTGAAACTTACTGAGCCAAATCAGTGAATGAAGTGAACAGAAGAAAAATATTAGCCAACAAGTCAATGGGCAAGCGATCAATCTCAGCCTCTAGTTCCATGAGACACCCTCAAAAGAAAAGCTTCTTCCTTTGGCTAATGTGAGGACCAACCTTAACCCATAACCTTAATAACCTCAAACTTCGCTTAGGTAGTTATTTTGCGAAGGTAATGGCTTTTGCTTTTGGTTCCGCCAAGTTAGCTAGCTGATTCTAAATACAAAGTAACATGGACACCAAAAAAGAAGGGGAGAAATAATGCATCAATCAAAAAATGTCCTCATGTTTTCGTCATCGTTTCACTTGTCAAATTTTAACTGTTGTTGGTGAAAAACTACTAGCGCTACTATTTAGTGCTTCTCCTTTGGTTTATTATCGAAAGTGATCAAACTTTCATTAGATCAATTAACCAAAGATGAACTTATAAATTATATAATTTAAGAGTTTAATTTTGATGCAAAGTAAAGATATTTTGCTCTGTCGTCCAATCAAAACGCTCCATTTGTATGACTTTGTAAGTAGAGAAAAAAAACACAATTATAACTGACATAATAACATATGATTAGATGACTATGTAAAAAAGATAATACGCTCAATCAATAAATAAAAATTAAATCCATAATTTAATATACACATGATCCTTGAATATATTGTACATAGATTCAGATTCGGATTCAGGTTTTGGATTCTTTTGTTTAACAAAAATGTTCTGTAAAATGTCCTCATGTTTTCGTCATCGTTTCACTTGTCACATGATTCACAATTTTTAACTGTTGGTGGTGAAAAACTACTAGCCTACTATTTACAAATTATAATTCAATATACACATGATCCTAGATAGAATATGTTGTACATATATTCAGCATTTGGACTAACACTTCTAAAATATTTACGATCGAATATTTAAATCAATATTTTTTAAATACATATAAAAATTATTAGTAAACAATTTACGATCGAATACTTTTTGAACACTTAAATTAATGTTATAAAAGAGTTATACAAAATTGTGTTGTGAATGTACCAAAAGGTACATGATCGTATGGGTGAAACATATTTCTGTGGATGGTTGTTGGTATGCTCTTTCAATCCTTTGTTAGCTTTTCTAGCATCTTCTATTGACCACAAATTTATTTATTTATTTATTAAATAATCGGAGATTTTTTTTCAATACATATAAATGATTGAAGTTTAGAGACAATGGGATCTTCGAGCATTATGCATGTTGATGAACCTTAATAATATTTGACCAAGATAAAAACATTAATAATAATAATAACAACTAATTTTCGATCTGTTCTGGGGTAATCTTCTCATTATCTATTTCAGATTAAAAAATGTCTCTTCCTTCCTCAACTTGGCATAACAATCCAGTAAAAAAGAGAAAACTTGGAAGCTATCCTAATATTTGTGACGTGTTTTGATTTGAAGAACAACTAATATTTGTTCATTTAGAATCGTGTAAAACTTGTTCGATGACTTGTGTGCCTCTCATATTAGTATTGCGTAAAAGAAAAGCACTTAATTGCAAACAATATTTGAATAATTTCATTTTCAAAAACGCTGAACATAGTTCCAGTGCGAAAATAATAAAAATATATTGAATTACGGAAGTTTTTTAGTTTGATTCAGTAATTATTTGTCTTTTCCCCTCTTTTACCAGTTCACCCATTAGAAATATCATCATATAATTTGAGTGGATAGCTCCAATTAGGCTTGAATAGCTTCCATTCACGTTTTTCATTTGACTTTCTCATTTGTTTCTGTGATGCACACAACTGCATGTTCATTATGATTTTTTATTAATTGTTTATGCTTTAAAATCTAAAGTGAGATACCTTCAGAATAAGAAAGAAGTTTTTCTTTTATTTGTTCATTATTAATAATATTCTTTTGGGTGATAAGCTTTGGTAAATGGGAGATTTTCAGGTCTGGCCTAGTGATGGAATACCAAATTTAAACACTACAATGATGAATTGGGCTCTTCAAAAGCCCAATACACTGCAAAAAGGCCATTAGGACAATGGGATTTCAGATTTAAAAAGGCAAATAACAATACCAAAAAAAGAAGGTTGAGTTCAATTTCTTGATGCACTTCAATTTATTTATTAGGAATTAATTTTCACCTACTAGCATTATATAAATTTTTTACATAATAATTCAATCATGTGCTGTCATATCAGCTATAATAATCTTATCAAAAAAATATCAGCTATAATAATATTTTTTTCTTTCATTATCTTAAAAATTATACAAATACAAATTTTTAATTGAATAACAGTGTAAAACATCTTTACACTCAGACAGAGTGCATTAAAATTAAACTGATATTATTATTATTATTATTATTAAAGGTAAGTATAGACTAATGTATTTATTATTTGAGGGTGGGGCAGGTGAAACACATTAGTGGGATGTGATGGGGGAGAGCAATCAGATGATGCGGCGGCACAGGGTAATGCCATCCCCGACAGGAAGGTGGGAAATCTCAACCCTTGAATCAAGAGCAAGATATTTGTTGAGTTCCATCACAAAATCCCTATAATACATAATCTTAGCGTTGAATCGGAGCGAATCAGGTGGGTCCGCCACAGATCCGAACCAGAGGGTGTTGTCGTAGGCGATCACTCCCCCAACCCTCACAAGCTCCATCACTCTCTTGTGGTAGTTTAGGTAATTGTCCTTGTCAGCATCCACGAAGATCAAATCGAACTTTCCCCTGTTTTCTTCCTGTATGCGCAAACAACGGCACAATTAATCAAGAAAAAATTATTATTTTTAATTATTACTATTGAAGATTGAGATGGACTGGACATTTATCATATCATATGCATGCAATAATATAATTAATTAATTAAAGAAGATCCGAGAGTACTCATCACATCATACATGTTTGATTAATTCATCAAGAACAGGAAGAGCAGGCCCTTCTCTGAAATCAATCTTGTGAGCTACTCCGGCTTTTTCAATTATGGGCAATCCCAGCTCATAATACTCCCGGTTAACATCCATTGCCAAGATCTAATCATAATAATAACAATTCAGATCAAGATACATATATATATATATATATATATACATATTAATTCCTAATTTAGTATAATGATAATGTGGTGCATGCAAATGCAAATGAGTAGTAATTAAGAAAGAACAAACCAACCTTTCCACCAGAGGGGAGAGCGAGGGCAGTGGCGAGCAAGGAGTAACCAGTGAAGACTCCAATTTCGATGGTGTTCTTGGCATTCATCAGCTTAACCAGCATGCTTAGTAATTGTCCTTCGTCAGGTGGTGTAGCCATGATGTTCCTATATACATACACATTCATGTTTGTGATGTATAATAATTAGCATGCTTAATTTTAATTACCTCAAAATTTGGGAAATTAATTGTGTTATAAATATATGATATATTTGTTACTATATAGTATGATCTTACCAAGGGTGTTTTTGTGTCATCTGGCGGAGCTGCTTGAGGCTCTCATGCTCTCTTGGGTATACACTGGTTTCAAGTATGTACTGCACATGTATGTATGTATGTATGTATTATTTTATATATGTATTTCTGGTGAATTTGATCAGCTAGATAGATTTGTGATGATGATATTAATAATTACTTAGCACAAGAGAGTGAGTGGAGAAGTTAGTGAATGAATATATATAATGTAAGAGACCTGATAGAGTGCATCGCTCTGAAGGAGACTCTTGTGAGCGAGCTCAGTGTGACCACTACTCACTTGTTGCTGTTGCTGTTCCTCTTCCTTTCTTGGATGATCCATCTTTCTCTTTTTGGGAATACTTTTTGCTTTGCTTTGTAGAGCATGCTACAACACCCCCCTCTACATTTATAGAAAGCACACACAGTGACGTGTCTCACCCTGTCAATTCTAGAGCCCAAACCAATAATAATAATAAGGGAAAGGCTGGGTAAACAATAAAAAACATGTAAAACCAGTTAATGGGTCTATTTGACAAATTTTTTGCCAAAAAATTCTCTCTAAATGGATAATTTTTAGTGGGTTGAATGATTGTGACCCAAAACTTTTATATGAGCTGGTTTTGACTGATTTTTTATTGTGTAAATAGCAACACTCTAATAAGAGCATTACTAGGGGCATAATAAAGAACCAGCCAAAACAGCCAACAAATAGTAATTTGGGTCACAATCACCAAGCCCATTAAAAATATACTTATGATTAAAAATGCTATTTGGACTATAAAATATTAAATGGATTTTGTTGGCTGTTTTGGCTGGTTTTTTGTTGTGCCCCAAGCATTTGTACTCTAATAATAATAATAATAATAATAATAATATATGCTTTTGTAAATTATATTTTCTCAATAAATATCTCATTTATTTACTATTGAACGGTGGGTTTGGACTTTGGACCTCATCATTGTATAAGGTACAACAAATAAAATCAGTCAAAACAGTTAACAAATAGAAATTTGGGTCACAATCACCCGACCAATTAAAAATGTACTCATAATTAAAAGTGATATTTGGGCCATAAAATATTAAATGAGCTTTGTTGGCTATTTTGACTGATTTTTTTGTTATGCCTCAGGTATTTGTATTAAGTATAATTTAAGACTTAGTTTTAAGTGACTTTTTTTTTAAGAGCATGGGTATAGGCACAACAAAAAATAGCAAACAAATAGGAATTTGAGCTACAATCATCCAGCCCATTAAAAATATAAAGTGCTATTTAGGCCATAAAGTATTAAATGAGCTTTGTTGACGACTTTGACTGGTTTTTTTTTTTTGTGCCCAACCATTTTTTTTGTTTTTTTAAATTCTTTTTGACTTTTACTATGATCGACTCCTACGTGAAATTATTCTCCAGGCCCAATCCATGATTAGTTTGGGATGAGAATAAGGATTACGAACCTTTGCTCCTCCCATGGAGATCACGATTCAAGGACATATTAACAATAGTTTTGTGATAATATTATGCTATGTTTAAAAGTTTATGTTGTCGGGTGTAAAATGCATAGTTATTATCAGAACCGTTCTTGGCAAAACTATCAGCAAAAAAAGTTGGCCTCCGAAGTAAATAAGAATTGAGAAAATACGAACAACAATCCCGATATTTTTATTTAAATATACGAAACACGAGAAACATGCTTCCACTATGCCACGTATAATTAATAATTTAGGTGAATAATAATATGGCAGAGTTAACCTTATTTATATTAAATACATTCTATTAAAATTTCTATTAGATTCTTTAACCATTTTATTTTTTTCTATAACATCCCTATATTTCCGCTGTCATACGATGGTATTGTTACTGAGTATGGTTAGATGTACAATAAAAAATCAGCCAAAACAGTCAATAAATAGGAATTTGGGTCACAATTACTCAACTCATTAAAAATATACTTATGATTAAAATAATATTTGAGCCATAAAATATTAAATGAGATTTGTTGGCTGTTTTGGCTGAAAAAATATTGTTCCCAAACATTTTGTGATTGTTATTTTATAATGTTACTGTGTTCCTAACATTTCTTTTGATGCTTAAAATGAAAATGAGTATTTCTTTTAGGAAAAAAAGTAAAATAAAAGTGTGGTTTTGACCAAAAACGAAATTAATTATTGAGTTTGATTCTTCATTTATACTAGTACCCACTTTAAATACACTAGGGAGTTTTGACCAAATTTATGTATATATACACACTAGTGGACTGCGTGTCTTTTACTTCACATATTTTGAAAAGGCTGAATTCTAATTAATTAAATAAATAGTTTAGTTATTCTAAATACACATATTATATTGATTTCATTAGTTGTTTTAGTGGTTAAAAATATATTTGTCCACTAGGAATGTATATATTTATCTTTTCTTAATATGGTTCATGTATGAAATATTATTACCAAAAAAATAGCCAATAAAAAACGAAAAGTAGTCAAAGACGATACCTTGAGAAGGATTTGAACAAATTTAGTTTTCCCTTGTAAAGAAAGATTCCATCTCTTTTTTTTTCAAGAAAATATAAACTCAAAATTTAAAATTGTTAACTTATTAAAAAATAGTTTTGTCAAATGAGCCAATTAATACTTGAGAAAGTGGGAATGTATGTAGACATATCTTTACATTGAAAGAAACTAGTCAAAGAAAAAAGAAAGGAAAAAAAAAACTATAAATGCTATACTATAAAAAATGATTCAAAATATTATATAAATGTAATAAAAATATTAGACAAATATATACTCATATATATATATATATATACATATTAAAAATTATTTTCTATATATACTGATATAGTGTAAAATATTTTACCATATATAATATATTATCATATCAATAAAAATAGTTAACTCTTACACTAATTACTTAAATAATTATATTATATATATAGAAAACATATCATGTGAGAGGGATAAGAGTGAGAAGAATAAATCTAGATCATCGAAACTTAATTGAATGATCAAAATTAAAATATAAAATTATGTAACTTTTTTATGTTTTCATATAACATTTTAAAACCTTATTATTTTTACCATGTATAGTTTTACGGTTCATATTTAATCTCACCCTCATAAATTTAGTCTTCTCACATTATACATCCTCCCCTCTCTATATATATTAATAATAATATATGTACAACATAAATATCATCAATCAATTATCCAACGCGTGCCATACGGTTGTTAGATCTATTGGCACATAAAAAATATGGAAGTGCACACACAATACCCCACTCTCTATTACCCTTGCGTGACACATACGCCCAAAACAGCTCCAAAAAATATAGAAAATAACACACAATAAAATACATTACATATGTATGTCATTGCTAAAATACGTAATGTGTATCACTTATTTATTTGTAACGTGTACTACAAACGTAATTGAGACGTTGAATATTAATGTGATGTATTCTTGTTGTGCAACAAATTAAACACTTATATATATATATATATATATATATATATATTAGACAGTCAATGTATGGTTAAATAGTTAATGAGAAGGGTAACGGTAACGTGACAAAATGTTGACTAGAGGCAACTCATTTTCATTATTTGAAAATTATTTTGAGCAGAGAATCCGGAATCTAGAGTTGACTTGAATCAACTCCCCTATAAATTGAAACCCTTGTCACATTTTTAGTGCGTGCGTGCAGTGCTTCATAGACAACAGACACACAGAGAGTGAGAGTGTACTGAGTTTGTTGACTACAGCACATACAGCCCCAAACTTCGCTCCATCTCTTCCATCGGTATATGTTTTTCCTCCGATCTCTACGTATATCATTCTTTTGTGTTTTTTTGTTTGTGACTTCAGTGGTACATATCTACCTCGTATCCGATGTTTCCATGGCTGCCCTGTTATGTTGCACTTCCTTTGTGTTTATTTCAGCATGATTTTACGTACTTTCATTAGTTTTTCCATCAAAATCTAATTTTTTTACTAGATCTATCAATTGATTTGGTTTTCAAATCCGTAGAATCTAACCAAGTATATATGCGATTTTGCTTCTTAATTGAACCGCAAATTAAAAGGGGTTTTACCGATTGATAATAATAAATTCAAGATCCGTGCCATTTTTCTTGGTATGTATATTTTTTCTTTGTTAATTACATGGATCTGCTCATTTTTTTGGTGCTGTGCTACTTAGATCTATTTTATATTCAAAATTCATTCATACAATCAAATCGCTTTTTTAATACGCAGTGAAAAACTTGAATTCACATACATGCATGCCTTCGCTTTGTGAACTTGATTATTTAATTGAAATAATATCTATATGCAGATTTATTCAAAATCAAAGGGGAAAATTTTGTATAATAAAACATGAGAATTACAAAAATTTATTTGATTTAATTTTGTTTTTTCTCTAGGTTGATTTATAATACCTTGATTTCGATATATAATTCTCCATCCGCATGTCAATGGACATACATTAATTTGATTTATACGTCGTCAATTTCATCGATATGCATTTCTTGTGTCTCATAATTTTAGATCATATATGTTTGGACATGTTTAATTAGCGACAGATTCATTTTTTTTCCCTCCCGCTCATGTCCTTTTTATTTTTAGGAGCGGCGGACAGTAGGAGTTGGAACTAGGGTTAGAAGTTAAGATCAACTTGGTTGGTTGTAATAAGGTTTTAAAACTAAATGTTCAATTAATTAATTTTGAGATGATAATAATACCGTTATATAAAATCAAATCATTTTACTTGTTAAATTTTGTAATGATAATAACATACATGAAACTCTAGCTTTTTTTTTACTATTGTGAATATATAATCTATAATTTTGATGACAGTATAAAAAGATTTTTAATGTTAAAAATTAATTAAACAAATTAATCTAGGAAAGCATGGTTGAACATACTAAAAAGCCACATTATATTATATATTTATCTCATGGTGCAGGCAATCCATTGTTCTTAATTAGGCCTTTGCTTGAGAACTAACTCAACTACTTTGCAACCATGAATCGCCAAGGTAACACCACCACCACCACCTAGCTTGAATATTTTATGATATAGAGTAATTTGTTGTTTGTTATATATGTTAGTTAGAGGAGGAGGAAGAAGGGGTGGACTGAACGGGGAAGGTGGCGGAAGAGGAAACGAAGGAAACAACAGAGTGAGAGTACAAGTGAGGCAGCATGAGGAGCTATCTGCAAGTTTGGGCGCTGGGTTCCCACAGATAGTTCTACCTACACACTTTCCTCAAATGACTACTTTTGGAGATCAGAGTGATAATAACAATATTGTGCCTATTGCTATTGCCAGTGGAGGAGGTCAGGATGAGATGATGATTGTTCCCACCACGGGTGCACCTACTACTACTTTTGCTGGTATTACCACCGCAGCGGAATTTGAGATTGGTGAGAGTTCCAATGCTAATGCTAATGCTGGTGTTGGTGTTGCTGTAGCTGCTTGCACCTGTGTCACTTGTCCATTGCATGCCATTCTACCAGCAGGGCACCAACATCAGATTCACCCTCCTGCATCTCATGCTCATGCTCATGGTATGTATATATATATATATACATATAATTAATTAATATATACACAAAATACATACATAAATAAATATTTACATGACATAGCAGGTGGTGGTGGGAACATGTGGTGGAGTGCTCAAGTGCAAGGAGGTTTACAAAACGAAAGGAGAGGTGGCATTATGCAAGTGACCGACACGCTCTACTCCTCCTCTTCCCTATTAAACGGAAGCAGGGACAACATCATGATGATGGTAAGGCCAGCACGCTCCTCTGGCCGTATTTCTTCTACTACTACTACTTTTTCTGATGTCAACTATCTTGAAGCCTTTCCACCACCGCTACCGCTACCACTGCAACGTGTGAGTGATAGATGGTATCTTGCTTTCCCCGTAGTTCCCCGCCCTGGTGTTCAACTATCCCATGCTGCTCGTGCGTGGATTGAGAGGCTGATTAGACATCAAGAGTGTTTGGTGCGCGCCTTTCCTCCTCCTCATGCTAGTGGGGCCAATCTGCTGCCGGATCCCACTCAACCTTTTTTCACTTTCCAACCGGATCCTCCTCTTCCTCTTCAACCCCTTTATGATTTCCCTCGTTTCATTTCTGATGTCAACACCCTCACCCTAGAGGTATTTCTCATATTTATTTATTTATATATTCTATTTTTCCAAACTCCTCCTTCCTCCTTAATTATTTATTGTATATTATATTCTTTATTTATCGCAGATTCGCACTGCCTTACGACAGTTGCTTAACGAAGGCTTCGCTCCAATCGCGGTATGTACTCTTCCAAACCATCCTTGTACATACATTACGTCTATACATATACATATATATATATATATATATATATATATATATATATTAAAAAATAATGATCTTATTTATTTTTGTGAGTAGAAATAGTTGAATATATAAAATTGAAGTACTTAATTGCTAAAAAAAAAGAAAAATATAGAGGTATAACTAGTGTAGCCAACTAGAGTGCCTATCTATTTAATATTTATTAAAAACATTAAAACTAAAAGCATAAATTAAATATTTGATGATAATACTAAATTATTTTATTTCATTTTTGAATCAATTGGCTATTTGGTTGGTGCTTATAGTTGTACTTATAGTTTATAGTACTCATGAAAAAAAAAATGCATGTTTTTGTGGATCATTAATGCCTCTTACTTCCTCTTACAACAATAGCTGAAATAAATATTTTATCCTGTTTTCATAATAATTACGGAATTCTCTTTCTCTATATATGCTTCGTCAATGCGCAAGTGAAAGTGAAGTTGAGCCATTTGATATCTCACAATTTTATCATGGAATTTTTCGATGACAATATAATTAAGAGTGAGTTTGGATAAAAAATTTAATTAAATTTTTATATATAAATAATTTTTTAATAATAAGTAATTTTTAAAAAATTTATTTTGTATTTGGAAGTAAAATAATATAAGTGATTATTTTAATTTATAGGAGTAATTTTTAGAAAGTTGTGAAAAGACTTTTATAAGAAGTTAAATATTTTAACTTCTCAAGAAACACTTAAAATAATTTTTTAAAAAGTTAAAAGTTAGACAAAACTTAATCCAAACATTCATATAATAACCTATAGCTTATGAAAGGTTAAAAAAAGTCATAAATAATACTATCTAAACTCACCCTAAGTCTAATAATCATGCTTTACTTTTTTAATAAATAAAAATATACTGTAAATCAAACCCAATTTACTTTTACTTTTATTCCAATTTTTAAGCTACTGTTTATGACGTATCTTTCGTGTTTATTTTTCACAAATTATTGTACTAATTAAATATAAAAAAATTTGGGTAATATTTTTTCAGCCAAAACAAAAAAAATATATATTTTTGACCTAAATAATATTTTTAATATATTTTTTTAATGGGATAAATCATTTAGATCCAATTTATTCTTTTTTATTTTATTTTATCTGATATAATTTTATACTCCTATCAAAACTCTAATAAATAACATTACTCTCAAGTCTCAACTAAATTTTATTTATTAATTATGAGTTGATGTTTTTGTTTTTCGTTCCTTTATTTATTATATATAGGATGAGATTCAGTTTGGTTTTACATATGTATAATTTGCAAATGTGTCCCACAGGACCTTCTGATCATAGATTATTCCGTTGTGCTGAGTTTGCTTGATTTTTGTGCCGAACTAATGCAAGAACCACAGCTTCCACAAGCAGTGATTAATAATGAGGTGAATACTTTTTTAATAAATCTCTTACATGTAAGTTCAGATCAGAGGAGGTGATTTTCTTCACGACCAAAACATTATTTTTACTGTTCTAATCAATTTCAATTTATTTTAATATAATTATTATATAGTTATAACAATTTTGAATATATCTATCTATCTATATATATATGTATATATTTGCAGCAGCTTCTTCTCATCAACATGGACGAAGATGAAGATATGGAAGATGCTAATGAGTCAGGGTTGAGTCAAAGGGAGATCGCCACCTTCCTTCCAAGGGAAATCTTTAGTTCCAATGGTCAGGGCGCTCATAATACTGATCTCTGCAGCATTTGCCAGGTCAGTGAGCTAGTAGTCCATTTAATTACATCTATCTATATATATATATATATATATATATATATATTTGATTCATACAGTAATATTTTAGGGTATATATATATACACACACACGAGTAGTTAGCTAGTATAACACAGTTAACATTTTTATAATTTTTATTTTGACACCTCACACTCAATTGTCTGTGAAAGCTTATGCTATTTCGTACATAGATTTTAGGTTTATACTTATTTCGTACATGTTATACTTATTTCGTACATAGATTTGATGAATTTATTGATAAATTGTCAATAAATTTATCAAATCTATCCATATTTAAATGCGTGAAGAAATGTAATATGTATAAGTATTATTGAATAACATTTCTGATCCTTGAATTTAGTTAGGGTATATCTTATTAATTTTTATATAAATGTTTGGGGAACAACATTTTTTCAGTCAAAACAGCTAACAAAGTTCATTTAACATTTTATGGTCCAAATAACATTTTAATCATGAGTATATTTTTAATGAACTGGGTGATTGTGGCCCAAATTTCTATTTATTGGCTGTTTTGGCTGATTTTTTATTGTAACTCTAGCAATGTTCTAATTTTTATAATCATTAATTTGTTAATTATAGGAGGACTATGTGCATGGAGAAGAGCTTGGGAGGCTAGATTGCAAGCACGTATATCACTATGCCTGTATCAAGCAATGGCTGGCTATTAAGAACTTATGCCCTATCTGCAAACGAACTGCACTGTCATCTGTTTTTGATGACGATGACGATGAAGATAATGAAGATGGTGGCAGTTGATTATTTGCTTCTTGTTACTTTGAACATCCATCCTGATCGAACCATTTCGCTATATTATTCCAGTTCATTCTGGCAACTTTTTTAATTTACTTTTGTAGTAATCAGATGGTTTACCTGATGTTTGATAACTCTGTTTGAATAATTTGGATGCTTTCATTAAATATGCAATATCCTTGGTGGATATATAAACTCGTTTTTAGATCATATATAATGGTGTGCTTCTTTTTTTATATATATAGTTATATGCGCGATCATGCTTACATCTTTTAATTTGAAAAATATTATACCTACAAAAATTATTTCAACTTTCATGTTAACGATTTTAATTTTATCAACCATTAGATGACTATGAGTGTTACTTGAAAGAGGTTCCACACTCCATCTAAGAATTGATATAAAATTGTGGACACTGAGGTAAAAACTTTTTCGTGCAAATAACATTGCAGATTTAATAATTTTGTTAAAAAATATGTATATGTATATGTATATTGTATATATTATTTATGCACTGTTCAATAAATATGTTATCTGTTTTCAATGTTCATTGGGGCTTAATACGTATAATCTGAACAGGTGACAGATTGTTTCCTTTAGCAAAGATGTTCCAATAAACAGAGAAAACTTGATCTAACGATGGATCAATAGATTATAGATGTATGCAAAGGTAGTGGAGAACTGTTCCAAATATTGGAAGGTGAGAGTTATTGTATTATATATATATATATGCCTCAAGAGCAAGGAACTAGGAAGGAACCCATTCTGCTGCCTAGGCAATTTTCATTTGCATAATGGGTTGCTTTCTAATTTCCTAATTTTTGGTTCATGTGATCATATATACATATAAGAGTTTAATTTTACGTACGTGAGAAATGAGAATTAATAATTATTTTAGTTATTCGATTGAATTATGTGGGTTATATTACTAACTAAAGAAAAAAAAATCTCATAATATACATCTAATTAATTAGCTTTTAAATTATAATTTAATCCAACACATGAATATAACTTTTTTCGCCCAAGTTATTATAATATAAAATAAAAAAAGTATGTAAAATTTACATTAATTTCATTAACTATGTAAATATATAATATAAAACATATATATTATATAAAGTTTAATTTTGATGCACTTATAGTATAAAATATTTTTACACTGTTATCCAATTAAAATACTATGTTTGTATAAATTTTTAAATAGTGGAAGAGAGAAACACAATCATGACTGACGTAACAATATCTGATTGGATGATTGTGTAAAAACGTTGTACATTATCAATGGATAAAAAATAAATCTTATTACATATACGTGTAGAAATAGTATTTTTAGATGACAAAGTTAAAATTCAATAATATTTGTCGTACGAAAGAAATACGTCTAACTAATATTAAATCTATGTTATACACTTTACTAATTTAACGTATTTCTCCTGTTATAATGGTTAAAATCTGAACATGATGATGGTAAAACCGGTATTTGCTTGCATTTGCAAAGAATGATGGTAGTCTAGTCTCATATAAGAATGTATAAATGGACGGTAGCAACAACCAGCAAGCAAGAAAATCATAATTTCTCAGTTTTTGTCTCTTTAAACAAACAGGCCACATGTAACTAACTACACATTGACATTTGTGCATAGCATTAAATTAAAGAGCATGGCTAGGGATAAAAAAACAAAACCACTTAAAACAGTTAATAAATAGTAAATTGGACCATAATTATCCAACCCATTAAAAACATATCCATGATTAAAATGTTATTTGGGCCATAAAATATAAAATGGATTTTGTTGACTGTTTTTTTTTGTTACTCAAGTATTTATGTATATTAAACTATGCATGTAAATGAAATAAGTATTGCTAGAGACACAACAAAAATTCAGTCAAAACAGCTAACAAATAGGAATTTGGACCATAATCACCCAACTCATTAAAAATATATTCATGATTAAAATGTTATTTGGACCATAAAATGTTAAATGAACTTTATTGACTATTTTGGTTGAAAAAGTATTGTTCACGTTCATTTGTAAAATGAAATAGAATATATGAGTAGTATCTTTTATTATGAATCAATACCACCCTTCTTGATTAATTTTAATAATTATTACTACTACCACCCCACCAACATAGAATATTTCTCCATACTATTAGGCATTAGTCCCCTCTCACCCTTAACTGCAACATTAACAATGTGCCTCATCAAAGTCAGAGTCAAAAAATGTACCTCCTCCACGAGAGTAACTTCCCATTGCAATTACCACCGTTGGATCCTTGCCCAACATCATATAGCCGTCGATCATGTTTAATCATAGCGTGTACAGAGAATTGATATCCGATACACATCTCGAGAGCGTCTTCTTTCATCATCCACATCGCAAAAAAGAGTGGACCCCACATTTACTATTTGAGTAGAAGCGAGAGAGAGAGAGAAATATTATATTTTATTTATTTATTTAAAGGATAATTTAGTAAAGTAGGTTTACATTTTGTTAATTTTTATACAACACCAATTATTTTCTAAATCAATAATGCTAAGTGAACCATGAAAAATCAGCCCATACAGCCAATGGGCCTATTTTGGCTTTGGTTTTGGCCCAAATAATCATTGAGATTGTAATGGGCTGAGTAATTATGGCCAAAAATCTCATTTATTGGTTGATTTGACGGTTTTGTATTGTTCATCTAGTATCACCCTTTATAAATATTCACACACATTTAAAACTGGACAATTAAAAAAAAATTGAATAATTATTTATTTACTTTGGGGGTGTTGCTTGCCGTGTATGATCGTTGAAGTAACCCTCCCAGCTCCTTCTCTTCCTCCTCCCTAAGTGTGGTGACGTTCGATGACATTGACGCAAATACTGTAGCATTGGATTCGTATATCACCTAAGCCAATGAGAGTTAGACACGTAGCCACCGGAATAAAACGAGGCTTTGCCAAAAGATATTACTCACATTATCATTTGTTGTGTTGTCGGGTTAAGGTGACGTTGGGTCGGACAAGACAATGATAGAGGAGGTAGAGAGTGACACGTCTGATCAATTTCATCCAACAACATTTATCTCCTTCCTCAGTCCTCATTATTCTTTTCGTTCCACACTCATTAATAATTAATTAATATCTTTTCATTTCATTTCTCATGTGATAATGTATGTGATGATGATGATCAGATGCATTCGGAGTTATATATTTATATACTTGGTCATTAAATTGTTAAGTTAGATGTAAGATTTACTTAATATATGATCTTGCACTAAATTTAGTGAAGCCAAATATGAGGGACAAAAGTGTATCAGCGGAAAACAAATCCATCATGCATAAAGGGGAAAAGGGGATCGGATCATTTTCATTAATTAATTACTTTCTTTCCGATAAGAGTAATTTAGTTTGTTGATGTAAGAAATTAAAGCATGCAATTTAATTCAGTGGTGATGATAATTATTGTGACCGAGAGCTGCATCGGAAAAAATCTGTTGGCAAGATTCTTAAAAGATATAAATTGATAAAAGCAATAAAATAATAAGCATGAAAGTAGGGCAATGATAGGGATTTGATCGATAACATTGCAGGGAAGGAAGCAGAGGGTTGGGTTTCCTCATCCAGCTCTCAAAATTGTATATACGGTGTCGTCTCATTGAAGTCAATTGTGTAGGTTGTAATAGAGAATGAAATCAGATAATATAGGAAGGACCACACTGAATTTATTTGTATAAATTTGATTTATTTACTGCTAAAACTGAAAACTTTAATCAGTCTAAAAATGAAGGTATATAGATGATGGTCCAACACCAAAGGAATTACATGTACAAGTGCAACTAGCTAGGTAGGCTTTTTATAAGAAAAATCTAAGTATAGAAGAGAATTAAAGATAGATAGATATAGGGCAGGGCAAGGCAGGGCAAGGCAGGGGAAGAAGAATAAATATTGAGGGTAGAAGACGATGATAATGTGGCTCACGTGCCGCTGCCACCTGTAGTGGAGCGTGCAAGTGCAGCCACGGGAGCTCCATTCCATTCCATTCTCCCTTCCCTTAGCTTCTTGTGCCTGTCTGACATTACACAGTAACAGGAACAGCAACAACAATAAGAAATTAGTAGAAACCAAAAGGGCCTCGTAATTGTGTGCTGCTGCAGGTTAAGTACCAAGTAACAATTGTTTAGTATTTTAGGTCTTGTAAATAGTGGAACAAAGTGAAGCAGCTTTAGCAGCAGAAAATTCTTAAATACTTACTAGTACTTACTACACATACATACACATGAATATACTTTATATTAATTAATTAAAAATGAAGCTAGCTAGATGGATCTTAAACTGATATAGGTGTTGAAGGCGCGTGGGGAGAGTGAGAGTGAGAGTGAGATGGATATTAGTAGCATAAATGAATGAATTTTGATCCAAAAACCCGCCCACAATTCCCCATAACATGTCCTTTGTTTGCCTTCCTTTTTTCCCATTTGCATCAGTTTTCTGAAAGTAGTTAACATTACCATTACTCTGCCTTACAAACACAAAGCACCGCACGGAAACCACCCCCCAACCCCAACCCCATTTTCTTTCTCTTTCTGCAAGCAACTTCAAAACACCACACACCGCATTTTGTTTTGTTTTTGTTTGCTCTCTTCACTCTCTATATCCCTCTCTCACCAGAACTACAAAAGAGAGAGAAAAAAAGGAGAATGGGGGATGATATGTACAACTATGACAAGAATCTCTCCTCGTCCTCTTCCTCACAGGACGAAATCTCCCTTTTTCTGCGTCAGATTCTGCTCCGTTCATCCTCTTCACCAGCATCTTCTTCCCAACCACACAACAACAATAACAGTAACTTCATGCCTTTTGAAAATGCAAACCCTTCATCTTTACACCTTCATGATGGGAAGATCTCACCCCTTGGTTCCACCCAGGGTTTTCTCTCTGCCTCGGCGCCTTATGCTGCTTCCATGAAGGGGCAGGGTCCCTGTTCTGCTGCAAATGTCTCTTCTTCTTCCTTGGGAGTGAGTGAGAACGACACTGATGAATATGATTGTGAAAGTGAGGTATATCTATATATATATATATATCACTTTCTCTTCTTCTCTCTAAAGTTTGAAGCTTTGATCTCTCTCTCTCTCTCTATATATATATATATATATATTTGTAGCTAGCTATTATATTTTTCTCTGCATCAATGTGAAAAGGGTAGCGTCCATTATTCATTTTGGATTCTCAACAAAAATGTTTTATTTTTTTTTATTTTTATCACGGCACATTAAGTTCCCAGTTTGACTAACATTGTTAACTTGATCTAATTGTATTGTGGCTAGGTCTCTAGCTGTTAGCTGAGTGTTGGGAAAGAGATAATTGTTGTTCTTGGAGTGTTAAGAGTCCTGATCTTTGTGAAACCCTTTGATTTGATGTTAACTTGATGTTGTGTTTTGAATTTGAGGTGCAAAAGCTGTACTTTTTTGTTTTTGGATACCCCCACTTTTGATTTTTGAAGCATAATTGCTTGAAACATTTGGAAGAGGAATATTATTTCAACATCTGAGATCCTAAATATGTGAGACCCACTCATGTTTTTTTTTTCTTCCTCCACTTTCTCTCTCCGCACCTCTCCCTTTTTTATGATGTACAAATTATCTTTTTCTCAATTTGGAATGTAGGAGGGTATTGAAGCATTGGCAGAAGAAGTTCCAACAAAACCTGTTCCTTCTAGGAGCTCATCGAAAAGAAGCAGAGCAGCAGAAGTTCATAATTTGTCTGAAAAGGTTTGTGAATTTCTGTTGATGGCTGTTTGTGGTACTTTGTTTTTGATCTTTTTCATGCTCATGTAGTTTCCCTTGTGAGGGGCCTCTTACGTCTGCTGTGGGACTTGTTGAGCAGCGAAGAAGGAGTAGGATCAATGAAAAAATGAAGGCTTTGCAGAATCTTATTCCAAATTCTAACAAGGTACTCAAGTTTCCTCATACTTTTGTTTATAAAGGGTGAACCATTTTAGGATCTGTTATTATTCTTACTGAATTGGATTGTTTATGTGTGTGGCAGACTGATAAAGCTTCAATGCTGGATGAAGCTATTGAATACCTTAAACAGCTTCAGCTCCAAGTACAGGTTTGTATCACTTTTGCATCCTGCATTATTGCCCTAACTTAAAACTTAATTGTAATTCATGTCAAGCTGTTACTTCCTGAGTTTTGATATGTTTTTGCATGAGAAACTTTGGACTATTTAGTGTCATTGTGCATGATTTTAATCCCATTGTTCAATATGGAAAGCATTACTTCATTGAAGGGTAAAAATCAAGGATATCAAGAAAGATATGCTTGATTTTTTTAGTAATGATCCGAAGATTTTTATTAAGTATTGCTAATTGAATACCCCATGGTGTTCTCTCAATTCTACAAGTTCCAAAATCCAAATACAATGGGTTTCCATCCTTGTAATGTTTGGTAGATCGCGAAAAATTAACAGCAGAATCACAATATTTCAAGTAAACTCAAGTCCTAAATTTTGAGAAAACCCTAGCTTGAATAATTAAATGTCTTTATTATGCAAAATGTAAATGGTATTTGACAAAAGTGTATGTGTAAACTGCTTCCATTTATGCTGCTCATCCAAAGCATTACACTAACTACTCAAAGCCTTATGCTCATTAAGGTTATAGATTTGGCTTTCAAGAAAGATTAATAATTCTGAACTGCATGTAATCTTTATGATACTATTTTCAGATGCTGTCAATGAGAAATGGACTGAGTTTGCATCCTATGTGCTTTCCTGAAGGATTGCAGTCTCTGCAATTCTCTCGGATGAGTATGGATTTAAGTGAAGAAAACAGGGCTATCCCTTTAAACATGTCAGATACTCTGCCTCTGCACCAAGGGAACCCTTTGCATTATACATCCAATTTACCTAACAAATCCACTACTGTGCCGAATCAGCCATCTGTGACTTACCCTTCATATCTTAACAACAACTCAGAAACTTCTTTTGGGCTGGAATCCCCAATCCTAGCACAAATGAAGCCTCTTCAACCCGGAAGGTCTTCTGAGGTAAGCTCAACCGTGCCGAACGCCACATCTAGTTAAAACTATATATAACATCAGTCATTGTTACATGTTTTTCGCTTGAATCGTAAAGCAGACTCGTAGAGAAGACATATTGCAGCACCAGCAAGTGAATGCAAGCCAATCAGATACCAATCCATTAGGATGTTCTCAAGGTGTGTATGTTTCACCCTATACAATTTCACTGTAACTATTCCTTGACTATATTATGAATCTCATTCCCCATATCCTTTTCCAACCCCAGTTGTGAAAGAGTTGGCGTCAGGAACCTTGGCTGCGGCGCCGCTATCGTTTGACATGCAAACAACTGAAGCTAATAAGGATAATAGCAGTTTGCAAACATGCATTGCCGGAATAGATCAATCAGCAGTGATCATAAGAAATAGTTAGCCCCAGATTATAGAGTTAAGTAGGTAGGTGATTATATTGGTACATGATGCATTAAAAGCCATAAGATATATATATCTTCATGAATGCAATATCTGATTGATATTTTCTTCAGATTGCAGACAGGAAATAGTGGTTGCAATGGTAACTTGTGCAACACATAAGAATCAGATTTTGAAGTTTGCCAGGCTTAGCTTCCAATACCTTTTTTGAAATGTAGTTTCAAAGCTGACACATTCCTTGAAATTTGGGAGCGAAATTTATGTCTAGGTTCTTAAGTTGATAAAAGTTATGTATGAATTATGCAGAGATAATTGGGTAGTGTTGTACACTTGAATGGGTTATATATGTAAGGACTGTGAAACCAACCTCCTCTATGATATTGATAATACTTGCTAATAGCGCCTATATATTAATTCCAACTTGTAAGCTGTTGAGTCATTTTCTTTTCGAGGTGTGCATATATAACATCATACCGGATTGACACATCGTGTCAGCATCTGGATAGAAAGTGGGTCAGCTATGTATCCATCTTATATCACAAATGTTTGGAAAAAAAAAAAAAAAATCAGCCAAAATAGTCAACAAACTTATCATTTTATGGCCCAAATAATATTTTAAAACATGAGTATATTTTTAATGGGTTTGGTGATTATGGCCTAAATTCTTATTTATTGACTATTTTGGCTAGTTTTTTATTGTACCAAATACTCATGTTATATACTCCTTCCATTCTAAAATAATGGTCATTTTGACATTTTTGATACATTGAAAAATTAATATACCTAAACATAAATTGTGTCTAGGTACATTATTTTTCAGTGTACTAAAAAAAGTTAAAATAACTGTTATTTTCAAATAGAGGTAATATTATCTATACTATTATACAATATGGATAATAAAAATAATTAACTGTCCACACTTATATAATTAGCAAGTAAGTCATACTTATATTATTTTAATGAAAATAAGTGTAGATACTCTTTATTTTTATAATATATCTAAAAATTAGTATGCTTTAAATTTTAAATTATTTAACCTTTAATTTATACTTTATGTAAAAAATTCTAAAAATTTTAATATTTCAAAAACTATAATAGTTTTTACCTTTATTCTTCTTGAAAAAGTTATATTGTGATTTTTTTGTTGTACGGACATGTACGGAAGGACGAATTTGTACTCCTTTTTAAAATGTGAATGATCAAATTGGACTTTCTAATTTTGAGGGACCAATTTGTCCCGCGATGATATTTCTGGAGGACTAAAATGAGTATTTAATCTATATTATATTTTAAAGTGTGTAGCTATAAATTTTATGTTGTATAATAAATATTATTTTCTAATTTCTAAGCTTATAGTTTTTATTTTTATAATGTGTCTAGAAAGTAGTGTAATTTCATATTTTAAAGAATATAACCCTTAATTTCTACTTTAATTAATAAATCTTAAAAATTTTATACTTCAAAGACGATTTTATTATTATACCCCTTGACAAAGTTATAATTAATTCATCATATTTTAAAGCATATAGTCTTTAATTAAAAGTATTGATTAAATATTGATTGTAATATACTTCGTCTTGATTAATCCGTCGTCTGGATCCTGTATTTGAGAATGATAAATGAGACTTTCAACAATTTTTTTTTTTCATTCACAAAATTTAAATCTGAAACATTTGCTTAAGAGATAAGTAATTGCTTACAATTCATTCATGCTAAACCCGTTGGTTTTGTTATTCACTATATTTTTATATGTGTTTTAATATATTTACAGACATAGACACATGCAACTTTGAATAAATTTCTTCAAAGGTAATAGTACTAATATAACTTTTTGACTAGACTAGCTTGGTCATATTTGTTTGCCCTTAATATCAATTAGGTGTCCCGATCACTGCAATGTTCATTTAATAGGTCTTGTCCACTTTCTTTGCTTTGACAGATTGGTAGCTTCATTTTGAAATTCTTCTACCACATTTTCTGCGAAACTTGAAAGAAATGCGTGATATAATTAAGACTCTATACAAGTAAGGTTTTTTTTTGTTTTTTAATTTCTGGTACAAAAGTTCAAAACAATGTTTGTGCCCTGCCTGAAATTCATAAGGTTGGCTTAAGACTTTAAATTTTAATTCAATTCATTTTTGGGATCAAATTCATGTCTTAACTCGAATTGCCCCTATTGGCCCAAAGTTTATATATTATATATTTAAATTGATACGATAACAATATAAATATTTTGAGTAAAATTAATATATTATATATAATTTGATATTTTTATATTAATATGTTCTATTTTCAAATATATTGTATAATTATATAATTTTATTATGATTTATGTGTAATGCATAAATTTTTTAAATGTTGAATTAATCTCGTTTGACCTCGTCGTTATTGATCGAATTTGTGTTAAAAAATGAGTAATTAATTGTGTTGAAGGTTTTCTCAACACAATGTTGATAAAAAGAAATAATTATTTTTGATTTACGATTGAAGTATTTATCATAACTATTGATTATGGTGACTAGTTTTTTTATTGATTTATAGATATTTTGAACAACAAGATTATTAATATGGAATTTCAAAGTTTTTTTATATTCAAAATGAGGATCAATTCATCAAGACTTGATTAAAAGAAGATGAACTTTAATCTTTAAAAGAAGAAGCAACTATTACAAGAGTATAGGAAAGCTATAGCAAAAGTGGTCCTATGGAATTTGGTATAGTAATCAAAGATAGATGAGAAAGAAGTGGCAAATAGAGGATTCGAATCACTCACAAAGCGAATGAATGCTGAGAATCTGCCACGTGTATTGAAAAAGGTCGTCTGCGTGGAAAAGGCACAAGTGGCATGGCGGCTGAGCTAGTCCACACCACAAAACATAGATAATTAATTAAATTGTTTGCTTCTGTAATTTAATCTCAAGACTTAATTCATAAATACATAAAATCAACTAAATTCACCTGTTATCCTTAAATCCCTAATTTTTCCAGCATTGGGGTTAAATTAAAAATAAAAAAACCTAGGTCCTATAGAAATTAAACCCATTAAAATATTGGTTAAATGTTGATTGGACCCTAACAGGAATTAAAATGCCAGTCAAACTTCGTGACCTCAAAATATATGTTCGGATATTATATTATTCACTTGTTGAAAGTACCGAATTTAATTAACACTAATAAATAAATAAGCATCATAGTACAATTCGCCGCTGCTTATTTAAGGTATTAATCAGATTTTATTATTCCAAAACTTGAAACCTTTTTTTTTTTTTTTTTGTATTGTCTTCTCGTTTCTGATTGTGTAGTTTTTGGGTGGTTCTCGTTCTTCCATCGTTTCCTAATTATCATTATAGGTAATATTATTAATAATAATAATTATTTATTATTAGTATTGTTGTTATTATTACTTCCTTTCAAGAGAGAAAAAAGAAGGAAAAAAAGATTGAGATTTTTACCTAGGAACCAAATACGACGTTGTTGGTCTCGTCTTTGTTTCTTCTCTTCTCTTTGTTCAATTCATCGGGGGACGGTCCTTCAGTCCAAGTTCCTCAGATTGTGCGTTACGCCCACGCTTTTTGCTTTCGCTTTCGCTTTCACAGTTTGTGATAGAAATAAATAGCAGAGGAGGAGGCTATCTAGTTTTGAAGAACGAAGAAGAAAATAAATGGCAGAGAAGAACAAAAAGAAGGAAGAAGCAGAAAACGTCACGATGGATGCGAATGGGCTTCCGAAGCAGCATTGGGGTCGGGGCATACCCGGACCCACGAACCCGATGGTGACGCCACTCCTCACGGATCTCTACCAATTCACCATGGCTTATGCTTACTGGAAAGCTGGCAAACATCAAGAACGTGCTGTGTGAGTCCTATTCTATTTTCTTTTCTTTTTCTTTGTTGCGTGATGATTCATTGGATTATGAATTTGTTGAATCCTGAGCATGTTTAATCCATGACTTTGTGTGTGTGTGTTTTTTTAATTTTGAATTGGAATTGGACGCCTAGGTGGAATTTGGTACGTGTTGTTTGTAACAGGATGAGGTTGTGATTGTATTTTTTATTTTTATTAATTTCTTTTCAGGTTTGATTTGTATTTTCGGAAGAATCCATTTGGCGGGGAGTACACTATCTTCGCTGGTTTGGAGGAATGCGTGAGGTTCATTTCGAATTACAAGATCACTGAGGATGAGATCGACTTCATCAGGAAAAGTTTATCTGTTTCATGTGAGGTGAATTAAATCCCCCTTTTATTTCTGGTTTTCGCATTGGATTCTGATAATATTGTTGTTTAGCAATGTGGCGGTTAGGGTAGGTTGATTTTAACAACTCCAAAGAATTCAAGTTGTTCTCTCTGTGTCGTGATTTCAAGTTTTACTCATTGAAGATTCTTCAATAGCTTGAAATTTCTTGAAAAAGAGAAAAAGTGCTGGTTATATGAAGAAGCTGCTTTTTACATTTTGTACTTGTTAAGTGCGAAGCACTATTGCCTTTTCTCTTCTTTCCTGTTTTTTGATTCCATGTGATGTAAATGACACTTGTGTCAGCACTATCAAGTAACATAGAGCTGAAATAAAAGAGAAATACATTATGGATACAAAGAGTCAAGGAACTCAGTTGCTGGACTGTGTAATTGCTTGTTCCAAATAAAAAGCATGGGACAAGGTATAAGGCAAAAAAAATTGTGGCTGATGATCCTATTTGCATTGATTTTGTGCAAAGTCTGGTCATGTTGCAGGCACTTTTCAAATAGATTCTCCCTACAAAAATGAATTTTGACTTTAGTAATTGTTAATTAAATCATAGGAAGGCTTCTTCGACTATCTTAGAGGAATTGACTGCTCTGATGTTGAGGTGTATGCTATTCCTGAGGGATCAGTTGTATTCCCTAAGGTACCCCTGATGAGAGTTGAAGGTCCAATTGCCGTGAGTACACTCCACCACTATATACCCTTTTCTAGTTCATACAATTCCCAATTTGAATTTCTTTAAAAGATGATCGATTTCTTAGATTGAATTGACTTTTTAATTTTTATACTGTTCAGGTTGTTCAATTGCTGGAAACACCTTTTGTGAATCTAATTAACTATGCGTCATTAGTTACTACCAATGCTGCAAGGCATCGTTTTGTTGCGGGAAAATCGAAAACTCTACTTGAGTTTGGACTACGAAGGGCTCAGGTTACTAAGTCTGATTAACAAAATGGTGCGCTATATTAGGAATACTTTCCTTTCTCAATATTATTCAAAAGAATGTTATCTTCAATGTAGGGGCCTGATGGTGGAGTAGGAGCATCAAAGTACAGCTATATTGGAGGATTTGATGCAACAAGGTAATATCTCTGGACTATGAAACAACTTCAATTCTAGTTGGTTTGACACTAGAATAGGGAGCGTTTTTTTTTTCCTCAGTAACATGTCACTGGACTAGCCATTGGCATGCCTGAGTAGGATTTTTTTTTTTTTGTGAATATTAATTCTAGTTAAATATATTTCTAACTAAATATTGTTGTTCCTTTCATGACATGAAATACATAATTATTGCTTATTAAGATAACAGGTTATGATTTGGGCAGCATAACATGTAAACTCTCCTTTTATATTACATCAGCATTATCCTTTGTTTGCACATTGTAATTGACTTAAGACAAAGTGCTTCCAAAAGCTAGACTTTTGTGGGTGTGGTTCAATAATTTTGGGTGAATCCATGATCACACACAAACAATGTTTGGTGTGGCAGGATTGAATTGAATCATCTGCATTACCCATATATAAAAAATTACTCAAAATTGGTTTTGCAGTAGTAATGAGAGAATTTATGGGGTGAAATGAATGTTGGAAGGGAAGAGTAAGGTTCAAATATCAATTTTCAACTGATCTTGATCAGTAATTATATCGGCATTTCAATCATATCATGGCATGGTTACAAATTATAACTGCATCCTTCTTTACCATTTTGTTTTGTTTCTTTATTACCTTTTATCTTGTATAACTTGGCTGTTCATGTGGCATGTGAATAGCAATGTTGCAGCAGGAAGATTATTTGGGATTCCCCTTCGTGGCACTCATTCTCATGCCTTTGTTAGCTCATATATGGTGTGTAACCATTTTTTTTTTCAAATTCATTACATGTTTAGACAATGCTTGTAAAGATAGTTTTTATCAATTATAATTATCATTTTATCTGTACTACATAACCCTATGTTGGCTAACTGGTAAGATTTCTATTTAATACATTCATGCAAAATAATGAAAGGGAGAGAACTCGATTTGATTGTTTTCAATTACTATCTATTTTAAAAGGAGAATTAAACATTTGTATTGGGAGAAAGTTTTCAGTAACAAGTGATAAAGCTCTCCTGTTTTGTGCAAATACATAAATACTGATATTATTTTGATATTTATGTTCAATAGTCCATATTATTTTCTCCATAGAATTTACGTGCTGTACAGTTATTTATAGCTCTCCTTGGAAATTGTAATGCTGGAATTTATGACTGGCAAGCAAAGCTCCGCTTTATACCTAAGATCATGATTGCAAAGTGACAAATGTAGTAGTAGAATTGAGAGTAATAAGTGAGCTTTTAGAGAGAGTAAATACCATAAATAGAGTTTGAGACATTTTGAAATCTTAAAATAAATCTGCTTTTATTATATTAATAGAGATTTTTTCCAGAGTTTTTCTATTCATATCCTTATGTGGTTTCTGTTGTTGGTTTTATTATGCTTTGTTATGACTTGGTTCACTTTCTGTTACTCTTCCTTTGCTTACTACCTTGTTTGTCATGTGCTTTGCAGAGCCTTGACGAGATTACAGACAAATCACTTCGTAGAAAAGATGGTTCAAGTACATGTGAAGATTTTATTAGTTTGGTTCAAACATGGCTAAGAAAAATTCAGGTGTAATGCATGTCTTTACATCCTTTATGATTTATTTTTAAAAAATAAAGGGGAAAATGTGTGTATTTTGACTATTTTCTACTTGTGTTTTGAGGTTTCTTTGCAGACTGTGTATTTTTTATTGATCAAGTATCTCTTTTCTCTATCACTATTCTGTTTCTCCCTCTTAGATTGATTTGTTCCCCTTTTCTGCTCTTGTCTAATTGTTACCTTCGGATTCAAAAATATGTTCCTCGGCCTGTCCCACTATTTCTTCCCTTTCTGTGTTCCTGTTCCATTTCACCAGTACTACTATAGCATATATTTGTCAGGGTGTAATCTGTGTTATGTTCTCATCCTGCAGTGGTCAAGTTCACTACGCGGCGTTTTTGCTGAGACCAATCAAAGTGAGCTGGCAGCATTCATATCATATGCATTGGCCTTTCCTAATAACTTTCTTGCCCTTGTCGACACTTATGATGTAAGTATTTAATATTTCGTAGACATTAATAATCTTAACATTGCTTTAACCGCCAATTCTCTATGGTTCATCATTTGTCTTTTCTGTACTACTTCTGGTTTGGTTTATCTGTTGCTTCATATAAATCACATTTGCATTTGTTGACAGGTCATAAGAAGTGGAATCCCTAACTTCTGTGCAGTTGCATTAGCTCTCAAGGAGTTAGGGTATGTCTAGAATTTTTTTTTCATTTTTATTGTCAAAACTTGATTAGGAATTTTATATTGCTGTTTGTTAGTCTTCGCTGTTGATTTTGATTGATGATAGGGACACAAATTTTGGTATGCTCTCTTATTTTCCTTATGTGAATCGCTCCCTTGATTATTAGCTAAGTTGTCCCATTTTTTGAATTTTTGTTAGTTATCCTTCTGTGGCTACATGTATTTTGTTTCAAATGTTTGCTTGTGTTGAGAAACCGAAAATAGTTATCTGTTATATTATACATTATGCCTTGGTGTTTTTTATTTTCAATTTAAGGATTGCTGTAGCTTATCATTGATGGCTTTTGGCTTTGATTGGCATCTTAGCATCCCACATTTGTTGAAAATAGAGATAAAAGAAAAGAAAAGATGATCCATCTTTTCACAGAATCATGTAATTGCAGTTCATTGCTGAGTGCAGTCGCTTTCTGATGCAGATATGAAGCAGCTGGCATTAGACTGGACTCTGGTGATCTTGCATATTTGTCTTGTGAAGTCAGAAAGTTCTTTCGCGCCCTTGAAAAGGAATTTGGATTGCTCGGTTTCGGGAAGATGAACATCACTGCTAGTAATGACCTTAATGAAGAAACTTTAGATGCTTTAAACAAACAGGTGATTTTCATTGCAAACTGGATCTTGTATCTTTTTCATCTATTGGTTCAAAGAATTCAAAATGTGAGAATCACATTTTAGATTGATTTTGATAAAAAGGGAATATTAATTGAATTGCATTTTTTCCGGATAGGGTCATGAGGTTGATGCTTATGGAATTGGGACATACCTGGTTACATGTTATGCTCAAGCTGCTTTAGGAGTTGTTTTCAAGTTGGTTGAGATAAATGATCAGCCACGAATCAAACTTTCTGAAGATGTCTCAAAGGTCTGAATATAACAAACAGAACATTTTAGTGGTATCATTTATTTGCATTCAAATAATATCATTTTCTCCTTTCAGGTCTCCATTCCTTGTAGGAAGCAAATTTATAGATTGTATGGGAAAGAAGGTTATCCCCTTGTAGACATAATGACTGGAGAAAATGAACCCCCTCCAAAGGTATTTTTATTCTATTTCTTTTGCTTGACACTATATATCTCCATCTTCTCTTCTTTTTTACATTGCTTAGCATGCTTTCTTTGGAATTGAGGCTGATAAGTTTTTAGGATAAGCTCAGGGTAAAAAAAAATTAAAATAGAAGAGACTCTAATCTTTGGCTAAACCATGTAAGGTTTTATTTGTTATTATAGACTAAGCATTGAAATAATTATTATCAGGCACAGTAGGTAAATCTATATCAGATTTCCAATGTCTTGGCTAGTTAATGTTGCCTCCATAAAAGAACCAGTCTATGTCCATGTGATATACAAATGTAGGCGCATAAATGTATTTTTAACAAATTTTGTATGATACCATAAAAAAACCAGTTCATATGATGTACAAATGTAGGCATAAATTTTATTTTAACAATTTTTTAATGATAGGTAGGAGAAAGAATCCTGTGCCGTCATCCCTTTCAAGAATCCAAGAGAGCGTATGTGGTGCCGCAGAAAGTTGAGGAGCTTTTAAGGTGTTACAGTCCTGGGAAATCAGGTCAGAACTGAATATATAACTGAGTCACTGCATTATATGCTCTTATTTTATCAGCAACTCATTCATTTTATTTTCTTTTTCATTGTGGTAATTTCTTGAAGGAAAAAAGAGAGAACCTTTACCATCTCTAAAGGACATTAGAGATAGATGCATCAACCAACTTGAGCAAATGCGACCCGACCACATGAGAAGACTCAATCCAACTCCATATAAGGTCCCACCTTATACATTGCTTCAATTATTCTTTAATTTTAATCTTTATTTTTTAAAAACAATAATATATTTTTTAATTAAAATCTTGAACAGGTCAGTGTAAGTGGAAAATTATATGACTTCATTCATTTCTTGTGGCTCAATGAGGCACCTGTTGGGGAGTTGCAATAAGGTGAAGAAGAAAGTGTCATGATGATGGGAGGGAGTGACAACAGAACAATTCCGATAATAGATTGATTTATTTCATAGCCAGCATAATAGATACAAGCATTCAAAATTGTCATTGTGCGCAATAAACTATGTTTTGCCCTTGCATAAATTTTCTGATTGATATATGTAGAAGCCATAGGGTTGTAAAATTGATGTTACTGTACTTTTTCTGAATAATTACAGCAGCTAGCTTAATAAGCTGTTGAGATATAATTGCTTCACATTTTGGCATTAGATTTGTAAATTATTAAACTGTAACGACGAGATCCTGTAGCTTCACCCATCCATAGGCACATCGGTCTCTGATTTTCTCTACTGTGGATGCTGCTGGATCAATCATTGGCCTAAGTTTTATCAACTCTTTCTCAATCGACATCCTAGATTTAGTTTCCACCTGGAACAGAAAAAAAACATGGTTAATATAATTAGTGATTAATCAAGTTGCATAATTAGTTTATAATCATTACTCTTTGAACTTAGAATCACTAATGGTCAAATTCTTAAATAATTATCTCAGATTTAGGTCAGCTTTCCAAAAAAAATAAAAACATGTTCTGGCATCATTCAGTACCTTGTCTATACCGCAAACAGTATCCAATACATGGCAAAAATATGAGAGCTGCTTGTACAAGTCTGCTTCAGTGTACTGAAAAAAGAAACCCAATATGAGTAAGGCAAAAGTTTATTGGTATAATAGATAGAATTTTGCTAAGTTCCCTTATAAGTGCTCTAGGACAAGGATATAAAAAAAGAAATATTCATCTTTAAAATATATATTTTTATATTTTCAATGTAATGAATTCACCACTGTATCTAAACATTTTTTTAAACTTATTATTTTTAAACTCTAATAAATAATCACGTAATATGACATTAAAGAAGTTTAGGGAATGAAACCTTTCTATGGAGACGGCCGTTGCATCGAGGATAGTTAGGACAAACAGTTCCTCTCTCAGAATCACCCACCAACCGAAAGCTGATACTTCGCGTTGTATGCTTACACGTTTCATCATCACACTGCATCCAGAATCACCCAACATGCAATTCATCAAATTTTCATCAGAGTGCCAATCTCACATTCATAATATCAATTATTATTTTAGAAAGGGCTAGGTTAGTTACCATTAGTAAACCTCTGTAGTACAACAAAACAAAATTGTCCGCCTGCCTTTTGACCTGACATGAAGCATAATGAACAGTCAGCAAAGATGACATAATTTCAGGAAGGCCTGAAGAAATGTAGGATTAATGTTGAACCTGATTGGCTATCATTGGAGGAGATATTCTACCGAGAGCACCATCTTCTGGGCATTTAGGACACCGAAGCTTACGCCAGAAATTGTATTTGGCTTCTGCATCCGCGGCCGCCTTTTCACTTTCCAACATACAAATAGATTTAAAAACAGGAGGGCACTCGAATGTATCACAGCAACTGGGGCACGACAACACCAATGGCTCACATCCCCGATACCTGCAATTCATTTTATATCAATCCGACAAAACTGTAAAATAATAATAACTTGTTCAAATACACGGTCTAATTGCTCGTATATATTAACAAACCCCCCCCCCCCCCCCAAAAAAAAAGCTGTATCCATATCCAAACTACCACTGAGTGCTAATATGTGTTTTTGATACAAACATGACTATTAATGAGAAAGAAATTATTTTTGAATTAAGATTTTCTACCTCTCCTCATCACCAGCAGCAAACAAGAGCGAGCTTGAAGGATCACTGTTTGAAGATTCAATTGATTTATGTTGGAACTGTAAACGAAAATAGATTGCCAATTCAGAACTACAGTAGTTTATAAATGAAATAAAAACAAATCATAAAAAAGGAAATAAGTTCTACCTTTGACGAGTCAAGCCCTAAACAATCAGCCAATCTTTCTGGGCTTGTGCCCTGAATGGATGCACAAAGACGTGATACCACTGGATGAATCTACAAGATTAAAAAAACTCAGACAGGGCACTATACAAGGTAATCATCGTTATTCATAAAATTAGCCACTAAAGTCTAAAAATACCTGTTGTGACAAATAGTACTCAATGTCAATAAGCCATTTCCCTTGCTCTCGTTTCAGTTCATCAGGATGTCTTGCTCGCTGAGCAATGCCTGTTGCACTGCCTGAACTAGTGCCCTGTTCAATAAGTATAACACAAGATCAAGACGCATATCAGCGAGAGTGTATTATGGCCAACATTAAATACCCAATGCAAACAGAACATTTAAGATTGAGAGCAATAAATGACAAACCTCCTCGCAGCAAATTATGTACGGGATTGTATCACCAACAGAGCAACCAGAGGAGTAACCTTGTTGCTTCAATCTTTGTGCCACCTATATTGATCAAGAGTGACTTCCTTAGGATTGATTAATACACAGCAAATAGAACATAAATCAGACTGTTTCAAGTTAGAATAAGATGAAAATATCTTGTACTCACAAGAACATGTGGCTGGTTTTTTGCATCAGGATAAGCCTCAGGAGGTTTAGTCAATGTCTTAGTGATGATATACTTCTCTAGCGCTACTTGTCCGCTCCTCATTTCTTCTTGCACCTGTATAGACATTGATATTCAGTAGTTTGCAGGATATATAAACATCAAACTTAATCGCATTCTCCAATGATCAATGATTACACTATTTAGAAAAGAACAAATGAACAAAGGACAAGCATCTTCTTTTGAATTCTCCAATTGCATGGTATGATATCTATAAACAAATTTCTAATTGTACAAGACTCATTACCTTCATCAGAGAACTGTGAATTGATTCAACAACATCTTCACAAGACCTGTAAGCATTATAGCCACAGTGTAAATAGTTGCTATACAAATGAACAAACCTTGCATCCAAATAGTCAGATTGAACAAACGTAATAATATTAGTAAGAGGTAGAACATATCATACCCTCCTGACAATATTTGACTCAAGCAAAAATCTCCCAATTCTTTAGCTAATAAGCTCCAATCACGCCGGACAATATCAAGACCTTTACGCTCGATAACCTGCACCATAGAATAATCCCATTGACATTTTCTTCCCAATATGATAGGTAATGCAAAACAGCAAGATGAATATACCTCATATGTCGTGGCATCGTTGAGCTGCACCTTTACAGCTGCATATTTCTTTTTCTTTAGAAGTAGCATCCTCTTGTACAAACCATCAAGATCAATTTCCAAGCACCTGTATTTCTTATTGACCTGGTGACAAATTAAATGAGGTCACATGTCATTAAAAAAATTGATAAGAAAACTAGAAGAAAAACCACCATCTATCTATATTTTATAAAATATGGTATACACACGCAAAAGCTATAGATTTGCTGCAAACAGTGCAAACCAACATGGTAAGACCTAATTGCAGCAGGGTCCAACTATCAATCCCCTATGCGAACTCACTAATGATAAGAACCATAACATACAAACATTTGAAACTTCAGATTGCACTTTTCGCTTTCCAGTTTTAGGAAAAAGAACCATCAAATATATCATAAGGGTTCAAAGATACAAACATTTGAACCTCAGTCCTTGTAGCTCGCTTATATAGGTTTCAAGGAGCTTCACAATCACACAACTAATAGTTAAATCTTACCTCTTGAATAACTTTGCTAGCCATTACTTTTGCTTTTGCAATATCATCTAGTCCACTGTATATCATTATTGAATCAGTATCGCCATAGATCACCTATAAAAAAAAAATCAACACAGAAATTAAGGGCTAATATTCTCAACTAGTTAAGGCAGATAATTCATATATGAAAAACCTCATATTACTTCAAGAAGCAATGCAGTAGAATAACCTCTAAGTTTAAGTTATTCTGAACAAGATCGACGGTACTCTGCAGTATCTCCCTGCCCTGTAAAACCATTAGACATTTAGACATTTAAATTAAATGTATTAGCTTTGAAATATATTTAAGAATGTGGTAAACAACGGTTATGCTGAGTAAGACTGCATATCTCTTACTTGTAAGGTTATAAGTTCAGCAAGTGGCTTAGCATAAAATCTTGAATTGGAAAATCCCAGGCATCCATACATACTGCATCATATGCCATAGCATCTTAAATACAAAAGGAAGAATGAAGGAAAATATTTAATTTTTGGGCACTCAGAACGAGAAGCATGAAGAAACAAACCTGTTTGCAGTAAGCTTCAATGCTTGCTGCTGAATGTCCAGCTGCTGAAATTTAAGACCAGATGCGGACTTCATCCACTTCTTCACCATTCTCCTCCTTTGAACCAGATTTTGCAGCAACTATTACAACAATCAAATTCAGTAATATATATGCATACATCTAATCTTCTCTAGAAGGAAACAAAACAAGCCCTATAACAGGCAATTTAGATATCTTAAGTTTTATTGCATTGACAATCCAGCACAAAGGGTAGACATGCAACTTTGAAATCTGAACCCACGCTAATAAAAACTCAAGGTCCTTGATAGTATGACGTTCTTCATCAAGTATTGGCACTTGGCACATCATATGGGTAGGTTGGGATAAAGACAGATTATTTATAGAGAATTTCAAATGACTTATCAAGCTTTGTTTGGAGATTTAAAACATGGATTTCAAGTATACATGGTTATATTATCAGTTTTATTTAAGGCCCCAAATCGTGAGGCAAGTGAAATTTCTAAAGTCTTTGTCTCTAGCTCCAACTTCAACCAGGACAATCAATGGTTTATTTACTTGTCAATATCTAAAAAACCTTGGTCAAGGTGGTTCAGTTGTTTTATCTGTTTCAACAGGATGCCAGTTGCTATTAGTTTGAAAGGCACAAAATGTTTTTAAAAGATAAAACTACATTGTGGCATACTTACCTCGGGCAAAACTCCAATTGTTTTACTAGATGGCAAACGAGGAAATGATCCGTCTGAAGATCTTTCAACAGTTGTAAAACAGATGTTATATTCCTGTAATTCAGCTCAGTAAGTAGCTATAATAGTAGAAGTCATTATAAATTATAATTAGAGCAAAATTGACAACTTAAAAAAACATACAAAATTCCAAGATAGAATGAAAGTGACACTAAAAACCAAGCATATTATGAAAGAGAGTATAATAAACCTGAATGATAGAAGGATAAAGACTATTGAAGTCCAAGAGTAATATATATTTGTCGTATAGACCCTTCTTTGGCTCTAAAACCAGTCCTCCAGCATAAGAAGGACCCTTTTTACTTTTCTTATTATCACCATCTGGAGCATCATTATCATAGTTTGCCACATCAACTCCTGCTTCGTCAAAGTTGCTATCATCAACACCTTGAGTTACTTTGCGTTTCACCAATTTTGTTTCTTTCACATGGTATGGAATCTTGTCTGGCACAATATATTTCTTAGCATGGAAAGCATGCAACAAAAGATACTCCACTCTCTGTGCCCGAGCACCCTGATATATAGCAAACATGGATGTGGGCCTCGGACTGCTAGATAATGTTAAAATCAATTTAAGCAAGGAAAAAAATGCTGAGAGTGCTAACCTGAAGAGTTTTCCCCCAAAGATTACCACTTATATTAGTGAGTTGACGAGTAAGGGGAAGAATACTCAAATGAAACATGAGCTCCATGGACAGCCAAGCATCAGTTTCACCATATTCAATCTGAAGAAGTCAAGAATACCATTAAAACCAGGAAAATAACAAAATGCACTAATTATCATGTTCTTATCATCCACTAATTAGGATCTTCGGATGCATACATTAGGTAGAAAATCAAGAGTTCCAACTTTCTAAGAAAATGTCAAAGTGAGAAAGTTGTTTGAGTAAACACTGGCACCTACAAGCTCAAATAGGGATTCGGCTGATTGGAACTTGTTTGGAACATCATGTGGAGCAATTTCCGTCCGAAACTTTTTCAGCTGTGTTTTTGCCAGTTCAGTTAACGAATAACTAACCTGAAAGAACCAATTTAGGAAAGTTACTAAGCAAGAAATGAAAAACAAGAATTCCTGCTTGACATGATTTCTCAACAATTGTTCTACCTCTTTCAGTAGGTCACGGGAAGACAAGTATGTATCACAAAGAAGCCTGCCAGCCATGCAAGACATGACAACAGGACGAGCTCCAGAACCAAAAGTTTTGCTTCCTCTATCAAGCTTAGGCAAGGCAGAACGTCTGAGGCGGCCTAATTTAGACCACATGTTGCTCGCTACCTTACATGCCTGCATTTTTTTAAGGGGGTGTTATTTAGTCGCATGATGCATAGTAGACTTCTAAGAAATATGGATCATTCAGGGACAACAGCCACTTCATTGCACATAGGATGAAAAGAGCATAAAATTATGTTTGAAAATTCAAGATGAAGTACAAAATTGTTATAAAGTTAGATTTTATAATTTATGATATCAAACAACAAAGTTAAGAACAACTGGCTGAAAATATATGGACTTTAAAGCTAATTCAGGAAACACATAATGATGCACCAGCTAATGTCCATCCAATTGGACACCATCCACAAATTCTAGAGGCATAGCCTTAAAAAAATACCAAAGATCGAAAAAAACCTTTGGCATAACTGTGTGGTTTCCTTTTCTAAAGCTGCATTTTCAACTATAGATATTTCCAGTCTCTATCACTTTTAGTCTTCATACAATTTTCCTAGCTTTAAGAGTAACTTTACATGATTCATGTCATAGTCCAAACTCTCTGAACTAATTATTTGTTATCAATATATCATTCATTCAACAACAAAGGACTATAAGAAATGTTATGAACTGAAAGACAGAAATTGACAACAAATTGTTTAAAAAGCCAAAACTCCTACCTGGCATCTGTGGAGAATAACTTCCAGGTCAAATCCAGAAATATTATGTCCAACAAGAACATCACTGTCCAACTTGTGAAACTCTGCCATTAGGCGGTTTAACAAAGCTCTTTCACTGAAAACAAAGGCAATATATAGGTCAACCTTGAAAACAAGGTTAGAATTATCAAATAAAAAAATTACATTTACAAGAGGAAATAATGTGAGAGGTCAAAGGATAACATTGTGTTCATCTGTCCATGCATATAGTTACACTTACAACACTCAAACTACCAAACCATCTGCTAAAGTTCCCACCTGCTTTCGACACCCAGAACAACTGACCCAGCTTTTTTGTTTCTTTCTGCAACCTCCGTACTGAACCCCACCGGAAATATATGTCCATCAAGTTTACGAATGACAGTAAAATGGGTCAGCATTCCAGGTCTCCTCCACTCAGAAGTCAACATTGGAGCATCAATCTGAAAAGTCGAATAAGAAATATTATTGCTAATCAATGATACTTTTCTCAGCCATGTACGGACTTCACAAGCATACTGACAAAACAGCAAGCCTTGCTTAAAATGGATTTGTAGAAACAGATATGTATACATTCAGATGCATTCCTATCAACTATAATGTCTATATATCATCAAGAATGTACTTGATCAGTTGATCTCATTACACAAGATAAGCTAGCAGCCTAACACACTATATGAAACAATAACAGTAATGGCAAGAAATCCAAAACACTAAAACTGGCACTCTAAAATACCTTAACCATATTGCAGGAGATTATTGATGCAGATACAATCTCATTCACATTCTGTTTTTCATTTAGGATGGTTTTCAAATTTATTGCTGAAACAACCACAGGAGGAATCTCAAAAGTGATTTTTGATGAAGTTGAAATCCTTATGTCTTTTGGAGAGTCGACAGTCACCTCAAATTTGCACCAGCTAACCTGTAAGCAACAACAAGCTCCTAAGATTAAAAAAGAAAAAAATGTGTTCAGTATAGGGAATAAAAGACATATCAAATACATCACAACTTAGAAATCTCACCCTCTGAGAAGCTGAGCAGGTAGAAAAGTTTGAAACCTGTAGCCATGAAGGTCCCTTTATCTTTCTTTTAATCAGAAAAAGCTCCAGCGCACTGCAGATGATGAAACAGTAAGTTCAACTTCCATTCTAAGAGCAGAAATTGTTCAATTTACGGACACTATAAACATGAGCAAAGGAACTTTATGTCAACAGAGAACTTTGAAAATCCTAAGCATGATGCCATAATTTTGCAAGGATTGGTATTCTCCAGGAAATTAGACTAATTAAAATACAGACTTCAGTCAACAATGTTCTTGGATTCTAGAATTAAGCATGCCACTGTAACAGTCAGGTTCAATTATCTGGGAAATTATTTGAAAAGCATATCGACTAAGATAAATCAATTTATCTTCACAAGAAAAGAATCTCTAAGGCTCTGCCAGATTGACTTCCGAGGATTCTACAATGCCAACTTGCAGTGGAAAGGATTAACTGGCTAGAGCATTGTGAACCAAAATGCATATACTTTAGCTCATTGCTCCAATGGATAAAGTTTTGAAGTACATGCAGGGCTATATATCATAGTTACTTCGGAAAGTAGTTTGAGTTCACTCTCTGAAACAACTAACTGATACAATAATCTTCCTGCAAGTTGCATACTCAAATTTTATCCAAAAGATTAAAGGATAGTCGGTGAAAAAAATAATACCTGCACTGTGTTCCTAATAGAGCACAAAAACTTTCTCCTTTGAGATCTATCGGAAGTGCTGGATCCTGCACCAATTTTACCAGAAAAAATAAGTCAAAATAGTTATATATTATTAAAGAAATGAAACAAACTACGCATGCATAAGAAGCCCATGCTCAATCTTCAGAAAATAATTTGTAACTAAAGAAAGAGCAAGTTTAGAGTTTACAGCAGTCTTCAAAGTCAACATGAGGGGATCATTCATGGATTTCACAGTGTACCTTGAATGGGTAATTGATTTTCACCACATAATTTTCACCAGGGGGAACTTCAGATCGTTCAAATGCATACTTCCTCTGAGAAAATGAGAAGGAATCAGAAGAAAACTGACAATAAAATTACATGGAACAAAAGCATAATACAAATCAATTTAGGCACTCCAAGACATCAGATATTTTTTATCAGCAAACCTTAACAGGTGCCATGCTAAAGGTCGAAACATTCAAATCCAACAAATGTTTTGCAATCTCGTTCTTTAAACCCGTCGCCGCATCCTAAAATTTTAAAGAATAAAAAATGACAGGACATAAGCATGCTTCAGTGCTGAGCAACAGGGAAGGAAGTCATACCAAACAAAAATAGGAACAAAGATTATGAGTATAAATTTATGCTAGAAGCCAACAAATAAAGAAACTTACTTGCAGCTTGCTGCGGAAATCGGCTGGAGAAAGCCGAGACTCTTGGACATCTTTCTCAAGCTTCATCATTTCATCAGTGTGTTGTAAAGGATGACTTGGAATGGCATAGATACATCTCTGCACGTTCTTCACGACCACACAACAACTCTGATACGAATTCCCTGCTTTTACCTAATTATCAACAAGGATGCTAACAATCAATGCTACTTTCCCCATCCAGCTTACACATTAATTAACAGTAATGAGTAACAGACTATTACATACAATCCATCTACCATGAATTGCAGAAAAATAAGAAAAAAGTTAAACTAAGTGTAAGTTTACTTTCATCTAAAATATCATCCATGAAAAGTCTCCCCCAGTTTAAACTAAGGCTTATATCACAAATCATAATAAGATTGGATTCAAGGAAACTAAACAAACAATCAAAATCAAGACAGAACAAAAAATACCTTCCCAAACAAGTAAAGGGTTCCCCTGTTGGCTCCTTGAAACTCTTCATGTGCATCCAAAATATAGAAAGGAAGCGACCCATCAGCCTCAAGCTTGAACTCAGAATGTTCTTCCTTATTGGAAGCATCCCTCAACACTGTTTTAGAATCAGCAGCATTCATTTCCCCTCCACCACACCTCGCCTCCTTCCATCCCAATGTCGCACTCATCGCTGGGTTCACTTCATCTTTCACCTTCGCATTCAAGGTAAACACTTCCTTCTTCGTAGCAGCTGGTTTTGCTTCTACCTCAACCTCCTCCTTCATCACCTTTTCCTCAGCTAAATCTCCATTAGTTTGCACTTTCTCGTTCGATGAGAGACCATTTTCAGAACCGAAAACTTTTCCATCATCTGAACCTTTACTAGAACACGCATTCTCTCTAATTTCATCGCTCTTAAGCTCTGAACCTAAATCGCTGCCGCCATTTCCAAAAACCCTAACCGACTCAACATCTTCATTTCCAACCGCTCCAAACAACGAAGAACATTTCATCAGATCAACAGTTGCACCAATGGATGAATCGTTACCGGAAACGATGTTAACCCGAAGAGCGTCATTCTTTGAATTTGAACTCGGAATCGATTTCGCTTGTCCTCTTCTACGCCTCTCCCTATCACTCTCGTCGGGCGCGAATTCCGCGAGAACATCGTCGACGATGCTTTCAGAAGCCCTATCATCCCTGCTCTTCTTGAACACCGACGACGTGAACATCGACGACAGCCTCTGCGCGCCAATCATGGCCGCTGCGGCGGAGAGCGAAGCTGAAGTGCGTTTCTGCTGAGGATTCTCCTTCTTCTCAGCCTTCTTGCGCTTGGGCTTGTCTTCACCGCCATCGGATTCTTCAGAGGAGAGGGAGAAGCCGGCTTTGGACCAGTCCTCTTCCTCGCCCTCGTCGCCATAGCCGAGGCCATCGTCATCGACAATGAAGGAGCGAGCCTCCTCGCGGCGCTTGGCAACGAGGGCGTTGTACTCGTCCTCAGGAACGGTGTCGTAGATAGGGTTTTCTAGGCGGATTTGAGGGGAGGCGCCGTCGGATCGGTGACCGGAGCGGCGCTGTTTGAGGCGCTCGAGGGCTTCGGCGCGCGAAGAGGGGACCGGACCTCTGGTCCTTCGCCTTCCGCTGGCGGTTGTGGCTGCACCCTCTTCATCTCCCATCTCTCTCTCTCTGTCTCTCTGAGATCTGTGAGTGAGTGAAGTGAAGTGAGAACAGAGTGGAGGAGCTAAGGATTTTTAAAGAAAACCGCGGGAATTTGTTTTAGGTTTCGCGCGCATTTAGTTTACATGTTGAAGGAGTTATCCTTTGGAAAAAATTATGTTCTTTCATCATAATTAATTGAGTTAAACCCTAATTAATTTACAAGCTTTTTAAAATCTTTTGCAATTTGTACACTTTATTACTTTTCTAACCCAACTAAACTTGTATTTTATGTTCTTTTGGTCAAAATAACTTGTAAACTTCTTTCTTTTTTTATTTTGGTAAACTTGTTATGTCCTATTTGGTCAAGAAAGCACTTGTAATCTTTAGTGGTATGGGAGTGACTGGACATTTGGATCGAGCTCTTTTTCCTTCTTTTGGGTCAATATTGGTGTTAGTTTAGTATTAGACCAATGGAAGCAGTATGGGCTGAGAAACTAAAATGATGAACAAATGTAACCCAATCTCAACCAAAAACCACATAACCCAATTTGACAAAAAGCAAAACATTTATGACTGAGAGAACTGTAAGAAAAGAAAGGGAAAAAATGCACTCAACCAGCATCATTTTGCATCAAACTTTTTACAGTCAATTAATAATGTTGTTTGTTATGCTTATTTCGGAAAAACAAAAGCAAAATAAAATTTTGTCATTCGAAGTGATTAAAGCTGGCCTAGTAGTAGGTTCGGTTATTGTGTTGTCTAGTAAAAGAACAAAATAAAAAATCAACTTTTTCAAGTGGTTAGCTCACTTCGCCGCTTAAGCAAGGGTCGAGGGTTCGATCCCCGCCTTGTGTATGCAGCAATCCGTTGGCCAGCGGTTAAACTCTTAAATGGAGCTCCACACTGTGGCGGATTAGTCATTGACCTATCGAGCTGGAGAATACTGCTAGTCCAATAAAAAAAAATTAACAAAATAAAATAAGAAAATGATGTCAAGTGCTGAGGTAGAGTTTTTTTGTCAGACTGAAAAAATAAAATAACATTTGCTCATAAATGTGTCTACAAATATATTACTACAGTACTACATTTTTTATTTAAAGAAAGATATGAAAATAACAATTGTTGTCAGTGAATACAAAATAAAAAAGACAGACAAATCATAGCCACTTGCATATTTATAAAATAAAAGATTTGGCCACTAATTAATAATAATAATTAGTAGAGATCATCATTATTTCAACGCTTTGAATAAAGTGCATGCACCTCTATCTTTCTAAAAGGCGTAACAGACTATACTATATTTAAAATAGAAATCACTCTTAAATATATCTTACTACTATCTAAATGTTATATATCATATTATACGTAATGTTTTTCATATATGACACATATTAATAAGTATAACACATAATACACATTGGATATTAATTAAATATAGGAAAATACTTGGGGCATAACAAAAAATCAGCCAAAACATCCAACAAGATGTGCATAACATATATAATATAAAATGCACAACGTATATTATATGTAGTGCACAACGTATATCATCTATTGTGCAAACATATATCACATATTGCAACATCATCTTTCTTTGTAACATGTTATATATATTGTGCACATCATGTGCTATATGGTATGCACAACATATATATTCGTTGTGCAATTTATATTATATACGTTGTGCATAATTTGTTGACTGTGTTGGCTAGCTCTTAAATATATTTACGTTATACAACAAATAATGACTTATTTTCCCATGCTAGTAATATCCTACTATTTCTTACTTATTCTCATCTTCAAGAAAATGCTTCTACCATCTACTAGTCTACTGTATAATACTACTAATAATAATCCCACAGTGGGATGAGTGAAGAATTTCGGGTCCCAACTCCCCATGGTAGTAATAAAAAAGAAACAACCACATTTTACAGTGCACAATAACCTAGTAGCACAAAAAATTCACAGGTTTGATCCTCACAAACTACAAGAACATTACTACTGCTAATAACATAGAAATAGCATTACCAGTTACTACTAGCACCACATGGACAAAGAAGGAGACAGAGACAGAGTTATATGAGTCAGACACACACACACAGACTCAGACACCCTCGCTATCTGCTACAATTCATTCATTGCATCATCTCTCTCTCTCTGTCCCCATGAATGGCCCCACCATGCCAGCTGCATATCACCACCACCACCATTCTCTTCACCACTCTCTGCTTCCCTCCCTCGCATTCCCATGTAGCACTAAACTAATAACTCCAAGACTGCATTTTTAACAGCATAGGTGTTTGTGAAATTGTCTGCGCATGTCAGCGAGCAACAATGCCAGATCATTCAACTAACGCAACAATGAACGATGAGCTCTCAAACCCAACTTCAATCTTCGGCCTCCGTTTATGGGTCGTTCTCGGAATCTGCGTTGGAGCCTCCATCGTCCTCATCCTCTTCCTCATCTCTGTTTGCCTTGCTTCTAAACGCTCCAACACCAAGCACAAAACCAACAACAACAACAGCAATAGCAGCAACAATAACCTTTCTTCTCATAGAACCTCAATCCCTGACATCTCCAGAGAGATCCAAGAAATCAGAGTAGTGGACCATAATCATCATCATCACATCAACCCGAATTCTCAACCCGACCCATTTCCAGAACCCAACAACCCTCTCCCAGGGATTGAGCGCCAGGCCTTGCTTCCTTCCCAGGAGGAAGAGAACCCTTTGGTGTATAACAGAATCCAGTTGGAGATTGGGAAGAACCACAGAATATCTTACCCTGAGCGTGCTTTTCTGAGGTCTAGTTCTCATGAGGGTAGTGGGGAGGCTCAGGTTCCTACGGTGATCCCTGAGGTTTCTCACTTGGGTTGGGGCCATTGGTACACTCTGAGGGAGCTTGAAGATTCCACCGATGGGTTTGCCCCAGAGAATGTTATTGGAGAAGGTGGTTATGGGATTGTTTACCATGGTCTCTTGAAGGACAACACTCATGTAGCCATTAAGAATTTGCTCAATAATAGGTGAATTCAACTTTTATTATGTTACTAATTTAGTAGTATTAGTAGTAGTAGCTTTCTGTGTGAGACTAATTAATTAATTAATTAATGTGAATAATTGGTAATTAATGATAGGGGACAAGCTGAGAGAGAGTTCAAGGTTGAAGTGGAAGCAATAGGAAGAGTTCGGCACAAGAATTTGGTGAGGTTGCTCGGTTATTGTGCTGAAGGAGCTTACAGGTACACTCCTGATTTCTCATATCATAACCACCACAGCTTTCTGTGTACTTTGTGTTATGTACTGATAATCTTTTTCTGCTCCAAATGATGAGAGATCCTTTTCAGTGTCTGTCAGTACTTTCTATTTGTAAATATATCTATTACTGTTACTATCTGCATATTCAAATTGTGCAACTTTAATAAGTTGATCTTGTTTTTCTTGCTCTTGCAGAATGCTTGTATATGAGTACGTTGACAATGGCAACTTGGAGCAGTGGCTGCATGGTGATGTCGGGCCTTGCAGTCCTCTGACTTGGGAAATTCGTATGAACATTATCCTCGGAACAGCAAAAGGGTAAACAAAAAAAACAGAATTGGCTTCACTTTTTCTGGCTCTGCTTTACTTTTCCTTTTAATTTAATCCATCCCTACCCATTGGCAAACTTGCTTTTAAGTATGTTATATAACTGTTACTTTTTCAACAGGTTAACTTATCTTCATGAGGGGTTGGAACCAAAAGTTGTTCATCGTGATATTAAATCAAGCAATATTCTGCTTGATAAGCAGTGGAATTCAAAGGTGTCAGATTTTGGCCTTGCCAAACTCCTTGGCTCTGATAGCAACTACATTACAACCCGGGTCATGGGTACATTTGGGTTTGTACACTCTCCCTCCTTCATTTTCCATCTAGAATTTGAAGTATTATAGATGATGAGTGACCAACAATTTCTCCTTTTGGCAGATATGTTGCTCCTGAATATGCAAGCACTGGAATGTTGAATGAACGAAGTGATGTGTATAGTTTTGGAATTCTTATCATGGAAGTAATTACGGGCAGGAACCCGGTTGATTATAATCAGCCTCCTGAAGAGGTTTGATCTATTTCATTATTGTGAAACTTGCTGTTATTGCCTTTTATAGTAACTTTGTAACTGAAAACACAAGATTTTCAGGTGCACTTAGTTGATTGGCTCAAGAAGATGGTTAGTAACAGAAATCCAGAGGGTGTGTTGGATCCTAAGCTCCCTGAGAAACCAACTTCAAGGGCACTAAAGCGAGCCCTTCTGGTAGCCTTACGCTGCACCGACCCTAATGCTCAAAAACGGCCTAAAATGGGGCATGTAATACACATGCTTGAGGCTGAAGATTCCCCTTACAAAGAGGTAACAAAATCATTTATGCTCAAGCTAATTCAACCTCAGTACTGTGCTTATTGATAAGTTGAGATGTGAAACTTAAAAGGAACAATGACAGCAAGAGATCCCTATTGCCTCATCCAATACACTAAATCACTAATTCATGGAATTTCAATTCACTGCCTGATATGGAATCATGGCATCAGCTTTAGTTTCTAATTTTAGAGCAATTTAAGTTGGTAATGTGTAACAGTTACCTTTGAATCTTTATTGTGAATGCGTATTCAGAGAAACAAATCATTTTATTAGACATTTCAACAACTTTAATAGATGTAGTTTCATGGACTAATATTCTTTGTTCATGTTTTACTGACCAAACAAGTCCCATCTTGTTTCAGGATCGCAGAGCTAGAAAGGATGCAGAACATTTACCTACCAGCAGAGTAGAGGATGGACTTAAAGAGGAGGCAACTGCATCAGCTAGTGACAGTAAGCTTGAAAACAGGGTGTGTGGCAATGAGACAATATCAAACCATCATCAACAAGAAAAGCAATGATTATGCAATTTTTGCATAGCTGTCTCATTAATGACCAGATAGCATGTGGTACCCTTCGTCCCATTTCACCAACCTGTCACTGCTAATTAATGCCAAAACAGGTTGCTCCAATCCAATCTTGACATACTATATGCTCTTCATTGTTTGAGCCTTCTATACTTCAGCCTATACTCACATGAACCCAAATACTATGCTCTTTTTGAGGGATGATTGTTGTAACTTGAGGTTGGTCATGTAAAGATTACTCATAGTGTTCAACTCACACAATAAAGGAATGTTATGCACCTCATGTTTTAATCACCTACACCATTACTTGATTACAAGTAACACACTGCATTCACAACATAGCTTTTAATGAAAATTCTGACACCAAAAGTCTAGTTGAGATGTACATCTGATTAAAAATTCATACTATGTACCTTCTTCTTTTTTTCCCTCTTTTTTTTTTCTTTTTAAGCCATTAAGCTGCATAGTAGTGAGAGACAGTACATCCACATCAAGTAGATAGTACAGATGATAAATATTTTTTGTTGATATCACAGATGATAAATTATATTTATTTCAATGTAATGTCGGTGGTCCTTTAGCCACTTTCATCATTGAGTGGGGAACTTTTGTTGTGATTTGTAGAGACCTTGTCAGATATGTAATGAGTTCCAATAATAGAATCATAGTAAACTAATAAAACTCCAAGGCGAAGTGTTTAGAAGCCACCTAATATGTGGTCCCTCTAGTTGGATTTTGTCCTCTGCATAAATAGGAAGCCCCCACATTAGAATTTGAGGCAATTAGGATTTGGCAAATCTTCAACTTAATAAGAGAATTTTGGCATGACTTGCTTCTCCTCAAATTTGGAACTTCTCAGCAATAAATTGAATTTCACCCTCAAATCAATCATTAAACAAAGCCACAATATACATCCATGATCCATGAAGTGCCGTGTGATGAAAAATGACTCAGATTCCTTACAATACCCGGAATCAAATTGGCTGAATCATCTAAACTTAATAACATACATACATGATTTTCACAAGCTAGAAAACTTCAACAAACTAATGGCATTCCTAAAAAAATGACAAGAAATTCATGGTAGCCAATATTGACACAACCAACTGGAGCAGATTGGCTTTTCTACCAGCATAAGCATTATTACCTTGAGGCTGCTGGTTTCCTGTGGTGGAAGCTTCAGTAGCAGGTGGAGGTGGAGAAATTGGAGGGACATCACAAGTGCCAAACTTAGAGTTTACCTGTAGGTACAATATACTTAGCTAAGTACAAGATTGAAGATTATTTATTTATTCACATTTTTTAAGAAAGTTAAAACTGTTAAAAAATGCAGTGCTAACTAAGTAAAAGGAGGTAGAAATTAAACCTTGCAATAAGCAATGCTATCACAGCCGCAAGTGAGATGACCATTTGCTTCATCAACAGCCTCTGGTGCTCCTCCACCATCATTCCTCTTCAGCATCATTGTTACCATCAATTCAACTCATGAGCTATTTTGCTAAATTGAGAGTGATTAACAAGTAATGAATTAATCAGAGTATGGAGAAGCAACTATCTAACTACCTGGTAATAATCAACAGCAATGAAATTCGGCCACCGGTTGCCGGCAGCTTCATTGCAAGTTTTCATCATGCTAATCAGTGGACCCGAATTGTCAGCACAGGCAACCGATCGATTTGGAGTAGAATGAAAATAGTTCATCAGAACCAGTGACCTAGATTTTGTGTTCATTGCTGGTGATTCCGCTCTGTTTGGACAAGAACCATTTTTCATGCCATCATCTCCATCTGAAATAAGCATACATAATCATCATTGGTACAAATGAGTGAATGCAAGTAAAACATGCTTCGACATATATAGGTTTTAATAATATGACTTCGTATAATTCAAGTAGCTGAATCCATTTAGTGGAAAAAACCTCAGGTGTTATTGTTGTAAACATTGTTTTCAGTGGAAGTTCTAAGAGAAGCAACTCACATTGGTTTTCTACCACGTATTTCCACTGGTAAGCAATGCCCTCAGAAGATTCCTTGGATGACTTGGAGGTGAAGACGACCAAGCGCTGGTTCTTCTGAACCATGTCATCCACGGTCGGCCAATCTTCACCATTCTTCGGCATCCGAGACAATGGGAACATGTAGTTGCTGAGGCCAGAATTTCTGAAGACCTTAGTTAAGCCCTGAGGAGATGTGACATAGTCTTCAATGAAGATGGTGATAATTTCAGAGGGATTTCCATCCAGAAATGACTTCATGTCTTTAAGCACGTTTATGGCTGGTTGCTGCAAATACACATATATAGATATTTGGTGCAATATCACTAGGATTAGAGTCACATGAATGTTTTACAACACTACAAGGAATTGAATGGATAAAGATTTTGTCCTTTGAATTGAAGGAATTAGAGTAGAGCCACGCACTTACGAATGCAGTGAAGTTGTAACATTTTCCTTCTGCAGAGTGGCATAACCAGATATCATTTAGAAAATCATACATATCCAACATAAATCCTCGAACTCCATTCTGTCAGTAAAATCCAGTCCAACAGAAAGTGAAAGAAACAAAGTGAAAAGGGTCATTCACAATAGACTGGAATCAAGTAATAATTGTGATTGAATAGTAATATTAATATATAACTGTTTGGTTAAAAAAGAGAAAGTGTAGAAACTTGTTTTCTAACTACTATTTTGCTTTGGTAGTTAACTAGTTATATACTCTGCAATAAATGTTCCTTTCCCTCCCTTTTTTTTTTCAAAATAAATACATAGACAGCTAATGCATTAATGATTAATTAATTAGTATCATAAGTTAGCAAATGATCCCCACTGAAACAATATGCTTTTCCAAAAGAATACAAGAAGCTGCATGTTTCCATGGTCGTTCCATGATAACTGTAAAGTTAAATAGATGCCTGAATTGTAAAACTTTATAACCTCAGTACTAATTTTAGTATCAGACAACTACTGTCATTTAAGATCCTCTCCTAATATTTTTTTTATTATTTCAAAGGCAACACATTTTCATGCAAGGCAATGTGTATCCTTTTTCAACCATTTATTGATCCCTTTTAAACAATGCTGATTAGTTCACATGGGTAGCAGGTATAAACAAAGAAAACTCGTGCAATTCATGGGAACTTGGCAATTGTAAACCACTTCTTAGTTGTCACACATGATATTCCCAATTCATTAGCATTAAATTAATTAATAATTTAACAAAACTAAATATATAACTAGTGAAGATTGAATCTCTGTTTCTAATCCTTTAATTTTTTTTTTAGGCATACAGCACCATCTTTATTCGCTCTTTAATTTTATAATATCCTTTAGCCGCAGATTCTTATAGACAACTAATCACAGATTACATGATAAAGAAATTTCAAAAAGAAAAAAACACAAGAAATCAAAAGGGAAAGAAGGAGAATCTTTACTTTGAGTTGATCAGCAACAGTGTCTTCCTGGTTCATTGGGGCTATGATGAAGGATCCAGTGGCTGATCTTGCCCCGGCCAAAGCATAGGAATTATGTGTGGTGAGCCATGAATAGCGGTTAAATGGTAAGCCTTTCACCTGAACATTTAAAAAGAAAAGAGAAAACAAAAATCAATTAACATAAAATTAGAAAACCCCAGAAGAATTTCAGTGATAGAAATCATGAAAAGTTATCAACTTTGGAAGTAGGGCTTGTAGGCTGAATCCGAGAACATCTGGGTCGGGTATTCCCATTTGCAGGGCATGTCTGGCAGCTGAGTCCAGCATCACATTTGTTATCCGGACAAGTTTCTCCGATCTGCTATCTCAGAAATCAATCAAAATATTTTTCAAATAAAGAAAATGATTGATATCAAGCATTCATAACTAATTAAAAGAAAACAATTTTATATAAAAAAAATGACCTTGAGGCTGGAGGAACAGGTAACTAGACAAATAGCGATTAGCACAAGCTGGGTGCGTAAATTGCTGAGGCAAATGGTACTATGTAACCTCTGCAGAAAAATGAAACATCATATATATGGATTGTGAGCAGAATGATTAATGTTTGAGATAGAAAATGAGTAAGAAAACGTGAATATTTAATGCAGGTATAATAAATGTGACATAGCATTTTTCTTGCCTTCATTCTGGCCTCCTGGGTGGAAGTCTGCTTTTGCAGTTAGAGGGAATGAAGAGAGAAAAACAGATAGCGAGAGAGAGAGAGAGTCGCTCTGTGAGTATGTGAATGAACTGTGAGAACAGAGAAACCTTTTCGTCTTTGCAGCGATAAAAGCCAAGAAGAAAAAGGTGTGAGGGTGTAGGCACTGAACTCTGAAAGCGATGAAAGGGTAATGGATTTGGTGTGAGTGAGGGAAAGTGGGAATGGATTGGATTGGATTGGGGAACAAAAACTCTTGGCTTAATTTTTCACATTAACATCACACAACTAACACTGTACAACATTAGGTGCTGCATCAGCACCTGATTTCTTTGTCTTTTATTTTTCTCATCATTTCCCCTTGGAATTATTCCTCTCTTTTCTTTAATTTCATTTTCATTTCTCATCACTCACTTTATTTTTTTATTACTTTTATGTTGTAATAATATAATGGTAGCCTGCAGGCTTGCACTGAATATGGCTAAAGTAAGGGATTCTTTTCGGCAAATATATTAGGAACCCCTTGAAACCGCTTGCTTTCTAAATTATTTTTTTTTTTTTGGTGAGTACTTGGTTTCTAAATTAAGGATTAAGGAATGATATCAATTTTTATTCAATTAATGTAAAATTGTTTTATATTGTAGTGCATAATTTTTAGTAATGATTTATTTTTTGGCTTATAGTGTGCAATTTTATATTATTGGTAAGTTCATTAAGAAATACTGAAAACTAAAAGAAATTACAATAATTAAATAGGTAGTTACTAGATGTAGTTGTTGACTTATTGTTAAGAAAGAGTGCCCAAAAGTCGTTGTATACTGTAGAATTTAATTAATGTGAATCCATACGAATTTTCCTGAAGTTATAAATATTTAACTCCTAGAATCACAATTTTGTGAAAATTCTTTTTCTCTAATCACCGTCATTAATATATAACTTCACCAATCATTTTTAGGACGAAAAATAATATCATTCAATAACTAATTTTTTTCCTCACTAGTCTTATGAAGTATTGTTGATTTCATTTTCTAAAAAAATGTTTTTATTTAATTATTAGTTAAATACTTTATATCACACACCAACAAAAACTCCAAGATAATGCGAGGTATAGTGTAGCTGAATAAAATATATATAATTAACGATGCTTCTGAAGCGAAAGTAAGGCCAAGGAATATGTATATTATATTGCATACACAATTTGAAGAATGTCTGTATTTCGGCCACTTCATTTGCTTAATGCAGACGAAAGGTTATAGTCTTGTGGATATATAATTTAAAACTTCTCTGTCACTATTTTTACAAAATTTATAATGTTGTGAATTGGCATGAAATGTCGTCACTGGGAGGAACTCTCTATGGGCGAATATTTCCACAACTTCAAAATTAAGTAAAGATATAGCATGATTCAAAGCCATTCTTTGCTTTCACACTATAGAAAATTACAAGGGGAATGAATATATAAATTCGACTTTCAACTTCGATTATAAATTGTTAGGTAAATAAATTATATATGACTCTCGGTCACTGTGATTAAAAAAAAAGAATTTAAATACGAAAAAGACAAGTTGTGTGAATTCATCAACAAATGAGTTGGTTAGAGATTATATATAAAAGTGATATTGAATGCATTTCACTACACTTAGATGAATTCATCTAGTCACACTTCCTAAGCATTGCTAAGCACCTAATGTGTGGAGATGTGGTACTTATTTTTCATGTGGTGTACTAATGCATTGATCCATGATATATAAAAATATTTGGTAAGTTAATTTTGCATTTTGATGATTATAACAAAAGAAAATTACATGGAAAAACACAAAGGCTGATTATTGAGGATAACTAAGTGGTTATAGAAAGCTAAATATTTTGACCAAACAAAACAGCTTCAGTGGATATGGGCCATATTCATTGAATACTGAATGTGCTAATCTTTCCTCAAAGGCTAATGTAACGTGGGCTTCAATTGGATCGAATTTGCATCCCAAACTTGAATTTTATCTTGACCAAAAACAAAGTTGAAATTTTATTTTGTAAAGTGAGTGAATCCCTCTTCAGTCTGGACTTATATCAATGGAGCCCAATAAGGATGACCGAAACGCAGCAGTTTAGTTTCACTTTCACATAGTTTTATCTTATGGTGGAAATTTGGCGTATAGTTTGGTATTATATATAGAGTTTAATTTTGATATACTAATAGTATAAAAATATTTTACATTTTTATTCAATTAAAAGTTTTATTTGTATGACTTTTCAATTAATGAGAGAAACAAATACTATCATGGATAATGTGGCAGCATACAATTTAATAATTATGTAAAATAATTGTACACTGTGAGTGAATAAAAGCTAAATCCTTATTATATATAAATTAAATCTTAAACATATAATATATATTTAAAAATAAGTAGATAATATGACTAGAAGATTAAGTGAGCTTTTAGGTTTTTACTTTTGATGCTTAAATGATACGTACTAATATTTTTGTGTAATCAAAGCTTTTAATTTAATTATAAAGTTATAAAAAAAAATTACAAGAACATAATGCTTATTCATAACCACAAATAAGTCAAAGATATTGATATATTTGAATTTTATAAGAATACCAAAGAAATCCGCAAATATAATAATGAAAATGAAATCACTTATGTTTTCTTAAAGAGTTTAATTTTAATCAACTTTCAGTGTAAAATAATTTTACACAAACATCCAATCATTGATTGACACATCAGTAAAAGTCTTTAACTTAACTACCAACTAACCAAAAAGTTACACAAATCAATGAATGTGATTGGCTGACCGTGTGAATTTTTTTACAATATCATTGCATTATAATTAAACACTTTTTTAAATATGAGAATTACAACAAAGTTTTAAATTTTAATTGCCTAGGCCTAAAGATATTATAGGTTGTCAACTCTATTTTGTAACAAACTCTAATTTAAAGTTTAAACTAAAAAAACTGCATATGATTAATAATTTGTCAATTAATTTCCATTTAAAATTAGAAGTGATTTTATGATATCATTATCTGAAGTCTGAACAATATTATTCATTTAAATAATATTACTTGTCTAAATAAAGGTTTATAAAATCTAAATAAAATCTTAATGATAAAAATCTCAATAAATAAAATTTGCAAAATCGAGCTAACTGAATTGAAGTTTCTGAAATATAATCCAAGCAGAATTCAAAGAAGAGATATCAAATCAAATAATCATCTAAGCACGCATTCAGATCAATCTCAATCAAAGGAGAAATCAAGAAAGAGAAAGGGGGAAAAAAAATCAATGAGCAAAACATTAAACAACAACTTGACATTGCAAATTGAATTGAATATCTGTACACTTGGCGCCAAAATCATGAACGAGATTGATCATAAAGCCAAATTCACAATCTAAATCAATAATCAAAGAATGTGAATAATCATCAAACAAAATCGAATCTCATATCAATAAGTTAGATATGAACAACAAATTAAAGAATCTTCCTGTGCATCTCTAAGTCGAAAATTTCCAATTTCACCTAACGCAACTCCAACCGTCCAATTCTGGCCAATCCGACGGTCTCTGACCAATCACCAACCGCCGGAGCCTATCCGCCGGCAAACACAAACTGGGAGGAGAAAACGACGAAACGGCTGAAGGGGACGCCGTCACGGTGGAACCCCAATCAGGGAAATCGAAGTTTGTTCTCGGCGACAGTGACGGCACTTTAAGACTCGATTCCTCCACCAAAACGACGTCGTCATAAGAAACAAAAGGGTGCTTCAGAAGCATCTCCGCGGTGGACCTTTTCATCGGATCCTTAACGAAACACTTTCTCAGAAAATCCTTCCCCTGTTCTGACAACTCCTCTGGAATTATTGGAAGCTCTTCTCCGACCCCAATTCGAATCAGCAACGCCCACATGTTGGATCCTTTTCCCACATTCCACGCTGGTTTTCCGGTGATCATCTCCACGACGGCGCAGCCCAAAGCCCATATATCCGCCGGAGACTCGTACTCGTTGTCGTTCACAGATTCCGGCGACATAAACAGGGGAGTTCCCCTGCATTCCCACCTCTTCCCCTGTTTCTCACCCTTCTCCTTCGCCAGCCCAAAGTCCGCTAATTTAACTTGGTCGTTTTCGAACACTAAGATGTTCTGCAATTTTATGTCGCAGTGAACGAACCCGTTTTCATGCACGTGCTTAAGTCCTTCGATGATTGACCTCGTGTATCGTTGAACCTGGGATTCAGGGAACTTCCCACCCTGTTTCTTGAGCTGATCAGCGAGCGCTCCACCGGAGGCGTATTCCAGGAAGAGATTGTAAAACAATTCGCCGTTTTCGAAAGTAGAATCATGGCCGAAACACTTGATGATTCGAGGGCAAGAAGAACCTAGGCGGCTGAGAACATCCTCCTCGTTCTTGAGCAGATACGAGGTGAAATCATCGGAGGACTTGACAGCAACGGGAGACGGAAACAGAGCAGAACCGTTTGTCGGAATGGCTAAGTTGACAGTGGCAAAGCTTCCACTGCCAAGGGAGCGTCCACGAACCCAGTCCATGACGATGAATGAGAGACAGAGAGAGTGTATCTCTAAGGTTGTCTTGTTTGTCTCTAAGTGTGAGTGTTTATATCTTGGTCTGAAGAAGAGGAAAGGGAAGAGAAGGCAAAAACTCAAGAATCGCGTCGCTCGGCACATAAGAAAAGTGTGGTTTTGATGATTCAATGTGTGGCTCTTTGGCGTGTGGGACTTCAATTCTATTTATAGTGCCTGAAATGTTTATAGCACGTATGGGCGGGGATATTTGGCACTTGCTTCTTTTACTACACCTTAACCTAGTTCTAACTACTTGTAACTTTTTTTAAGGAATGATCATATTTGGATGTAGGAAATTGTACCTGCATATATCATAATCTAAAGTCAGAACTAAAAATTAAGGTATTCAAATATTGTAATGTTAAAGGTTAATGATGATAGAGTATATGTATAAGAAGAGATATGCACAAATATTATTTATTATTGTTCTTGTAGAGATACTCATAAATCATAATCAAATAATGTTGTGATTTTTATTTTTTTGACGATTCCTGGCTGATTATTCTAATTCGCGGATGTATACCACTTATCCACTTTCTTGACTTGTCCTTTGAAATTTTAATCTTTTAAGTTTAGGATAAATTAGACTTTGCTCGTTGAACAAAGTCAACAAAGAGAAAAGAAATACTCTTAGGATATTCGCCTCTATTCCAACATTCATGTTTAATATTGAAAATTGAAATTCGTTTCCATTCAATTCATGTGGACTATGGGAGGCGGTTAGCAAAATATAACAGAAATTCTCAACCCGCTATACTTTTCTCTCCTTTCAACATTTACATGAACATTATCTGCTTTTTCCTCGAACCTACCTATTGATTGAAATTACTCGTAATTTTATAGATTTTAAATCATATAGATAGACTATTTGTGTTTAACTACAAAAACTAATTAGTATGTATTGATATTATAAAATATTTTACTTTTAGTGTTTTACAAAAAAAAAAAAATCAAATTCACTTTTTTAACATTTTTTCCAAACACAAATCAATTTTTTTAAACTCAATTATTTTTAAAATAATTTTTTCAACCTCAATTATTTTAAAAACAATTTTATCAAAATATAAATCAAATGGACCCTTAATCAAATTGATACTTATGGTTAATCATGTGCACTTAAGCTTGAATATTCAATTATTAAGGTTTTTTTTATGTCAATCATGTAGGTATTGAATGTGCTATTAAGTAATAATAAAGAGTTTATACACTGAAAGTATAATTGTATTTTACATTGTCATCTAATAAAAATATTTGTTGTTTGTATGAATTTTCAGATAATAGAAGAAAAAAAACAACCATTAACTAATGTAACAACACATGATTGGATGTAAAAAAATTTATATTATCAATAGATAAAAATTAAATCGAATAATAAATAGAGAGGTATTATAGAAAAAATTTAAACTAATTTACATATGATCCCCTCAATGTCAATTTTGATGTCAACCTAATAAATAACATTAATCAAAGACAAATTTTACAAATAAATACTACTCACTTTGGTTCCAAATTAGACTCATTGTGGAGTATGGACCTTGAATTAAAAAAAATAAACTATATAGTAATTTCTAAAGTTGCAAAACGGGGTTCAATTATCGTACTCTTTTCATTATTGTATCATCTTGTTTTTATTCAATGTTACTCTAACTCTCTAAGTCACGAACTGGAGTTACTAAGGTGTTTTATTTTTGGTTACAAGTTACTAAGGTGTTTGAATTGCATCATAAGTTTTTTGATTGTATTGATTAACAATCTAAAATATTTTACATTATATCATGACATTTGATTTTTTAAAGGATTTAATTTTCATCCACTGACAGTGTACAATTTTTTACACAGTCATTCAATCATGTGTTGCCATGTGAACTATAATTGTGTCTTATCTCTTCCACTATCTGAAAAGTAATACAAACAAATTGTTTTGATTGGATGACGGTATAAAATACCATTACACTGTCAGTGTATCAAAATTAAACTATTTTTAAAACAGTTCAATTTTAGTTTACTCTCGGTGTAAAATAATTTTATACAGATATCATATCATGGATTGACACATCAACAAAAGTCTTTAACACAATCACTCACTAATTAAAAAATCACATACATCAATTGATATAATTATCTGATAGTGTAAAGTCAGTGCATCGTAATTAAACTCTTTTTAAAATAAATGTGTATCAAATTTGTTACTTATTAAATATCTCTATTTTCTTCCCACTTCCTTCCTTCCAACTCACTTCCTTTACACTTCCCCTCAAATAAACATAGACTAAAAAAGTTTAATTTCAATCCACTAATATAACTTTGCATAAATATTCAATAATAGAGTGACATATCAGTAAAAAAATTTAATCCATCTACTTATTGAATAAAAAATTATATAAATCAATAAATGTGATTCACGTGATACTGTCATTAATCTCTTATTGAAATTTAAAAGTGATTCTAAAATTATTTTTACAACAATATTCATCTAGTAGTTGATATTTCGCATCTACCAACTCTTTCTAAACATAAAACACTTCAAATCAAATCAAAGCTATCGAAATTGAAATTCGTGAGATCCCAATCCAAAAATATTTTGAACGAGAATTATCTAAACATATTTGCACATACACTTTTTCTTACATACATTTTTCATCCACTTCATCATCTTTAAATTTTGATTTGATATCACTCTACCACTTACACTTCTTTTCTTCACCCTTAAATTAAAACATATGTATGTTATACATACCATTTAGTATGTACCAATAGCATTACTCATATCTAAATACGCATTCAGATCAATCTCAATCAAAGGGAAAATCAACAATCAGAACAGAAATATGAACTGAAAGAATAAGCTACAATATCTTTTAGTTTTGACATCACAAAAATAAATCTCTGTACAATTCAGCGCACAGAGGCGCGAAATAATGGAAACGGTGTAATAAAAAAATCCTAATCCTACCCAATTAACAGCCTAAATCAGGAATCAACGGACGTGAACAAATAAAAAAAATGTAATCACATCCGTTAGATGCGACGAACAAATGAAACAATCTTCCAACGAAAAATTCCAATTTCACCTAACACCAGTCCAGCCCTCCGATTCTGACCAATCCGGCAACCCCTGATCGGTGGCGATCCGCCGTAGCCGATCCACCGGCGAACACAAACTGGGAGAAAACGACGAAACGGCGGAAGTTGAAGCCGTTTCGATGGAAGAACCCCAATCAGGGAAATCGAAGTTTGTTCTCGGCGACGGCGACGCCAATTTAAGACTCAATTCCTTCACCGGAACGAAGTCGTCACAAGAAACAAAAGGGTGCTTCAGAAGCATCTCCGCGGTCCACCTTTCCCTTGGGTCCTTAACGAAACACTTTCTCAGAAAATCCTTCCCCTGTTCTGACAACTCCTCTGGAATTATTGGAAGCTCTTCTCCGACCCCAATTCGAATCAGCAACGACCACATGTTGGATCCCTTTCCCACATTCCACGCTGGTTTTCCGGTGACCATCTCCACGACGGCGCATCCCAAGGCCCATATATCCGCCGGAGACTGGTACTCGCTGTCGTTCACTGATTCCGGCGACATAAACAGAGGAGTTCCCCTGCACTCCCACCTCTTCCCCTGTTTCTCTCCTTTCTCCTTCGCCAGCCCAAAATCGGCTAATTTAACTTGGCCGTTTTCGAATACTAAGATGTTTTGCAGCTTTATGTCACAGTGAACAAACCCATTCTCGTGAACATGTTTTAGGCCTTCGATGATTGACCTCGTGTATCGTTGAACTTGGGATTCAGGGAACTTCCCACCTTGGTTCCTGAGCTGATCAGCGAGCGTTCCACCGGAAGCGTATTCGAGGAAGAGATTATAAAACGATTCGCCGTTTTCGAGTGTAGAATCGTGCCCGAAACACTTGATGATTTGAGGACAAGAAGAACCTAGGCGGCTGAGAACATCCTCCTCGTTCTTGAGCAAATACGAGGTGAAGTCATCGGAGGACTTAACGGCAAAAGAAGAAGGAAACAGATCGGAACCGTTCGATGCGGTGGCTAAATGGACGGTGGCAAAGCTGCCACAACCAATGGAGCGTCCACGAACCCAGTCCATGAGTATGAATGAATTGAAGAATCGGTATCAAAGGTTGTTTCTTGTAGGAGGGTGTGGTGGTGTGTGTTTATTACAACTATATATTTGTGAAGAATCGCGTCTATTGGCACATAAGGGAATTGAAGTGTATGAGTGTGACTTTTTGGCGTGTGGGAGATTCTTTGTATTTAGTATATTTTATGATGGCTGCAATATTTAAAGCACGTGATGGGCGAGGATATTTTGCATCTGCGCGTGTGCTTCTACTAGATTTGGTTGTTATAGAGAGAGAGAGGGGGGCTAGATACTGATGAAGGTTTCGGGGCATTTGACGGTTCCTGACACCTGAACTTATTTCTACTCCATGACCGGACAATAAAAAGTAATGTTATATTTATAAATGTTTTATTGAGATATTTATTTAAATTTGATAGATAATTGTATCAATTCAGAATCACATTAAAATCTAATATTTATCAAGTGAATATCTTAATAGTATGTCAAATTTTTGAATGTCAATTTATTAAGAAAAATTCTTGAAAATAATAATTTTACGGTCAAAATAGTCTAATTTAATATTTAATGATCCAATAATATTTTAATAGATTTAGTGAAATATGATAGATTTAATCCATATTTTGATTTTGACTTTAAAATTATTGTGCCTCTGCGACAACTAGTTTATTATTATGGAATTTTCAACTTATAAACTCAAATAAAAACAATCGATTAAATTGATCTGAATTAATTCAACTAATTGACTCATCTTATGGCAGGTCAAATTACCATACCAGTTATCATTAGTTTGGCCATTAAATATATGCTATTTTTTACTTGATACTACTTAATATTTTATCGGATCAGTTATGTATTTCACTTTATTTTCCTCTGTTTCAAGTTGTATACTAATGATATTAATAAGATATTGATTATGGAGATCTTCAAAAAATACGATTTTTTTACTTCAATCCTGCCACCCAATAGGATCCAAACCTATGTTGGTTTAGTTTTAACAAGCAGCAGATCAAAATTAACATAAACAAATTTAATTGCAGTTCGAATCTAATATCATTCTTCAAAGCGTATAACCTAGCTGGCCCCCTTAAATCCATAACAAAAACTTATCTATGTGGAGATAAATATTCAACGGATAATTACTTTTTGGAGTTAATTTTTATCTATTGACAATGTACATTATTTTACACAGTCATTTGATCATATGTCGTTTCGTAAATCATATATAATTGTTTTTTCTATCTCCTACTATATGAAAAAGTCATACAAACAAAGTGTTTTAATTGGATGACAATATAAAATATTTTTATATTGTCAATGAATTAAAATTAAATTCTATTTTTTTTAATTAAATACAATAGTTATTTTTGGCCTCAAGGCTCAATGTACACAATAACTTACCCTTAATTAAACAAATATTAATGACAACAATAAAGGTGAAAGTAAAAAGTATACACTAATGTACTTTTTATAACTTCATGTTAAGCATATTAAATTTAATGAAAAACAATCATAAAAAATATAGTTTTATTTGTTAAAGAACTGATGTGATGACTAAAGTAATATAATAATCGAGGCACTTACGAATATATTATTTTCATGTGAAGTTATTATTATGCACGATGGCTTTGACTACGAATATGTAATGAACCCACGAGAAGAGGGAGCGAAAAATCTTGGTCAGTGTCAAAGAAGTTGGTGGTGTTCAATGTTCACACCTGCTGGTCAGGAAGAATTGTATTATTATTATTATTATTATTATTATTATTATTATTATTATTATTATTATTATTATTATTGTGGAATTGAAAAAGAAAAAGAAAAAACAAAGAGAATGGTAAATGGCACGTGATGATCGAGAACCATACGATACAGAGAACCTATCATTATTGTGTTGTGTTTGTTTGTACTTGGTAGCATGCACTAGCTAACGGTACCTGTGCAACCTGGACCCGCTTAATACTCAGCTTCATGATATCATATCATATGTATCTATATTATGACGTTAATACAAGACAAGTGCTATTTATACATATTACAGTACTAGTATTTTTTTTATCCGTGCAAATGTACGAGAATTATTTTTTGGAATAGTAAAATATAGAAATCAAGCTATTGAGTATTAAATTAAGATAAATATATTATATAATAATTAATTATTAATGATAAATAATTTTGTATTAAAATATTCAAACAAATCTATTGAAATAAAATGTTTGTTATACATTTATTTCAATTAAATATAATTTCAATCAAATTGAATTTCACCTGTAACAACTAAATACTCCACTTATAATTTTTAAATTATGTTAAGGTATAATTCTTATTTATTATCATTAATGTTGTAGATAAATTTCAAAATTTATAATTAATATTCATTACTTTTAAAAAAAATCACAAAATTACAATTGATTAAAATGGAACAAAATCTAAACTCATAACAACTACTTATAAATCAAAGATTTGAATGATTAAATGTTTGTTATACATTTATTTCTTTTATATATATTTTTTTTTATTTTATTATAATCATATCATATATTTTTAATAACTAAAAGTTTAGATCTAAAAAATTATTAATAATTAATAGGGAAATTGTTATAAATGGATGTAATAAATTTTATTGATACATTATTTTGATATTATTTGGTTGAAATATATTTATGGTAGACAAATGATATCATTGTTAGACTTCATTTTCAAATTGAAATTTTAAAATGATCCAATCACATAAATTATATATATATATATATATATATATATATATATATATATTTTAGTAAAGTTGCATTAATGTGCATTCTGATTGATTACTTTATTAGTTAGGCATTTAATTAAAATATTGTTAATATAAATTATCAACTGAAAGTATATTTAAATTATGATTTTCATTGATGGATATAATTTACAAATAATTATTTATTTATTTAAAAAATTTTAAATCATATATATTTAATTTAAAATAAAAACCAAATAGCACTAAATAGAAATGAAAGGAATGATGAAAGATAAATCAAATTATTCAATTTTTTATCCTTATATACCCATAACCATATAAAATTGAATTAGAAGAATATACTCAGTTGGACTTGTTTCATCATATTATTTTTAAAGTTAGTTCATCGTGGAAAATGTAAAAAATTATCCTGTCATCATCATCATTGTTTGGCCTATTCCAACCTATCTAAGAAATGAAAATCAACATGATTGAACCTTTAAAATTAAGAGAAATAATATGTCTATGACAAACGATACAAAATGGTCTGACCAACTTATAATATATATAGTGAAGACAAAAAATAGTCTTAATAAAAATTAAAATTAACGTCTTATAAATCACTCCAATAAAAAATTTTCCATTATGATCCTTAATTTGTAAAATTAAATTCAGCTTCGTTGTAGAATTCCACAAAATGAGTATAATCAATTATGTTTTATTTTTTCAATTTACATTTAATATACATACATTCAATCCAATCAATTACATCTTATAATACTTACAAAAATTATTCTCTCCATATGATATGATCAATAACTTTCAATTAATTAAACACATATCAAGAACAATATAATATTATATTGAATCATTTACTCACAAATCACAATAATATTGAATCATCTAAGTACAATTAATAAGATAACTTATATATAGGGTAAATTTTATTCATACAATTATTGAATCAATTAATATAATTATTGATATTAATGAGAATCAAATCATGTTTCATACTAAATTAAATTATTTTCTAAACTAAAAGGTTAATTGCATGGTTGTTCTAGGAGTGATTAATAACATTTTTTTTTAATTAACCCTAACTGAAAAGTTTAATATATACAATGAATATTCATTCTTAACCAATTTAAATAAATGCAATCTTATAAAAAAAATCATTTATATATGATTTTACTCTATAATATATATACCTTTTAATGATAGATATTTATTAGTTATAATATACTTAAATAACCTTAATTAATTTAGGTAATTTTCATTTCCTTGATTTTTTCCTTTTATAAATATTTTGAATGATTTATTGCTCAACTATTTTCATTCTTACCAAAAAGGATTCTACGATAATATTCAAATATTATTAATTGATTAAAATTTACTATAATGATTTGTGATTTATCATTTTCGTTACTTGATTCATTCTTCTAGTAAATATTTTTTAATGATACACTATTAAATTTTTTTGTTTTTTATAAACAAATTTATTTTATAATAAATGAAATTATAGAGAGGAGAGGGAAAAAATTACAAATGAAATATGAATAAAATATTTAAAAAATATTAGATAATGTTGGGTTGTGAATCTTGTCACTCTCTCAGTTGCGAACAATGGTCCTATATTAAAAGTTTAGACGATATTCATGTCTTGTAATTCGAAAAGAACCATCATGTCTTTCCAATTGTTACATGGATTGCAATACCATATTTTCAACATGTTAAGATTTTAGAAAATTACATGCATGAAGCATAATAATAAAAATCAACATATAGAAGAAGCTCTAAGATATATATCACATGTACATAAACTCACAAATTTATGCGCCAACACCATTTCAATGGTGTTAGTTGACTCAGATATGTTAAAAGATGAGACATACCAAAGTTGCAAAACACGCTCTAACATTTCTATTATGTCTTTAAACTAAGATCAATGCAACATATTTTTTCTTTTTCATATAAGTCACAAAATTTATTTGATAATACCTCTATTTTACCTTGAATGAAGTTTTTGATTGATAATATTTTTTCTTTCTAACCTTGCATCTCTTGCTTGAGGTGGAGAAAAGTAGAGTTGATTATTCATTTTTGACACATAGAAGAGAGAAAAAAAAAGTTGTAGAGAATATTTGGAGTATAATTAGCTTTTAACCTATTTTTATTTATATAATCTCATGTGATCTCAATAATGATATGAATCAAAAGAACATAATGATAAAAATATCTTTTTTAATTATCGAAGATAAAAAATAAAAATAAATCAATTACTATTATATTACATTATGAATATTATATTATAACATATATTTTCTTTTTTAATTAAGGTGCCTAACCTCCAAAAAAATTTCAAATCAATTCTCATTAATTAGTTTCTTAAAATAGAATTATTTAAAGTTAGCGCTGCGCCACTTGTCAGCACCTCATGAAACTAACTCTGTTATATTATATATATAGATATAGATTCCTTCACTTATGTTTTACTTATTTAAATGTTAGTAATTTTGATAAATATGTTGATAAGTTGTAATCATATTCATTAAAGTTGCTAACATTTCAATGAGATGAAAACTTAAAGATACTGTACTATGTTCATTTTTCATTTTTCTTAATATAATACACAACACACACGGCCGAAAATGCATGACAACAGCAACGGTGCCTAACACTTCACATAATTACATTCTTCACCATAAAATCCAAGTTCACTCCACCATATATATCAGATGACAATGACAATTGACAAGTGCTGGCTTTTTTGTAAGTTTATTTATTACCGGAGAGTTTAATTATAATATTAAAAACCATTTATATATACAATTAATTTAATTTTTATATACTTTAGGTTAAAATAATAATTTTACAGTTAATGTCATGTAAGAAAACACCTCACATTAAAGAAAAGAGTAAACAAAATAGACACAAAAAAAGACCCTTTATTTATTATTTATTTGGGGGGGTCATGTGTAGGTTGGAGCAAGAAATGAAGGAAGCATCAAGTGGCTGACTCACTCGCACACATATATACCGTATACACTACATAGTAGCTAGCAGTCTATGTCATGGCCCTTGGCGATATGAATGAATCTAAATGGACCAAATTATTGGCAGCGATACAATCTGAGTGAGTGATTCTGACCCGTGATTTGTGAGCAGCATCAGCCCTGGCCTGCCCTTTTCATCGATCCCTGGTTATTTTGCGGCAAACGAGCGAGCTTCATATATATGTATACTTTCATGATTTGATTTTATTGCTATTGAGGCCCCACTGGGTATCGTTGGGTTCACATTGGATTGGAGTAGTAGTAAGTAGTTTAGTACTACTACTCTCAACCTCCTCCTCTCACTCCCTTTCCAAGCTCCAACTCTCTCATCATATATTATATCATATATCCCCTTGTTTTCAATTGGCATCCCATATTAATCAATCATATCATCATTCTTAGCTTACTATCCAAATCTCAATTGATCCGATCTAATTCGTCTCGAGTCTTCTGACCACAATTTCTCAATAACTTTTTTCAGAAATATACAATAAGGCGGTGTAATTAAACAGGGATGTGTTCGAATTAATTAATAAAATTTTAAAACGATAAATTTGTTAAGATGAAAAAATAAATAAAAAAAAGTAGCAAGAGTAGTTTTAGGCACGTTAGAAATATGCAGTACTACGTAGCTGAGTCAAGGGAAAAGTCTTATCTTGTATGACCATGACTACAAGAGAGATGTCCAAGTTCATATAACTGCCAGTTGAGACGAAATGGCCACTTACTGTTCCATATTCATGCATCACCCTTACTTACTTACTTCTACCACTTATCACTATTCACTGCCACTCAGCCTAACCATACACACCGATTATGACACAATCACATGACTTTTTTTATTTTACAATAATAGTTGTTGTACAACAGAACGTCTAACTACTATCTAATATGTGTTATACATAATATGAAATGTGTGCTATGCGTATAACACATATCGAATACTAGTTGAATGTATTTCTGTTGTACGATAAAATTATTGTTTCTTTTTTTTTTAAATGTAGTAATATTCATTTAGGCCCGTTTTCATCATGGCAATGTGTTTGACTCTAGTTTATGCTCTCCCGCCATCTTTTTTCTTTTATTGTATTTATGTGTTGAATTATACTAATGGTGCTATTTTTGGGCATCGCGGGTTTATTCTGAAAGATCTATAAAGGAACATGTAGTGGACTGAGATTTCATAGGAGTTCGGCACTAATTATCGAGCTCAGACCTAAACTCATTTAGGCCCAAGCTCGAGGGTTGTGTAGTGGACTAGGCCTAATAAGGTCGGTTTAATGTTATTTTTATGAGACATATGTGACAAATATTGCAACGATCATATAACGGCTATAAACGGACAACATTAAGAGAAGTAAAACTTGTAAGGTCCCCCAACGGCTATAATCCAACAGCAACATTAAAGGGGATGATCGATCACTCTTTAAATAGAGAGCTCAAGACCTCTCTAGGCAGGTTGAATGGTGAATACTTTCTACTCTTATTCTTCCTCTTGTGTTCGGACTTCTGGCATTTGATAACGACCAAGTGCTCCGTCGATCAAGTGCTCGGAAAGGACCAGAACAGAACAAAATTGAATATGTCCATCGTTTTCAGGAACCTTGCTGAGAATTACAAAAACAAAGAAACAAATATTACCTAACATTACAGAACAGCCCAATTCAGTTGCAATATAAGTTGAGCCCAAAGAATTGGACCTTCTCAAAGCATTCTACCAGATCTCAGCCTGATCATGACTCAGCCTGATCCAATAATTCAGCATGTACAACAATTATTCAGATCTGGTTCTTTTACCCCCTATCCCCGTCCAGAAAATTTTGTGCATAGTGTTGAAACACATTTAATTTGTGCTTTAGAAATATTACTATATTTTTTATTTTTTTTTATATAAGTTAATAAATCAAAACATGAATTTCTCATCCCTGCAGCCCACAACCAAATGGGGCTAGGCAATATACTGTACATGGTATTCTATTCTATTCTATATTTACTGTTAAGTTTTTCTTTATACAGTTAAGTTTAGGTTTATGTCACGTGATACCAGCAATGATCATTGTTTATTGGCATCGTAATATAACAATAACAAAGAGGCAAATAAAAGAAACATAATTAATGAATGCACAAGAACAAGGTTGTGAAGCCAAGGATATATATAAGTGTTATGATAACAATTAAGTTTAAAAATTGTAAGGTTTATTTAGTATTTATTTTTTAATGAGTTTAATATGTATCCTTATAAATGTAAAAGAATTTTACACCAATATCTAATCCTATGACATTGCAAAAGTATCTTTGACTTTCACATTCCACTGTCTAAAAAGAAACTACTTTTGCTTAAGTGGCGCCACATTCATTTCATATTTACTAATATACTAATAATTTCAAATATTTTAAAACCAAATTCTGGTTGCTTAATCCCAACTTTGATTTCAGTTCTTTTAAGCCATTCATCATTCTAACGATCATGATTTTAGCTATGAACTAAATTTTCTTTGTTAGTAGTAATACAGTGTAGTAAATACTACTAGTAATCTATATAATATAATTGTACTTCCTCCATTTAATCAGAATGAGTAGGGGATGGGAGGATGTGGCATTTTAAGGGAACATGCAGATTGCAGAGTATACTTGAGGTGATTAATTAATAATGGATGACAAAGCTGTTGGTAGAGTTGGTTGAAATTTTAAAACTACACATAAAGTACAGGGTCCCGTAACTGCAATTAAAAAAAAAAAAAACTAGGGGCAAAAATGCGATATTGCTACTGCATGGGATTGGATCATCCTCTTCCTCACAATCTCTTGTTTTCAATTCCCCTTATTATTGTATGAAATCCTGCTATAAAGACAACAAATCTTTATCATTGTTTTGACGCAGCTAATAAATTAATTAAAGCCCAATAGATAGTTGAATACAACAAGCAATTTTCCATAGATCATGCTTTCTTACTATTATACTATGTATATTAAATAAGAATATTACCCTGGCCTTTTCAGCTAGTTATTGCGACTAGATCGACTAATTATGGACCGATCCAATTACAAGTTGAATATCAACCACACAATCATGAGTTAATCAACACAATAGAACATTAAATTACGTTTAAATCCTTCAGAAACTCGCAAATTAAATCAAAATTGCTTACATTCTAATTTGGGGGAAGCTTCATTATAACAGAGAGCAAGCACATTCAACATTTCCACTTCAGCAATTCCAACAATTTGGTTTATACAAACTGAATAAATTAAAAAAAATAATAATAACCACAAATCCATTTCTGCAGCGCAACGAGTCGATGCAACCGAAGAAAGAAGCCACCTCATAATAACTAAAAATAAAACCGCAATGTTGAAGCACATACACTTGCTAAAAAAACTCAGCACTTAATGACATATATTTAACTCTTATAGTAATAGTAGCAGTACTAAACAAACAGGAACCTACATTGTGATTTCTTTTTATTCAGATCCGAACAGAACAGTGATGAATCTGATTGAGTTAGGTAGAGCAGTTCATCTTCTGCAGCGCGTGATAACAGAGCATCCCCTGGAGTAAGGGTGCACCGGTCCTCTTGCCCTGTAACAGTTGTGCGTGTAGTAAGATCTCCCGGAGCGTGGCGGACACGGGATCCTGTTCGCCGACAGAGCGCCGTACGATATGTAATAGTTCATTCTGCTCCAGAACAGAGATCTGCGACCGTAACCACCTTCCTCTATGTCGTCGTCTTCGCTGTTCTCATCGTAAAACGACGGCCATTCCAGAGCATCCGACACCAGATTCAAGCTCGTGTCGTCGATCTGCGCAGTCACGCGCCCGTTAGGGCTCAGAGCGAGGCAGAGGAAGAGCGAGGAAGTGAAGAGAAGGAGGTTGAGAAGAGAAAGAGAAGCCATGGGAATGTGGAGAGAGTAACAAACAGTGAAGAGAGAACAACAACTGTGAAGTCACAAGTGTGTGTAGTGAGTGAGTGGTGTTTTGAGTTTTTTTTTTTTCAATTTTAATTTTATTTTATTTTTTTAATGTTTGTAATTTGAACATTACTAAAATTATTAAAAAAATTGGTTAAAATAGTTAACAAGTGAAATATATATAATATAAATTGCATAATAAATATTACATATTATGCATGTTATATATCAAATAATGTGCATAATATATCAGATATTACAAAAAAATATAATGATGTAATATATGATATATGTTATGCACAATAAAAAATATATATTGTATGCCGTATATAATATGCATTGTATATTTAACGATGAGTTTAATTCCAATCCACTGTCAGTATAAAGTTATTTTACACAGACATCCAATCATCGATTGAGATATAACAAAAGATTTTTCATCAACCAACTACTAACTAAAAAGTCACACAAATCAATATATATGATTGACTAACAGTGTAAAATTCAGTATATTATAATTCAATAATACTACATGTACATCAATGTATAGATTCATCAATCATATTATGCTATTTTGGGGCCACCATTTTAAATAAAAACCAAAACACTTACACATATCTCTCAACCGTCAATTGAAATAATATCTGATGGATGCTTGATGGATAAAAATCTGATGTAATCTATCATTTCTCTATTATAATTAAACTCTTTAAAAATATATTATATTGTATACAATATGATCATTTTAAGTGAATTTTTATTTTCGCTATTTGTTCTGTAAATTTGTTAGGGAGGGGGAGTGAAGTGAGAGAGTGTTGGCAGAGATTGTCACATGGTGTTGGCGCCAAAGCTGGGGACCTTAATTGGTTACAGCTGTGACTCATCAATGCTTCATTCAACCAACGCGTGCCCTTCACTCTCTCTATTATCATGCTCATGCGCCCCTATCTCATCCCGTGTGTCGCGCTTCTTGCTTGCTTTTAACCTATTCCCACCGACGTCGTTTTGATCTCGAAATTACTAATTATTGTTGGAATAATAATGTTAGTATTTGTTCAGGATGGAATTATGGTGTGTTACCCTACGCAACGGTCTCGAATAAAGACGATCGGTGTTTATAAATGCAAATGAGTCACTCATGTTCATGCATTTTTCAACTTAGCTTCTTCTTTCTACCAACTTTATTTGTACAGTTGCGCCTATTAGCTACTTCTTGTTCCTTGATTTAGCTTCGATTTAAATTCAAGGTTATCTATTTATTTATTGTCAGAAGATTACAATATACAAAGAAGGTTTTTGCCCTGTGATGCAATTTCTTTTACATAAATGCTTGGGCACAACAAAAAACCAGTCAAAACAGCCAACAAAGCCCATTTAACACTTTATGGCCCAAAGAGCACTTTTCATCATGAGTATATTTTTAATGGGTTAGGTGATTGTGGCCCAAATTCCTAATTGTTGACTGTTTTGGCTGGTTTTTTGTTGTACCCCTAGCAATATTTTTTCTTTTATTGGTCAAATTAGAAATAGAGTTTAATTTTATACTGTTAATTAATCATATTCATTGATCTATGAGACTTTTTAGTTAGTAGGTGACTGAATAAAATTTTTTATTGATATATCAATTTATAATTAAATATATATGTAAGATCAATTTACAGTGAATTGAAATTAAATTCTTATAAACATACACTATTACATTATAATTTAAATAGAACGAATTGGGTCTTAGGCCGAGTCACCCAATAGAAAACGGGCTAAAGGTGAAGGATGGATCATTTTCTTACAAAACTCAAGATGCGCGCAATGTCAAAGTGCAGTTTGGGCTATGAGCCCATTATATATTGCTACTACTTTTCAATTTTAACATCCAGCATTTATATGATGGCCTTTCAGGCAATAACCCACTCTCTGCTTCCTCTCAAACCACCTCTCGTCTTTGGATTGCATGAGTTCCATTTGTTATGCTAAACAAAAAAAATAAAATAAAACGTTGAATGGTGTGTGCTATAAATTATAGTTAATTTTCAAAAATAATTAAAAAAGTATTACATATTATTTAAATTTTTTAAGATTAGTAATGACTAAATTAAAAAAAGATTAATAGAGAAGAAAAATTACTATTATCTCTATTTTAAAATAATGATCACTTCGATTTTTTAACTTCATTAAAAAATTAATGTACCTAAAAATAAATTGTGCATAGATATATTAATTTTTTAGTGTATAAAAAATTTAAAACTATAATTATTTTAGAATGAATATAGTATTAAAATCGAAACGAAAATTACGAATTGGAAAATCAGGCACGGGCCTGGCATAATTATTAGGTTTTGTTATTCACAAATCACTGTCAGATGCCGTACCCTTGTTGTACTAGTACTTACTATCACATCACGCCTTGGATGGAGATGGAACTTGCCCCCCTAATTCAGTGCTTGTTCCCAATTTTCATCCACCTTCCTATTCCAAGATCCAAAATAAGGTCCACATTATTATTCTAAAAATCCACTTAGTTAAATATAAGTAGGGTTTTATTAATTAGTTTCCTTTTCTTAAGAGTACTTATCAAAATAGTAAAGATATGAATATTTAATTTAAAAAGATATATCTGAATGTTTTCTATATAGGAACTAATCATAATGTTTCATTTTTTTTTATAAAATTTACTACTATGAGTATTCTTAACTAATGTTTTTAAAATTTAGCAAAACTTGTATGGTTTTGTTAATAAGTGTCCTAAACATATCTATTACTAACAATTATCCTGGAGATACTTATTAGAAAATCCTATAAATTATCATAAATTTTCTATAGGTAGTAAAATTTCAATATTTTGATTCAATGCTAATAAATGGTGGAGGGTTAACCAACAGGTAGATAGTAGTTACAAGTGTAAATTGCAATCTCAATTCCCATCCATTTTTAACTCTTTTAGAGTTGACTCTGAATCTTCTTAATGAATGCATTTCAAATTGTGCCAAATTATTATATTTCTGCACAATGTTATGCAATGACGACTTTAATTAATTAATAAATTAATGTAGAGATCTGGTGTACAGTCACTCACTTTTAACTGATTGCTCTCAGTCAATCAGAAAAAGTTCTCCGTACTTTGTTGTGGCACGTTCCTTTCTATAGTTCCCCTAGCTGATATATATATAGAGAGGGTTTGAAAAGAAAATGTTTACCCTAGGAGCAAAGATGGTGATACGAAAACGAAAGCCCGACAACATGAAAGTTTAGCTATTCACTTTAGCTGTGGTTTAGCAATTCGGGTGAAAGTAATTTATTCATTTATTTAAATCAATGTGCATTTATATTTATATATAGATAGAAAAAAACAGGGTAAGGGACCACTTTCTCTGCTATACAATTAATCAAACAGCTTATCTTCTTATCTCCTCTGCTTTTTATATGATATGATATAATACTAACAAATTCATTTCCTCATCTGCGTCTCTCTCTGTCTATATACACACCAATATCTTCAATTTTCAAATGGGTCCATACAACAGAGAAGCTAAGATTATGCAACTAATTGATATCATTATAGATACGAATCTTATGAGTGGTTTGATTAGATTTACATCATACATAATGTACAAATTTAATTATTTAATTGGACATTCGGACATATATATATGATTTACATTATCTACACACAATAGTAGAAATTAAAACACACTAGCTCAAACATATTGGTATGCAATTATATATATATTGATTTATATATGCATGCGTATGTATGTTTAGCTACATATACCAAGATTCACGGAGAAACAGAGATAGATACATAGATAGATATGATGCAAAATTCAGAATTGTACTTTGACGACTGACATTATATATATTGCGCGTTTAAAGATTTGGCAGCACAAAAATTTATTGACTTGCACACGTTGATGAAAACTGAAAAGCAGCACAAAAATATGTAAAGTGGATACCATAAGTTAGCAAGTTGGAAAAAGACAGGTATAAAAAAATGAGATATAAAAATGAAGAAATAAAAGTTGTGACCATAAAAAGATGAAACATACACCATGCATGCAGCAAGTGCAGATCAGACTGAGCAAGGTGAAGGTACGCAATTACGCATTAATCACTGCCAGCTCTCAATCCACCTCGAAAACAGTGAGCTGAGTGAATGCACTGATCTACTTATTAGCTTCCTCAAACTCCAGTGTTTCACCCACTAATGCTACATTGACATTTATATTTATATTTATCGCACATCTACAAAGACCAATAGCACATAAAAGAGTTTGAAAGTTAAATTAAATAAAAAATCAAGAGTGAAGGATTAGATGTTGTTACGATGTATAAAATAATGAATATACAAATAATATTCTTTGTGTTTCCACATAGCTATAGGCTTTGGGATGTATTATATATATTTATAATTTTTAACCATTAAACATTGTTCTTAACATTTGAGACAATAATATTTATCGTAAAAAAATATGTTCAACTAGTATCTAATATGTATCATATATAATACGTAATGTGTGTCATATGTGTAACACACATACGTATGATACACATTACGTATTATGTATAGTACACATTATATACTAGTTGGACGTATTTCTGTTGTACAACAAACATTGCATTTTGACATTCTCCCCTATGTTTACAAATTAAGAAGAAATATTACTTATACATACATACACGATGGTATCGGATGTGAGTTGAAATCTAACATTGATAAAAAATGATATAAGTGAATAATTTATAAGATAAAAAGCCTATAAATTTACTGTTTTGGATTTATGATTTAAAATTTGACTTCTAACTTGCTTATATAATTCTCAAGTTATAGTATGAAAGTAGATATTTAGATCTCTTGTTGCACTAATATTACTCATAAGAGCTTTGCTCGTTAAACATTATATCAGTCAAAACAGTCAAAAATAGGATTTTAGACTTAAATTACTAGGTCCATTAAAAAAATACACATAATTAAGAATGTTATTTGGGTCAAAAATGTTGAAATTGGCTTTGTTGGCTATTTTGGATGGAAAATTGTTGTTAGCTAAGAATTTATGTATATTAATCATTTTCTTTTACACAAATGTTTGGGGAACAACAGTCTATAGCCAACAAAACTCATTTAACATTTTATAGCCTAAATAGCATTTTAATCATGAATATATTTCTAATAGGTCGGATGATTATGACCGAAAGTACTATTTATGGACTATTTTGACTGATTTTTTGTTGTACATCTAGTAATATTCTTTCTTTTAAATAAATGTTTGGGATTGTTTTTGTTGTTGATGGCATGCTTGCTATATAGGCATATATGAGTAGTTTGGGTCCACACTAGATAGCACTCTTATCTCATCTGTTATTAGCCTTTCGCCGGTGACGGAATTAAGCCTTGTAAATGGCTTTACATCTCCCCGTGTTGTTTTCTGACAAATTTCATGTGACTGTGGGGCTACCTACCCTTTCCTCTTTATCTTATATTAAATTATAAACTGGTAAAATAAATAAAGAAATTGAAAGCAAAGCCAAGCTAATAATAATAATAATATATATAAAAGAGAACTTTCAGTAAAAAAGAAAAAAAGGATATAATGAACAACTTTGAACCAATTCATCTGATCTGGTTCATGCACCAGCATTCAAATTCAACCATCATATCTTTCAATTCTATATATGCGTGTGGTCCCTTCCCATCCTCAACCGTTGATCTTAAATGCTTTCCACCTTTGACCTCACACAAAGATACACATCGACGGTGGAAAAGGAACCCTTCCTAGAGGCACCAGCCCCACACATCATGGGCACTTTCTTCCATCTATCTGCAACAATAAATAATAATATATATAAAAGGAATTGTAATTGAGTAAATAACTTAAAATCATAATCTATTATCCGTAAATAATGAAATTCATGAACACATAGTATTAGATTAGATTTTGTTCACATGGTATTTTCCATAGCATAAAATAAAATAATTAATTAACTTGGTGATGCATATTATTTGACAAGTTGGTGCTATAAAAAGGCCTTTGTTCCTGTCCTGCTGCAACAATATCGTTGTTGTTGTTGGTCGGTAACAGAGATAATACTACTACTCCATCATCCATTCCTGCACTACCTTTCTCTTTTCTTATTGTTCTGCACTGATCTATCTCTGAACTCTCTCTCTAGTAGTGTATATTATTTTATTGCTTCTTTCTGCTATATCATCACCTTATCTTCAATTCTGCATACAAACTCTACTACTTTCACATATCTCTTACTTATTCTTCCCATACTTTGCTTCTTCCTTTTTCAATTCTATCTCAGCTTCGTCCCCCTCTAGCTAGCTACATACCCTTGTAGCCCCGCCCTTCTCCATAATATTATTATTCTTCCATTCCTCCCTGTCCCTCTCTTTCTTTGATTAAAGAAAGTTCAATTGATCGATATGATCATGGACGTGGACATATTGAAGAGCTGCTCTTCTTCTTCTGGTGCTGGTGGTAGTGACAGCAGCAGCAGCAGCAGCAGCAGCATGGACATGATGGCAATGATGATGCAAATGGAAAAGTTCCCTGAATTATTATTGTCATCATCATCATCTGACCCTGACCCTGCTTTTTATAACACCACCACTCTCACCTACCCATCCCAAAACAGTGATGACCAATTCTCTCTAATTGGAACCACCACCCTCCCCATATTCTCCAACATTATTAATAACCCAAATAATAATATTAGTGTAGCACCTCCTCCTCCACCACCATCAAATTTCACTAATAATCCATACCAACAACAATCCATGACTCCACCACCACAATTTCAGCTCAACAATGAAGCTTCAGGGATGAGACTCAGGGGAGCTCATCAAAACAACAAGAACTACTCATCAATGGCTGCAATGAGGGAAATGATCTTCCGAGTAGCAGTGATGCAGCCAATTCACATAGACCCGGAGTCAATAAAGGCACCCAAGAGGAGGAACGTGAAGATCTCGAAGGATCCGCAGAGCGTGGCGGCGAGGCACAGGAGGGAGAGGATAAGCGAGAGAATAAGGATTCTGCAGAGATTGGTGCCTGGTGGGACCAAAATGGACACGGCTTCTATGTTGGATGAGGCAATACATTATGTCAAGTTCCTGAAGAAGCAAGTGCAGAGTCTGGAACAGGCAGGGGCGAGTAGTAGCAGCAATAGTGTTGTTGGATTCACGGGGTTGTTTTCTTCACCATCAAGTGCCAATAATGTAGCAGTCATGAATAATATTAATTACCCTGCTTTTCTCAAAGGAGGTTGCCACCAACCTTATCATCATCCTCTTCCTATGCTTGCTTCCTCTGCTTCTAAACAACAATTGCTCAGTTGATATTTGTATCATCATCCATCACAATTAAATAGAATACAGAAGGAAAGAAAAAATAGAGGGGGAATTAAATGTGGATGAATATGTATAATTCTGAACTGTAGTATATTATTGTTATTGTTGGTGTTTGCATTGTCATATCATGAGTGTTATTGTCATTGTTGCACTCATTATTGTTTTTATTTATTTTTTCCAAACTAATTAAATTAAAGGAGGAAAACAATAACAAGTTTACAATAAATTAATGGATGAATTTATTATTCATTTTTTTTTACTTAAATATCATTTTAGTCCACTAACTTCGTATAAATTCTGATTTTGATTCACTATCTTTATATTTATCACATTTAGTCCATTAGCTTTCAAATTACAAGCACTTTTAGTCCACTATTAGTCAACTAGTAAGTCAACAGACATGTCAGCAAAAGTCAACAGTCATGTCAGCAAAGTCAACTGACACATCAACAAAGTCAACGACCATATCAGCAAAATCAATCGCAATATCAGCATCATTAAGTCCACGTCAGAACAGTAGACTAAAATTAATTTTTTTTTAAAGCTAGTAGACTAAATGTGATAAATATAAAGATAGTGGACTAATCAAAATTTGTATAAAACTAGTAGACCAAAATGATATTTAAACTTTTTTTATTTATATTTGTATTCAATAATTAATTAGTCTGATCTCCATACCCTGCTTTCACGTCTATCTTATTAGAAAGAATGTCAAAAATTATTTGAATATTAACAGCAAGCAAATCTTTAGGATGATGAGATCTAGGCTTTATATACAGGAAAATACATGGAGCACAACAAAAAATAAGTGAAAATAGCCAACAAATTATGCACAACATATATAATATAAAATGTACAACGTATATTATATATAATGCACAACGTATATCATTTATTGTGCACAACATATATCACATATTGCAACATCATCTCTCTTTGCAACATGTTATATATGTTGTGCACATCATGTGCTATATGGTGTGCACAATATGTAATATTCGTTGTGCAATTTATATTATATACATTGTGCACAATTTGTTGACTGTGTTGACTGTTTTTTTTTGTGCCTCTAGCATTGCTTTTATATATAATATAATATATTGCGATCATTATTATGAAACAAAACTTTGACTGCGATGTCTATATATATGCACTGTTTTTTATTAATTTCTTAATTAATAATATCTAAGGAAGTGGTTTTCAATTTTTTGGTATGCTGTGTGCATCTCTTAGGGGGATCACATGCAAATGCAATTCAGGGCTTTAGTTAATTAATTAGTTCAACCTGTGCTGGACATAGTAGCCAGCATGCATGCATTTACATTCAAACAATGACACCAAAGTCAACACATTATATTGACTGATATTCTATTATTTTATTATTTTTCAATGACTGAAGCAGATCTATGCTAAAATAATGGATTAAATTTTCATTCAATCACGTATTGTCATATAAGTAATGATAATATTTTCTCTTTTCTACTATTTAAAAAATCATATAAATGAAATGTTTTAATTAGATGACAGTATAATGGAACAAAATTAAACTCTAGAATAAAAACAATTTGGAGAAAGAAATTAGACTATAATAAGGGGATCAATTTTCATTATCATCGTGATGGGAAAAAGAAAAAGAATCACATTCTCTGAAAAAAGTACATGCAGAGGTAAGTTAGTCTATAAAATTATTTATATGGCTCGATCTAGACAGCTAGACTAGATTTTAACACTATACTATGTAGTTATTATGCATTGTAATGTTGTCAAAATATTATGTAGTTAATTAGTTATACGTAATGTTGTAACAGTTATCCTCTTAAATTAAATATGATTTGATTTGTTTTTAATATGTAAACAGTAGAGAGTAAATGAAGTGTGAAATTTAGACTTGACTCTTGAGGTCGCTAGCTATGGATGGCCGAAATGGAAAACTTTGTCCAATGCTAATGAATGATATATTTGGATAACGAGATATTTTAATATCACAAATGCTTGGGGCACAACAAAAATCAGTCAAAAACAGCCAACAAAGCTCATTCAACACTTTATGGCCTAATTGACACTTTTAATTATGAGTATATTTTTAATGGGTTTGATGATTGTGGCCCAAATCCCTATTTATTGGCTGGTTTTTTGTTGTGACCCTAGCAATCCTCTTTTAATATATCTTTGTTGTTTGTCTCTGATCTCTTGGACTCATCTATCATCACCCTTGGCCATACAACACAATATATAGCTAGCACTGCTGATTCAGAAGAAAATAAATAAATAAATAAAAGAGATAGGGTAAAATAAAAGAAGTAGGTTGCCTCCCGCGGCAAGGTCGAATTATTTGCTTGTTCATGTCTCAAGGATCATGCCTCGCAAATGTCCTATTACCCCCATATATATTGTATTTTTCTCTTAATTACATATTCTATCTATATATGCTACCAAATCTTTTATATGGAGCAAATTAAATACACATCTAGAAGTTAAGGCATGCACTCTAGAGAATTCGATCGGGCCATGTGAAATAGTCTACTTTGGGGTCCCAACACACCCAATGAGATGAGGTTTTCAATTATATATACTCTATTTTGTCACTGATGAATGAAAGCTAAAGAACGAATTATCCTTTATCCTTTCACCCTATTGCCACCTTTCTACGTAGTGCGATTCGATGTATGTATCCTCCTCTGACACATAATTCCTATATCTTGTTGCAAACTAAACTATATCTATAATAAATATAATAGTTTATTTTTTTAAAATTGAGATTATTAGAGGTTATACGAGGATGAAATTAGTAAATTTGTTGGTCACGTTGAGAACGTCCAGGATTAAAATGTTATATGGCGAGTTGTTGAATAGGAGTCAATGTAGCAAAAACTGCAACACCATGATATATATATAACTATACAGTACCATATATATCAATATGAATGACGACTTTAATACTTGTATTGGACTAGGTCCATCAATCCTGACCCATATCACAATCGACCGAAACGAGATACCTCAATTATGGAGTGGCGGAAGATCAGCAAGAAGGCTAGCAAAGTAGAAACATTAGGCTACGACCGGACTTCATGGAGTCATAACGTATGTCTATATATCTTGAATAATCATAAGGAGCAGAGAGAATGGTTAGTCTTTATATCCAAGATACAAATTGAATTGAATACTCGAATATTGATTAAAGATAAACATTTTATCTCTTGTGTACTTATCTTATTTATATTGATCTAAATTAAATTCTTAATCAGGGACTAATTAAAGCCTCTGTTAGAACAAGAACAATAATACTCATTACCTGAATGATAATAAGATGATGAGATATTTTTATTATAGGAAAATTCTTTTTGTTATTTATCAAAATTGAACTTCAAAATCAATATGATTACATTATAGTTTTCAAATAAAATATTAATTACATGAATAAAAAATAAAATATTATATAAATCGTCAAAGATTCAATAATTTCTATCTTCCATATCTATACTCCCAACTCATATCATTTTTTTTTTCCTGCGGAGGAATGGGGAACAATGGATAAGTTCAATGGTTCCCTTGAAATAATTAAAATGATTTCATTAATGTATGTTACCATGCATGTACAATGCAACCAAGTTTGTTGGATGTGAACATAATTTTAAACAAAATGACGCTTCTAGATAAGTCCAAAAAACTCATGAAATCTATACTCTGATTTTCAATAGGGTATGTACACGTATAAAAATAATATAAGGGGAAAATAGCTTTAATTTCATCAGTTAGACTTTTTCTTCATCAAAATTTATTTTTTGAATGAGCTGCTACAGATTATTTGACATTGTGGATGAAGAATTGGTTCACCACTTTGACTTATTTGATAATCATAAATAATAAATCTCAGGACTCAAGCATGATCAGGAGTTAGGACTCAAACTTGCAAAATTGTTTAATAATGGATAATTATCTTCTGACACATTAAATGAGATGGTGCACCAAATATGACTTCTTTCATAGATGAAAATCATATATAGTTAGTATAAATATTTTTTGTACACCACCAAATCAATTATCATATGTAATATTGTAAAGTTAGTGCGTATTATGACTAATTTTGTGATGTAATGTTTAGTCTTATTAGTGATATTGAATTGACCTAGCTAACCTAGCTCTTAAAATAGTATTTTGTATAGTTTATGTATAACTTATTAATTTCTTCTTGTCTCTCTTCCAACCATCTAAAAATGTAAACACAATTTCAGCTAACATTAGAAGAGAAGTGGGTAGGCTATAATTTGGTAAGTTGCCTCCCGCAGCTAGGTCGAATGATTTAGGTGTTGGTTCTCAAGGATCATGCCTCATAAATACTACCCCCATTTATTATTTCTTTCTTTATCAAATGTACAAAGCCAATAGAGAAAAGACAACCGCAAAGATATATATATTATAGGATAACATATTCATTTATAATTGGATGAGAATATGATCCGATCGATATATATATCTCTACCTAGAGGTGAAATGATAATATATTCTTATGGTATCCTGCTACAAAACTTATATATGGATGTAATATAATGGAAAGAAAAATGATAGTTTGATAATCCAAATTAATTAACATCTGAAACCAAATTATTATTGGAATGATATGAATAATGTCAAAGTGGTAATTTCACTTTATTACTCGCAAAAAGAAAAGAAAAGAACAGTGAGGGAAGAAATGGACAAGGCACACATACACACAGAGTGAAGTCGGGCCATGTGAGATATTCCAGCAAGGTCCCAACACACCCACCCACCCACCCAATGAGAAGATGAGATTTTTAATTAATTTATTAGAGAATAAAGACTAAAGGGGCAATAATGTGCATGCATTATCTATCTATCTCTTTAATTTGCCTTGTATAGTGCATTGTATCCTTCTTCTCTGACAAATTCTTCCTCCCTATACCATATCATCACTTCGCTTCACTCCAAATTATCTTCTACCAGCTTCTTCGATTCTGGCTTTATGCCCAACATTTTACTTTCCTATTTCGAACATCATCGATAGCAAAAGCCTAGCTTGTTTTTCATTTTGTAGTTTATATACCATGAGTACTTGGATTATCATAAATTAACCCAATCAACTATATTGTTAAGAAAAATTATTAGGTGCATTAATAGTAAGAGATTCATTTACTCTGCATCATTTATTGTATGACACATAATCTAAAAGTTCAACTATATATAATGAGAAGAGAGAAGGTTAAGTTTCAAACAAGAAAATAAAATAGTTGATGTATTAAAATATAAGTAATACATATTAAATAATTCATTTGCTTTTGGTGTACCTAATAATCACTCGTATTGTTAATGTATTACATGAAAATCAAAAGGTTGAATACTGTAATTTAGGAATACAATATTCTCTCATGTTAAAATTTTCAGTATTATTATTATTTAAATTCATCCAAAATCCATTATTATCATTGTATTTTGATTTTTAATATGAGTATATTCTTACATCTAAAATCTTAAAATTCAATAATAGAAATGAATATTAGATGAGTATTTAATAACTTGTTGATGTACAAAAATATTTTTTATGTGTGTGTATATATTGATACTTTGTGTATCCAAAGATAAATAGATAGGTAATGTTATAGATATGTGCAACATATATACACTAAAAATATGTACATATATCATTTTTATAAAATGAAGGAGGAGAAATTTATTCTATTTTTTTCAACATCTAAGCCTACAAACCTTCCTTGAGCTAGCCATATGTAGGCCTCGATCCACTGTCACATTATTGTCTGAATCTGAACATTGTTATTAGGCTCCATGAGCCCAATCAGTTTTTGGATGCAATAGATATTAGACTCCATTGCTCCTTGTTGTTCAATGTTTGGGCCTAATTTTGTGACCTTGGCTATAGTTCTAGTTCATCTGTTTCTGTGAGCTTCTTGTTTCCTCACTTGTCCTTTACATTTGTTGTCTTGCTGAGTTCTCCATTTTTGTTTTCTTCTAAAAACTGTATTTATTTTTGGTTTTTATAGATGTATTTTTGACTCTTCCGTATAGAATAAAGATGCACCTTATGAACACGACTTCTTAGCAAAATAAAACAGGGGAAATGGTCCCCCATTGATACATAGATATGAATGAAGCGAACAAGCATACTCAGAAGAAAATACGATCATACTCGTTACTCTATGTAAATAGAAATTCATCATCTATATGTATAACTGACAAAAAAGTAGCACATATCTTTTCAACATACTAATATAAAGTGAAAAAAAAAAAGTGTTTATGAAAGATTAATAAGAGAAACAATATACGGACTTACCATAATCTGTACATTTTTCACATGATATAAATGGTATACATATAATAAGAATATATATTTTTCACATATAATCTTTACACTAGCACTATGGTGTGTAATCTTTACCATAGTCTATTGACTAGTTTTATCAATTTTTTTCGGTTCATGACTGGGGTATCTACCGTCGATCACATTAATTAATCCCTCGTTGGCTTGTAGGTACCTCGAAGGGTGGGACATATGATCCAGAGTTTTAAAGTTTTTCCATACCCAAGATGATGATCGAACCCTCGACACTTGGTTAAGGGAGGAGGAGTCCCTACCGCTCAACCACACTCTCCGGGTTTTTTAATCCATTTTTTATTGTGATATAATCCATTTTTTTTCGAAGGTAAGAATTACAAAATAGTGAGCAGCCCAATGCAGGCCCAAATCAGTAAAGAAGCAAACCATAACGGGCCGGACAGTGATTTCGGGTCAGGCCCAGCGTCCAATTTGACGGTGATGTTATGGTTATGGTTATGGTTATGGTTATAGTTAGTTAAGTAATGTTGGCAAGGCCGAAATGGGTATTGGCTGAGATTGGCAGAGGCAAGAGAAGGGTACGGAGCGGGACGAGCGAGAGAGGTAGAGAGAGAGAGATAGGGAGAGCGAGCGAGCGAGATCTCCGAATTAGGGTTTCCTTTTTCCCCCCACACCAAGGTGCAAGGTCAGTGAGCGCATAATTCCCCCCAATTTCTTTCAATTTCTCTGTTATCAAATCTTTTGTTTCTTTCACAGTTTGAAAAAAAAAATATAAAAAAAAGAAGCATCGTAAGCTGAATTTGATTTGGTATGTGCCTGATGATGACGATGAAGATTATTGTGTGTGAGAAAGAAGTGTGCTTGTTGTGTGCAGGAAGCGAGTGTGAGAGATTTAGAGAGAGAGGTGTGAGAACGCTGAGTGCTCAGCTGAGAGATTCCTTTTACCCCAACAAGAGGAGAACGAGGAATAGATAGAATTTTCTCCATTTCTTCTTCTTCTTCTTTCGTGCTTTTTCCCCTTTTTGGTAGGGATTTTCCGCCGTGCAGCCTTCGATTCTTGTTGTTGGTGATGGAGCAGCGAAAGCTTGTGGTGAGCCCCTCACTTTCAAATTTCGATAATTAAGCTTTTTTCGTATGTATGTGCCTTTGATTTGCAATACTTATGGTTTTGGCATTGTCTGTATTAGGTTTTGGGTATACCTTGGGATGTCGACACTGAGGGCCTGAGGGAATACATGAGCAAATATGGTGAACTGGAAGATTGTATTGTCATGAAGGTTAGCCCTAGCTTTGCATTTTCTGTTAAATGTTACATTTTCCTGTTCAATACTTAATTGTCTACCCATCAAAGAGAATTGTAATGACTGTTTGATATATTCTTTAGTAAGTGGATTGTCCGACACTCTTATGTTTTTTTTAATGCTTTTTAGTATGAAACAGAAACATTAGAAATGATGTGAAGTTAACTTTTATAATTTACTCTGTTCCAAATTTTGTTAATCATGGAGTGGAACAACAACCAAATTTAATGCGTTTAAATTTCAAATTGTTTACTTCATCATTCAAACTTTGTTTCATCATAAATGCTTCCTAATGCCTAGCGTACTCTTTTTGTAAGAGTACTGTACTGCAAAAGCTTGAGGAGTTATTGGTTAACTTTACCACGTGTGCCACTAATAAAATTAGAATCTATTCGATGCTTGAAAAAGATGAATTTGGAAAGAGAGTGATATCAACATGGTCTTGTGCTTTGTGGCTTTTCTGTTCAGTGTGAAATATAATTGTTTAATACAGGATTAGGTTAGTTTGCCACTATCATAATAAGTTTTATGGGGCACATTTTAATCTACTAACTTATTTTAGGAGCGGTCAACTGGTCGATCTCGTGGATTTGGATATGTCACATTTGCTTCAGTGGATGATGCTAAGGTAACTGTTTTTCACCTTCAAACGTGTTGCTGGTCACGCGTACATACCGTATAATGAGTTGACTAAGTTTCTGGCTGCAGGATGTATTATCAAGTGAACATATTCTTGGCAACAGGATGCTGGAAGTTAAAGTGGCCACCCCAAAGGTAAATTGCTGTTTAAAGCATGAAATGTAGACTAGTCTAGTTCATGGCTGGTTTACTTACTCAAAATATAATAACCATGTTAATTATCTTGTAACACTTCCATTTTAAAGGAAGAGATGAGGGCACCAGTCAAAAAAGTTACCAGAATATTTGTTGCAAGGATTCCACAATCAGTAACCGAAGCATCCTTTAGAAGGTATATGACTGTGTGATATCTTCACTAGATTTGTCCAAAGCAGGATTTTTTTTTTGTAAATACTCTAATGGTGAGTATGTGAATGGTGATGAGAAAATGCATGTGATGTCTCATTCTTTTCTTTTTTTGTCTTGCAGTCATTTTGAGAAATACGGTGAAATAACAGATTTATACATGCCAAAGGTACTCATGTCCCTATAATTGTCATTCACGTAGAATTATAATGTAGTTAGTATGCACGCTTTTGACAATTGCCCCACTGAATTATGCATGCTGCCCACATATTTTATATGACAATTTTTTAATTCTAGATAATTTATCATTTATTTTGAACAGGATCAAGGCTCAAAAATGCACCGTGGAATCGGTTTTATCACCTTTGCGAGTGCAGGTTTGGCAATCTATATCTGCATTTGTGCTATAATCCTCAATGTCTTCATATTTTAAGTGAATTGGACTTATCATATGTTAATTTTCTTTAAATTGAATTGTCTTGGTAGAATATCTATGATAGCGATTAATAAAAATAGGAATTGAGTGCACTTGCAATATCTACTACTTCAATGTGTACTATGTACACTGTTTCTTTTTGCCTTATTTGTTATTATTTTGGTTCTTAGACTAACTTTTTAAGTGAAGACGAAAGGATGTGCAATCATTTATGGTAGTTTTTTTTTTTGCCTTGCAGATTCTGTGGAGAATTTGATGGCAGAAACTCATGAACTGGGAGGTTCTACTGTGGTGGTTGATCGTGCTACACCCAAGGCAAGCATTTTTATAGCTTGTTCATTTTACCTAACTAACAATGTTTTGTGATAATTCCTGAGTTGTGAGCTGGGTGTACCGCAAGATATCTCCTAATTCGATCGTACTAGTGGATTTCAATTCCATATACTTGTCTATTGTTTGACAATTGTAAAGGTATACTACTGTTCATTTTTTTCTTCATGATTTTAGTTAAATAAGATTGTATATGCTGTTTTTGCAGGATGATGACTTTAAGCCAATTAGCAGAATGTCACAGGGACACGGACAAGGGCACGGACAAGGACAGGGACAGGGAGGATATGGTGCATACAATGCTTATATTTCTGCTGCAACTAGATATGCAGCACTTGGTGCTCCTACTTTGTATGACCACCCTGGCCCAATTTATGGAAGTAAGCATGGAAGTGCAAGTATTCAATCAAAATGACTGATGTTGCTTCATACTGACTATCTTATTCTATTAATCAGGGGGAGAACCTTCTCGAGGAATTGGTAAAAAGATTTTTGTTGGCCGACTCCCTCCAGAGGCAACTTCTGAGGATCTTCGACAGTATTTTGGAAGATTTGGCCGTATTTTGGATGTTTATGTTCCCAGGGTAAGATACTTAAGAACAGAAATGCGTACAGCTGTTTTAAGCGGTCTAACTTGACTGTCTTGTTTGATATAGGATCCTAAGAGAGCAGGTCATAGAGGTTTCGGATTTGTTACTTTTGCTGAAGATGGTGTAGCAGATCGTGTGTCGCGAAGGTCTCATGAGATTTGTGGTCATCAGGTATTTTACTTTACAAGTGTTTGTTGGCCTTTTTTGTTATTTTGGAATTTAAAAATGTCGTACGTGAATGTGATGGTGGAAGGGGATCTTATATTGATAGAGGTTTACTGCTCCTTTTTTAAATGCCCATTACTGGTTCAAGCAAGTTCATCAGAAGACTTTAGGAGCTGAGCTGGTTCACTAGTTGGTACTTTTAATAAGAACCACGAAGGGAATGAAAACTATGGATGGGGTTTCGTAGTTCTGTATAACTTACAGAGACTACAAGTCATATTGCATCACTATATGCAATGACAACAAATCTGTACTGTAGACTTGTACAACCCATGCAAGTGCAAATTCGTTATGAATTAACATCATGCTGTGAATGTCAAGCTTAATGGTGATTCTGTTTGTTATGTATATGCATGGCTGTAAAAACCTGTATTCTTTGTGCAACATGCTTTGGTAAAACTTTGAATAGATATATTTTTCTTTTGTTTAAGAGTTGTTTGATTTACTAGCACCTGTCACCTGCAGGTAGCAATAGATTCGGCCACACCCGTTGATGATGCTGGGCCAAGTGGGCCAAGTGTACCTAGTGGGCCAAGTGGGAGTTTTATGATGAATAGTATGAGTTCTTTCGGGGGATATGGCGGTCCTATGCGAACTTATGGGAGGATGTATGGCAGCCTAGACTTTGATGATGTGAGTATAAACGCAAACAATTTTATCACCATTATATGAGGGAAATGGAACATTGGAACATTTATCAGGAACTTGACCATCCCATTATTCTTGGCATTTAGGCCCTTAATAATTGCTTGTTCCTGTCCTCCTGCAGTCCTGCTTATACTGCAGTGCAGTATCTGCTGCATGAAAAGACTTATCAGTTTGAACGTGATTATGCTAATGCCCATTATATAATCGGAGCTAGTTGCATAGCTTTTAACTTTTGTATATTCATTATTACTTTCTTTTGCAGTGGGGTTATGGAATGCCTGGTGGGAGACCATCAAGAGCAGATTGGAGGTACAGACCATACTAGGAGATCACAGTTCCATTGGTGGCATTGCCTTATGAAATGTTAGTAATACTAAGAATTATTTTTATGAAATTATAAGCACCAAGGATTGGATTCTGCTTTATGTATTGTAAACCAGATGTACTTTCTTATAATTTTCTTTCAACGTTTTATTACCGTGTATCCAGAGGTATCATTACAATGTCAAATTTCGTTGTGATTTACTGTACAATGGCAATGTCCACTTTCGGGCTGTGTTTTATCATACAAGTGTTGATGCTGATTAGTGATCCAGAATTTATTACTAACCTTTTGGTCAATCTTTATCACTTGTGAAGAAATGGCTTTGACTTTTAGCCATCCTTGTTCAGTGCAATGGCTGTTTGGTTACGAAGCTAAAATGTGTTACTAACTGGATGGATTTTGCTCTTCTAATGTTCAACATGCAATATAAACGTAATTTAGCTTTAATCTTTTTAATTAATGATTAAAATTATGCGTTTTATTCTCTAGATCTTACTTCCATTCTGTTTTATATTTCCATTACACCTTAAAATTATGCGGTACTCTTACACTGTCGTTGAAGTGATATTGCTTCCTTGGTTAGAAGCTGTACATACCGAACTAAATCAACACGAAAGCAGAAAGATTAAAAAAAAAAAAAAAGGAAGAAAACGTATTCAGAAATCATCCTAATGCCCTACGAATTGAAATATATATGATATTTCCTACCCCAACAAAATCTTACTTAGGGATGGATCATGGAGCATTATTACTGCTGAAGCATCTACTTGGAGACCATATTTGTATATATTTTGGTAATGAAAACACTTTCCGAGGCTTAGAATCCTGCTGCCCCTGTTCTTCATGTATTGAGCTTCTCATCTTTTCAGCTTTCATCTGCGCCCTTCTCAGCTTGTTTACAATCTTGTCCATTGTCCATGATCTCCTCTTCTCCAGTTTCATCTGTGTCATCACATTTTCATGATTACAGAATATGGTAACACTATTTGCTTTTAATGATCTTTTTTCCTATACATCATGATAACTATTTTTCTGAAAAACTTGGGGAATTTTATGTCTTGCTTTCTCCTCTCATGACATGACACTTAATATCAGAGAGTTAAACTCCAAAACACATACAAGCTGTGTTGAATGATAACAAACCTCGAGTTTTCTTATTGCAGCTTCAGCCTTTGCTTTCTGTAAGCTCTCCCATGCAGCGATTTTTGCTTCCTCCCTCCGAGTCCTGCATCGGAATCGGAGTTCATAGACACAAATGCATAAATAAAACAATGGCATAATATATACATCTCTTTTGCTCACTGAATGAACATTGGAAGATTCTGATATCTTGCTAAAAGTGATCTTAGTTTTTAGCCAATAAAAGGTGTAGCAGATTGGCACTACATTCTAGGATTCATTTGCATCCGCCAAATTAACTCTATATGTGGATAATCACTTGTTGCAACCCCTAACACATGGAAAAACATAATTGTGGTCTAATTGTAAAAAGAAAAAACATACTTGGTTATGTCCAAGGTTGACTCTGCAATATCCAAACATGAACCTTTGGCTTCAGTACTAGTTTCTTTCGAGTCTTCTTTATTATGTGATGGGTTGAGCTTTGTTGCATGTCTCTTGGACCGCCTAATAACAGTAGCTTGACTATCAACCTGCACATCTCTGATCTCTAACTTACTAGAATGGCCTTTTTTCTGATCAATGGTTGATGTTGGTGATGATTTTGGAGATGAATGTGAATCGTTCTCGGTATCCGGAGGGCTCATTTGGGTACCTTGATCGCGTGTCGAGAGAGGAGATTTTATTGGGGAGTCCTCATTCTTAGTTCCATCACAGTTCTCATCTGCAAATGAAAGTAACTGAAACATTTTAATCCATTATGCAGGTGCTCTCATATTTGAACTCAAGAAAAGAATCCCACTCAGATCATGAGAAATATGCTATCTGATCATAGCTACTCTGCATCAAAACAAGAACTGCATACCTTGAGAATTAGGCGAGGATGGTTCACACAATAGTTCTGACCAAGTTGGTGCACTAGACACAGATGAAAGAGCTACACCACTATCACTGAGCACAGCATGAGAACACTGCATCACATTGCCAATATCAAAAGGGGTACCAAAAACAGAATCATGTGAATCAAAGTGGTGAACCGAAAGAGCATCCGGTGCCAACACCCCTGTTGTAAAAGGGGAACCAGCCTTCAAGTTCCTCAGAACCAAACCTTGGTGAAGTGGAATTGTAGGTGAATAATTTGAGTAGCTATAACCTGTTCCTGGAGGCACAATTGGACCACTCTTTGATTTTGGCCTCCTTAGAGTTTGAGCACATGATGATGAAACTTTGTTATTATTATGGGGATAGCCTAAAACTGGGCTACAAATCCATCTCTCAGCATCATCCCATTTAGAAGGCATTGCTCTTCCACTGCTGAATGGTGTTAAGCCTGCAGATACAACAACACTACTACTTGTGTGCCTTCTGCTGCTACTTGCTTGCTGCAACACTCTCTCTGAGCTCCATCCCTTTTGGCTCCCAATGCTTTTCTCTGTGTAGTTTGGTGCATCTGGGCTTAGAAATGAGCCCAGATTCTTGGATGTACCACCAGAGCTCTTCTTCATGAACACAGCAAGATCAGTTTTTGGAGCTCCTTGTAAGACCAGAAAATCACAGTGGTATGATTATTATCAGTACTGCTACAAATATGGAAAACTGATAAAGTTTTTTGGCTTATGTTGTGTTCTGTTTTCCTCTTTGAATAACCCTTTATTTGTGGTTTTGGTCTTAGAATTGTTCACACAATTTCAGATAGGAAGGGTGGTTAGGAAAAGTTTCTCTCCAAAGTGTGACAAGTTTAGGATTTGAGCCTCACATTGCAGCTAAAGTTTGTTTGGATTGATTTCCCAGCTTCTAGTTTTACCCAGGGTTAAATATCTTTGTGTGCAGAAACCTGATCAGATTGGATTTTGACCACTCATGACTCTATCATTCGGTAAGGTTATATAGTACAGGTCACACCAAAAGGAACAGAAGCCTTGAATTTAGGGGTAAGTTATGTTTGTGCATCAATATATGATATGATAGCAAATGTTTGAAAAGTTAGATTACATAAAGTCAGATATGAATGTCACTGAAGATATCATAATTTTGCAAGAATGTAAATGTACAATATTTACATATGTGGACAGCTACTAGGTTGAGACATTGCACATAAGTCCAATGATCCTAATGAATGAAGCCATAATAATTTTGAAGATAAGAAGAAGCATTGCATTGCGGTGCTAGAATAATAATAATAATAATGAGTGTATAAAGGAAGATGGCATAACAAGACAAGGATATATGAGCTGTGACACATTGTACAGTGTATGCATAGAAACACATCCAAGCATTTGTCATGTCCTATATATCCCTAAACTGATTAACTCCAAATGCTGTGGGCCTAAGTCTTAGACTGACATGGTAATTAAACTCATTCTTAGTTTCTTCTTTTTTAACTCCATCATAATAATTGATGCGGCACATATTTTTTCAACGATCTGGATGTGCTCAAATTTGACACCACACTCAAATTTAAAACACAGAACAGAGGGATTGTGATTTGTTTGTATAATGAAGGATTAACCGTAAAAGCAGCAATTTGTAAAATGAGTGAACATGATAAAAGAAAGCGTCATATCTTGTCACAATTTGTCTGCCGCTTTGACTCTCAACTTGAATATCTTTGCGTATAGGTACAGTGAATAATTGAGTATAGTACTGTACAATAACTAGTTTTTATGATTTAATTAAAGGTCTCGAATTCGAGTCTTGCGTATTTAGTTACGTTAAAGTTTGAGAGAGAAAATTTTGTAGTAGTCTTATTTCTTGTAGCACGATTGCCTCTAATATTAAAAAGGCAAAGCTCAGGAAAGTATTTTTCCCAACACTTGATTATTCTTTTGCAAGGAAAGGGGTAGCAACTGTGGCTATGTTATGTAGAGCTTCAAAAACACAAATAAATAATAACTGTACGGTAGTTGACAGTTAAGTCATTCAGTTTGTGGAGATCACCAATTTCACTTGTCCTGGATTTGGTTCTCACTGTTTAATTCACCCTCTCTGTGGCCCCAATGGGATCCTATGAATGAAAATATCATCTGTCTTGTTTCTGTATCAAAGAAACCAAAGGATGTTTAATTGCCAATTTGGTGTTCTCTTGACTATGATGAGTTCAATTAGCCCTTGAGGAAAATCGGAAATTACTAGGAACACTATAATGAAGCTTCACCTTCTTGGCATATCCTTTGTTAGATTTTGAAACTTCTTTTAAAATCATTTTAAAGAATAACTTCTAGGACTACATCATTAATTGTTGCTGCGTTTCTTCATTGAATAAAGATACTAGGATAGGATATACAAAATTACACATTCTAAAAATGTACAAGTATGCAATTCTGAGTTGACCCTAAATCAAGTTAAAGTGATAGGTCAAGTTTGTAAAGAGTTTATTTGTTTGAGTTATCAAAGTGATTCCATAATTACAGTTAAGTAGTAAGAGGTACACTCAATGTAGCAACAATGCTATATTGACATCTAAAATGGATGTCTAATTGAGACATCCACTTAAGTACCATTAGGTTTTATAAATAATTGCGTCAAGTGAGAATCACAATAAAATTCAATGATTATTAAGTGAATGTCTCAATGGAACATCCACTTTTGAATGTCAATTTAGCATTTTTCTTAATAACTACCATAGTAATTTTTTTGTTCAAACTTCGAAGAAGTAGGAATTGATATTAATAATATTATAATTCATGGTTTTGGATTTATGGCGGCCCATTGAATTGAATATTGGTACCTCATGCCAATAGCCTATCAACTCAAGATTTATTTCTAAGCCCATAGATATTTTTCAATTATATATGAAGCATATTCCACTTGCTATTATTGTGATAGTAGAAAATTATGAAGGAATATAATTATTAATTAGTGTGACCACAAATTGTTATAATACGATGAGTGAGTGATAATTGGTTTCAGGCTTCTATTAACAGTGATAGTTAGTTATAGATATGTAAATGTAGATATTTATCTAACATCATTATCTGAAATTATTCATTGGATTGTTGTTTGCTCTGAAAAGGAAAAAAGATATATTGAACAAAATGCTGGCGTGTGCAACTTAGGGTCATTATATTTTCTGTGGTGCTAAATAATTTAGGTTAATTCCTCAGATACTAATTTTATTTGTGAGGGGCCACCTTCTCTTTGTCCATATGTAAGTGAGAGAGGAGCCAGATTTGACGATGAGGAATTGGAAATTACTTACCATAAAAAATTAAAATAAAAATACAAAGTCTTGAATAAAAATATTTTTTTAGTCAAAACAATAAAAGAGTCACTTTTTTTAATAAACTGAATAATTTAGATTTAAATTTCTATTTTTAACTGTTTTAATTGATATAATTTTGTATTCTAGCAAAACTCAATAAAATAATAATGACTATTGAAAGCTATAGTTTCATTTCTATATCCTTAACTATCCTCGTATTGTTAACATTTAAGTGTAACATTATGTTTGGTTGAGGTAAAAAAGTGACAAAAATTTTCACAAATAAAATTATCAATCAAACTTTTCATTCTGGTTTTAGTTTCTACCAAACCCACCATAAATAAACAAAAGTATAAACGGCAGTAGTATAGTACCCAACATCAAATGAAAAATAATGAAAATGGATGCACAAAGATGAGTAACAATGCTGAAACTAAATATCATATCATATATAGTTGGTGGTGGGCTCCAAATCCAATCGAGTAATATTATTATGATTATAGTAATGTGGTCGAGCTTATGAGAAAGAGACACGTGTACCACATCTGAGGTTAAAAATGAAGGAATCGGGTTTCTCCTATAATGTCCACTCACTTCACTCACACAGTGCCACATGGCTCTGCTTTCTCCATTATTAGTGTTTCCTTCACTTCACTTCTTTAATTTTATTTTGTTCTTCCTATTCATGCAAATAATAATCCTTTGATCCAATTACTATAATTTCTTTGCATTCTTTTCTTTCTGGGATAGTGGATAGAACACGCACCCTCGTGTTGCTTAAGAGTAGACTCAATTTACTTCAATAGTATTAGAATTAGAATTAGAATTAGATTTAGATTTATTGTGATTAACAATGGCTTGTTCTGCTTTGTGTTACAACTCTCTGAATCCTTCAATGGCAGCTTTTTCAAGGCCCCATTTCTTGATTCCTCTCTGCAAAGAGCTTTCACAGGACATGCCATCTTGTGGTCACCACTTTGGCAGCAGAAAAGGGTTTCAGAGGAAGGTGTTGAAGCAGGTCAAAGCCACCACCACAGTGGCAGAGGAAGCACCTGCTTCGTCAAAGTCAACGCAAGCTGTGGCTGAGAGTGGCGTGGATCGAAGGCCTCAGAGGAAGAAGCTTCGGATACTCGTGGCTGGTGGGGGAATTGGTGGATTGGTTCTTGCTCTGGCTGCAAAGAGGAAAGGGTTTGAGGTTTTGGTGTTTGAGAAGGATTTGAGTGCTATACGAGGTGAGGGGCAGTATAGGGGTCCCATTCAGATTCAGAGCAATGCTCTTGCTGCTTTGGAAGCCATTGATTTGGATGTTGCTGAAGAAGTTATGAGGGTTGGTTGCATCACTGGTGATAGAATCAATGGCCTTGTCGATGGGGTTTCTGGCTCTTGGTAAGTTGAAATCCCATCGAGTGTGTTTGGAGCCAAATAAAAAGAGAAATGATTTGATTTCTAAATCAATTCTATTGTTTGAAATGTAGAGATAAGAGAAATTAATTGATTTATAATTCTCATGGAATTGATAATTGTGTATTTTCAAATATCATGGATTTGGAGAGGATTTTGATGGAAATGATTTAGCTTTCAATTCATTTCATTTCATTTCCATAATAAATCATTCCAAACACACCCATCATGTTTCTTAATTTCTTAAGTGTCTTTCTTTTCCTTATTTGTTCCTGTTTTTTGCATGATACCGCTAGTTTTAGACTTAGTAATGAACTAATGAATTGTTTTGCTTCAAGTTTCAACTTGCTAGGTTGTGTGATTGTTCAAACTGTTGTAGTCTGCCCTTTACTGATAGTACCCTCTTGTTTGCCTAGAAAGTAGAAACTTTTTCATTTTTTTTACCTTACAAGTTTTAAGAGGATTAACCAGCTTGTGCATAAAGAATTTGATCAAATACAAGTGTTGCAAATTCAAGGCCTCGCATTAGTTTGTTAGTTGCATGCAAATATCAAAGTAATTGCTAGCAAAAGGTAATCATAACTGACTCAGAAAACTCAATTATGAGGGCAGCCCTAACTAATTTGTAATCTTCACCAACGCGTGCATCGGAAGAATATAGTAAAATGAAACATGTCAATTCCAGGATCCAGTATATAGTCAACCGGGAGATCAATTAATGCGAATCTGGATTTCTCTCTTGAAAAGGAATCTTGCTTCCTTAATATTTTGTTATGGTTGAATGTGTTTTCTACAGTTTACTTGATGAAATTTTAGCTTGTGTTATCATGGCTTGATATGTGGTTGGTTATTAGGTACATCAAGTTTGATACATTCACCCCTGCTGTGGAACGAGGGCTTCCAGTCACAAGAGTTATTAGTCGAATGGCTTTACAGCAAATCCTTGCTCGTGCAGTTGGGGAAGATGTCATTATGAATGACAGTAATGTTGTTGATTTTGTTGATCATGGAAACAAGGTAATTAAAGAAAGCTTTTATGATGGAGATACTCCTCATAACTGCCATAGGTATTATCTGAAGCTTCTATTTCTTTCTTCAGGAAAATTCATCGGCCCACTGATGTGTTTAAGTATGTTTGTTTTGTAACTTATGTCATCCCACGTTCCCCAAATGCAGGTAACGGTGGTGCTGGAGAATGGTGAGAAATATGAGGGAGATCTCTTGGTTGGAGCAGACGGCATATGGTCCAAGGTCTTAACAAAGTTTCTTTGATACCAAACTCTTATTTTAGCATATTATTTTCACCATACATAACGAGTATTATGAAGTGCATCAGATGAATTTATGAAGCTTCTTACGGTAGAAATGTCCTTTTAGAAAAGGTTGTTCTCCATATGTTTCATGTGTATGTGTAGCTGCATGCTTACATGTTTGTTTGTGTTTAACCTTAGTTTTCCTGTTAGAAATGTTGAACTCTTTCTGTCATTCTATACATGTTCTGTCTTAATGGCCATAAATTCTACATCTAAATTCAACGAAATCATAGACTGTGGTGTTTGTGAATAGGTGAGGAAGAAGTTATTTGGGCAAACAGAAGCTACTTACTCTGGCTACACTTGTTATACTGGTATTTCGGATTTTGTGCCTGCTGACATTGACTCTGTTGGGTAAGTAGTCATGCGGTATATGCTCATTTCTCCATTTTCACTTTTTTTTAAATAAATAAAAATTGAGTATTACCTATATCACGTTGAGAAGCTTATTTCAACCTCCCTGCTTGAAGGTACCGAGTCTTCTTAGGACACAAACAATACTTTGTATCTTCGGATGTTGGTGCTGGAAAGATGCAGTGGTATGCATTTCACAAAGAACCTGCTGGTGGTACTGATGGCCCCAATGGTATGTTCTGTTAATGTCTTTACGGTTTGACATCTTTCTGAGTAAAGCCTCTGTGGATGTTAAATTATCTCTTATATGATCCGTTTATAGACATAATTTTTAAATTTTTTGTATTTGCTTCTGCATAGCTGATGCCTGATTCTGAATATGTTGAAGAAAAAGGAACTGATTCAAAAGTCCTCTACCTGTAAAGAAATTTTAAAGTATCAGGCTTGACATTTTGGGCAGAGACGCGGACTGGTTTGCATGTATTTAATGGCCACTGATATTATCAAATGTTATGCCAATAGTTTCACATTTAGTGATAAGTTTGTGCCATGATATATGGAAAAGGGAAAGTAAGTTTGATTAGTTGCATTTCTTTGGTTATTTAGGAAAGCATGCATAACCGTTATAGCACTGATACTTAGTTTGAGAGTATATAATTAATGTATTTTGCTAGACTTAGAAAGATGCATAAAAATGCCACTCAAGTCCAATCTGCATTGGACTCTTTCTTCCATGGTTATTGATTTTTCAATCCACTTTCTTGGCATAAAATGGTTTCTATAAAGTTGGTATCAATTGAGTTCTGTTACAGAAATTATGGCATCGAAAATATAGAAACAAAATGACCTTGAAGAATGAGAGAAATTTGTTTTTATTTTATATTGGTTTTTACAAAAAGTAAATAAATAAATAATTGTAATAATGTCTAACTTCTTATTTGTTTCTGCTTTGCAGGAAAAAAGGAAAGGCTGTTTAAGATATTTGAAGGTTGGTGTGATAATGTAATAGATTTGATAGTTGCCACAGATGAAGAAGCAATTCTGCGGCGAGACATATTTGACAGAACGCCAACATTTACATGGGGAAAGGGCCGTGTGACCTTGCTCGGTGACTCTATTCATGCCATGCAGCCAAATATGGGCCAAGGAGGATGCATGGCTATTGAGGTTATATATAATTTTATCTGGTTTTTTCTATGTTCTTTCCTTCTCAATGAAATCTAAATTTACCTTCATTATTGAATTAACTTCAGCAGCTTCCCTTCTCAGACCGAAATAGTTAGTAAGCCTTTCTATCTGCAATGTAGAAAGTCTTTTTGACTGTCTTCTCTTAATATTACAGGATGGTTATCACCTTGCATGGGAATTGGAGAATGCATGGGAACAAAGTGCAAAATCAGGATCTCCGATTGACATTGATTCCTCCTTAAAGAAGTAACAGTTCTTTTACTCTTTAAATATTCAAATGAACACTAAATCTGAACATAAAAGATAGTTAACCTTGCACTTTTATTGAATTGGTTGGCTTGATCAATAATAAATCTGTTTTGGCATTGTTGCTCTCAGCTATGAGAGAGAAAGAAGGCTACGAGTTGCCGCTATTCATGGAATGGCTAGAATGGCCGCTCTGATGGCTTCTACCTACAAGGCATATTTGGGCGTTGGTCTTGGCCCTTTAGAGGTACGAACATTTTCGGTTAAAAACGATATCATGAAGAATAAAGTGAACGTGACACGTCAAATGTATATGCATCATAAAAATGCATGATTTCTTTCCTTCCTCTGCAGTTCCTGACCAAGTTCCGGATACCACATCCTGGAAGGGTCGGAGGAAGATTTTTCATTGATAAAATGATGCCTATGATGTTGAGTTGGGTCTTAGGTGGCAATAGGTAAATGATGAAAGCCTAAATTTCCTTGCTAAATATCTTTTCATCATAATTTATTTCAGCTGATATTTGATAATAGTGAAAAATATTTTTCAGGTTTTGCTTGGTGCCAATAAGAACTGGGAAAATTTTATTTAACTAAACCCTTGAAAAATTTTGCAAGTTTTCTTCTACTATTTACTTACTACACGAAAAATGATGCTACTTTTGCAGCTCCAAACTTGAAGGGAGAGCTTCATGTTGCAGGCTCTCAGACAAAGTATGTTACTCGAATAATAGTTAATTTTTACAAACTAGTCTATTATATTTTATTGGCCATGTCTATTAGATTGTGATCTGGATTCTAATAGGCATTTGATTATTTATGAAGGCAAATGACCAGTTACAAAAATGGTTTGAAGATGATGATGCTCTTGAGCGTGCTATTACTGGAGAGTATGTTCCTTGGCCCAAAAACAATTAATGTCATCTTTAGCAGATATTGGCTACCGTATATATTGATCGTGTAATTGTCGCGTCCATCTTTCTTCATTGAATTTTAGGTGGCTTTTGTTACCATGCGGAGATGAACCAGGCCTTTCGAAACCAATATCTTTACCTCGAGATGAGACAAAACCCTGCATAATCGGGTACTCCTGCAATTCCACCTTCTTACAACAATATTAGGAGCTTTTTTATACTCAATTCATTAAAATATTAAAGGACCTTATATATATTGCATGTATCTTTTCATAGCTCTTACTTCTTGATCTCCATTTAGTTTCAACCAAATTTTCTGATATGTTCTTGTGATTGTAGGAGCACGCAGCACGACGATCATACGAGCAATTCAATCACAATACCTGTACCAGAGGTAACAATTTTTTCATGATCTGAATCAAACATGATTGTACTCATAATGGCCATCAACATAACGCAATAGTTTCTATTTTTAAGGTTTCTGAAACGCATGCTCGAATTCACTATAACGATGGCGCCTTCTTCTTGACTGATTTGCGGAGTCAACATGGCACCTGGATAACTGAGTAAGTACGAGAAAATTTTGGGGTACCGGCATCTATTCAAGTTTTAAATTCTTGAAAGTGAATATTCTTTTCATTTTTTCAGCCCGGAAGGAAGGCGATACCGCATACCTCCAAATTATCCTGTTCGAGTACGCCCATCTGAGATGGTTGAGTTTGGTTCAGATAAGGTGATAGGTTATACCTATAGATGTCTTATAAAAAGTAGTTGCATTATTCATATTGAACAATTTGCATAGTTTAGAGCATATATACACTTCTTCTCACACACAACTATTTAAAATTACTTCTTTGAGGAAGAGGAACGATTCGTTTACACCAGTGTAAGACTTTTCATCCGAGACATAAGTGGTTATTAACATTGTACACATAGCATTGGTCATTCTTTCTTTATTTATTGCTGGTTACATTGTCCTTCCCTGGATAAATGTAAATTTGCTTCAATAGCATTACTCATGATCACTGAGCATTCAAATTATTTCCAGGCTTCATTTCGTGTTAAGGTGAAAAGATCAACTCCAAGAGCATCTGAGAAGGAAGGGACACAAGTGTTACAGCAAGTGTAATTAAGATTCTGTTTAGTTACAATTTTTGAGGTTACAGGGAAGTTGTACAGCACATAAGCCAGTTCTGCATTCATTTAATGCAGGCTATTTATTTATACTACATTTAGGGATTTGAACATGTTACACGAACTATTAATTGTGATAATTTACTGAATGAAATTCCATACTAATTGATACTTGAAAAGAAAACTGAATTGTCACCATTTTTTTATTCATTCTTACTTTTAAAACACCAAATATTAGTATATCCCATGGTGGTTTTTCCTTTGCAACAGAGACACTCTCTGAAACTCGTATTGCTCTGTTTGTGCCCTGGCCTTAGCTCTGTAGCTAAACAGATCCGGCATGTCATGTTAATTATATCTGAAAGAGTTATATTTCAATGGTAGATAATTTAAGTTTAGATGTTAGAACGAGAGTAGAGTTGCATCAAAATCAATAGATGTATAAAATATATACATGGAAAGACATGTATGAATATCATTATTGTATAAAAAATAATATATAGTAATTGCTAAGAACTAAGAAGGGATAAGCATACATAGGTTTTGTAGAGGTGCAATTGGTGACAACATGTAGTAGCATTGGTGCTAAGGAAGGCTTGTGTTTTGTGAAAGCTGTCCCTTTCAGCTAGCTGAAAGATTTTAATTTTATAACTAATTGATTAATTAAATTGAATAGAGAATAGGCCCCTTGATGGTTACACATCAAATGTACTCATTTATATGTTTCATGAGTCAATAATATATAGTCTCTAAATGATTTTAGTGTACGATGACATTGACAAGAAGGAAGCACATAGGTAGTAGGAGAATGAGATGATGCATGAGCCAAATTAAATGGCTCTCTCCAATAATGCACACACACATGAAGCAATAAGTCTAAGAAGAAGCCACATTATATTGACACATATATATCATAATATAAGACACCATATCCATATATAATTAATAATAATAATAGGAAAGCAAAATGGTGGAAGAATTGAATTGAACAAGGGTAGATATATAGATAGGTAGGTAGTGGTATGTATTGGGTTAATGTAAAGAAAAGGAGTAGTCACCATCTCTTGTCACAGTTCCATATAGTTCACGCTAAAAGGGAGTTTGTCTCCCTTTGCATCAACATAGCGAGGAGGAGGAGCTAGCTAGCAGCTAGCGGTTCCAAGCAAGATCAAATTAATTAATTAATTAAAAAGAAAAAAGTGTTCATATCAATTTCAAAACTAGTATAGTAGGGAATGCATGCAGTGGCCATTACCCCACCACCATGACCTTCTTTTCTTCGATCTCTCTGCCATCATACAGAGATTTATTTATGACAAGATCGATAAACTTTTATTCATCTTCAGTCTTCACCACCACCGTCCATATATGCTTGCTTATCTGATCTCTGGCCCGTCACATCAATCCCCCTCAACTTGTCTTAATTAATAAACTCATTTTTTATAAATATATACCCTTCTGTTACTACTAAAAATATTCTTGTTCGTTCGTTCGAGTATTTAAGAGCTAAGATAAAGGAGAGGTTAGTTAATTATCTTGACACTGATGATCACTCTGTACTTAGATTCGAACTCATCATCCAATAATCAAGCTAAGGAAAAGTAGTATCCTCGGTCAATAGAAAATGTGTTGATGTGTATTAATCACATATATATACAAGATTTGTATTTCGAAACTTTGTCATCAATTCATCTAATTAAGATAATATATAGTTTGCATTAATTGGATTATATTTTCAATGTATATATGTATGTAGACGGCATGTGAATAATGAAAATAGTTGAAATAGGAAGGGCCAAGATGGAATGAGTGTAGGTGGTGGAGCCTGCAAGGGATATATGGAAAGGGGGTGTGACTGAAAATGGAGACACTAAAACGACGGAATAGCTAGCTAAGGCCATGCCTGCCATTTAATGGTGGCAATGGAAAGGTGGGGCCATCTCAATATTTGCCACTTGGCACGTGGAGGGATGAGATGAGATCACTCGTTGGCGGTGGCGGTGAATGAATGAATTCAGTGACACACAAGACAACTATATTTATACATACATACTACATTTTAACCCTGTTAGATACTAGAACATTAGTATATCATATTAAAGTGTATCTGACATCACTTTCATATGTTCAAATAGTTATTGCATTACTGAACCGGAAGTGACAATCAATGATCAACGGTCGAGTTCAGGAGTTATATTATATATATATATATATTCAGATCCACTCTACTGGGGAAGGTGCCATGTATAATAGTACTATATAGATATGCAATGTAAATGAATGTACCATGCAGTCTTAGCCAGTGACCGTTAGTGGATATAGATATATATATACAGGATTGCATTTATTGGCCCCCATTTGCTACACTAGCTATTTGTGTCACTCATTCATTCCCCCATTCAATTTTCTGCTTGCTTCGGATTTTGGAGGCGCTTTGATTCCTTCTCCATTATTATATTGTGCTCTATGAAAGGAGTGAGAAAGAGTTTAGGTAGTGTGCCACTTGTGGAGATTATCATCAACTTAAACCCATGAAGAAGATCGATGTTACTTATAAGCATATATATATATATATATATAATTTGATGTTACATAGGTACACATAATGTATTGTTAACTGTAACAGCAATGAAACTAGTACTACAGCACCACTTTGAAATGGTGGGTGCTATCCTGATCTCACTTTGCAATTTTATTCTAGATTAGACCGACACTAATCTTATCATATATAGTATCATTGTTTCTCTTTAACTCTTTCTTGGACTAATTGAAGGTTCTAAAGTATTAGTTTATTGATTCTTTCTTTTTTTTTTAAAAAAAAAAAAGTAAAAGTATGTATGTTATGTTGACATAAATTCAAGTTGTTCAAATCCTTTCCGAATGTTTAGTCGACCAAGCAATTGGTCGACGTCACATGTTAGAAGTCTGAATATAAGAGGAAGAATAAAGGTATAAAATATCCTCCATTCAACTTGCCTAGAAGTCTGAATACAAGAGGAAGAATGATCGACCCTCCCCTCTTAACGGTGTTGTCGAATTATAGCTGTTGGAAAACATTACAATAATTACTCCTCTTAATGTTGTCTATTTATAGCCGTTATATGATCGTTGCAATATTTGTCATATATGTCTCATAAAACTAACATTGAACTGACTTTATTAAACATAGTCCACTACACAATCCTGAGCTTGGACCTAAACGAGTTTAGATCTGAGTTTGATCATTAGTACCGAGCTCGTATGAAATATCAGTTCACAAATTTTATTTCTATTTATAGTTGAATATGTATGTATGGTTAACTAATGGTAGAAATAGTTAGCTGATATATTTATTAAATAAAGAAAAACTATTTAGAAATAATAAATTAGAACTTGAAAGCAGAAAGTGGGAATCAAATCAAAATACAAACTTTTATCCGTACCAGATCCACGCTCCCTCCATCACATGAGGACCTGTACTAGTGTAGATGAGATGCTCCCCCAAATGTTAACAAAATAAGCAAAGACAAAATCCTAACCAAAACTAAACACAAATATCACCTTCAAATTTTCAAATTAATAAGGCTAACACGCTCAAAGCTAAATGGGAAGAAGGTACGAAGAAACTAACAAGTAAACAACAAAGTGAAACGCGAAAATAGCCTCTTATTATTATTATTCCCACGCTCCATGTTTTGTTCGTAATCCTCTGATCTGATCGTACGGAATCCTCTGGTTAGAAATTAGGAGGCCCAATCACGTGGCCCCTCTTTCCTTGATGCTCTCTCCCTTCTACGTTACTTCGAATCGTATTGTTCAACATAATATTATTATTTGGTTTAATTTTAAAATCATAAAATTTAGACTAAAAAGGGAGTTTTACATGATTCAGTTTTTGTCTAATTTATATATTAAATTTGATAAAGTTTAAATCATATCATATATGTAAGTGCGTACCGCCTTTCCCCTCCCAATTATAATTATGTATGTTTTGGATGTACCTCATGCCCACGCCAAAGTTATGCCTTCCTCACCCAACACAACAACTGTGTGTGTGCCATTGTCTGATTTTTCTTCTAACAATATCCATTATTGATTCCATAATTTTATTAGTATTATTATTGCTACTATAAAAGCTTATAATAATAATAATAATAATAAATATTATAAAAGCTAATTAAAAGGCGAGATGGATTGTGTCAGTTTTCTCTGCCTGCAATATCCATACATACATGCATGTATATATCCTTTTTCAAATTCCAATAAAACTGAGCTTCAGAAAATAGAGGGAAAAAAAAACAGTACAGTATCTGTATCTCTCTCTGTCAAATGGACATTAAAATTGAAAGAAATTATACTAAAAAGAAGAGACCTTTCGGCTTACTCGCTCGCTCGCATCGTTGTCCTCTTTTCAGATTTTCTTTTCTTTTTTTTCTCTTTACCTGCTTCTAGCTCCCTTCACACAAGTACTCATTTCAATCCCTTCATGCCATTTTTTCATTTTTGGTTCCCTCCCCCTCTCACGGCGTGCCAAAACGACACGATTTTCAAATGACTCTTTAATTAGGAGCAAAACGACGAGACTCATATGCTTTGCTAGCTAGCTAGCTCTGTATGTTTTTGATATCAATATCAATAGGATGATGATGTGCTGTCCCTTACCAGCGTGATTGGAGGCTCGCATTTCCATTCAAACTTGTACTACTACTATAATCCATTATACTTATAATATTTACATTTACATGTAGTACATTATTATATGAATATATGTGTACAAATTTACATACACACGTGCACTGCAGCACCGGTCATTTTGAAACCAGGGCCTAATTAATTAAGCCACCTTCTACCCGTTCCATACAACTTACAATATCAACACAATTAATCAAGTTAACAATAATAATAATACATACATACACACAAAGAGGGTAAAGTATGATAATAACAGCAAGTAAGAGATTAATATTTGCTGTACAAGACAGAATTTAACTGATGATTATTTATATAAGGATAGGGTGGTAATAAACATGTAATTTTGAACCCTTTTTTGATCTATTTTGTGCACTTTGCTTCATAGTACAACGCGTTTCCCCAATCTTTCATCGTTTACCCAAAAGAGGGAAATGCAACGCAAACCCCGAAGTCTTCAAAATAGTAAAAGAAAAGAGAAATAAAAAAAGGTAAAAATTTGTTTAGCTGATAAAAAAAATGTTAATCAAGTTGCAATTCCAATTCCAAGTATCTTTGTGATCATGACTGGGATACCGACTGAGCCAGTTTCCCGATTCTCTCCACCAGTTGCGGTGACAGCTTCTTAGGCAGTTTCCTTTCCTTCTCCGGTCGAAAATCGAATCCAAGAGCTTCAGAGACCTCTTCGGAGCTCCACCCAGCTTTTCGGAGCGAGTCCGAAAAGCGATCCGCTTTCAACAGGAGAGCATCGAGCAAAGCTTGATTATCCAACACCACCATCTCACCATCGAAGAATCCAGAAGCCGAAACCTGCACCATTTCGGATACATCCGATTCGCTCCACCCACCCGCTTTCAGAACCGACCCGATTTGCCCTATGTACTCATCCACCCAACCCGGTACGTTAGACCGCCGCGGCACCTCGAAGAACCTCTCCGGCGACGACGACGATGACGATGAAGAGTTCCTCCGCCGTCGATCCGTTGCGGCCTCCGTCCAGAACTCCACCCACCGCGGCGTCCTCCCTCCGGCTGTATCGAGGCTCCGCCGTGAGAAAGCGGTAGAGGACCCCGCGGATTTCTCGCTGACGGATCTCTGCTTCTTGAGAATCTGAGGATCGGATTCGGAGCTCCGGAACAAGCTCTCCCGCTCGAAGAAATCGGAGAGATCCAACCCGCAGCAGAAGATCCGGTTCTCATCAACGAAGAAGATAGGATTTCCGGCGAGCGAAGGATTGCAAGGAATGTAGCAATGGTTGAAGATCGGAATCAGAAGCGGTGCTCTCTTAAGCGCGTTCCTCGCGACACGAAGCGCCTTTTCCGGTTCGGCGGGTCTCAGGCCCCATGACTTGGACCAGAGCGCGTTCCTCGCGATCTGGAACGAAATCGCGGCGATCGGGAGGTCTAGGGAGGCGCGGAGATGGAGGCGGGCACCAGCGGAGCGCCAGTCAGGGAATCCCGGGCCGACGGGGAGGCCGGCGGCTAGAACGGCGCGGAGGTCCGGTGGGAAGGCGAAGCCAAACTCTGCCTCTGCGCGTGCGAACTCGGCGTCGGAGAGACCCGGTTGGACGTGAATACCTGAGTTGCGGAGATGGGTTATGACCTTGTCCACCAAGGAGGAGAATGAGATGAGGCCGTTGCGTACCGGGAGGGAGGGTGGTGATGGGCCTGATGGAACGGAGGCGGCCCGGGCCGATAGGCGACGGAGGCCTGCTACGTGGGCCGGGTTTAGACCGGTCATCCTCCGGTCGACGTCTACCATTGTATTGTAGCTGGAGAGGTAGAGTTGGTGGTTGTAGTGTTATGCGTTATGTGTGTGTGTATGGGTGATTGGTGTTGTTTTGTGTGTGATTGTTATGTGTTTTTCATGAACAAGAGAGAAAAGAAAAAGAAAGGTGAGATGAGTGTGATTGAAAAGGGAGTTGGAGACGGTAGTGGTTAGTGGGGTGCTTTTTCAACACTTGAGGCAAGGCAAGGCAGCACAGCAGGGCCAAGACTAGAGGACTTTAGCATGTTTGGAAAGCTCCCTTATTTATAGCACCAAAACAGTGGTCCCCACTTTCGATTCATTTTCTAATTATAAACAAATAAATAAATTCATTTATTAAACACTTGATGCAAGTTTAACTTACTCTTTCATTTTGTTTTATGTTACTATTTATATTTGAGTTTAACTTGTTTTCTAAGTTTTATTTACCGTATATATCGTGAGAAAGTATTTATAGTGTGTTTGTGTATTGTAGTAAATTGTGAATGGTAAACTGCTTGTGTATGATGTGATATTATTATTGTATGATAGCTGTTGAGCAACGGCTCGTTCAAGAAACAATTGTGGGTGTTTTTATGTTGGGAGGTTGCCCCTTTATCAACGGGAGTGACACATTTTTGCCACTAAACAAAAAAAGCTTCCATGCGGTGCAATTAATTTTATGTTTTTGGCAATTCCCTAGTCTTTTTTACTATTTTAATATTATATTCTATTCATGCTATGTTAACTTGTGCTTTGCTTTTTCAGTGACAACATTGAGATTTGATACTAGGATTTTTACTGTTAGCTTCTTCTTCTTCTTCTTCTTAATTGTTTATTTTAATAATATTGTTAGCTTTATCTTTGCAGCTTGGTTAATTAAACTAAACTTATGCTTTTAGATGATTAGTATGCATGACTGACTAATGTGTGGCCCACGAGCAATCATGGATTTGTTTGGCAAGGGATCTTAAAGCTAAGCACACAATCATAACGGCACATTGTTGTTGTACCTCATAACGTTAATCTCTTTTATTTCTTTCCGCCATTTCTCTCAAGAAACATGAAGAAAAAGCTACCACTCCTCTCCTATATATCCAACTAATCATTAGTCATCACCAATTACTAACTTAATAAGGAGGTGTCCCTCAATTAGAGGCCATGGTTTTATTAACCCTCCTGCAATTAATTGGCCCCCCATCCCAACATGTACCAAATTTCTAACTCCCATGCTTCTACTAATTTACTACTAGTAGTTCAAATAGTGTTATGTTCTTCCCTCATGGGGCCAATGTAGTATATATTCTGGTCTATACAACTACATGGACCAAAAATTATGATGATTATTATTGGAGCCTATAATATATAATGCACGTACTATAGTATAGTATTAGCTTAGTCAGATTCAACATCTATCTACCAACTAGAGAAAAAAAGGTGCAAGCATTATTTACCTTCACGGGATAGCTAGCAGCTAGCTAGTTTTTGGTGTGATAGTAATGTAGTACTGTTTTCTAGAGGCTCAACTATTTCAATTAAGGCATATATGGGTGAGGAGTTACCATCACCCACCTAGCTTCTTTATTAATGTGATGGTTCACTACCCTTACAAGTAAGCTAATAAGTAACAATATAATGCATTTGGGAAATTGGAGGTTGGAGAGTAGTAAGTAGTAACCTCACAGTCACAGACTCTATACAGGTGACAGGGGATGCATGGGATTGGTGCAGTCACGTGGCCCTACTTCTTTTATCTTCAAACTTTCCTAATAAATGATGCCACTTGGTTGATAAAAACACAACAACGACCCTTTCTTAGTTCGATCTAGAAAAAAAAAATTAATAATAAGAATATATTGAGAAGTAATGTTTGTATAATATTTTTCTAGATATGATGAATAAAGTAGTTATTAATATGGAGATGGAGAAAAATCATTCTAATAACCTAACTTTTAGTATATATTGTTTGAATTACAAGATAAAAGAAGATTAAAAAATCAATTCTAATGTAATTAATTACATTTAGGATCGATTTGCTTTGTTGTTTATACATCATTGTTTGTAAAAGCTCTTAATTGAATTAAATCCTTTTATTCATATACTCTAAAACATCACTTTCATAATTGAAGAAGTATAAACACTAATATTTGTTATTATATATGGTGTATCAAAGTATAGTATACGCTTACATACAGTCGTTATCAATGAATGTTTAATATCTGTGATTACTTTTGGACTACATTGTCAAACAGACTTGCCAAGAATTTGACGGTAACGGACAGAGGCTAGTCCAAGCAGTAGTACACAAAAGTAATGGGAATCCTATAAATTTGCTTTCACAAATTGAAGGAGCATTATTATTATTATTTCTTATTTTACCACCGTCTTTATATAATGAGTTTTGCTAGGGGAATAATATTATATCAATTAAAACAGTCAAAAATAAAATTTTGGGCTTAAATCACTAAGTCCATTAAGAATAATACATATAATTAAGGATGCTATTTAGACTAAAAGTGTTAAAATGAGCTTTGTTGGCTGTTTTGACTGAAAAATTATTGTTACCAATAATTTGTGGTATATATATATATCCATAAGCTAAGAAAGAAAGAAAGAAAGCCGGCATTTGATATTTTCTTTTTGTTAACGTCTCTTTGCATAGCATAGCATTGGATGCATTCACATGGTGGCATCGATGATTGCCGACCCAGGTGTTCATTTTGGCTAATCCACTACCACCGTTAAATTTATATACTTATATCATATGTACTACTAGTATTTAATTGTTTGATTTAAGGGAGCAGCATCAACCGTCGATTTGACATTCAAGTCACAATAATTAATTCAAGGACCGACCCTCTCATGGTCAAACTTGGATCGGTGCCAAAATAATACTATCAACTGAGAAATTATATATACGGTGCATTAATTAAGGTGATGAAGAAAATATATTTGCCTTTTGCGCATGGAAAAATTAGTAATATTAGTTATTATACTCATAATTTATAAACTAAAATTTCAATCTCACGTCCTAGCAATCATATATTAGATAGCAGAATAAATAATACTCATAGACGACAGAGATTAGTTTATATGAGTAATACTATATGTACATCATTAAATCAGTCACTATCAACTAATATGTGTAATAATCTAACATTTTGAAACTAGTAATTCAACTTTCATTATTATTATATATTAATCGTCCAACATTTTTAAAAGTTGAATTATTAGGTTAAAAATGTTTTATTATTACACATAATGGTTAATAATGACTGATTTTATGACGTACACAAATCATTTCTTAGTTTCTATACACTAATAATGTCAAATTATTTAACATTGTCAAGCTAATAAAAATTTAGGAGGATATCAAATCATAATAAATAATTATTATAATAGGTGATTGTAGTGACAATTTATCATTTTTGTAAATTTCTATTGACTAATAATTTAAAATAATTTTATATTGTGTATAAAACTTAAATTCTATAAAAATATTATTTTATAAAAAGAGTAGAGGAGCGGAAGCGTGGGTTAATATTAAAGCCCTTGCACATGGTGCATCCTACTGTTTCAGTTGTCCTTAAAACTTAATCACAAAATTATATTGAAGAGTGAATAGCCTTGTACTTAATTAATTAATGTGCGTACAATGCAATTCATAATTTATTTGTGAAGAATTGTAACAAATACTAGTAGTTATTTAGATTGATTAATACTACAAGATTGTCAAATTGCACACTAACGGTCACTTTCTGACCATAAGCACGTGATCCAAATTGCATCATGTATATTACTTACTCCACTATTTTACTTCTTCTATTAGCTACTGTATAAATATATTAGCCATTAAAAACATTGGCGCAAATAGCGGGGGAATTTAAAACTCGTCTGCCATGTGGAAGTTGCCGTAAAAAAATATCTTGACCCATTTTCATGAAAGGAATAAAATAGGTTTTAATATTTTCCCATGATTCTTAATTATTTGGTTTGTTTGGTAATTAAAGATGAAATTGGGTCAAGTCAACCCCCCTGTGTTGTATAGTGTATACTACACATACTGCGTGGTTTTTCTCAACAGTTAAAATGAAAGAGGATATGCATATGCAATTACTCAATCAATCAATCAGCATATTATATAATATAAACTAAATTAACCAAATTAAAGCCCCACCCCTGCAAATTAAATGAATTAAAAATAATGTAATTTACTTGATTAAGTAAAGAAGGGAGTTGGAACCCGTCTTAGTTTGGAAGCAACTTCAACGCCACTCATTCCCCTCTCCTCACTCACTCTTCCAATGTGAAAGAATCTGACTGACTTTGTTGGACTTTTGGGGTGTTTCCATGGCCCATTTTTCGCACTTGCTTTTTGAAGAAAAGTTCTCTCCTTTCAGCAACCACAGTTCCTCTTGTCATTCTTTTCTCATTCTGCTTCCTTTTCTTTATAGGAGCCTAACAAGACTAGCTTTCATCCACTTCACCATATATTTTAATCTCTCTTTTCTATTTTGTATGATCCACTGACATCCAAAGTTTATTGAATTTCAACTAATTAGGACATTAAAATTGTTTAGTTCAGTTAACATTAGACTTGAAAATCTGCCTATTAAGATAATCACAAGTTGACATGGGTGTGAATGTATTAACAGGCGAAAATATTAGTTGAACAATTATTATCTCAATTTTTCATATCAATGAATACTTTATCCATCACTCAAAATTATACGCGATCTTACTTGAATGGGGTATGCAGAAATAATAGTTGAGATGTTCGTTGACATAAAAATATAAAAAAGTAGTTTAAATAATTTTTTTTTCAATAATTTAGTTCAAATAAGATAATTCATGCATTAATAATATAATTGACCTAACTGGTGTTGATTTGAGGATGAGGAAACATGTTTAATTTTCAACAGATATTGAATTAAATAATGAGGTTCTTCCAATGAGAGAAATTTGTGGGGTTAGGCTATGTGGAGAAGTGAGCTGGGTTGTCCTTGACCAACAAGCTATGAAATGCATGGTCATTAATTTTTAATTTGAACAAATTAAAAGTACCGTAGCTACAAAGGTTTTGGATTATATCTGATCGGATCGAATCAAGAGGGTTTTTGAGGAAGGCATCGACCAACAAGCATAGTCACTGACCTTATCGTAAGCTACAAAAGAAGAAATGTTCAAGTAAAGTTCAACAATAATCTACTGGTTGTCTCAATGTGGAACCAATTGGGGATTCTCCATAACTTGTTGTGGGAAAAAGATGATAAATCTCTATTGTCCTTATACATGGACTTAGTAGGCATTGTGGTGGTCCATATCAAACAACAAAATCAACTAAATTGATCACTTACAAAATGCAGATTGGAGGAGCTGTATGGTCTTACTCGTTATGTTGTCTTTTTTAATTCGCTTTTTAATTATTCTTGTAGAAGAAAATGACAGTTATTATTGGATGATGCTAAATGAACAATACAAAACCAGCCCAACCAGCCAATAAATGAGATTTTGGACCATAATTACTCAGCCCATTACAATCTCAATGATTGTTTGGGCCAAAATCAATGCCAAAATAGGCTCATTGGCTGTATGGGCTGGTTTTTAATTGTCCACTTAGTATTATTGGTTATTATTAGAAGGATTTTATCCGATATCAATCATTCAACTCACTCTAGTAAAATTCCAAATTTTATGTTTGTTCGGCTCTCATTTTCCATACATAGTAGTATGGTGTACATGATGTAACCACATGCAAAATTTGGTCACTTGCTGATTAACGGAACCGTAACATCTAAACCACATTGCAGGGTCGGGAGAATTTGAGACATTATTAACTAATATATGGTACAATTATAAAGCGAATTGAATTAATAGGACTAATTGTTCTTTTTGTGTGTGTACTTTTGTTTACCATTACATTGACAAATAAAGCAGCAACGAGCGTGGATACAATAAATAAATTATTTAAAAGAGTGGGACTCTGATATGATATGCTCATGTGGTCCGATCCGAACAGGGGAACTTTTTAGTTTTAGGTACAGCAACATTATTATTAGAGTTTAATTAGAATCTTAATTAATTAAGAGTTGCACTTGCTAAGGTAAATTAAATTCTGAAATGATATATCATATATGCTAACTAATGGTAGGTCTTAAATCAGAATTAGTAGAGCATCTGAACCTGGTTTGGTAGTGGTAGGTCACAATCACAAAGATTATATCATTTTTCTAATATTATGCTGAGCTCTGTACGATATTGTCTTCTTACAGATTAGTATATTACAATAACAATAATAACAATAGGAACGCGCTCTGTACAGAATTGAATTACATTATTGGTGTGGTTGAAGAAGAGCTAGTTAAAAGACCTGTCATTTTCAAAATATTCTAAGAATATCTTTTTGAAAATTCCAATTCCTTCCAGCAAAAAGGATGATGGGCTTGCATATCTTGTCATTGGATAAGTTGATAGGAGAATACTTTAAAATTAATATGAAAAAGATATAAACTTTTTTAGATATGTTTATTTGTCTGAAAAAATATCTAAAGCTAAAAGCAATAGATTAATTAGCGGGTAATTACTGTAATTAATTAATCAAAATGATCAAGGTGTGAAAATAGACTACTATATATTCACCTCTCGGGTAATTCTCATGTCCAAAAAAAATGACGACAGGATGATGTGAAAGTGCGATAAAGTTAATTAGAAACAAAGGCATGTATACAAAACACATAATTGAGGTGTCACAAATCTCTCTTTATCCCAAAAATAATAATAGTAATAATATAAAGCATAAGGATATCCTAATTTACATATATAGTATTAGCTAGTTATATACTTATACAATAATGTTTAATGTACAATAAAAATACGTCCAACTTGTATCCAACATGTGTTATTCATGTTACAGGATGTGTGTTATACGTATATGTGGTATACACATAGCACACATCCTGTAACATGAATAATACACATTTGATACAAGTTGGACGTATTTCTGATGTACGTTAAGTATACTTATATGATACATATTTATTAGAACAAGCATGTGAAAATTCGTGATATCTATATCAAGTGTGAGTGCATGCCTAGAAGAATAAATTATATGTAGGGTAAGGACCTTTACCTACTTTTAAGTATTATTACTGATTAACAATATATATATGATTATACATTAATTGGTACATAAGAAATACATTATTAATTAAGCTGCCCAAGAAAAGATATGTCACGCCATGTGCTTTACTTATATATAACTTCGAACGTAGCTTATTATGTCAAGTGGGTCAAGCTAAGCTAATTAAGAATCTTCCAAAAAAATGTTAAAAGAAGTCTTTCAGCTGCATATATATATATATATATATATATAATAAGTGAATAATTGTGATTACCTACAAACCAATAAAAAAGGCTTAATCATTTCAAGTGCCGGAAAGGAAAGGAAAAAGTACAAAAATTGTATCAAAATTTTTATATCAATTTTTTTAAATTTCATTCTCAATTTAAGTAAGATATTTGGTACTTTATTATGTTCAAACAAGTCATTTAACGGTAAAAGTGTATGGATGCTAATTAAAAATATATACATATATTATTACTCAATCTAAGAAATACAAATAGTTTGATGTATAAATTTTAAAATCGATTTTTTCTTCAATATCCTTTCCTAAAGTACTCAACAATTAATGATAGTTGACTAGATGAAATTGAAAAACTTATTAGTGAGATATATGATTAATTTATAAGTTATAACCGCAAGTAGTAATGTTTGTTGTACATTGAAAATACATCCAACAAGTATCTAACGTATGTTATATGTCATAATAATGTGTATTATACGTAATGTGTTATACTTATAGCACATATTACGTATGACATATAGCACAATTAGATATTCGATGGATGAATTTTTGATCTACAACAAGTATTACTGTAACCCCAAATAGCTAAAAAATATTGATATATTTGAGTATTATATGATAAAAAAATCCCCAAATAATTATACACTAATAATTATATAAGTACAAATTCTACAAATTATGACATTATAAAATTATACTTGACTCGCACATTAACTATATATCTTAAAAGTTTTTTTTAAAAAAAGTACTTGGTTAATTAATTATCAACATAAAATTTAATTATCTTAAAAAAACAAAATTTTTACATTAACCATACCAATGGGGTTTTTATAGTAAGACTTTCTCCCAATCCAAGAAAAACGTAATAAGCTAGCTACATATATTATATATATAGCTATCTAGCGTGAGAGTTAGGGAGTTAGATCTTAGATGTTGCCTACTAATAACACATTTGCTGATGCTATACTAGCTTCTCTAATAATATCAAATCATATAGTTTGTAGATAGATAGATATATATATATTATAATATATGAGTTTTAAATAAGAATATTAGTGACCCCTCGTGTGGTACTAAAGATATTATTATTATATATTCCAAATTATATAATAAAAAAATACTTTATAGTGGATTAAAAAATAAAGTGGTGGTGGGGAGGGTATCAAGTAAAGGTGAGACTGAGAGAATAGAAGATGAAAAAAAGGCTATGCAATAGAATAGATATAGAGATCGTGATCGATCGATGAGGCCTCACACATACAGGGTCACTTTCACAAAGGGGATAATGGAAGAGAAGACGCGTGCGGTGTGAAAAAGATGGAAGAATAAAGTGAAGTTTTAGACTTGAGCTACCTAGCTACTCATATAGCCTATATATGTGGCTTTATAACTTCAGATAGATAGATAGATAGATGCTAGCTAGAAATAATTAAAATCCCGTGTGGTTCAAGAAATGCTCAAATTGATGCTAAACTTAGGACAAAGATTAAAAAAGGAGCTAGGGTGTGTCACGGAAAGAAGCATGTGTGTGTAGATAGCCATAGAGCAATTTGAAAGCCCCAAATTATATACATACATATAGCTTTCGGTAATTCATTAGTATTTCCATGATTATATGAATATGTTAAGAGTTCTTTTTTTGTTCTTTCTTGGCCTACAATACAACTATTCACGGTAGAGGTAGAATGGAATCTATTTACTTGATGATTCATGACATCTCATCTTTTTTTTTCTTTTATGCTGCAAATTTGATGGCCTCAAATTGAGGTCTCTAGGGTCCACACGAGAAAGAGGAGGTGGATTGTGTCATTGTGTGTGTCAGTGTGGAAGGTGAAAATTTTAAGTTCCTTGCCTAATTCAAACAAGCTAGTGTTGTAAGAAAAAGTTGCTTGTGTGTGTGCGCCTCTCTCTCTCTCTCTATAACTGTCATTGATCTCAGACTGTGACTCCGTCCTAATCATAGCTGAATCCCAAAATGGAATGGGATAGCTAAAAATACTAGTAATATCTTTAGTTTACCATGCAAGATTACTTTAATTTCCCCCTTAGACTAGTAGAGAGTAGAGACATGAAATCAAGTAAAGATGTCTAATATATATATCTCTGTTTTGTGACTAATTTTGTCACTTCTGGTGCTTCTTTACCCTCTTGTTAATTAATGTTTTTCCTTTGGTAATTCTAAAATTCCAATTCAATATTATTATCGAGCAAGCAAGAAAATTGCGTGCCCTTTTTGCTTGGATATGTAGTGGACTTTGACATAAAGCTAGCATGCACCCACTTCTTTCATGTTCAATTGGAAAAGGGAAAAGGACAAATAACTTAGGCACTTATTATTATTTGGTGCAAATTAAAACACTTGTAATCATCCCTAATTTGATATATTCCTAGGTTCTAGTCAAGTCAGTGATCTAATTATTTATTTCAATTAATCACTAATACTATATATGTAATGCTAGTAAAGAATGTTCAAGACCCCAAGCAAGCAAGCAATTAAAGAGAGTAAAGATAATTGGTAAGGTGAAGCGTAGCAGTAGTAATCAGAAAATTGAAGGCCGAAATCAGAAAATTGCAGATACGCCATACCATACATACACTCATCACTATGTATATATATATATATTAAGGCATTATTAAGGTTGCTGATCCCATTCCGTTGATTTGACGGCATGCAGTGGCCACAGAAAAAGGCTGCATCATGGAAACCTCATGACTTGAGCTTCCTTTTTTTTTCTTTTCTTTTATTATTTCCATTATTATTATTTATGAACAGCCTGATCCATCCATCCACCCCTATTCCCTACCTAACTACACAAGATAGCAGAACAGTGTTGAATGAAATCTTGGTTGCATTTATTAAGGTAATGTGAGAAAGTGGATAATATGAATCATAGGAATATGAATATGAGTTTCATTATTGAATAATCCTGATTGGGTGGGCGGCGGGGTCAACCGCTAAATACGGATGGGTCTTCAGTCTTCAGTCTTCACGTACGTTCTCATATCACTCACTCACTCACTCACTCTGATAACTTGATCCCACTGAATTCCTGCACTTCTGCTCTCACCTCATGCATCATCCACGAAACCATTAATAAGACTTTTCAGATGCAATCACCTCCTTTATTTATTGTTTAAAATCTTTAGGAATTTTAACATATTCTTTAGCCTCAAAGCATTTTATTATTTGGAATATAATTGTTAGAAGGAGAACCCTCTTGATCACAATAATACTGCTCGCTCCATTTTAAAATATAGGTTAATTTTACTTTTCACACATATAAAAAAGATGACGATTGATTTGTATTAATATTTTAAAAATTAAAGTGAATGATATAATATTCCTGTTAATGTTTTTTAATTTACGGAACATTGAAAATAGTAATTGAAATTGATATAGAATAAAATAGACAAAAATAAAATAAAACTGCATTGGAAATTGAAAAGTGACTTATTTGAAAGAATGATGTTACATGAACACTACAAAATTAATTACTATCAACCACTATATGTCTTATATTTTATCCATATTTACGGAAGAAATTAAAAAGAAAAATCACAACTTGATAGGAAAAAATATAGACTATACACTTTAAAATTAGAGATTACTCATTTTTTATACAATATAAAATTGAAATTATATACTTTAAAATATTATATAGTATGATTTTTTTCAAGAAGTATAAAACTAAAGACTATAGTATTTGAAATATTGATTTTTTAAGATTTAGTATACAAAGCAGGAATTGAATTTTATATACTTTAAAATGCAGGATTACACTATTTTTTTAGATATATTACAAAAAAAAAGACTATACTCTTTGCAATTAGAGATTACTAAATTTTATACAATATAAAATTGAAGACAATATACTTTAAAATTTGATATAATATAACTTTTTAAAGGAGTAGAAAGTTAAAGACTAGTCTTTGAAATATTAAATTTTAAGGATTGTTTACATAAACTAGAAATTGAAAGCTATATAGTTTAAAATGTTAGGTTACACTATTTTTTTAGATATATTATAAAAATTAAGACTATACACTTTAAAATTAGAGATTACTCGTTATTTAGAAAATGTAAAATTCAAGCCTATGTAGTTTAAAATATTATATAGAATAATTTTTTCAAAGAGTATAAAGCTAAAGACTATAGTTTTTGAAATATTATATTTTTTGGATTTTTTTTTTGCATAAAATAAAAATTGAAGGCTATATATTTTAAAATATGAGACTATATTATTTGTTTAGTTAAATTATAAAAATAAAGACTAAACACTTTACAATTAGAGATTATTCTTTTATAAAACAAAATTGAAGACTACATATTTTAAAATATAATATAGTATAATTTTTTTCAAAGAGTATAAAGCTAAAGACTATAGTCTTTGAAATAATAAATTTTAAGAATTTTTTACATATAGTATAAATTGAAGGGTATATACTTTAAAATGTAAGATTAGACTATTTTTTAGATACATTACAAAAATAAAAAGTACATACACTTTGAAATTATAGATTTCTCTTTTCATATACAATAAAAAAATTGAAACTTTGAAATAAAATATAGCATAAAACTAAATCCTATAGTCTTTGAAATATTAATACTTTAGGCTTTAGTATATAAATTAGAAATTGAAAGCTATAAAATTTAAAATATGAAATTAAACTCTTTTTTTCACACATTACAAAAATAAAGAGTATACACTTTACAATTACACTTTACAATTAGAGATTACTTTTTTTCTTTACAATAAAAAATTGAACACTATTTACTTTAAAATATAATATAATATAATTTTTTAAATATATATAAAGATAAAGACCATAGTCTTTAAATTTGATTTTTAGGAATTAGTACATAAAAATAGAAGTTAAAAGTTATATAAATTAAAATTTGAGATTATATTATTTTTTAACCTTATAAAAATGAAGACTATACACTTTGCAATTATATCTGAACATAGCAGCACCCGTTTGGTCATCATTCAGGATTTGTTGCAGCTCCAAAGCAGGGGAGTTCCATAATCGTAACTCATTAGTGCCTTTCATCCCTTCATTAGTGACAAAGAAAATTGATAATGAACTGATCTTCGAGGGTTAGAAAACGCAGTACGCTTGTTCCTGCTTCCTACTACATTTTTCGTAAGTTTGATATGAACCCAAAACTTTCGATTTCATAAGCTTGACCCCAAAACAACTACAAGCTTTCTCTTCTTCGAACAAAAAACACAAAAAGCTTTCCCTTCTCTACCTACGGAGGTGGCCCATCCCATTGAAATCATGCATTTGGCAGTGAAGGTGAAGAAAAATATTAGTATATTTACACACTGTCAAATTCATAATAAAACACATTTGTGATGAATAATATCTCTAATTTTAGGCAATTCATATAGTAAATATACACCAAAGCATAAAATCCATCATGAACCCAAACATAACTCTACTTGCTTGGTCTTCGGTGGTACGCCAATTATCATTCATTGGTTCAACAAAGAGCTTCAAATTTGAATGCGCTAGCATTAGCTCTTGCCTCTCAGCCATCATAATCTGAAGATGATGAACTGAAGGTACCAGAGTTAACCCAAGTTCCCGATTTTAATTTCAAGTAATTAACCGAGACTTTCATAGATCGAGAAAAAGTTGTGCCTAATACGACTTTGGAGACCAGAAAAGGTAAAAGAACTCAAAATTCATAAATACGTCTAAATGTACATAGCAACTGGCAAAGAGACAACTTTAGAAATATTGCCTACCGCAACCACAAGACAACTCAAACAAGCACATCGGCAAACATTGCAAGCAGTATATTCAATATATGCTATCGCACACAAATGTTCCCCCACTATTTCTACATGCATCCTCCATCAGTGCCTCGACCGGTTTCTTGTCCTGACAAGTCAACTTTGTGAATCAGTCTTCCGCGACTGAGAAGATGGGGTGTGCTATATATTTTAACAATAGGGCAGATCAAACAAGTACCTGGGTGAGCGAGAGTAGGAAGGAGAGCGAGTACGATTGCGGGGACGTGAACGCGAACGGGAGCGAGAGCGAGAGTGGCCACGAGAAGGGGTGCGAGAACGAGACCGGGAACGGGAGCGAGAACTAGAATAATATCTTCTTGAACCCTTGCTCCTACTTGGACTTCTACTACGCCTGTATCTCCTACAGTTAATCAAATAATAGCATTATTTCACACGAGGGTAAAAGAAAAGCAAGACTCTATTTGCTAAAATAACTGATTTTACTAATTGGTCTATCATTTACAGTGTTGTGCTAAAGTTAGAGTTACAACAATTACAAAGAATGCTGGAGCACTGCATTTAAATCAGAGGATACAATTTCTTATCAAGTAAACCCATTAAGTGCACAGCATCTAACATGAGCGAAGAATGATGAACTACCTTGGAGGAGAACGGCTATAGCTCCTGCTGCGGCGTCTGTATCGACTCAGTCGACTTGTTTCAGCAAGCTTTTCCTGCCTCTGTCGCTCCTGCTCCCTTTTCTTAGCAAGTTCAGCAGCAGTATCCTTTTTTACTGCACATGCAAAAACAATTACAAACATAAAAATCAGGAACTGATATAGATTGCACATAAAAACTTGCAGACTCCCTTCTGAAAAGGACCAGTATAATGCAAATGAAAAGCAATACACCATATTAAGATATCTTCAACTTGTAAATAAAATAAGATATTCAAACAGCCTTACTTTGTTTATTCAGTTGCCTGTTCATGATCCTTTTAAGCCTTTCTTGTGGAGTTTCTTTCTTCTCTCCTTGTTGATGTTTTAAGGGTCCTCCAGAACCACTTGCCTTTAACTTTGATAATGCTGAAGATGTGCTGAGGAAGAGAGAACAGAAGAAGCAATTAAATATAAATAAAAAGATACAACTCAGTTGAGAGAGAGAGATGGGGGGACATACCCCACCGATGGCTTAGGGACCTTAGCACCCTTATCCTTTTCAATAGATACACCAGAAGCAGGATCGACATGCAACGCCTCAAGTATGAAACCAGATGATGACCTGCAAGACAGTATAAGTATCAGGTAAACCAATTGCAATATTTCCAGGCAACTCACAGGTAGTCATGCAAAATTCATTTCAGGGAACAATGAGCTACAAATAGGAAGCCTCCTCCCTCCTCCTGTTGGCAGTCAACCCTGAAAATCCTAGTCCTGATCTATTCTAAACCATAAAAAAATTGCCTCAAGCAACAATATGGGAGTAATGCTGCAGCAGAGAAAAGACTGTCCAATCTATCTTGGCAAGAATTAAAGGTCCAGTGCTCCGACCGGTTTAACATATCAACTTGAGATGGTGGAGATCGTGGTGGAGAAAATCCTTCGCGCCTGGGTTCATCTGCTTCTCCAGAGCCCCCAAATTCAGTAATGTATTCTATTTTAGGAGTCCTTGGTTTGCTTCGGTGAATATCATCAGAATGGCTGACACGAGAATAACGCCTTGAGTATGATGGAGAGTAGGACCGTGATCTAGACCTTGACCTGTAAATGAGACAAGGATAACATTGCCTGATAAAATTTCCTTGGCAACTGTGTAATATGGAAAATGAATGTAAATAACATCATCCGGAAAGACCTATAAAAGAAGGGCTATACCTTCTAGAACGAGAATATGCTTCGTATGTAGGACTTTGTCTTGATTCCCTGCACGAATACAATGAATGCTTCATTCAGACAAGGTATAAAAGTGTAACAATTGACCCCATTAGTCAGTAGGAGCACGGCATCATATTTTCTTTGCTTATTCTGGAAACCATAAATATCAATATTGTCTACCGGTAAGGATCATGATGTGGCAGACGAGTTCCAGATATCCGCATAGCTTCTCTCTCTCTCTCCCGTTCAATCTGAGACACCTTCCTTCTCTCCTTACGACTCAGTTTCCTCTACAAAATTCATAACATGTCATTCAAAAATATCTATTCAGTCATCTTGAAACAACAGCAAAATATTATTCCATTCATACAATGAACATTTTCACTTACAATTGCAGGATCGCCTTTGATGACCTCTTTTTGCCTTTTTTCTTCTTCCTTTGCTTTCCTATCCATGTAAACAAGCCAACCATACCTTTTAACCCCATATTCTTTAGCTATTATTTCCATTCCTTCATCATTGCTATCATCACTGTTAAAATCCTCATCATCCTCGTCATCTTCATCATCCTCATTATCATCATCGTCTTCTGAAATTTGGGATTCATCCTTTCCATTCCCTTCATAAGAAAACCCCACCTGTGAGTAAGATCCCTTGCTTGCAGCAGGCTGAGATGAATTAGATCTACAAGTTTCCATGAAAATACAAAAAATAAGATCAGCTGGCATGACATATAACAATAGCATTACATATAATGTTGCAGATAATAATTGTTATTTGTCAGTAATTCAAGAAAAATGCTGCACAAACTATTTCCTAAATAATATGTTCAAACTAATCTTCCAAAAACCAATTGAATCTTTGTAAACAATAGCTTTTAGTTTTCATGTTTGCAAACAATTTCCATGACATATGCCAATACCTTGAAGCTTCTCTTAGATATAGCATTAAATGAGTAACTAACATGTTAAATAGGGGGGAAAAAACTCTCAGCTGACCTGTCTGATACAAATGGAGCAGCAGCTTTGGCCTCCATCTCTTGATTTACATGTTGCAAAGCCTCCTCATCAGAAACTGTTAACATTAAAACCTAGTCTGTAAATTTGATTACATAGTAATCCCTAGATGCCAGATTGCCATCAAATCTAAACAACCTTTTGTCTTGTTTAACTTTATCATGAATAAATAACATTGAAGAAAAAGAAATGACGCAGAAAACAAGAAAAATCAAACTATCAGAGGTTACGGAATCAAACACGTCGTCGTGAAATAAAAAAGTACCGACATCCTCTACGCCGATGCTTTATTAAATCCCGATAACGCTCAAAATTAACAAACTCTTCTAGTTCTTCTTCTTCCTCAGACTTTTCCTGAACACGCCTATGTCCAGTTTCCCGGATGAAATCAAGGAGTGCACGCCCATCGAATCTATGAGGACATGGGACTGGCAGTCAATTCCACGAAATAAATCAAACAAATCTAAAAGCACTTGCTAGTTAAAATTCCCAATCCAACAAGGATAGTAGAAAATGTGTGCACCTGTCAATCAAAACATCCTGTTTCCCATTCCAAGGTATCCTGAAACAAAAATGAATCATCCAACATCAAGGTACAATGGTACATGCCCAACCAAAAGCAAATGTAGTGAATATAAGTGACAGACAAACATGAGCAGGGGTGTTCGTTAATACTTGTTTTTACATTAAAAAAAAAAATCAATTCTTATCCTTTTGTGACTGTTTAGGTAAGATTCCGAAAAATGACGAGTCAGATAATAATCAATTGCCTTTTACGAGATCCACATTGGAGCCACTTATAAAATAATTAATTTTGGAAAAATCAATTCTAATTAACATCTCAAACTCACTTTCTTAAAACGTTTATCCAAATGCACCCAATATATTTTATACAACAACGAATCAAGGCTTTCTCACACCAGGCAGAATGAGTTACATGGATCAAATGACATCACTACATCCTATCATAAACCATGTAGTAGACAAAAAACCATTCAAATTGAAATCCTTTTTAATGGTTTCGCCTACAAAAACTTCCTTGATCACCTCATCCACTGCGTATTGGGTTACCTTCTAAGTGGGCTAACTTTTCATCAACAAACAAACACGAATGGGTAAACCTTATCATCACTGGACCGGACACACGCATGTTGATCAACAAATCATACCCTGGACCCTCAATTGTAAAGCAAGCACTGAATCATAATCTCCAGCAAATTAAACACAAAATCCTTTAGCATAAATAGAACAATATCAATGCACTTTGCACGACCACTGAAACTGCATACCAACAATCAGAACTCCAAACTAATTAACCCATTCCTTCTCCCGTGATCAACAAATCCAGCAAATAGATATGGATACAATTATACAAACAACTTTATAAATTAAAAATCAAATGAAAACCCTAACAGATAGCAGATAATCACAAAAATCAACGAATCCATCAGCATTCGGCTACAGAATTTTGATTTATTAAAATTTAGTTTAAGATTAATGAATTGGATGAAACCAAATGCACAGAATTGAGGTTGAAATGTGAGGGTGGAGGAAAAAGAAAAAACTAACAGGCCCTGCTGATCCTGTGTGGCTTGATAAAGAGCGTCGTCGCGATAGGTTCGGCAACGAACTCCAACGAGCTGAATTGATTGCTGAGGATCACCGCGCCTCTTCGCAAGGTACACGGCACGCCTCTGCGCTCTCTTTCGAGCAGCGTCCATCATGTCGTGCACCTTCTTCTCCGACCTCCGAGCCTCGTGCCACATCTTCTCCTTCTCTCTTTCGAGCGATCACGCACCAATTACAGCGAAAAAAACAAAATCAAAAAAGAAAAGATTGGAATCTGCAAACCCTAATTTTTTGGTTGATTCTTCAGACCCAATGAATTTTGTTTGTTCGCGATGAATCGTCCTCGATGTAAGAAATGTCACTGCTACTGCCACATGCTTCTTTACCACTTCCTCTTCCCCCACCTTCTACGTGGCGCTTCTTTCTTCAGCGCCAACTCACTGGTGGGCTCGTAGATAAGGCCCAATTATTTTATTGTAGGCCCAAATTGTTAGTTGGATTTTTGTTTTCATTTCGTTGAAGTTCGTATTATAGTAAAATATCTATCTAAGGTCCAATCCATTATGATGAGAAAGATATCTTTTATCGGTTTTTTCTTTTTCGTTCGTTTTTGTGGTTTAACGAGGAGGGAGATGAATACATTTTTGTCACCTTGATTTTGGTACCCAGAAATTAGCAAGTTCATTATATAATATTACATATTATCATTATCACAAATATTACGTGTACAATAAAAATTGTATAATATTTGTACAACAATTATATTCATCATTGAATTATATTATAAATTTAAAAATTAATGCAATCCAACGATTAATATGATCGTTATACAAATATTATACAATTTTAATTGTACATGTAGTATTCCTAAGTTATTATCATAAGAATGTGATACACATAATGTATCTAATGCTAGAAGTATATCCTTCCAATTACATGTGATCACGGTATTCTTGTATCTGTCTCGATCAAAAAATAGACTAATCTCAGTTTTCCTGTCATCATGATCAAACTTAAATACGTTTTCCAGAATCCCATTGTCAAACACGGCTTCCAAGAATATACTACTTATTATTAGTATATCCATGAGAAAAGTCTATTTTTTTATGTTTAAGGCTTGTTTTATTTTTGGTAAGTACATATTTTTTGGTAAGCGTTTAAGGCTTGTTTGTTATAAGTATAATATTTTATTAGGACTTTGAAATTGAATAACCCTCTCATTTCCATGTATATTACAGAATAATTTAAAAAAAAACTCCGTATACGTATATTCAATGCATAATTGATGATATGTAATTACGAGTACGTACAATATAAGTATTATTGGTCCATGGACGACGCAGATTGAAAAATGATGCGGCCAGAACGATAGTCTAATGTAAAAAGGCAATACTGTATTGGAATTTAAATTATTGGTTTCGAAAACGAATTGGGCGACCCATTCAACATATAGTTTCCAGAACAAATAAAATGACGAACCACAAATTATATTTTCCAGCAACCATAAGGCAAATGACCATTATTATAATATTAATCCCTTCAATTGTTTGTTGGCATTATAATAATCATGGGTTGCTTTGCCCACATAAGCAAACCCTTTTTCTTGCTTTCGTTGACAACTTGAATGTAAAATTTAATAATAATAATATACTAATTAAATTAGTAGTGGCACCTGGCCCTATATCATGTAGCGCGGTTTAGAAATTAGAACAAGATAGGCGTTGCTTACGCGTAATTCCAATAACTGTTTAAAATTTAGGCTACTTGATTGATAAGCTTTTAATTGCACCTCCAGATTTGAATAGGTTTTGCATAATTAACTTGGTACTATATATATTAAGCCCAATGTTTTTGGCATGGCATCTATGGGGCATATCCGTACGCATATGCTAAATTAATCATCAGTACTATAACAAAAAGATGGGGGCACGTAGGTCCAAATCGATATGATTTTCAAGTGCCTCCATCATTTTGTGATGTGTCTCGTAACCTACCACGAAACTAAACTCTGCTTCGTAACATTATTTCTATTCTTCTAATTATATGTCATATACATTATATTATATTATATTGAGGAGGGAAATACTTGGGGCACAACAAAAAATCAGCCAAAACAGTCAACAAATTATGCACAACATATATAATATAAAATACACAATGTATATCACATGCAATGCACAACATATTTCACCTATTGTGCACAACATATATCACATGTTGTAACATCATATTTATTTATAACATGTGATATATGTTGTGCACATCATGTAATATATGGCGTGCACAATATGTAATATTCGTTGTGCAATTTATATTGTACATGTGGTGCATAATTTGTTGGCTGTGTTAGCTGGTTTTTTGTTGTGCCCCTAGCAATACTCTATTGAGAAATGTTATGTACCATTAAAATTGTACAATAATCATATTTATTGTTGGATTTATTTAGTTAGTAAATTCATATTATAATCTAACGGAAGGCATAATTATTATATGAGTATTATATAATTTATTTTTAGCAGGGCAATTGTTAAGAATACTTAAAATAGTAACTTTAGAAAAAATTTAAAATATAATGGTAGGTCAAATGCATGTTTTCAAGATGAATGTTTCCATTTTTAGTTTCTTAACAAGTGCCCTTAGGACACTTGTTAGCAAAACCCTTATTTTTATTATACACATAACATTAGTATATTGCGATTAAATGTGTTTAATTTTGGGATTTTATTATACACATAACATTAGACATTTTATTAGACATTTTATTTTAGCAAAACCCTTATTTTTATTATACACATAACATTATACATTTTATCTCAAAACGGGTGTAAAATTTAACACTGTGAGACCTAATTGAAAGTATTAATTAGCTCTTTTTAATTGTGGAATTTTATATTTTTTGGGTTCATATATATGAGCATGTACAAAAACATGGCTCGTATATAAACTCAATTAATCATCACTTTTTCACGGAAGTTGAATTTCAAAAGAAGAAGAAAAAAAGAGTATAATTAATTAAGGATGGTACAAGTACAATCTTTTCACATTGATTAATGTGAATAGAATACTCCTATTATTTTTCTTGAAGGAAAATCATCAACAGTATCCGGTGACTCTATTTTCCTTAACCTACCATCCACAGAAACTTATATTATATGTCAAATTTGTTATCAATAATTACAGGTTTGTTTAAAAGTCTCACTTAACCTGACCAAATCACGGATGAATATTCTATTCAAAGTTCAAACATAATTATTGCAATATTTTATGTACATTTACGTTATTTTGATTGATGTTTTCAATTAATTATATCAATACCAACCAGAACGTGACTCGTGACATTAATTTATTAATTTGCAAATTAAAAAAATAACACATAATTGATTGAGGTAATTTTATCAGTGGTTAAGACATCTAAATAACATCTTAATATATAGATAGAAAATGTCAAATATCAACAATAATAAAATATGGTTACTACTAAAACAAATACAGAACGTATAGTTAGCAGGAAAACATACATAAATATAACGAAGAAAAAATATATAAATCGTAGATGTTAAGTTGATTATCTTAGTTATTATATTAAAAATAATGAAAAACAAACCTGTACTTCTAATCACTCCTAACTTAATGTACAAGTACAATCCTGACATAACAAATAAATTGCACTGAAAAACTTGGGTGTATTAATCCCTTGGGCTACAAGGTATTATATTATACTCCTCGTGGACAAAGTAATAATGCAAGGTGATGCTGATTTTCATATACGTGAGAAAGACTCCAATTGGTTGGCCTGTATATTTTTGTTAAACAAATCGATGACTAAATCTTCAACATGTTCGAGGGATTAACTAGGTCCATAAAATTTAAAAGCTTCCTATTAATTTTGTACCATTCAAAAAGGGGAATAAATTAATTTCTCTATAAAAATTTGTACAGAAAAAGAAAAAACATACATAGACCTATGTTAATAGACTCGTTTACACCCACAAAACAAAGAGACTAATTCATGTCACGTATCGAATGATTAATTAAAGAGTGATAGAAATTTTTAAAATTTTAAAAAAATTAATCCATCTCCTAAAATATTATTTTTAGAGAAAAAATAAAAAATATAATCCAAATTAATAAGCAGAAAAATTAAATCTATATAAATTTAGTTAGAATATAATCTAGTAGTATAAAATCTATTATGATACCCTTTATATTAATAAGAGAGAATTATTTATTTTATAAGAGATAAAAGTGTTTCTTACCTCAGAACTTATCTTCCACGAAAGAGAGAGAGGAAAAGATAAAAGACAGGTCATGATTACGTGGACCAATGAAAGAGAAGCGATTGGTGCCAATTGATCAACCAGCTCACCACAGCATTAAAGCCACGTCTCCCCTCGCCCTTACAAAAGCCGCCCCCACACACAAACACACATAGAACCAAACTAACCTAATACCCATAGCCATTGCGCTCTCTAACCCTCCGTGCGAGGTCCCCCGACCTCCGCACACCCACGCGCCCCCCACCATGTCACACGACTACGACGAAATCGACGCGCCGCCGCTGTCACCGCCTCCCGCGTTCCTGCTTCAGCGACCGCCGCTCCTTCAGCCGGCCTCCTCGCTCTACAAGCAGCGCTCGTGGTCGCCGGACGCGTACCGCGATGAGGCGTGGCTGCGGCGGAAGGGGAACTGGAAGAACCGCCGCACCAGGAGCGTGACGGACGAGGACGTCGACGAGCTCAAAGCCTGCATCGAATTGGGATTCGGATTCGAGTCCTCGCCGGAAGTTGAGCTCGATCAGCGTCTTTCTGATACTTTACCGGCGCTTGAACTTTATTTCGCCGTCAACAAAACCTACAACAACTCGCTCCTCTCCAAGCCCCCCAGCGGCGCCGCCACCGCTGCAGCAGCAACACCGCCGTCTTCCTCCGCCGCGTCCGATGACTGCGACAGCACGACTTCCTCCCACGGCAGTCCCCACACCGCCATCTTCGGCAGTGGTACGTAATGATCAAAATTCTTAGCCTAATCTCATTAATTAATTTATTATTCCCGATCTCGATTATTCTCACCAATTGAAATCAAATACTAGCGATCTCGTGATTTACTTCGTCAAAATTCATCTCAGTCGTGTTTATAATATTGTCTAATTCGAGTTTAATTTATTAATTTTGTGTTAAATATTTCTGAATTACTTGTGTCTGTTGTTAATTTGGTTTGATCTAATGGCTTGAATTGAATCTGTTATGTTATGATGATGAAGGTGATAATCCACAGACGGTGAAGACAAGGCTGAGGCAGTGGGCTCAGGTTGTTGCTTGTGCGGTGCGTCAAAGTTCAGGGTGAATGATGAATGATGATTGGATGTTAATGATGGGTTATGATTGCCTTTTGTGTAAATTCGGGGTTAACCTCGGAAACAAACCAGGGTTACCAAAGTTAACCAGACAACCAACCCCTCCTCCCCCTCAATCAATGTGATATATAATTAATTAATTAATTAATTAATATGATGATGGCAGGACAAGGATTCCTCACCTCACCGAACCAAACCCACCCCTACGGTCCATTGGTTAACCAACCCAATTGTCTCGGGAACTAAACTAGTTAGTTAGTCAGTTGTTGGGTTATAATATGGGGCTGTCGGCAGCTCTTCTCTTTCTGTACTCTACTCTACTGTGCTTGTCCATTTTCATGCCTAAGGTAGATCTATCATCTTTATATATTATACTAGTATTTTACCACACTACATGCTAGTACTTTTTGGCTTTTGTTTTGTAGCAGATAAAAATTTAATTTACTCCCTCTGAAAAAAGTCAAAAGATTTTCTACTGCGTTTGAATCCGGTGTGCTACTTTTCCTCTATGTTGTTGGGTCTTGCTACTTTTATTCAACGGCAAGGCCAACGAAGAATGTAACAACAAGGTTGTAACTTTGACTTGCTTGAGATGAGATGAGATGAGAGGGTACAGCTAGCAAGCATTCTAACAATGGGGCTGGGTAGTAAGTAGGACTAGGACTAGGACTAGGACTAGATAGCTGTTTTGTTCTTTTCTTTCGTGAAAAGCTAGCAAGGACAGTGAGGAAGCTTGAGATTTCAACTTGGAAGTTGGAGGAAATTATGGATGGAAATTGGAATATTGCGGTGCTGCCAAATATTTAACTTTGTGGCTCTGTCTGTGTATGTATGTATGTGCTTTCTAGCCTGTCATGACTCGTTTTTCCACCCATTTTAATTTCAAGGCGCGACAATCAAGAGGGGAATGGAACATTTTGACTTTGATGTGTGAAAGAGTTAGATTCGGTGATTCTACTTTTCACACGGTGCCAATTATTGCTAGCTAAACATAAGTTCCAGATGGTGTAATTGATTAACCCAACACCAATTCGTGAAGGAACTGTTGCTGTGAAGAATAGATTTATTACATGTATGTAGCTAGCTGATGATGAAAATTCATTCTATGACTACGTACTATTCATTAGACATCATGAGCTTCATGGGATAAGAAATATCATCATTTTAGCATCAAAAGGGGATACTAGATATAGGAATACACGCAAAGCTTCTATCTTAAGTCTTAACCCACCAATAATTGATCTAGCCTTTTGTTTTTCTTTGTGTTGTGGTATATATCATTTTCTTATATCCAATTGTGCTCTTAAATAACATTACTCCATGTGCATATGCATTCAAACACAATAGATAAATGGACTTGGGAATATGTAGTCAATAAGGAAAAAACAATTTTTTAAAAGAGAACAAAGGCTGATGAAGAGAAAACAGCATGATACAGCATTATATATTTTTATTTACACTGTCATTCTTATCAAAGTGTCATCTCTATGAATTATTTATACAGACAATAGTATAAAACAAAAATGATATTTGTACCTACTCATTTCTGTAACGTGTCAACATCAATTCTATTACGCTTATATTTTGGTGTAATTCTCACTTTAATATCTAAAATTTTCTCATCTATCCTTGGCCTGATATCCTATCGACATCCGATTTTGGATGTGAAACCAGCACATACAACTTTAATGCAGTGTTCCCTTGCAGCTGTTTGTGATTTGTGAAGTGTTTCCAGTTCTATTTCAATATCTATGCCTCAATTGAAATAGTTGAAATGGTCAACCAATACTAATATTTCCTACATTATAAATGTTTTTTTAGTCGTACTTATGATCTGTCTTGTTCGTTGGTAACAAGTTCTGGACAGGTATATGGGCTCACTTAAATTTGGGCCACATATTCATTTTACCTCTTTTTGTTGTCAACAACTGTTTGCTTGAAGTAGCCTGACCCGGCCCATTAATATGCTAACCCAAATGTAGCTACTTCTACTGCAAGATGCTGCACCAATCTCTTTAGAACCGTAATCCAACCGGACAAAAACAATGGCAGTAGAATCGAAATGACAACGATCTATAAGCTTCTATTGGGCCTCACTATCAGTGGTCAATAATTAAAAATTTATTAAAATAGCAATTTAAATTCGGAAAATTTTCTTAGGCTCAACACCATTTACATATGTTCTTTTGTTCTTGCCATGTAAATTCGACCTTAATTCACCCTCTAGTTAGGAATATAATTTAGCTCACATCAACACAAGCAAGACAAGCCCTCCTCTTCTCATTATGATAATTTTTTATGAAATCCGAACGTTACAATCTTTATGGGCTCAGTCGTATTTTAACGTCTCCTTTTTGCTAGCCTTTATACGGATCTCTCGCTATGCCTTAAATATGGTATCTTACGTTTATATTCAGTTGGATGAGGTATGAGCCAGAGAATATTGGCCCACTCCACAACTCCTAATTTGGGCCTAGATGAGTTTTAATTAAGGTTGAACTTGATCAATAGCACTGAACTTTGTATGCACCTTAGTCCGCTACAGTTCTATACTTTTAGAAGTGAATAATACTATTATTATTAACCATGATATAAACTATTAGATTGAAAATTAAGTAATTATCTTGCCAATAATATATTTTACACTATATAGGTAATATTGTTTTGGGCCCATGACATTCCAAATGATCTCTTTTCCCTCAGTCTTTGTAAGAGATGGTAAAATGTCTCAAAATTTCAAATACGCGTTATGCATTATAAATTCTTTATTCCTTCAATGCGACACTTTGAATTCTTAAATCTCCCGAAATTAAATCAAAAGCAGGATTTTATCATATGAACATTAAATAATAGAAAAAATCGAGGATAGGAAATTTCCTTACTGAGAAGAAAAGTAAGTGAATAGAATATAGTAGTTATATATTGATGCATGCATGGATATGCAAGCAAAAAGCAGCATCCGTAGACAGCGTCGGGTAGCTGCCGCCGTAACTATAAAGATCGATGAAAAGAATGAAATGTCATTTTCCGTTGGAAGTAGTAATCGAAAGCGCTAGTGCTCGCTCCATTGGGTTAATTAGTTCTAATTTCCTAGCTAGATACGTTTCAAATACGTCTTTCACTTCATCTTGCATTGCATTCAAATGTGTTAAATTCCATAGTATCCACCCAAAGGTCAAGAATAATAGAGAGAAAATATGGAAATGATGATAGAATAGAATAGAATGAGATGAGATGTATCAATAACAAATGAGATGTGACCTATATATAGGCACACTCTAATAACAATGTAGAATTCCTAAACTATCCTCTAACAAAATGTGCCACCATATATACATGATGATATTTGCGGTGCTGTGTGTAGTAAGTAAATGTAAATATATCCCCTGAACCACTACGTAGAAAAATATTATTGTGTGTTTGTCAACCTTGTGCAACTGCATGATTTGGACGTTGCACTACTTTGAAATTATATGTATATATCTCAATTAGATAATCTCTTTCTATCAAGACATGGCAACGTAACCCATACTCATGGAGCAGGGAATTTGGGGTATTTCGATTTTGACCTGAGCTATATATTTACAAGAACAATATCTAATTGAGATATTTACTTTGTCATATTAAATTTGATAAATGAGTAATATTTTTGAAACAATAATGCTAAGTGTACAATGAAAAACCAACCCATATAGCCAATGTACCTATTTTGGTTTTGGTTTTGACCCAAATAATCATTGAGATTGTAATGGACTGAGTAATTATAGCCCAAAATCTCATTTATTGACTGGTTGGATTAATTTTGTATTGTTTATTTAGTATCACCCTTTTTGAATATACGTAATACTATATTGCTTGATTTCAACACCCCTTTAAAATCGTTAATTTTATTAATATATATATTACCTTTAATCTTTTTCAAAAACTTATTACGATCTTATCTCTCATATATTGTACTACTAATCAATCACATTCAACCCAATTTTTGTAAAATCATTCGTTCAATGCCTTGTTTGTTAGGGCGTTGTAAATATAATAACTAATCATCAATTAATTTGGTGCCCGGCAGTTCATTGGTTATTAGCTTGTTTTAGTATTTGGCGATGACCTAGATACTTAACAATCAAATCAGTAAATAAGTTTTTAGTGGATTGAGTGATTGTGACCTATAATCTTTATATTAGATGATTTTGATTAGTGTTTTATCGTGCAAATAGCAACAATTACATTAATTAATTATTAATATATATATATATTCTATCCGTGCATAATTGTAGTAATAATAACTTACATAAGTACTTCTACCTTGTGCCTTGTACTAGTGATGACAGTTTATTTTCTATTCCTGTTGAAGTGAATGATTATAATACGAGCAATTTTATAACACACTTTTGACAACAAAAAAAAAATTTATAAGACAGTGATTATTATTATTTTTTTGGTAGAGAGACAGTGATTAATTTAATTGCAGATGGGCTCTTGATGACTGTTAAATGACGCGATATTTAATTATTAGCCAGGTCTTGAATATAATTAGTGGAAAAAATAAAATAATGTGTGCATGCCATGAAATAGTTGAAAGTAGTTATACACAGTTTAATTGATTAAAAAAAACAAACACTGTTAAGAACATACATGAATCTGAAGGAAAGTAATATGATTATTTTTTTCAATGACAATCAAATTGAAAAAACAGTAAAATAAAGTAATAATAAACCAACATTCTCTAATAAACCCCTATTATCTCTACCACGACCCAAATTTCAACGGTAATGTGTGGAGCTCCAAACTGAAAATGACTTCCATATACGATACTTACATACATGTAGTAGCTACTTTCCTTATAGGTTTTGACTTGAAGAAAATTGGCACTAAAATGTTATGATCTTTTCTTTGGTTTGACAATAAATCAATCTATTCATCCTCAATTAAGGGATTGGAAAGGACATATATTGCTATTGCTAGTGATATTAGCACATACATATATAATAATATTTGTTTTGTATAACAAAAATATATCTAAATAGCATTTAATGTGTATTATATATCATTTACGTAACGTATATTATATATAAAAAATATTATGTAATGACACATAACACACTTTGAATATTAATTTATTATATGTATTTCTATTATACAATAAACACTACTACGTCCATATATATTGATAGTCACATTTAATTTTTTAACAGTTGCAACAGGCAAAAACACGTCATACCCTATTATGAATACTTTTTTGTGGTATATGTTTCAACTTTCAATAGAAATTATATATGTTCCTTTACTAAATCTATAGATGTTAAGGTAAATACCACACTTTTAATAAAGCTAATATCACTTTTTTGTAAAGTTGCTCAATTTTAATGTTACCTCTGATCTAAGATAATGTGTTTAGCGAGAAATTAATTTTGTACAATTTCTTGATACTTGATCCATCATTTGATTTGTTGCTTGAAAAAAGGTTAGAATGAAATATTTATTGACATAAAAATGGAGAAAAATCTTGTATAAATAATATAATTCTTTTTTTAAAATATCAAAAGGTAACATATTAAAAAAATATTTTTCAGTGTGAAAAGTAAGTGTTCTCTCACATATAAATCTCTTTTAGTAACTAATAGGCGACATCAAGATGGATAAAGTTTCTCTCATAATTCTTAAAATCATCATCATATATTCGATATAAATTTGTTATAGTGATGATAACCTATCATTATTTGTATTAACATATTATTTCAAAATAATTCTTTCATATAATATATATGACAGTCTTAATTAGTTGTATTAGGCATTAACATGAACATATTGTAATCCTTCAAGGCTGCAACAAAGACTAATTAGCTTCTATATACATATGTATATATAATATGCCATTCGTAATTACTTAAATTAAAATACGTACATGGTTCTAATAAGACGGCTAAGTCATATGCAGGTAACTTAGCTACAAAGCTAATATTATCAATATTAATATTGTTATTGTTGATGTTTTTTCCAAAGTGAAGTTGCTTGAGCTCACAACAATTCAAGGCTATTATCAATTAGGCTAGTTCACCTGATCGATAGATTGAAAACAATCGCATAACAGAACCGTAAAACACTAGCACTTCAAAACAACTTATTTCACAATTTCTTAATCTATAGTCAGAAATAGAGAAACCATTTAGAGGAGTGTGGGAACAGAAAAAAATAATAACAAACAAAAATTACTATTAAGGAAAAGACAAAAAGAAAAGGTCATATATGTGTACTGTGCTATTCTTCTTTTTGCTTCCATTGTCCACATTATTATATATGCATTTTTAAATATTAATTGTTGGGCCGTCATAAGAGCCAGAAAGGTCCAAAGCAAAGAAAAAAGGACAAAGTAGATGGGGCGACCAATTGAAGAAATTTGACAAACTAATATCAATAACAATTTGATAATAATATATATATAATTGAGATAGCTGCGATCAATAACGATGACTAGAAGCAATTGAGAAATACTATTGTGTGTGTTAGGTGAGAGCAAAGAAAAATCCCTCTTACCCACTTCGCCAAGCTTCTATTTCATCGATCTTCTCCTTCCACTTTCTTAGAAAAAGTAAAACCCAAGAATGCTAAGTAAGCCCACGCGTCCACCTATTCATTAAAATACCAAAAACCCACTAACCTCTTATATATATATATATATGAATAAAACTAATAATATGAACATACAATTACACAAAAAAATCAATCAGAAGGATAAGCTTATGTACAATATATATATAATATAAATTATACAATAAATATATATTATATACGTCGTATTACATGATGTACACAGTATATATTATATGTTGCAAGAAAAGATAATATTAAAATATATAATATATATTATGCAGAATAAATAATATATATTGTACATCACATCTAATATACATTATACATTTTATATTATATATATTGTACATAATGTGACTGTATTTTTATTGTATCCCATTATTTCCCTAATAATATATAGAAAAGATGAAAAGATATAGAAGGAGACAAAAGAAATATTATTTTTCCTTTTAACCTTTTTCCACGGTGAAATACATTCGAAGCTTCCGTTTTGGAAAAAGGAAGAAAACAAAAGCACGACAAAACAAACACCACAACACTTACGAAAAGCATGTGTAATTATATGGCCTCCCCTGTTCAATGTTTATCTTCTAACCTCTTTAGAAAAGACTAAACTATAGTGCACGTATGAATTCGGTTCCGAAAATTTGGTCCAACCTTTTTTTTTTTTTTTTTCTTAGAGTGATTCCGAAAATTTCTAGAACCCACGTCACTGGGAATTTGTTTGTTGGTTCCGTGGGGTTATAAAAGAGTAACGCCCAAGAATCCATAAGGAAAGAATACTATTATCATCATTATTATTATTATTATTATTCATTCATTCACATAGCACATACATACACTTTCCTTTCCCTTTCGTTTTCTTTCTTTCTGCGTTGTGGGGATAGGGGCGGAGTTATGGTATTTATCAGATTTGAAGAACCCGTTGTTCTGTTCAGGACCCATGGATTCTGATCACCGTCCCAAAAAACCTTCCCAAAACTTGGTTCATTCTAGATTCTTCCTTTCTGGCTTCTATTGCTGGGATTGGGAATTCTTAACCGCTCTCCTCCTTTTTAGTTGTTCTTCGTAATCCTAATAAATATTTTTCCTTTTTACAATCATTATTATTATTATTAGTTGTGGTTGTTACATACATAGATCGATAGATTGAAGAGTAGATAATTTGTGTGGGGAGGGTAGGTGAAGGGGTAGTTTGGGAATAATAAGAATGTCGCAACGGTCGGTGCCGGCGCCGTTCTTGACGAAGACGTATGAGCTGGTGGATGATAGAGCGACGGACGAGGTGATATCGTGGGGTGAGAGTGGAAGCACTTTTGTTGTTTGGAAGCACGCGGATTTTGCCAAGGATTTGCTTCCCAATTATTTTAAGCATAACAACTTCTCTAGCTTCGTTCGCCAGCTCAACACCTATGTATGTATCTTTTCTTTCCCTTTTTTTTCTTTCTTTTTCCCCCTCTCTCGCCTCTGCTTTTCGTTGCTAAATTTACATGTTATTTTTTTTATTATCTCGAAAAATTGTATGAATAACATAGGTTGATTTGATTTTGATTTTGATTTTAGTTGAACTAGAGTTAGACTGTTAGAGAATTTATTTGTTTAAAATAGTGTAGAATAAAATTCCTCTATTAGGCAAATAATGAAAATATATCAAAATTCTTAGAAGAAGAAAGTAGATTAAATTCGTTTAGAAGTTTTCTTTTTACGCATTGGTCATGATAACATACTAATAACTTGTATTCTCTAGTGAGGATAATGAAAGGTTAGAAATTAGAATCGTTTTTTTTAACATTAAACAGAAATAGTCGTAAATAAGAAAAGTAGCCAGCAATATTTTATTTTAGAAAATAAAATTGTTATATTGATTAGTAAGGTAGAAGAATTCATAACATACTGGTAATTGTACTTCTTACTACAACAAACTAGTGACTTCTAAATATTCTAAACCCATCAATAAGATTTTTAGATATTTAAGATTTTTTTTTTTAATTTATTGCTTATACCAAAATCTAATCGTTTTTCAGGAAGGTTTGACTCTATTTTCATAAAAATGTTGTTGCAACTTAACATCAAATATTTATATGCTTAATTATATATAGTTCTGGTGAAAGCCAAAATAAAATCACTGGTCAATTCTATGCTATTTGTTTTTTTTAATTATCACTCAACAATTTTCTGAGCTTCCCACGGAAATGGAAGTCCAGTGGAGAAAAAAGCTTTAATTATTAATCAATTATTATTATAATTTTGATAAGATCAATTGTTAATAATTATTATTGGGATTTTGCAGGGATTTCGAAAGATCGTGCCAGACAAATGGGAATTCGCCAACGAACATTTCAAGCGAGGCCAAAAGGAGCTTCTCGCCGAAATCAAACGCCGCAAGACCGTTTCCAATTCGCCGGCGCCGCCGACAGGAGAGGCCGCAAAATCCGGTGCCGATGGAAATTCTCAGCTGAACTCCGGCGGCGGCGGCGGAGGCGGAGGAGGAGACGACTCCACCTCCACCTCGTCCCCCGATTCGAAGAACCCTGGATCGGTGGAAACGACACCCTCTCATCAGTGCGCGAATTTATCGAGCGAGAACGAGAAATTGAAGAAGGACAACGAGACGCTGAGCTGGGAGCTGGCACGTGCGAAGAAGCAGTGCGATGAGTTGGTGGCTTTCCTGAGGGACCGCCTCAAGGTGTGTCCCGATCAGATCGACTGCATCATGCGGCAAGGAAGCTGCGGGTCCACCCGTGATCCGGTGCAATCTGATAACACTGTAGTTGATGATTATGATGATGATGACGATAAAGGCTTGGTAGGTGAGGGCGGTGGACCGGACAGTTTGAAACTGTTTGGTGTTTGGTTGAAAGGTGAGAAGGATATGGGCCGCAAGAGAGGGCACGAAGGCCCAATGGGCTTTGGTGGGCCTCCCACTAAGGATTTGAAGACTAGTACTGCTGGTGTTGTTGACTTTGGTGGTTCTAATGTTAATGTGATGATTAAGAGCAGCAAGGTCTGCAGCTGAAGCACCTTAGCAATTGAATCATGCATTTAGTAATATATATAAGTCTCACATATTGGATTTCTTCGATTATAGAAAGGAAAAATAATAATAAAAGTATAGGACTAGGGGTGTTTGCTTTTTGGGTAAATGGACCAACTGTGCCTACCCTCTATAGCCCCTGGACGAGTTATGGTTGTATGATATGTTTTTTTAATGTAGGTCGATGCTTATATGAATGTTTTAATATGTTAATATTGGTAGGTGCAAAGCAAATACTAATAGTCACGATGTACGAACTTTCTATTCTATATTGAATTATTGATGATTAGATAGTTAATTTTTTTTTTTTGGTATTGGATGATTAGATAGTTAATTGTTAGTATTCTTGGTCAAATGCATATTTATTCGATGTGTTATGAGTAGCCCAATGTTAATATGTGCGAACCCGTAGCCCTTCTTAAGCCCAGAAAACTAAACAAAAACTTTCCTGGCCCAGCACAAAAAAAAACATCTATCTCTGTTTTTGTCTTTGTGCAGCCACCTTCGTGGCAACATTGTGTGTGTATAATGCAAAACATTACACAACGAGGCATATAAATCATCAATTAGCAAACTTTCTACGGGATTAATAACATCTATATCAAATTAAGATTTATTGTTTAAACACAAAATCAATGTTATGAATCTTTAGAAAATCATGTCCTCCCTCTGTGATGTTTTGACCGGTTAACTCTGCCCCTCTTTTGCTCCATCATCATTACCAGCTCCACCCAGTGTCACCAACCCCTATCAGTGTGTATATATATTTCTAATAAATCGTAGTGATTTGGGTTTGTGGGGTTAAGGAGAAAGATGAAAAGTCACTGTGCATGGTAAGGCTAACATGATACCCATCAAGTGCCAAGAGGGGGACATAACATGTTACACACAGCACAATTAGTGTTATTGGACCCCATCCCCACAACAACATATTACTTTTTGTTCCATTTTTTTCATTTTTCAGGCACGCACGCTTCACTCTCACCCTTCAATTTATTTATATGCTATTAGGCCAAATTCTCTGATTCTTTTTCCCTTTTTAATTTATTTCTTTCACCATGAAAGAGCCATCATCATTCCACGCTCTTAGAATCATTTCTCCCACCCCTTCCCTTCCTTTTGCACACTAATACCACATTCACCGCTACATGCTTAACTGTTATTTCCCCGCTTTTTAGGCTTTAATTTTTTCTTTCTTTTTTTGGTCATTTAAATTTGATACTGTCATAATTCATAACTCATAAGCATTAGTAACACAAAGAGGCAAACTTTTTTGACAGGAACAGCATTAATTAACAACATTTGTGAGTTCTGATAAGGGAACATCTCCAATATAACCAGAAACAAAGTACTTTCTTTTCATCCTTTTCGTGTCCTTCATCTAAGTGTGCACCGCCCTTACCTTTCTCGATCTTTCTTTTTTGAGTCCCTCATTTCATAGAAGAAGCAAATACATCCATTAGTGGGAAAAACAAAAGGCTTTCTCTTTTTGATGTTGCAGCCTACACATTCTCTCTGTTAAGCTTGGTTCCTTCATTTTTGCCTCATGGGCACTGGTTTTCCCTTGATTCTGATGATATTCTCATGTGTTTCCTTCACAATTCTGGGATCGGATGCTGAGAGAATTCAGTCGCCACATGTTCTTGACCTCATCATAAGAGACTACACCTTCAATTCACTGGACAGAGACTTCCAAACAGGGGTACCCCAGAGAGTGAAGTTACCTTCAAATCTATCAGGCATCAGTGTCGACACTGTGAGGTTCCGATGTGGGAGCTTGACAAGGTACGGTGCAGAATTAAAGGAATTTCATCTTGGTGTTGGTGTAACTGTTCATCCTTGTATTGAGAGGTTAATGTTGATAAGACAGAACATGATGGGGTCTAACTGGTCTTCTCTGTATTATTCTAGCTATGATCTATCTGGGTACAAACTTATTTCTCCAATTGTGGGTCTCTTAGCCTACAATGCTGATGAAGATGATGCAAACTCAAGCAACAACAACAATAATAATAATAATAACAACCCTTTTCAACTAGGAATTGTGTCAGGGGAAAAACCAATCACAATTGATTTCACCAATACTACTAGTACTGCAAAATTCAGCAAGGAATTAGGCAGTAATGTGAAGCCAATTTGTGCAAGTTTTGAAGGAGATGGAAGAATCACACTAGCGAAACCACCAAACCAATCTTCACCACTTGTTTGTGTTGCAAAGAGGAATGGACATTTTGGTTTGGTTATAGCAGAAACAGAGTACGCTGTTTCACCACCACCACCACCACAAGAACAGCAAGATGATGAGTTGAAAAAGCCAATAGCTCAGTGGAAAGTTGCTGTTGGGAGTACGATTGGTGCTGCTTTGGGTGCATTTCTTTTAGGGTTGCTTCTTGTGGCAATGCTTGTTAGGGTTAAGAAGAGATCAAGGATGGTGGAGATGGAGAGAAGAGCATATGAAGAAGAAGCTCTTCAGGTATCAATGGTTGGTCATGTTAGGGCTCCTACTGCATCTGGCACTAGAACCACACCCAGAATTGAGCATGAGTACAATATACCACCTCGTCCTCGTCCTCGATGAGTTCAGATTGTTTCATTGTCCTAATGATCCAATCAATTTTTGTAACATTAAGATTTACATTTCTCATCAGAGTTTCTCATAGGCCAATGTTAAATTTGTATCATTATATATATTCCTACAAGGATCTTATTTTAGGTTCATCAAGTTTTTAGAGTTGCAGGATATTGATTCTTAAGCTGTATGATGATTCACATTAGTTCCTTTTCTCCCCCGCTAATTAAAATGCTATGATTCACAATCTTTTCTCTAATTATTATTTAATCCAGCACTAGTCTAATGCGTCGTACTAAACACTTAGAGATCACTTTAATATGTTATCATCTAGTCTGAGTATATACTTGGACATATTGTGAGAGACCTAGGTGCTTGGATTAGTGGAGAATCGGAACAATTTGTTAGCATAAGCAATTATGCAACGATTGAGTTGCTTGAAGGCACAGACATGAGGCATGATGATGTTGTTGGAAAGTCAAAAGAAGATAATGTATAAAGTCTCCTATGGTAAAGCAGCATGATGATTTCTTAAGCATAAAGTCTCTCTCACAGACACAGTTTGACCCAAGCAACAAATCATTTGATAATGCGCTTACTACGGGCAATCAAAACATAACTATAAAACATAAACCCTAAACTTTTAACTTAAAAGGATGATTAAATTAAAAATTTAATTTTAATATACAAACATGTAAAATCTTTTTACATATTCAATTAATTATATATTGTCAGATCAACTATAATATTTGATTTATTAATTCATTAATTAAAACATATAAGGAGATAAGGAGATCAAAACTAAAATTAAAGTATATTTTTAGAAAACCTTAAAACAAAATACTAATATTAATATATAACAGATAAGGAGATCAAACACTTACATTGTACTTTTTTTTATTGATAAAAATTATAAATTAACCAAAAATGTTTCAAATGTTTTCATTTTTTTTATTTTTTGTAAAAAAGATGGTTTATTGGGCCTAGCTGGGCTGGCATATGAGTTTTGGTTTTAGAGTGCCAAATGGAGCATGGAGCTAGATCAGTGATGATAGAATTGCAGGCCCAAGCCCATCTGTGTTTCCATAAACACGCATCCTCAATTCCTGTGTCGAAATTCGTAGGGATTAAGATTTTGATTTTGATTTTGAAGGAAAGGATTGGAAGATCGTCAGAGATTGTTTGTTTCAATTGCTGTTGTTGGAGTTAGTTCCATCGCTTAGCTCACACATACAAACAAACATGGTGCGTTCCTCTCTCGCTTCTCTTACCAATTCCTCTGAATGAATCTGTCTTTATCTTTCCCCGCAATTCCTTTTTTCAATTTTGCTAATTTTCCAGGAGCTGATCACTACGTATTATGTTTAATTCGTTGATTTCGCTTCTCTTAATTGGTGTTTTGTTTGAATCTTTTATCATTGAGCGCAGAATAAGACTATGCTTTTGATCTTGGATTATTTTCACTATTTTTGAGGGAATGGGAGAGAAAAAAAAAATTATGATGAAGCAGTTACTAAACTAGTTTTTGGCATGCAATTTCCTTCTCAGTCATCTCTATATAGAGGGGAGTCAAGGAGGTATACTAAACCGAAACGGGGCCACCATCTGACCCAGCAGAAAAAGCAAGAGATCAAGGAAGCTTTTGAACTATTTGACACTGATGGTTCAGGTACTATTGATGCCAAGGAGCTTAATGTTGCCATGAGGTATATTTGTCTTTCGTATGCTTAAAATCTTTGTCATATCAATTGGCTATGTAGTTCTCACGACATACATCTTTATCTTTACAGGGCCCTTGGGTTTGAGATGACAGAAGAGGTATTGTTTGTTATCTATATGCAACATCCATTCGATAATGTTGTTACTTAGTTATGGTTTGATGGAGTTCTGGTAGGAGTAATACTTAAATGTTACAAAACCTCTTTCGTTATGTCTTCACGAATGCTTCTGATTTTGGCTGATTGGTTCTCCCTCTGAGCATTTCACTTTCAACCCGTCCATGTTTTCTGCTGCATTACTATTTTACTCGTAGTCACGCCATATAGCATCGCTGTTTTGCAAGACACAGTGATTTCCATCACGTGGTTTTTGTTAAGGGAAAGAATCCATGGTCTGTTTCTGTCAATGAGTGCGTGTGTGATGGCTGAAGCTAATCTTCCCAGAGTCCTCATTTTTAATTATGTCGAGCATTTAGATGTGGAATGTAGTTATCCTGAGCTAGGGAGTCTATTACCTAACCTGTAATGGAATCAAAATTTACTTTGGCAATGGTTTGTGTACATTACTTTCTGGGATGTCTTCTTGCCATTACTTTTTCTGGAGGCCTGTTTGCATCTCTAATAGATAATATTCTGCTATTCCAGCAAATAAATCAAATGATAGCAGATGTCGACAAGGATGGTAGCGGAGCAATTGATTACGAAGAATTCGAGCACATGATGACTGCCAAAATAGGAGAAAGGGACACCAAAGAGGAGCTCATGAAAGCTTTTCAGATAATTGACCAAGATAAAAGTGTGAGTACTTTGCTTCTGTACATCAGTTCTACGCCTTCTTGATTCTAACTGTTTCGGCGTTGGGGCATTTGCAGGGATCAATATCTATATCCGACATCAAGCGCGTTGCAAAAGAGCTAGGTGAAAGCTTCACTGACAGAGAGATTCAGGAAATGGTTGACGAAGCAGACAGAGATGGTAAGTAATTCATATCCTACCCAAATTTATAATCTTAAATGAAATAATTTATTTATTGTTTTCTATGGTGAAGCAGTCTAGGATGCTTGTGCCTAAAGATTATGCTTACAGTCTTCTGTATATGAATACTCTCTTGTTTGTGTGAATGATAAATCCTTTGAATATATAGTAATGAAGCAATAGAATCATCACTGTGATTGAATTTTGCGGTTTGAATCTAGATTTTTCCAATGATGTTTGTGCTTGTTTGGTTTAGTGTTGGAAGTGGTCAGACAGTTTGACCAACAAACCTACACACATACTTTTGCTTTTCCGTTGAAAATAAGTTAGTTTGGAGCTCCCAAACTTCAAACCAAACATGAACAGAGTGGATTGTTCTCTTTAACGATGTTTCTACTGCTTAAAAAGTTCTTTTCTGGCTGTATATTTACCTATTTAGTGATTAATTCTGACTATTATTTATTAGAGGTGGCAAATTTTCTTTAATCATTAACAGTGGGATGCTTTTTATTGATAAAATGTTGCTTGTTAAATGTGCAGGTGATGGAGAGGTGAGTCCAGAGGATTTCATAAGGATGATGAACAGAACTAGCTACCACCATCACTAGTCAGTCATATCTACGACAGATTAGTTGGCTGGAATATTATTGAAGTAAAAATGAACTTGTCTTAAGCTATTGTGCAAATTGTATGAATGAATGATTGTAACTTGTGTCCCATTTTCGATTTGTTGTGCCTTATATATTTCTTATCTCTAATTAGAAACAAAATTTGCGATAGTATTTCATACCACCGTACCATGCAAATCTTTCTACCACATATATATTAACTTTTAAAAATAGCAATTATCAAATAATTTGTTCTGAAATCCAAATTTTTATACTTTCAGTATAACAAAAAGGTAACAGATTCAATAAACTACTGTTTTAATATTTAATGAGCTAGGTTTAGTTGATTATTGGACGAGAATTCGACAAATACTATGATATGCAACATACAACTTCCAACATATCATTAAGACTGAATGTTGTGATTTTCTATTAGCCAGTTAAGGTTCCAACAATAACAAAGACAAACTGAAGGGATTAACGTCAAATGGTTGAAACCTTAGTTTCATGAATAAATAGTTTCATCAGTATTAAAGACACCGAAACTTGATCAAGTGCAATTGTAATTGAAAACCTAAGAAAAAACAAAACAAAAAACAGGCATTTGTCAAAACTGATACTTCAATTAATGGAAAGAATACATAAGGTGGCAAGGAGGGACAAGTGCACCAAACCCCAATAAATCTGTGCCTGGTTCTTAACCCTCACAAGAAAACAACGAAAGATCAACCAGGCTTCAATGATACACCACATCAAAATGACATGGTTCACATCAGGCTGCACTAACATGCTAAATCAGTTACCAGTTTTTAGCACACAAGTGCTCAGAATCACTTTTGGCTGCCTCCATCAGAACACAGCAAGCTATAATGTATACAAAAATCTCAATCTTAAAATCAAGATATAAGCTAATCAAAACTTTATATTTCTGCCAGACCCAAAAATTGTAATAATTATAGCTTCCAACTTTTACAAATCCTGCAGATCATTCTTCCCAATCATGACAATGTTGATGCTCTACCAGTAGTAGTCTGTTTAGCCACATAAATTTGTTTTACCTTTGACGAGGGATAGCTCTTATCTGCGCCCATTGATTGGTTTCTCCCTTGGAACCCCATTCTCCTATGGGACCATTCACCACCTGAAGAACTATTTCTCTGTGAAACATTACTTCCTCTCTTGTAGTTAGTATATCCTGAGGAATGGTCATGCTGTTGGGAAGAATTACTGTTTTGCTGCAAACTCTGACTCATAGAAGCAGAATTTGCATTATGGTTGTTACTATTGCTGGGACTACAATTCTGAACATCAGCCTTGGCATCATTGGATGAAGCCGTCTTGTTTACAAGGCTCTGTGCAGATACCTTGATAGCACCAGTTTCTGAATGATCAGCTAATCCAAGTTCATCTGGAAATCGGTTAACATTTACATCAGATGATGAAGTTTGAGAACCAGGGAACCTATTGACCTTTAATGGCCTGTCAACAGAATCCTGACTATACTGAGAAGTAATTGCTCCTCCTTGTTGCTGCAAAGGCATTGACGGAGGAATAGATGGAAGCGATGAATTAAGAACATGTGGCCATCGAGCTTGTACTGACATCTCAGAAGACTGGCACCACAAATTTTGCACAATGATCACATACTTTTCAAAAAACTACTTAAAATTCGGCATGAAATTAATTTACAGTTTTCATTATCTTCTTGCAATTGAACTATAAATAACTAATTGACAATTCCTAACAAGTAAATGATCTGCTGAGCTAATATACTACAAAAATAAGTTTTTTAATGTCCGAGATGTAACAACAAAAAAGTTAAAACCCAAATGTATGTATCAAAATTTTACCTGGAAAGGGGAAACATCAAACATGGGCACAGGAGAAGCCATTGGCACAAGTGGTGAACCAGGAGCAAGATGTTGGATTGGAGAAGGCATATTAGCAGCAGGATTTCGGTGAGAAGATACCACATTCATATTGACATCGCCTTCAACAGCACCCATGGCAGAAGATGTAGGGTTGTGCTTCCAATCAGGCTGCTTCCCTGATGCTATATACGTGCCCATGAAACTCATGCCAACTTGTCCATATTGTCCAACAGGTGCAAAATGGTTATAAACAACCATGTGCGGAGGGCCTTGGACTCCTGGGATTCCTCCGGGAGGAGTGATAAAAGGCCCAGTAAATCCAGTAGGAGGACCATAGAAGGAATCCACACCAGGATGGCACTGATGCCAGCCCCCAATTGCTCCTGACGCTGATGGTGTACTTTTTGGAGGCTGTGATTGTGCCGTAGAAGCAGACTCATCATGTGGTCCAATAGTAAAGACAGGACCACCCATCATAGGATTCATTTCATAAAATGGAAAATGTGGAGGGCCAGGAGGAAAATGTGAGATCAATTGACCTGAAGAATTTTGCTGGCTTGGTAAGGGTGACCACAAGGAAATTGAAGGAGTCTCCACAGATAGATCTGCCGGAAGAGATACACTGAGAGGCTCTTCGGATCTGGATTGGATAACTGATTGCTGCTCACTAGCTACTCCTGTCATTTATCTAAATCATATTAGTATATTGTCAAGAGGAGATATAAAACTCAATAGCGAGGAAAAAGATTCACCTGCAGCTCTACCATCAATGTCAGCAGCTACAAAACTTTTAGCTTCTGAAACAGAGACAGAACGAGTAACCGATCCATTTCCAACATTCTCATCACTGCTAATGGCAGCAACAGCAACAGCTGAAGCAGCAGCTTCGGCTTCGGCTTCACAATCTTCTAAATGGCTACGAGATTCATTGTTGTGTTTCTCTTTATCAAAGAAAATGCTGCAATCATTATCAGATCCACCTATGTTGTGTGATAATTTCGCGTCAGATCTGGATGACCCAGGGGGCCCAATGCCATGAGACACAGAACGGCTGCTGGAAGGAAGAACAGTTGGAGAGGTCACTGCCCCTAAATGGAAAAAGAAATATTCTCTATAAGTAAAACAACTGAAAGCGAGAAATATTACTACAAACAGTTCAAAAAAATACACTTAATATCAATGATTGAATGATTGACTAAAAGTCTAAAACCAGTCAATATAAAATTTATCTGCTAACCAAATTGAATTTTCTCTCCAGCAAGCAAGGAATTAATTGGGCTGGAAGAAGAGAATGATTTGTCCTTTGTCAAAATGGATGATGTAGGTAGGCTAGATTCATTAACAGCACTTGTCAGATCTCCAATAGATGCCCGAGTATTAAACTGTTGAGGCTTCATAGCCTCATCAAGTTGTGTCTGAGTAAGGGCTATGACCTGCCACGATGAAATAATTAATCCTTTCATAAAAGCATTAAATAACTGAAATATAGCCCCAACGCAATTAAAATATACAAGGGAAATGCAGATCCGAAATCCACAAGTATAACAATCAAATCTTTGCAACAAAGGTTGACCACATAATAAAACCAACCCATTAATCTAAATCTGTAGAATCCAATAACCCCCCAAGAAGGAAATGTTACTATAGCAGCAAAAGAAAATCAGACCGTTATCTAGAACCTTAATTTTAACCGCAAAGCATTGCTGTCTAAGAAAACTATTTTGGGGGCCGGGGGTTCTATGTTCTAACCTGTTGACTAATTGGCACATGTCCCCAAGCACCCAAAGATGTCTGAGCATCATCAACCTTATTCTTGCTTTCAAGTATGACACATGGCCCAGCTACCTTTCCACCACTTGATACTGCTGGAAGACTCACCTGAACGGACCTGTAGAAGGAAAAGTCACATTGATGTTTTGTACGACATCCATGGCATCTAAATCTTATCAAACAAAATCAAATACCTGCTTGGTTGTGATCTCAAGTCAGACTGAGATTCAATTTTCAAAGGTGGTGTGCCTATAGGAGCTAATGGTTGGGGTGACAGAATTGAATTAGATCCAGATGAGACATCAGTTTGTGCCACTCCATGCCCGTCAGAAACAACTAAATTAGTACGAGCACCATTTGCCACTTCTCCATTAGATACGGATCCTTTGCTAGAATTGATTAAAGTCACACCATTTTGCAAAGTAGAACGAGGTTTTCGGGGCATCTGGTATAAAAAAAAAATGTGATTAAGCAAGATGCTACAGGAAATAAGGTTACAAGACGGATAAAACAGGTAAAAGATTAACAACCTTTGCAACCTGAGACTTTGCTTTGATTTCTCTCTCTCTCTGTTCTCGGCGATCGTGTAGCATTTGCCGCTTTGACCTGACTTCTATGAAGTCATCTTCATCACTAGGAGCTTCAATTCCAGGCTGCTCAAACACACGTATAATTCCACTATGCAATGGAACATCACCATCGTCCTCTGAACACAAGTTCCTCTTGAGAATACTCTGCCCAGGATGTGAGATGTTCTGAGTCTTTGCTGATTCTCTTCTATCAACCTTGTCAGCCCCATTTACAGAATTTATTTGATGAGAATTTTCTATAGCTGGCTCTGCTGTCTGTTTTCCTAATTTATTGGCCAAAGATTTTCTCCGTCCATTTCTTCCAGATAAATCCAAACTAGAAGTTTGCCTCATCTCAGCACTTTCCCGAACAAGAAACTCAGTGTGCTGAATATTCCGACGAGGCTTCCTCAGAAATCCTCTGGATCTGAACGGTTGTCCCTTGGAGCTGGACCGATGATCTTGGTCCAGGAATTTTAGCTGCAAACACATATTTCTTTCCTTTACCACCCGATATCGGGAATTGTGCTTTTGCATGCATAACATCCTTCTCTTTTGCAACCAAATGAAGTGATGCGTCTCTGGAGATAGAATAACCTTCTGATTCATTAGCATTGCTGCCCTTTCCAACTAAATTTTGGTTCCCCTGTTGGCCCACTTGGACAACTGCCACCTTCCTGATGATATTATTACTATTAGAGGGAACATTGATATGATCCTGCTTTATTCCGACCATGTTTTCTGCATTCTTACTGGACAATGAACTTTGTGATAACTGCCTTGAATCACCTGTTTGGTTTTCAACAGAAAGATTCCTGATTTCATTTTTAATAAACCCATCAGAAGTACCTTGAATATTTGATGGAACAAATGACATTGATTGAGGACCCAGAGGCATTATTCCCTGTGATATGGGAGATGTATACCTCAGCTGGCCAAACTGAAACAAAGGAGGCTGTGATGGGAGCATGTGAGAGAGTGGTGGACTGAGATGCAATGGCATCTGTATAGATCCAATCTGAATGGCAGGTACGGGAGACGGTATCAAAGATGGACCAGAGAAAAGACCAAATTGAAAGCTTAACAGGTAGTTCAGCTTGACTTGGAGCAGCAGCTACTTTAGACATAACATTTTGACCCAAAGATGAGTGAGGGGCAATAGTGACCGATGTTGGTACACTATGATGAGTAGACATGCCACTAGAAGTGTTCACATTAGCTAAATTATGAGATGCTAAGGATGAATGGGCATCACTGGACTGAATGGCCAGATCTTTAGCTGGCTTCTCTTGTTCCTGGAACAAAATAGAATTATTAAGATTCACCTTGGAGGGATCATCAACGGGCTGAAGGGATTTGTCATTGTTACATGCATTGCCAACAGATACATGTTCTTCTATTGTGCCAATAGAGGCTTGCTGAGGCATATATGCAGTTTCTTCATCTTTTAAAGCGCTTTCAAACTCCTCATTCGGCATCCCCACCTGAACACCATCATCAAATCCTAACACTAGGTTATCCATCATGTGGGGCAACCCTTTCTCCTCTAAATGCATATTTCAAACCTGGTGAGCCAATACTATCATCTACTGCATGTACTTCATCTTCTTCCTGATAATCTTCTTCTTCCTCATATTCTTCCTGTTCCTGGAACTGCTCATTGTTCTCAGCAGTCCATTCATCAGCAGAAGAAACATCATGTGAAGAAGTTACTGCATTCTCATTCTGGGCTCTGGCAGATATCGCAATTGATTCATTTTCAGGAGCTGAGAGGGTGCATGTTTTGCATTCTTCAGAAGGCAATATCACAATAGAATCTCCAGATTCATCCAAGTCATCATGAGAGAGATGTGTTGGAGAACTAGGGGGACTTGAAACAGACAGTGAAGATTGTGAATCACACCTGTGTGTATTCTCCACTCCATGGTCCTTATTCTCAGCAGTCTCTATAAAGGCATCCACTACTTCTGGTGGTTTTTCACAAGCCCTGCTGTCATAACCAGTTGGCAAGCTGGATTCACCACTTGCTGGTTGATACCGTAACTCATTTTCTATTAAAGCAGAAGTACCAGGGTGTTCATTTCCATTCCTGTAAGTTTTGTGCACAGGAGCTAGTGTTGGAGGGGGAAGAACTCGAGGCTGCCGTACAGAATACCGTGACCTCCCCAGGCCATATGCGCCATATGATTCAGAATTCTGATAAGAATGCTCAGGGTATAGAAGAATTGGATTTCCGCGGGGATAACTCTCTGCCCAACCATCTCCCAATCTTTCAACAAAGTTTTCTCGAAAATCAGAACCGGTATTTGTATTTCCGATGAAATGATCTCCATCTCCAGATTGATTCCACCTCTGGCCCTTTATATGAGGGTATTCATCTAAATGAGAATCCGGGATTCCTCCTTTATAATAAGTCCTTGAAGACGTAAATCCAGCACTGCCATAGGGTTCTTTCCGCATAAATGGCTTTCCAACAAATGATGAATCTCTGCGAGGACTATTACTACTGTGACCATTAATTTGATCATGCAGATAAAGTGCTGAACTGCTACCATTCTCATATGCATCCCTTCTCCATGAATTAACAGGTTTCCCTCCATCTATAAATGTAGAAGAGATATCTCTAGAAAAATGAGGCTTAGAACCTGTCTCTAATGGCCTATTCACACTTGATGAATCAGAAGAGGCTGAGGTTATTATTCTTTCAACCATTCTTTCACCATCATCCCAGTCACCAACATATGCAGCCCTGTCTTTTTCCTTCACTAAATCAGACATTTTCTCATCCCCAACACCATCTCTGGCTGCTACAGCCTGTCTCCTAGCAATCTTTTGCTCCAATTCTAAAAGCTTTTGTTTAGCAGCTTGTTTCCTCCTATCTTCTTCTACGAGTAACCTTCGTTTCTCTTCTTCCCTTGCTAACCTTTGCTCTTCAGCTTTCTGCAAAGCTTCAGCCCGATCTTGTTCTGCTCGCCAAGCTGCCTCTCTTGCTTCCTCTTCCAGCCTCCTCTGCCTCTCTTCCTCTTCTCTAGCTTGCCTTAGTCGCTCCTCTTCTTTTCTACGTGCTAACTCCACTGCCCTCTCCTGTTCTTCAATGATTCGCTGCCGCTCCTGTTCTTGCATCCTCTGAACTCTTTCAAGCTCAGCCTCGAATGACTCCCTAACAGGATCATGGAAGTCAGTTTGTTTTGATACATCCTTCTTCTTCTTCACAACCCCAACAGATAATAGATCCCTTCCATCAAAACCAGAAGCTCCAAAATCTTTGGTAAATGGATCCTCCAAAAAAGCCTTTTCACTCCTAGGTACAGGACGTTTTTCTCTTCCAAAATTAAGCAGAGGATCATTAAGAGGAAGCCCTCTACCACCCATAGAAAATGAGGATTTTGATACTGAGCTCTGGGCACAAAAAGCTCTACTTCTGTTGTGTTGTTGGTCATTACCAGCATATCGATCCCGGGTATTTCGTTCAGGACCTCGACTACCATATGATTCCATTGCATTATTCCAAGGATGCTTCCCTCCATGATCATATCCTGTATCCCTCTTTCCAAGATCATTATGAACATTATCTCTGAAGGATGCTGCAACATATTTGTTATCCCTCCCTACCTCTTGATTCATGCCAGAAGCCTGCCCAGCAACACCATTGATCTCATTACCTCCATCTTTAACACCAAAACCATCCTTCAAAAATGATGAATTCCTCCAAGAATTTCCTTCCCGCCCCTCTCTACTAGCTGTTCTTACATAAGGGTCAGCTTTAGAGACTTCACCGGAGGAAACTTTTCCAGCTTCATTGTCCGCTGTCCCCGCTTGTCAAAATTATGAGAGGCTTGTGTGGCAAAACACTAACCCTGGGCATATCAAGTCTCTGTCCCAGTAAGATTCCGTCTTTGAAAACCCACGATCCCTTCATCTCTACCCTCTCTGTCCTGTCCATCAAACCGTGACTAGTATCACGCTCATCATCAGCCCAATCTGATCTCGGGTTCAACGAACCAGAGGCAGAGGACCAGGGAAATACTCCTCTTGCTTCCTACCCTGATCAATTCCTCTGGGACCCCAGAACCACTTCGAGCACCGCTCGCATTTTCACTCACTCCATTGCCAACACCAACTCTAGAGACCTTGAACTGAGAATCGACATCAAGAAGTGAACTCAATCCAGAACCACCCTTCTGCTCCTTTAACAAACTCTCACCACCAAACTGCTTCTCCTTCTGAACCAAATTCTCTTTGGCCTTCTGAGGCACCCCTGAAGCAGAAGACAACGTGGCACGCAGTGATGGAAAATCCTCACCTCTCAACACAGCTACTTTCTCCGCTACCATGGGTGCCGGAGAAGGGGCGGTGGAGGGTGCCACCGCACCTGATCGAGCTGAAGGCGGCATATAAACAGTACCCCCTCTGTCAAACCCATCCACAGCTGGAATCTCAGAAAGCGGTTCCTTTTCTTGCAATGCAATCGTTGCCGGCTTGGTCCATCCTGCGCCGGAGGAGGCAGGTCTCGACCCGACTCCGGAACCCGCTCCGCCAGCAGTGCCGCCTGAGGATCCCAATGTATCGAACCTCTCGTGCTCTTGCGGAGGGAAGGAAGGTTCAAGGGGGCGGACGGAGAGCTTGGACCCGTGGCTTGTGTGAGCTGCGGGGCCTCGAAAGAACCACCATGGATCCTCCTCCGCCTCCATGGGCGTTGGGTCGGTTTCGGGTGGATCCGAAAGATGCCGGGCTGTTCTGACCGTACGATTTGTTGAGATTCACAGAGGCGAATTTGGAGCCCCCGCCAGGATTGGCCATCGGAGCCCGACCCGAAGTGAGAATCGTTCGATTGATCTCGATTCCCGCCAAAGCATGAAAACCCTAACGCTTATTTGTTCTGTTGGATTTTCGTGTCGGAACTGGATCCTAGTTGACTGATCCAAATGCTGAAAGAACGATGAGGAAACCCTAATTAGTGCAGGATGATGACAATAACTCAAGAATTAAAAAGAGAAGGAAAACAAAAGTAGAGATGAAATGAAGAAGCGTATCATACCTGGTAATTGGATTGGGAATGGGAATGGGAATTGATTAGGGTTGGTTGGTTATATGTGAAAAATAGTGTAAGGAAGGAAAGGAACAAGAGAACGAAACGGAAGGAAACGATGATGAGCTGAAGTAATGTGAAATAGATAGTACGTACTACTTTGCTTCACCAAACTGAGCAATCTTTGTCTTTACTTTTGTTACCCCTTTACTTTCTTTTATTTTGTTGAATAAATGTTCACTTGACCCATTAAATTGTTAATATGATTCATAATCTTTAAAATTTTAAAATTAATTTTTACTCCCTCAAATTATATTTTTTAAATTATTTTAGTCTTTAGTTAAACTTTCATTATTTAAGTGTTATTAATTTACGGATGTAGTAAGTAAAGTAACATGTGACATGCAACGTGTGAATGATATGATATGTTTTTTACACGTTGCATGTGACGCGTCAATTACATGGGTCAATGTGGCATTTCACGTGGTTGTTGACGTGACATGTGTACGGAATGAAACATCTTCAACACATGTTGTGTGTTATGTGTCACTTATCTTATCATTAAGACTGTCCTGTTGGGATTTTCTATTAGAAAGTTAAGGTTCCAACATTTAACAAAGACAAACTGAAGGGATTAACCTCAAATGGTTGAAACCTTAGTTTCATGAATAAATAGTTTCATCAGTATTAAAGACACTGAAACTTGATCAAGTGCAATTGTATTTGAAAACATAAGAAAAAACAAAACAAAAAACAGGCATTTGTCAAAACTGATACTTCAATTAATGGAAAGAATACATAAGGTGGCAAGGAGGGACAAGTGCACCAAACCCCAATAAATCTGTGCCTGGTTCTTAACCCTCACAAGAAAACAACGAAAGATCAACCAGGCTTCAATGATACACCACATCAAAATGACATGGTTCACATCAGGCTGCACTAACATGCTAAATCAGTTACCAGTTTTTAGCACACAAGTGCTCAGAATCACTTTTGGCTGCCTCCATCAGAACACAGCAAGCTATAATGTATACAAAAATCTCAATCTTAAAATCAAGATATAAGCTAATCAAAACTTTATATTTCTGCCAGACCCAAAAATTGTAATAATTATAGCTTCCAACTTTTACAAATCCTGCAGATCATTCTTCCCAATCATGACAATGTTGATGCTCTACCAGTAGTAGTCTGTTTAGCCACATAAATTTGTTTTACCTTTGACGAGGGATAGCTCTTATCTGCGCCCATTGATTGGTTTCTCCCTTGGAACCCCATTCTCCTATGGGACCATTCACCACCTGAAGAACTATTTCTCTGTGAAACATTACTTCCTCTCTTGTAGTTAGTATATCCTGAGGAATGGTCATGCTGTTGGGAAGAATTACTGTTTTGCTGCAAACTCTGACTCATAGAAGCAGAATTTGCATTATGGTTGTTACTATTGCTGGGACTACAATTCTGAACATCAGCCTTGGCATCATTGGATGAAGCCGTCTTGTTTACAAGGCTCTGTGCAGATACCTTGATAGCACCAGTTTCTGAATGATCAGCTAATCCAAGTTCATCTGGAAATCGGTTAACATTTACATCAGATGATGAAGTTTGAGAACCAGGGAACCTATTGACCTTTAATGGCCTGTCAACAGAATCCTGACTATACTGAGAAGTAATTGCTCCTCCTTGTTGCTGCAAAGGCATTGACGGAGGAATAGATGGAAGCGATGAATTAAGAACATGTGGCCATCGAGCTTGTACTGACATCTCAGAAGACTGGCACCACAAATTTTGCACAATGATCACATACTTTTCAAAAACTACTTAAAATTCGGCATGAAATTAATTTACAGTTTTCATTATCTTCTTGCAATTGAACTATAAATAACTAATTGACAATTCCTAACAAGTAAATGATCTGCTGAGCTAATATACTACAAAAATAAGTTTTTTAATGTCCGAGATGTAACAACAAAAAAGTTAAAACCCAAATGTATGTATCAAAATTTTACCTGGAAAGGGGAAACATCAAACATGGGCACAGGAGAAGCCATTGGCACAAGTGGTGAACCAGGAGCAAGATGTTGGATTGGAGAAGGCATATTAGCAGCAGGATTTCGGTGAGAAGATACCACATTCATATTGACATCGCCTTCAACAGCACCCATGGCAGAAGATGTAGGGTTGTGCTTCCAATCAGGCTGCTTCCCTGATGCTATATACGTGCCCATGAAACTCATGCCAACTTGTCCATATTGTCCAACAGGTGCAAAATGGTTATAAACAACCATGTGCGGAGGGCCTTGGACTCCTGGGATTCCTCCGGGAGGAGTGATAAAAGGCCCAGTAAATCCAGTAGGAGGACCATAGAAGGAATCCACACCAGGATGGCACTGATGCCAGCCCCCAATTGCTCCTGACGCTGATGGTGTACTTTTTGGAGGCTGTGATTGTGCCGTAGAAGCAGACTCATCATGTGGTCCAATAGTAAAGACAGGACCACCCATCATAGGATTCATTTCATAAAATGGAAAATGTGGAGGGCCAGGAGGAAAATGTGAGATCAATTGACCTGAAGAATTTTGCTGGCTTGGTAAGGGTGACCACAAGGAAATTGAAGGAGTCTCCACAGATAGATCTGCCGGAAGAGATACACTGAGAGGCTCTTCGGATCTGGATTGGATAACTGATTGCTGCTCACTAGCTACTCCTGTCATTTATCTAAATCATATTAGTATATTGTCAAGAGGAGATATAAAACTCAATAGCGAGGAAAAAGATTCACCTGCAGCTCTACCATCAATGTCAGCAGCTACAAAACTTTTAGCTTCTGAAACAGAGACAGAACGAGTAACCGATCCATTTCCAACATTCTCATCACTGCTAATGGCAGCAACAGCAACAGCTGAAGCAGCAGCTTCAGCTTCGGCTTCACAATCTTCTAAATGGCTACGAGATTCATTGTTGTGTTTCTCTTTATCAAAGAAAATGCTGCAATCATTATCAGATCCACCTATGTTGTGTGATAATTTCGCGTCAGATCTGGATGACCCAGGGGGCCCAATGCCATGAGACACAGAACGGCTGCTGGAAGGAAGAACAGTTGGAGAGGTCACTGCCCCTAAATGGAAAAAGAAATATTCTCTATAAGTAAAACAACTGAAAGCGAGAAATATTACTACAAACAGTTCAAAAAAATACACTTAATATCAATGATTGAATGATTGACTAAAAGTCTAAAACCAGTCAATATAAAATTTATCTGCTAACCAAATTGAATTTTCTCTCCAGCAAGCAAGGAATTAATTGGGCTGGAAGAAGAGAATGATTTGTCCTTTGTCAAAATGGATGATGTAGGTAGGCTAGATTCATTAACAGCACTTGTCAGATCTCCAATAGATGCCCGAGTATTAAACTGTTGAGGCTTCATAGCCTCATCAAGTTGTGTCTGAGTAAGGGCCATGACCTGCCATGATGAAATAATTAATCCTTTCATAAAACTGTTGAATAACTGAAACATAGCCCCAACGCAATTAAAATATACAAGGGAAATGCAGATCCAAAATCCACAAGTATAACAATCAAATCTTTGCAACAAAGGTTGACCACATAATAAAACCAACCCATTAATCTAAATCTGTAGAATCCACATAACCCCCCAAGAAGGAAATGTTACTATAGCAGCAAAAGAAAATCAGACCGTTATCTAGAACCTTAACTTTAACCGCAAAGCATTGCTGTCTCAGAAAACTATTTGGGGGGCCGGGGGGTTCTATGTTCTAACCTGTTGACTAATTGGCACATGTCCCCAAGAGCCCAAAGATGTCTGAGCATCATCAACCTTATTCTTGCTTTCAAGTATGACACCTGGCCCAGTTCCCTTTCCACCACTTGATACTGCTGGAAGACTGACCTGAACGGACCTGCAGAAGGAAAATTCACATTGATGTTTTGTACGACATCCATGGCATCTAAATCTTATCAAACAAAATCAAATACCTGCTTGGTTGTGATCTCAAGTCAGACTGAGATTCAATTTTCAAAGGTGGTGTGCCAATAGGAGCTAATGGTTGGGGTGACAGAATTGAATTAGATCCAGATGAGACATCAGTTTGTGCCACTCCATGCCCGTCAGAAACAACTAAATTAGTGCGAGTACGATTTGCCACTTCTCCATTAGATACGGATCCTTTGCTAGAATTGATTAAGGTCACACCATTTTGCAAAGTAGATCGAGGTTTTCGTGGCATCTGCTATAAAAAAAATGTGTTAAGCAAGATGCTACAGGAAATAAGGTTACAAGAACAGATAGAACAGGTAAAAGATTAACAACCTTTGCAACCTGAGACTTTGCTTTGATTTCTCTCTCTCTCTGTTCTCGGCGATCGTGTAGCATTTGCCGCTTTGACCTGACTTCTATGAAGTCATCTTCATCACTAGGAGCTTCAATTCCAGGCTGCTCAAACACACGTATAATTCCACTATGCAATGGAACATCACCATCGTCCTCTGAACACAAGTTCCTCTTGAGAATACTCTGCCCAGGATGTGAGATGTTCTGAGTCTTTGCTGATTCTCTTCTATCAACCTTGTCAGCCCCATTTACAGAATTTATTTGATGAGAATTTTCTATAGCTGGCTCTGCTGTCTGTTTTCCTAATTTATTGGCCAAAGATTTTCTCCGTCCATTTCTTCCAGATAAATCCAAACTAGAAGTTTGCCTCATCTCAGCACTTTCCCGAACAAGAAACTCAGTGTGCTGAATATTCCGACGAGGCTTCCTCAGAAATCCTCTGGGATCTGAACGGTTGTCCCTTGGAGCTGGACCCGATGATCTTGGTCCAGGAATTTTAGCTGCAAACACATATTTCTTTCCTTTACCACCCGATATCGGGAATTGTGCTTTTGCATGCATAACATCCTTCTCTTTTGCAACCAAATGAAGTGATGCGTCTCTGGAGATAGAATAACCTTCTGATTCATTAGCATTGCTGCCCTTTCCAACTAAATTTTGGTTCCCCTGTTGGCCCACTTGGACAACTGCCACCTTCCTGATGATATTATTACTATTAGAGGGAACATTGATATGATCCTGCTTTATTCCGACCATGTTTTCTGCATTCTTACTGGACAATGAACTTTGTGATAACTGCCTTGAATCACCTGTTTGGTTTTCAACAGAAAGATTCCTGATTTCATTTTTAATAAACCCATCAGAAGTACCTTGAATATTTGATGGAACAAATGACATTGATTGAGGACCCAGAGGCATTATTCCCTGTGATATGGGAGATGTATACCTCAGCTGGCCAAACTGAAACAAAGGAGGCTGTGATGGGAGCATGTGAGAGAGTGGTGGACTGAGATGCAATGGCATCTGTATAGATCCAATCTGAATGGCAGGTACGGGAGACGGTATCAAAGATGGACCAGAGAAAAGACCAAATTGAAGCTTAACAGGTAGTTCAGCTTGACTTGGAGCAGCAGCTACTTTAGACATAACATTTTGACCCAAAGATGAGTGAGGGGCAATAGTGACCGATGTTGGTACACTATGATGAGTAGACATGCCACTAGAAGTGTTCACATTAGCTAAATTATGAGATGCTAAGGATGAATGGGCATCACTGGACTGAATGGCCAGATCTTTAGCTGGCTTCTCTTGTTCCTGGAACAAAATAGAATTATTAAGATTCACCTTAGAGGGATCATCAACGGGCTGAAGAGATTTGTCATTGTTGCATGCATTGCCAATAGATACATGTTCTTCTATTGTGCCAATAGAGGCCTGCTGAGGCATATATGCAGTTTCTTCATCTTTTAAAGCTCTTTCAAACTCCTCATTCGGCATCCCCACCTGAACACCATCATCAAATCCTAACACTAGGTTATCCATCATGTGGGGCAACCCTTTCTCCTCTAAATGCATATTTTCAAACTCTGGGTTGAGGCCAATATTATCATCTATTACATGTACTTCATCTTCTTCCTGATAATCTTCTTCTTCCTCATATTCTTCCTGTTCCTGGAACTGCTCATTGTTCTCAGCAGTCCATTCATCAGCAGAAGAAACATCATGTGAAGAAGTTACTGCATTCTCATTCTGGGCTCTGGCAGATATCGCAATTGATTCATTTTCAGGAGCTGAGAGGGTGCATGTTTTGCATTCTTCAGAAGGCAATATCACAATAGAATCTCCAGATTCATCCAAGTCATCATGAGAGAGATGTGTTGGAGAACTAGGGGGACTTGAAACAGACAGTGAAGATTGTGAATCACACCTGTGTGTATTCTCCACTCCATGGTCCTTATTCTCAGCAGTCTCTATAAAGGCATCCACTACTTCTGGTGGTTTTTCACAAGCCCTGCTGTCATAACCAGTTGGCAAGCTGGATTCACCACTTGCTGGTTGATACCGTAACTCATTTTCTATTAAAGCAGAAGTACCAGGGTGTTCATTTCCATTCCTGTAAGTTTTGTGCACAGGAGCTAGTGTTGGAGGGGGAAGAACTCGAGGCTGCCGTACAGAATACCGTGACCTCCCCAGGCCATATGCGCCATATGATTCAGAATTCTGATAAGAATGCTCTGGGTATGGAAGAATTGGGTTTCCACGGGGATAGCTCTCTGCCCAACCATCTCCCAATCTTTCAACAAAATTTTCTCGAAAATCAGAACCGGTATGAGTATTTCTGATTAAATGATCTCCATCTCCGGATTGATTCCACCTCTGGCCCTTTATATGAGGATATTCATCTAAATGAGAATCTGGGATTCCTCCTTTATAATAAGTCCTTGAAGACGTAAATCCAGCACTGCCATAGGGTTCTTTCCGCATAAATGGCTTTCCAACAAATGATGAATCTCTGCGAGGACTATTACTACTGTGACCATTAATTTGATCATGCAGATAAAGTGCTGAACTGCTACCATTCTCATATGCATCCCTTCTCCATGAATTAACTGGTTTCCCTCCATCTATAAATGTAGAAGAGATATCTCTAGAAAAATGAGCCTTAGAACCTGTCTCTAATGGCCTATTCACACTTGATGAATCAGAAGAGGCTGAGGTTATTATTCTTTCAACCATTCTTTCACCATCATCCCAATCACCAACATATGCAGCCCTATCTTTTTCCTTCACTAAATCAGACATTTTTTCATCCCCAACACCATCTCTGGCTGCTTCAGCCTGTCTCCTAGCAATCTTTTGCTCCAATTCTAAAAGCTTTTGCTTAGCAGCTTGTTTCCTCCTCTCTTCTTCTACGTGTAACCTTCGTTTCTCTTCTTCCCTTGCTAACCTTTGCTCTTCAGCTTTCCGCAAAGCTTCAGCACGCTCTTGTTCTGCTCGCCAAGCTGCCTCTCTTGCTTCCTCTTCCAGCCTCCTCTGCTTCTCTTCCTCTTCTCTAGCTTGCCTTAGTCGCTCCTCTTCTTTTCTCCGTGCTAACTCCACTGCCCTCTCCTGTTCTTCAATGATTCGCTGCCGCTCCTGTTCTTGCATCCTCTGAACTCTTTCAAGCTCAGCCTCGAATGACTCCCTAACAGGATCATGGAAGTCAGTTTGTTTTGATACATCCTTCTTCTTCTTCACAACCCCAACAGATAATAGATCCCTTCCATCAAAACCAGAAGCTCCAAAATCTTTGGTAAATGGATCCTCCAAAAAAGCCTTTTCACTCCTAGGTACAGGACGTTTTTCTCTTCCAAAATTAAGCAGAGGATCATTAAGAGGAAGCCCTCTACCACCCATAGAAAATGAGGATTTTGATACTGAGCTCTGGGCACAAAAAGCTCTACTTCTGTTGTGTTGTTGGTCATTACCAGCATATCGATCCCGGGTATTTCGTTCAGGACCTTGACTACCATATGATCCCAGTGCATTATTCCAAGAATGCTTCCCTCCATGATCATACCCGGTATCCCTCTTTCCAAGATCATTATGAACATTATCTCTGAAGGATGATGCAACATATTTGTTATCCCTCCCAACCTCTTGATTCATGCCAGAAGCCTGCCCAGCAACACCATTTCTCTCATTACCTCCATCTTTAACACCAAAACCATCCTTCAAAAATGATGAATTCCTCCAAGAATTTCCTTCCCGCCCCTCTCTACTAGCTGTTCTTACATAAGGGTCAGCTTTAGAGACTTCACCGGAGGAAACTTTTCCAGCTTCATTGTCCCGCTGTCCCCGCTTGTCAAAATTATGAGAAGGCTTGTGTGGCAAAACACTAACCCTGGGCATATCAAAGTCTCTGTCCCAGTAAGATTCCGTCTTTGAAAACCCACGATCCCTTCCATCTCTACCCTCTCTGCTCCTGTCCATCAAACCGTGACTAGTATCACGCTCATCATCAGCCCAATCTGATCTCGGGTTCAACCGAACCAGAGGCAGAGGACCAGGGAAATACTCCTCTTGCTTCCTACCCTGATCAATTCCTCTGGGACCACCAGAACCACTTCGAGCACCGCTCGCATTTTCACTCACTCCATTGCCAACACCAACTCTAGAGACCTTGAACTGAGAATCGACATCAAGAAGTGAACTCAATCCAGAACCACTCTTCTGCTCCTTTAACAAACTCTCACCACCAAACTGCTTCTCCTTCTGAACCAAATTCTCTTTGGCCTTCTGAGGCACCCCTGAAGCAGAAGACAACGTGGCACGCAATGATGGAAAATCCTCACCTCTCAACACAGCCACTTTCTCCGCTACCATGGGTGCCGGAGAAGGGGCGGTGGAGGGTGCCACCGCACCTGATCGAGCTGAAGGCGGCATATAAACAGTACCCCCTCTGTCAAACCCATCCACAGCTGGAATCTCAGAAAGCGGTTCCTTTTCTTGCAATGCAATCGTTGCCGGCTTGGTCCATCCTGCGCCGGAGGAGGCAGGTCTCGACCCGACTCCGGAACCCGCTCCGCCAGCAGTGCCGCCTGAGGATCCCAATGTATCGAACCTCTCGTGCTCTTTGCGGAGGGAAGGAAGGTTCAAGGGGGGCGGAACGGAGAGCTTGGGACCCGTGGCCTTGTGTGAGCTGCGGGGCCTCGAAAGAACCACCATGGATCCTCCTCCGCCTCCATGGGCGTTGGGTCGGTTTCGGGTGGATCCGAAAGATGCCGGGCTGTTCTGACCGTACGATTTGTTGAGATTCACAGAGGCGAATTTGGAGCCCCCGCCAGGATTGGCCATCGGAGCCCGACCCGAAGTGCGAATCGTTCGATTGATCTCGGTTCCCGCCAAAGCATGAAAACCCTAACGCTTCTTTTGTTCTGTTGAATTTTCGTGTGGGAAATGGATCCTAATTGGCTGATCCCAATGCTGAAAGAACGATGAGGAAACCCTAATTAGTGCATGATGATGACAATAACTCAAGAATTAAAAAGAGAAGGAAAACAAAAGTAAAGATAAAATGAAGAAGCGTATCGTACCTGGTAATTGGATTGGGAATGGGAATTGATTAGGGTTGGTTGTTTATATGTGAAAAATAGTGTAAGGAAGGAAAGGAACAAGAGAACGAAACGAAAGGAAACGATGATGAGCTGAAGTAATGTGTAATAGATAGTTCGTACTACTTTGCTTCACCAAACTGAGCAATCTTTTTCTTTACGTTTGTTACCCCTTTACTTTCTTTTATTTTGTTCTTTTCTCCAACGCTTCCTTTTATTTACACTTATCAAATCTATCACCATCCGTACTTCGCATCGTCCTATTTTTTGGTCATTCGCTAAAAGGCCCAACAACCACCAAAACAAAAACATCCTATTCAAAAATGAATTGGGCCACACTGTAAAAGACAATTGGACAGCCCAAAGGAAATTTAATCTTTTATTTTCTCTCTCCAAAAAAAAAAACATTGTAACTGTAACTGTGGAGGATAGGTAGGAGCATCTTCCGAAAAGGAAGACGAAGACGAAGAGAATGGGTAACGATGCGGTTGAAGCTCTGTCTCCCCTGCCACCCTTTCAGTCAGGGTCGCGCCATTTCTATCTTGCAGTTGACAGGCTTCAGTTCAAGATGGTATCTTTATATATTCTTTATCGTGTTTTCAAATCTCAATCTAATTTCAGAAAAATAATAAATGATGAGAATTGAGATTGATTATGGAGTTTTTGTAATGTTTTGGATGGTGGGTTGTGGGTGCAGCAAACGGTGGTTGACCTGCTAGGGTTGGTGGGGCGGCGTGCGTGTTTGCCGATGGTAGTGTGTTGCAGCACGCGCGACGACCTCGACTCTCTCTGCTCCGCTCTCTCCTCGCTCCCCTTCATTTCCTCTTCACCTCTCGTAATCTACTATTACATCTCTTCTCTATTTTGAAATTCAGTTGTAAATTTGATCGTGTTTTTGTTCTTTACTCGAATTCTTTTTTTTTCCAGTACAGTGATCTTGCCGAAGATGAACGTGCTTCTATACTGGACAAGTTTCGGCAAGTTACAGCGAGGTGGAGCCAAAGAAATCATGGCGGAGGAGCGGGAAATGATGAGGAAGAGGATGAGAAGAAGGAGGATGATATTGATAGATCTCATGTGATAATTGTAACAGATGCTTGTCTTCCTCTACTTTCTTCTGGGGAGTCTCAACTCCATGCTCGTCTTCTCATTAACTATGAGTTACCACCAAAGAAGGTCTTCCTCTATTTTTTTTCTGATAAATTAGTGCAAAAAAAAAAAGTTTTCCTTCATTAGAAGTAGGTCTCAAAGTGTTAGGGCTCATTGTGAATTTGGGGTGTCACTTTACCAACATTGTGTTGCTTGTGTGGAAGATACCATGGCAATTAACCATTTGACATGATTGATATGCTTATATTTCTTTAGTGGCCGAGATTGTTAAGGTTAGCATTTGTGTGTAACATATTTTTCCCCCTTCTGCTGATTGAGAAGGTAGCATGTGTGCCTTGACGAAACGGTGAAGTTATTGTCTTGTGATCTTGAAGTCATACGGAGTAAAACTGCATGTCTACCCTTCCTAGACTACATTAGACAGGAACCTTGTTATGCATTGATCCACTTTTTTTATAGTAGTTGAGTAGGTCTCATTACATTGAAGCTCTTTGTGGATTTGGAGTGTAACTTGGTCAGCATTGTGTTGCTTGTGTTGAAGTTCCTCCGGCAATCAACCATTTGAAATGACTAACTCCATTTAGCAAACACCTAAAAGTGATTGCAAGCTGATATGTTGATGTTACTTTATGTGCACTTGTGTTTACTACTTACTAGTTACTACTGTCAAAGGAATCCTTTCCCTCCATACATTTGAAACTTGAAATTTGGTTCTTCAGTTAGATCTTTGCTTCTCAAGAACCATCCATCTTCATACATAGATGCATTTTAGTACTAACAGTCTGAGTCTCTATTTATTGTGCCAGTTTAGTGATATGCGTGCTTGTGTTTACACATGGTCCCTACCTGTCATGGTAATGGTTCTCTTTCTGTTTCTTTTTTCTTATCCTTCTTCTGTGTTTCCTGCAGGAAACATATATGCGGCGTTCGTCAACGTGCTTAACAGCTGGTTCTTTCTTTGTTGCCTTGCTCTATAATAGATAGATAGCCATTGTTAAGCGACGATTTTTACATTGTTGCTAAGATTTCTCACTAATGTGTAGATGGTATTGTGATCAATATGGTTGTTGGTGGGGAAGTTGTAACTCTGAAAAGTATTGAAGAAAGCAGCAGTATTGTCATGCAAGAGATGCCAATGCAAGTAAGTTTAGTTGCTGACATTTTTCTATATCAGTATATATATGACATGGCATTCATCTCTCTATTATTTGAATTTTATTCATATATAAATTCAGAAGCTAGAAGAAGTTGGTATTTATACTTCTTTTGTTCTTTCTTAACTGGCCTTCTAAATAAAGATGCTAAACATATTTGCAGATTCTGGACCTTTTATGAAGAATTGAGAATTTGATCGTATGCATTCTCTGAATGTAGAAGACTCAAGCTCTCTCATTGCATTGAATTTTGTTTGAATAATCACGCTACAACGAAATTACACATGTCGTTTATTTTGTAACTTTTTTTTGCATGTGTAGGCTTTTATGCCCGAGGAGTGCTATTAGTACATAGAATAGTGTCATACACTTCTTTTCCACCTTTGCAACTTTGGTTGCATAAAAATTGGAGCAGAGAACATTTGGTAGACATGTCAAATTTGTTCACAGCAATTAAGAATCACATAGCAGTTGTAATGTGATGATATGTTGTTCACAATTTTAAATACTTGTTCAATAGGGAACTATGTCAAGTCAAATTTAAAATACGGTCTTCCATTGGATCACCCTAACCGGTGGAAGACAACCCAGCAAGAAATTTTTAAATGCATATACTTCATATCTAGGCTCCCTTTCCCCTTATAAGGAAAATAGATGAAGATCAAAACAATTTAAAAAAATGTGAAATCCACATATTGCATACGTGAGTATTGGGAAAGAAAGTTAGATGTTAGTAAAGAAAGTGGTGAAATTGAGGAAAAAAATTAAGAAAAACACAACTATATCACTTAGCATTTCTACATACCATTGTTAAGTGGTGAAATTGAAGGATGGATGAAAACTAAGAGATAAAGACATATAAATAGATATTATACGGAAAAAATATCATCTCTGTATCGACTATTGCATTTGTTTGTACGAATAAATATAATAGACATAAAAATAAAATGACATTATTAACCCTCATCGTATCACTTGTTGTCGTCGAACCACTGTCAGACCACCACCAGACAACTGACGGACCACCATCAGATAAGGATATTATTATAAAAAGGTTTCTATTTTCTGACTCTATCTTTCTGTCCCAGCTATATGTAGGCATAAAAAATAAAGACAAATTTAGAAAATTGTTTTTACACCTACAAATCAAATATGATACAAGAAAGTTTGTACTTTATGCCCAATCGGTCTTTGTACTCAAATCCAAACGCGACTTTAGATTCATGTTAAGATTTGTAATAAAGTACAACATAAGAAAAGTTATATGATGGTATATATGTTTGAGAAAGATTAAATTGGAATACTTGGTTGATGTAAATTCAAACAGGAGAACTTTCATGTGAATTTATATAGTAGATATTTTTTTGCATGGTCATCATAACTCCCGGGAGAGGTCAATCTATATACAGTCTTGTTTGTGGTAATAATAAGCAAAAAGATGAACAACGAGACTTTTCTCAAAACTGATACTTTCCTTATATTAATAGAAAGAATACATGAGGAGCCAAGGACAACTACACCAAACAAACCCCAATAAACAAAATTCTCACAAGAAAATAATCAAACATCAACCAGGCTTGACTAATACACTAGCATGCTACATCAATCCCCTGTTGCTCTGTAAGAGAAATAGAAGCTAATCAAGAGTTGCAAATTTTGTCAGACCAAAAAAGTAAAATTTAAGCTTCCAACTTTTTCAAATGCAACAGATCATTCTACCTCCATCATGACATTGTTGATGCCCTACATGTACTCTGCTTAGCCACATAAATTTATTTTACCTTTGAAGAATTATAGTTCGTATCTGCGCCCATAGATTGGTTTCTTCCTTGAAACCCCATTCTAGGATTTGACCATTCACCTCCTGAAGAACTATTTCTCTGTGAAACATTACTTTCTCTCTTATAATTAGTATATCCTAACTCCTAAGGAATGGTCATGCAGCTGGGAAGAATTACTATTTTGCTGCGAGATCTGACTCTTAGAAGTAGAACTCTCATTCTAACTTAATTAAATAAATATATTAAAACCTAATACTATATAATGCGTATTGAATTTGTAAGAACTAAACGCAAGATTCCACATAGAATAGTGGCAAGAGCGATTCTTATCTATTTGGGGGGTGTGAGGTTTGACTCCTTTCTGTGCTATTTTTGGATTATTTTAGCAATACATAGGAGATAAGTGGTCCAAATAGAAAAACGGATCGGGTCAGGTGATCAGTTCACCAATTTTTGGTTGAATTGGTCGGTCCTATCCGGGTTTAATAATAATTATTTTTCTTACTCTTGTAGTTTGGACCTTTATATTTTTTTTAATGTTATGATGGTTATTCAAAATATTTAAAATAAATATTTTTATTATTACATATTTGAATATAAATAATTTATAAATAAATTATTTATATATAAGAGTTTAACTAAATTATTTATCCAAATTACCCCTAAGTCACCTATATCATCCAAAAATTTTAGCATAACCTTTTTAATAAAAAATAGCTTAAGTGAAAATATCTTTGGCTGAAAAAATATATCACTTTTAGACTTGTTAACTACATTAACCTTCTTTTTCTGAAAAAATTATCTTTTAGATGTGCAATTGACATTTTTTATAATTAAAGATTACCTCTTACTTAAATATCGGGGAAGAAAAGGAAATATATAATTAACCAAGCAAAAAAAGTTATTCATTGTACTCAAGAATATATTCTTTTGGGATTTTATTGAATACGTTAATTCTGACACAGATACGTTGTACAACTGGATCAGACAAATCTACCAGATCAGATACACTTTACTCTATGGATCTTATTGGGTGAATCTCATCACGTGGATCTTACTTCAATCAGGATGGATCTGAAGTCTCATTTTTTGTGTGACTTCTTCTATTATTGTATATTGTTTTTAAATACGGAACTTGAAATGAAATGCATATGCAATTATTTATTAGTCTTATTCCTACTAAAATAACTAACCTATTGATATTTTTATCTCAAATTAATTTGATCATATTATACAAGTTTTGCAAGATTTTGATAAGAATTGTGCCAATTCCAAATACTAATCTATCTTTAATTTTATAACAAATTGTAAAAAGATTTTTGTAAAATTAACGAGGTTCTTAAACGTGTGCCTTTCTTATGAGTCCTACACAAGCTCTTCTTCTAAAAGTGTGAGACCACAATATTATGGAGAGAAAAGTGCACGATATATATTATCAATAGCAGATATCAGAGAAGAAAGAAAAGTAAAATATTTAATAATAATAGTGTCAAGATTTTGTCTATGAAAGAAAGCAAATAACATTACTCAAAAGACAATACAATTTTTTGACTTATGTTTGCTAAAGTTGTGTTGTCTCAATACAAGCAGCAGCAGAACCAATCAATACACCTTAAACCTTTATGATGAATCACATATGAATCCTGAAAAAAAGGTTCATATCTCAGACAAAAAGTTCTTTGGAATAATCAGAACTGGACGCAGCAGCACCTTGTTTACTTCCACATCTTTGGCCATACAAAGCACATTTTCCCACAAGGCACGTGTAGTGCTAAATCGTCTTCTTGCACAGCTGCATATATAACTCACACTCAATTCTCTGACTCAAAACCGAACCCACAGTTTTGGGCACTGTGCTGAGTAAGTTCATTGTCACAAACAGTTTCAAAACAACAAAAACACACACTCTTCTTCCACTATCACCGAATAAAGAGAGGGAAACTTTGTGTTCCAAAGTGGCATTCATCAAAGGGCCAAATTATGTGAGTATCTCTATAAAAACTGATAAGAGAATACTCACAAAGAACAATACACACCCAAGTGGTTTGGTTTTTCTCTCTAAAGAAACAAAACAAGGCCCTATTATGTCTTCCCTTTGGAGAATCTTTAGCCTCAGAGCTCTCAATGAGTTTGCAGCATCAACTCCATTATTGCTACGTCTCCATGCTAGTTCTAAGGAAGAAGAAGGAGATGGAGAAGACATCGAGAGCCATGGAGCAATAGCCATTAATCAGAGTGCCCAACACTCTTCTTCACAGGTAATTAAGAAAAATAATCTCCTCAGAATCTTTGACAGAAATCATGATAATTTGTTGAATAAAATGAAATGAACCGATTATTTTCTTATTTAATTGTGTTTCCTCATTCATCATCCATGCATGTTCAATAACTTGTGTATATACATTTTTGTTTTGTGTGTTTTGTGCATAGGTGATGGAGGAGGTGAAGCAACTAGTTTCCATAGCCTTGCCAATGATGATAACAAGCCTTCTGATCTATGGGAAGATGGCGATATCAATGCACTTCTTAGGCCAAATGGGAAGAGACACATTAGCCGGCGGTTGCCTCGCCATTGGCGTCGCCAACATCACCGGCTACTCTGTAATCTCTGGCCTCTCCACAGGCATGGAGGCTATTTCCTCACAAGCCTATGGAGCAAAACAATGGAAGCTCATGAGCCTCACCCTTCAACGCACATTCATCATCCTTCTCTTTGCATGCATCCCAATTTCCCTCTTCTGGCTAAACTTTGAACCCTTCCTCCTTTTCTGTGGCCAGAACCCAAAAATCTCATCAATCGCAACAACATATCTAGCATCCTCTGTTCCTTCCCTGTTCTTCCAATCACTCATCAACCCTCTCAAGATCTTCCTCAGGACACAGAAAATCACAACCCCTTTAATGCTAAGCTCTGCTTTTTCACTCCTCTTGCATTTCCCAATCAATTACCTCACCCTTCACAATTTTCCCTTCCTTGGAATCCGCGGCATTGCATTGGCATATGCCTTCACAGACATGAGTTTCCTCATTGCTCTGTTCTTACACATCAAGCTCTCTGGCTCTTGTTCTGATTCTTGGACAGGTTGGTCACTAGAATGCTTCATTCAATGGAAGCCAATCCTGAAACAAGCAATCCCAAGTTGTGCCTCTGCGTGTTTAGAATGGTGGTGGTATGAGATTCTCATTGTTCTTTCAGGGCTTCTCTGTAATGCAGCAGAATCAGTTGCATCCTCTGGAATCATAATCCAATGCACTGCACTGATCTACAATTTTCCTTATGCACTAAGCATGGCGGTTTCAACAAGGGTAGGGAATGAGCTTGGTGCAAATAGGCCCAAAAATGCTAAGCTATCATCTTTGGTTGCTCTGTGTGTCGCAACCTTCACAGGGGTCATTGCTATGGTGTTCACAGTTAACATGAGGACTACCTGGGGACGCATCTTCACTGAGGACCAAAATATTATTTCTCTCTTGGCTTCTGCTTTGCCTGTTGTTGGGCTTTGTGAGATTGGTAACTGTCCACAAACAACAATTTGTGGTGTCATGAGGGGCAGTGCTAGGCCCACTCTGGGTGTCAACGTTAATTTTTTCTCTTTCTATTGTGTGGGCCTTCCGGTTTCTGTTTTAATGGGCTTTGGGTTGGATTTGGGCCTTTGGGGCCTGTGGATGGGCCTTCTGGCGGCCCAAGTCGTGTGTGCTGTTACGATGGTGTTAAAGCTGATGAAGACGGATTGGGAGGCCCAAGCAGAGAGGGCTAGAGAGTTAATGGTTAGAGCAAATGGAAATGGAAGTGAAGAGATTAACAGTAATGAGGCAATTATTCACCAGGGACTGATATCTGCATGATTAGCAGATAAATTAGTCCTTGATATAAGCCTTAATAAATAATTAATGTTTCTATAGGAGTTATGAGTCCAAATTTTGTTCGGGAAAACAAACTAGATTATTAATCAATATATGAAGAAGAGATTTTGATTGCTTTACCTTAGGATTTTGATTCACTGCATTGTTCTTTCCTATATTTTTATCCCTTCTTCGAAGATGATAAGCAATACTTTTTAAGAGTTTTGAAATAGAGAATCCAATATTCCATTGATTATTTGAAACAGGAACACAGTTTTATTGAAACTGCCAATTCTTATATTGATGCGTAATATAATTCAATTGAAGAGTATCTTTTTTTTTTTTACGAAGGGATCATTGTATTTTTAGATTATTCTTGTCCTACCAAGTGACATAAGAATAGGATAAAAAAGTTCAACTCTCTAAAGTAGGGGTGGTGGTGGCGAATACACGGTTTTTGCCAAAAAAAAGAAAAATATCGAATGTGAAACGAACCTAGATAGATTGATCTCTTTTATCTCTTCCACCAAAATTAAGATTCTTGGAATTGTACCAACTTAGTGTTTTAACCACAGAATGCGTAAGAATGATGAACAAAGCACATATCAATATCAACTTTAGTTTAAACTATGAGCCTTAGAATTGCTCAACTTTAATTTGTTCAGATTCTACACACTTGTCCTCTAAAAAACTACATATCTCCAGGGAATCAAAATGCAAAAAACTTATCTATATAAACAGGTCACATATAATCTACTAGTTCTCATAGTCAAGCCAAATATTTGTGCAAGTATCAAAATTAGAAAACAATGTCGAGTCTGAGTTTCCTTAAGTTTCAAAATAGCTTTTCATGGAAGTCCTCTTCTCCAAGAAAAAATCTATCCCAAAAGAACAGCTTTACTTCAAGCTCAAGGCAGACATCGAATGCCGGGACAGCGAGTTTCAAGCCGAAAGCAGAGGAAATTAAATGGGTGTTCCAGAAATTTGACACAAACAAAGACGGCAAGATCTCAGTGGAGGAGTACAAGGCGGCGGCGAGGGCCTTGGACAGGGGAATTGGTGATGCAGAGGCGGTTAAGGCGTTCAGGGCGATGGATACGGACGGAGATGGGTCCATAGACTTGAAGGAGTTCATGGAGATGTTTAATGGGGAGCAGGGGAAGGTGAGAGAGGCAGAGATCAAGAATGCTTTTCAGGTGTTTGACTTGAATGGTGATGGCAAGATAAGTGCTGAGGAATTGTCTCAAGTTCTCAAGAGGCTTGGTGAGAGTTGCAGCCTTAGTGCTTGTAGGAAAATGGTGAAAGGTGTTGATGGAAATGGAGATGGTTTCATTGACTTGAATGAGTTCATGAGGATGATGATGAGTGGCCAGAAACTAGCATAATTATATGTTACTTTTTCTGTGTATTTGGAGCTTAATTAGTTAGGACAGAAGGGGATGATGTATGCAGTCTTGTGTTAGTGTGTTATAATGAAGTTTTTCACTTGAATGTATGAAGAAAAGATCATCTAATAGTAGTAACGATATGTCATCTTCTAATACAAATCGGGTGAATAAATGTTATTTCATCTTTGATTTATACAATTATACTTACTTGATGCCCTACTGATACAATTTGCTCTGTGTTTACAAATAAAAAGCCATAACTATGAATCTATATGGTCATAGTTCAGAAGTAAAATAAGAGAACAAACTTAATTTGAGAAGAGGTATGATAGAAATAAGTACAGAAAAATTGAATCAGAAACAATTCATAATAAGATGTATGAGTTGAATTTCTCCTTCTACAAAGAGTCGTGTTTTTTGTCAGAAGTATGCCTGGTTATGGTCATCAAAGGCCATTCTGCTTATCTTACAAACGAGCCGAAGATAAGTTGGGCCAAATATATACTAATCAATTCATCCTGATTACTATATCTTTGGCCCAGCCCTTTTATAATTTATCATTTTTATTTTTATTACAATATTTGGGTTTTTGACTTGCTTGGTGTTGGCCGGGATAAGGTTGTTTAATAAGACAAATGTTCGTGCGACCTTGATATCACTGAGATCAATGCACACACACGCACACATTTGCCTTTGTCCTTAATCAAGATTGCATCTCGTTCTTCTTTTATTTTATATACTAAATGTTAGATAGAGTTGCGTATACACTACATACATACACAGGTCACAACTATCTCATGTTACTGCTAAGAAACTTCTCAAAATCAACCATTCTGATGAACGGTCCATTTTGAAAACAACACTCATCAGCTTGAACACTGGCCAAAAAATTAGTTTAATGGAGGAAATTAAATTAAAATAGTTAATGTACAATACATTATGACACTGGTAGTGTTCTGAACTATATTCTCTCTAGATATATTAACAAAGTGAATGCATATCTGTTTACAGCTGCATGCTCGTGTGTGAGTTTCGAAATTCGAAAGCATATTGATATACTAGTATCGCTTGCTGTGGCGCTTTATTCTATCCATGTACAATCCGTGTATACGGAAAACAAATTGAGATATAGGAAACCAACAGCACACAGATTCTCCATATTTTTTGGTTAATTGAGTTTTATTTTCTGATATCATCGACATTTTAATTTCTTTGTATACTAATACTATGAGTTTTCTTGCTCAGAGTTTACTAGATCGCACCATACTTGTTAATTAACATTGATGCTGCATATGTGCAGTAGAAAACCAATATTTTGAATCATAATTACTCAACTTATTATAATTTCAATTATTATTTGGGCATAATATGTGATATATGTTATGTGTGGATGTATCCAGTAAGAATGCTAAAGTTATATGAGAGTAAAAGGAGTAAATATTGGACATAAAATCATCAATGAATGCTAAAATTACAATATTTTAAAATGATACATAACCACTTAAAAAAGTCACATGACTCTGTGTTTCAATCTTAATAATTCAAGTAAAATTTAGGTTCAAGGTTATTCTTTTTATTCTCATTTATTGAGTAAGTATGTCCCCTGTATTATGTAAAATCAATAATACTAAGTGAACAATGAAAAATCAGTCCATATAGTTAATGGGTCTATTTTGACTTTGATTTTGACTCAAATAATTATTGAGATTGTAATGGGCTGAGTAATTATGGCCCAAAATCTCATTTATTGGCTGGTTGGGCTGATTTTGTATTGTTCATTTAGCATCACCCATGTAAAATGAGCATTGCTAGAGACACAACAAAAAAAAATCAGTCAAAACACCCAACAAATGGTAATTTGGACCACAATCACCAAGTTCATTAAAAATATACTCATGATTAAAAGCGTTATTTGGGCCATAAAGTGTTAAATGGACTTTGTTAGCTGTTTTGACTGGTTTTTTATTGTACCACAAGCATTTGTGACGTAAAATATATAATATATATTGTAATATATTAACTATTTTAATTATTTTTCATTTACATATACTCATAATCATTAAGAAATTAACTACGGGTTTTGAGATACGCGTGGCTTGATGGAGGTTCTTAGAAAAAGTAAAATAAAATCACTTGAATGATAATTAATTATCTTTCGTTACTTCTGTTCTTGAATCCTGTCCATTCGCTTTCTTGAAAAGTCATCCCTTCCCTTCACAATATTCAAAGTGTGGTAAGTGAGAATTATCTAAATGATGGAAAAAAAATGTTGTGACAAGCTAGCAAAGTCCAAGTTTGATTTAATTAAAAATCAATCATAATACTAATATACTATGCAGTTCAGGTCTTCTTATTTTTTTTATTCCTTTGTCAACTGATGTCTACCTGAATGACAGGAAAAAACCAATCATAATACTAACATACTTATTTTTTTTATTTTTTTATTTAGGGATAACTGCAGGTTTAATAGTTGTTAAAGATCATATGCGTACAATAGTGTGTACAGCTTCCACATGAGTCACAGAATGACCAAGGGAAAAAAAGGATTAAAATTACAAGAAAGTTTTGATTTTGAGCAGGATATATTATTATTATTGCTATAAGCATGGAAAACATTGTGTTATGGACTTTGTATTGACATACACTTCAATAATAGCATATTAAGAATAATATAATCAATAATGCTTGAAGTACAACAGAAATTCGTCCAATTTGTATCTAACGTGTGTTATTCATGTTACAGGATGTGTGCTATACATATATCACATATACGTATAACACACATCCTGTAACATGGATAGCACATGTTGGATACAAGTTGGACGAATTTCTGTTGTACGTAAAACATTATTATATATATATATATATACCTAATTGAAGTATGTGGAAAGAATCAGAGAAGTGAAGTCCTACAATGCAAGTAGGCAATCCTGAAAGAATCCTGATAATTAAATTAATTACTAGTAGTAAATTCAGAAAATCGTGACTCCTATTTTAACTTATGTCACAGTGAAAGTACTGGTTGTAACAAAGGCTTTAGGACTTTTCCAATATGTGTATTAAACTGTAGGTCCTACTCTGTCTCCCAAAAGTACACACAACTAGTAATAATAAATAAATAAAAAAACTTAGCAGCTGGATCAACACACCACAACTCATCCGAGCCTTATGAACAGTGAAAAATAAATTTCATCAGAGATGATAATGAAACAGTACATTACAGCTAGAAGTCCAAGCTAGCACTTTCAAGTTTCAACACTACTAGATATTCATGTTTCCACAACTAATGGTTTTTAAGTAATTATACACTACCATTAATATTTATTGTACAACACAAATAAATTCAACTAATATCCAATGTGTATTATATGTATAACACATTAAATAATAGTCTGATGTATTTCTGCTGAATAATAAGCATTACTGATTTTACTAGAATCTGCATTTCACCCTAATAAAAATCGAATTTTTTGTTCAGTTTCTCAAATTAATTACTACTACTGTAGTAATTAGCCTAATTTAACACCGGCAGCCTAAGATTAAGAATAAAGTTCGTTCTTAGTTACTACTCCTATTTCTGATCTGACATTGGAATCTGAGCACACACACATACATACACATCGATTAGAAGTAGTAGTCATAATTAATTAATAAATAGTTAATGATGAAATAATGTGAGAGCCAATAAGATGGAAGCAGTTGCTAGCATGAAGGGAGACCAAAAGCGGGATGCAGCAAGTTTAGGGCAAATTTCCAAAGTGTGAAAGAATTTGGTTTGACTGGTCCAAAATTCGAAGGGTGTCATTTTTGGGGAATCAGCCACGTGGCATTACCCCATTAGGCTAACCTCGCGCTTCAAGAAGAAAAGGGTCCAACCACGTGAGTGACAACCATGTCCTTTGGCTGCAAGTTAGTACTCCTAAGTCCTACCTGCAATATTACCGCCCAGCCTTTCATGCTCACTACCAACACTGGTCCAACCCTTCAACTCTTTCAAAACTGCAAATAAATACATACATAAGGATAATCCTACCTTTATAACGTAAAACACCTCTAATTTAACATCCACATTATAATAAAGAAAATTGGCAAAAACCACTGAAAATACGTGTTTTACATATCTACTTGCTTATGCTTGTTTACAAAGTAACAAACACTCTCGAACGTATAAAATGAAAACATATATTTCAATAACAAATAAACATATTTAATTATAAAAAATTATTATATTTATTTATTAATATGAATTTAAGTACGAGAAATGAACATATTTATTTAAAACATATCTCAAATTAATGAATTTTATTATCTAGTGGACTGAACAAATATAACAATATGTTCATAATTGAATAAATAGCATGTTTACATATGAATAAATCATATGTTTATCAATACATAAATATTTGTTCATCATTGAGTAAGTTATGTGCTCACTAATAATTAAATAATATGTTCACTAACGAACAACAATGTGTTTACTGGTGAATACAAAAATATTCATTGATGAATAAGGTAAGTTATTAATGATAACTAAATAATGTGTTCACTAATAAATAATAATGTGTTATTCAGGTGAATAAAAATGTAATTGTGATTTATGTTAAAGTTGATTAGAGTGATAAACATAATGATATAATGATGCATAATCTATTGCACATCTATCTATATTTTTTCAATAAATAATATACGTAAATTATTGCTTGAGTATAATTTTGACACCTTAGTTTTACATACGATCATAATAAATTAAATTTGATAAAATTCTTACTCTATGTTTTGTTGCCACTCAAAATCCTGTTGAGTTGGTTAAAAGTGGGTTGAAGAAAAGTAAACATGTTTGTTTTATAAATTTGTTTATAGAAAAAGTGCATTACTTTGAAAATAATTGATTATAGTGGAAGCTAAAACTATTAGCTTTTACTTTTACTATCTCACAACAACTCTCTCAAATCCACTTTTTTAACATATTTTCCAAACACAAATCAATTATTTTAAACACAATTCTTTCAACATTAATTATTTCAAAAGCAATTCTACCAAAATCTAAACCAAAGGAACTCATGTTTTCTATATAAATCTACTAAAGCTCATGTTTATTGTGAAAAGACAAAAATATTATAAATGATGCATGTGTATTGCCTATTTATTTTTAAAAAATGAGTTTCTCTATTTAGCAAAAGAAAAAATATTATATTAGAAAAATGTGTCGTTATGTCTTTTTTATATAATACTTACTAAATATTTTAAATCTTAACAATTTAACTATCCTTAAAAGTACTATAAATAGCAAAACCCTTTTACAAAATTATCTCTGTATAATTACTTTTTTTCTTACTTATAAAGCTATCCTTTAAAAAAGTTTAACTTAAAGATTGTGGCATATGAAAGATTTTATTCTCGTTTGTTTTTTCTCACTCTGACCGGAGTCAGGGTCAAGGGAGGGACTTAGTGAAAAATTGGCTCTGTTAAGTATTTGGTGCGAGGGTCACAATGACTCAGTGAATAAAATTGTCAATTTTTTATCCAATCTAATTTTGGAGTCACTATGTATTGAAAGGGAGTCACTATGTGTTGTAAGGGAGACACAAATATGTAAGGGTGTGTTCGAAGTTAATTTTGGAATCACTTTAACTCTGACTTCATGACTCCCTTACCTCTGATTTCAGAGTAATTGAAAACAAAAACTACTCAACATTTTATTCCTGGCAAATGGAATAAAGCTTGGATATATAAGTACAAAGCCTTTTAGTGCCTAGAGGATTAGTATTGTATTATATACACTAATAAAACAATAATGTTTGTTATATAACAGAAATTGATCTAACTAGTATCCAACGTGTGCGATGTATCACATATAATGTGTGTCATACACAATATTTACTATGACACATAGTACATGTTGAATACTAATCGAATGTATTTATGTTGTACATAACAAATATTACCACTAATAAAATGAGTATTAAAAAAACTCAAAGTTGGTGATTGGTTAATTAGGTAGTGAAGGGGGGGATGGTGGCACGTGATTGGTTTCAGTACAGAACAAGATGAGATGAGAGGGAAAGAAGGGAGGGTGAGTGGTTCAAATGTGTCATAATGAGGAAGTAAATGCAAGCACCCTCCCCACTATATATGGAAACGGACAACACACTTGTGCCTTCAACTTAATTCCTGTCTCGGCCTTTAATCCAACAAATATTTATTACTATATACTATATTCATCCCACCTTACCTCTCTTTCTTCATCACTTCAATTCAGTGCTCAAGTTAGGTGCCATCTATGTTCCCCTATTAATTAATGCTTTAACGTTCCAATTCTATTTTTATTGTTTTCTTTTCCCATTAAATCATCTACTTTTGAGCAAATCTTCAACCCAAGAATTGTTTAATTTGGATACATAATTTTATACTCTAATACTCCTTTCCACATAAATAATTCTTTTGAACTTAAAATAATAGGAACAATCTCTCATTTTACTAAAAGAAAATTGGAAAAAAAGTTATAATACTATGTTGTGGAATAATAATTTATTATAATAGTATTGTATGTCTATAAAACTAGATTTTGTAAAACTCTTTAAATATAGTCAATTATTAGTAAACCTATTAAATATTATATATAAAGATATTAATTATAAGGGTTTTGACACTTGTTAAGGTAGCCAAAGTAAAAATAATCATATTGGAAAGATGAATTTTTATATTTTCAATGTAATGGATCCACTATTATATTTAAAATTTTACTTAAATTTACTATTTTAAGTATTTTTAACAAGTGCTCTAAGTACATTTGTTAGCAAAACTCTAATTATAATTATTAAGAAAATGAAAAGTTTAACGATAGTATATTATTATATTAATTATGTTGACTAATATCGGGTATACACCTAAGTTTTAGTAATTGTTAATGTTGAATTACAATTTGATCATTAAACATTAATGATGGATTGTTATTAAATGTTGATTGATAGAGTAGTAGAATCTAAAATGAGAGGTTTGAAAAAGATGAGAAGAACAAGATAGGTAGATGGGGAGGAGGAGGAGGAGGCGGGGGTGGGTCACGTGGTGAGTTTTGATCCGTCAGTATGGACAGCTCATTCCCTGATCTGAGTGAGTGAGTTGGTTTCATTTCAGTCAAACTCTCTTTCTCTCTCTATGCTTTGGTCAATTAGCAGACTCTGTTTCTGTTCTGTTCGCATTGCATTGCATGCATGCCCCCCCACTCCCCTGCTCCCTCTCCTCTGCCACTCTGCTTCCACTGACTTCCACCATTTATACTTCAACTATATTCTTACATTCGTACTTCTTCCCTTACCCTAACTCTACACCTGTTTCTTTTTTCATTCCACTCTTTCCCTTTTTCCTTTTTATATACTTAACAAAATTATTATTTGTATTCTATTATTCTCAAATGCATCTAATTAATATACTCTCTTTAAACACTCCAACTTTATTACCTCAAAAACAAGAAGCATTTGATTCTCTGTCTAATCTCAATATATACATACACCACCATTCCTTTAAATGTCACTGCCGTTGCTTTCTGTACCAACCAATGGTAACTGTTATCAACTTGTACTCTTGTTCATGTGACAATTTGCTATACAAAGAATCATTTATTATATATGATTAACTGATTAGGAATTCTATTCAAAGAATTTTAGTATATATAAAAGAAGAAGAAAACAAATATTATTATTTATTAATTAATAGACTCTTGTACCTTGAACATTTCATCATCACTCGAATATGCTTATTTGTAACTAAAACTAAAGCGAAAACACTTAATCCAATTATAGGCTATGTGTGTCTGTCATTTGAAGGCTGACACTGTAACAAGAAAAGAACCATGTAGAAATTGAATCATTATATTATTAATAATTATATCCACATTCTCGTGAGATGGATAATGCATATTATTATATATGTTTTGTTACTAGCTAGCTAAGCATTGGACATTGAGATTTCATTGTTAGAAGTGCAGGTTCTTCGAATCTTCCCAAAACTTTTTTAATTTTACAACATGAAACACAAGGGATTGGGGCCTAAAAAGCAGAGCAAGCTGTGTATTATGCAGCATCATCAGTTAATAATAATAATAATAAATGAAATAATGCTAGTCGTATATTAAAAATACGTCCAATGAATATTTAACGTGTGCTATATATGACATTAAATGTGTGCTAGCTATATATACGTATGGTATACATATAACACACATTCTATGTCATGTATAGCACACATTGAATACTCATTGTCCAACCATCATTATTATAATAAATGTAATATAATACTATTGTCCATGGGGTAAAAGGGTAAGAAAGAAGAAAAAGGAGAGACTTTTCTGTTTCATAGAGTTCACTTGTGTCCAAGTGAGAGCAGTGTCTGTATTATATGACTATATATCTCTTTAAGATTGACCGTCATTCAATGCCAAATTAACATGTCATGACAAAACATCATGTCAGGGTATGCCATGCAATGCCAATGCATCATCACGGAGATTCAAACACACCACCACTACCACTAATTATTGATACTAATTGTAATCTAATCTACTCACTAACATTTCTCTTCAAAAGAAAAATACATTTTTTAATGATTCCGATGCGGTACAAACCAAATCATTTTACATTTTAATGGAATTGTAAGCTTTATCTAGTTTATTTAGTTCTTACACTTTAATGACCTTAATTACTCGATCCATATCAAATATAATTCTTTAAAATTAAATGTGATTCTGAATTATAAAGAAAAAAAATTATATATTTACTAATAAATATAAATTTTGAAATTTAGTTGTACATATATTGTCCAACAAATAATATCAAAATAAGACAATGTGTATGAATAATGTGTTGTGACTAAAATTTTATTTATTATCTCAAAAGAATTAATCAATGATATAGAGGATTAATTCTCAAAAAATGCTAATATACAGTATCTCTCAATCTATTTTTCACCTCACTCAAATGTTGGTAACTTGGATGAATATATTTGCAAATATAATTATCCAAATTGTCAATATTTGAATGAATGAAAAATTGATAGAGAAATACTATGCGATGTACGAGTAGCACTCCCCTTAATTCTCCCATGAAAGAAAGAAAAGAATCTCTCTTATTTTGTAAAGGAAAATAATAAGTATAAAAGATGAAAAAGATGAGAGGAAGATCCCTTGTGTTGTGTGACATGTATAAATACAAACATATGCTGTAAGTGGGGTTGTGAGAAGAGAAGGGGGAGGGAGGGGGGGTCCCAAGTAGAATTTAATAGGGCACTTGTTTTTTCCTTCCTCTGTTTTTCTTTCTTTCTTTCTTTCTCTGTTTTGAAGCTTTAATCAATAATTTAGATGTTGTTCTGACCTGTGATGGCATGCTTAGACATGTACAACTCCGAGCAGCACAACAACAAGAACAACAACAAGCATCACCACTGCGCTCCATCAATGAGCCCAAGAATCTCATTCTCTAATGACTTCGTCGATCTTCAGCAAGCCATTAAGCAGCAGCAGCAAGATCAGAGAAGTAGCAGCAGATCAGGAGCTTCTTCCTCCTCCACATCTGACTTTGAGTTTTCTGTCACAGACTATTCCATGATGAGTGCTGATGAGCTTTTCTTCAAGGGCAGGTTCTTGCCTTACAAGGACAATCACACCCAGCAAAGGGCCTCAACTACTACTACTCTCAGGGAAGAGCTTCTTGTTGATGATGATGAGTATGAGGGGTTCTCCTTGAGGCCTCCAAAAGGGTCTTCTTCTTCTTCTTCTTCTTCAACAAGGTGGAAGGGGCTTCTTGGTCTCAGAAAATCATCCCACATTGGTGGTAACTCTAATAAGAAAGCTGACAAGAGTAGTGAAGTTTCTTCTTCTTCTTCTGACAGGAGATCAGGTGAATCAAGAAGAAGGTCTGCATTAGCCAATGAGGTCATTACTTCTCATCAGGTCCTAACCAATTATTAATTAATTAACCTTTTCAAGTTTTTGTTTTTATAATTATTTATTCAGATTAATAGGTGCTTTGTCTGAATATTGTTGTTAATGCATGCAGGAGCTGTTCAATGAGGGAGGGTCAAGCTGCAATGATATGGATAGTGGGATATAGACTCTTTTTAATTTGGCTGATGAAGGTGTTGATTCATTTGTAGAGGAATGCTCCATTTTTTTTATTATCTTTTTGTTTTGCTTGCCTAGGCGACAGTAGAGTTAAATCTTTCTCTCTTCAATTTTTTGTCTCTTGTTCATTTGGTTGCGAATATGTGTTAGGATTTTGCTTGCAATGTTGATTCCTCTTCTTCTTCTTTTTTGTTTCTCCTCACTTACTCTTATGATTTCGGTTGATCCCTTAGGAATTAGGATTTGGGTTGCTTGGTGTGTAAATTATCTGCTTCTTGCATTTTCAACCTTCTAAGTATTTTGACTCAAAAAACAAAAAATGCTTAATCATCATGAGAAAGTTTCGGGTAAGGACTTCATGTTTTGAGTCAGGAAAGAAATTCAGTGTAGAGTGCCCATCCAATGCGCAAGATGTGTAAGTGCAGAGAGAGAGAGATCTGAGTGTACACTCTAAAGATTACTAATTAATTAATTAGATTTCGGTATCTTGTGCTACTAACATTTTTTACTCATATATACTGGGGTCAAAGTTGAAACGCTCTTTATTATTATTAGGAAAATGATTGCCTTTATTATTATTATTATATTAATGCTATGTATATAATCAAAATTATATAATATTTGTATAATGATTATATGCTCCATTGAATTGTAATAAAAATTTATAAACTAATCCAATCTAATCATAAATATAATTATTGTATAAGTATTTTAAAATGTACATATAATATTCAGCTTATTATTATTGTTCGCACTCTTGTACTATTTTGCTTTCCCTTGTCGGCATGAGGGAAAATCCCCCAAATGGTACACAACGATTTTCAACTCAATATTTTTGGGGCAAAGCTCGCTAATATTTTTCAAGTTCCAAAGTTGGAGTCATTCTCCAAGACTTATTATTAGTTCTTTTCGGTCAAAATTGGGCTTTCTTAACTGTTCTTTATTTTCCAATATAAGCCCATCAAGCTTCCATCAAAATTTGATGCCACAAAAAAGTGAGCCTTAAACTAACCCAAAAAGGATAACCTTGACTTCAGACCCATATGACTAAATGCTTAAAGTGTCTGACCCCCCGCCCCCCCTCCCTCCCCCCAACAAAAAAATAAAAATAAAAAAGCTGTTAGATATTTTTATTTTGGGTCTATAAAGTGGTTAAGATTAATTCGTTAAGAATTTGAATCTAATTAACTGTATAAATATAGCTACGATGATACTAAATAAACAATACAAAATCAGTCCAACCAGTCAATAAATGAAATTTTAAGTCATAATTACTCAGACCATTACAATCTTAATGATTATTTGGGACAAAATCAAAGCCAAAATATGCCCATTGACTGTATGAACTGATTTTTTATTGTATAGCTAAATATTTGGTATGTACTGTGGATATAGAATGTTGTATATCTATATATTTTCCTTTTGTTTTTCCACTCACGATGAACACACATAGGGCTTCTTCTCCTTTCTACATTTTGTATTCATTGACTTGCTAGAACACATGGCATGGGGACGCAGTCACCCCTTATTATTATTTTAATTTTGCTAAGAAATTCGCAGCTGTTTTCATTGAAAAAAATAGTGACAAATTAAAATAAAAGGATTGAAGGATTCTGTTTTTGTTCTTCTTCTTCTTCTATTTCTATATATTATCGTCAAGTAACTTAAATTGACCTCTACTATGAAAGAAAGAATGAATAAAATAAAACAAACACATAAAAGTCACATGGATATCATGCTAGCTAATATTGACTTCACCCTTCATTCACTCTTTCTTTCCAATACAAATTATGTTTAGAAAAAACAAAAGCAAGAATAAGAGAACAACAATAAATAAAAGAGTTTATTAAAGTAATGAAATTTTAATTTTCAGAGCGTATCATTCTCATTTCAGGGCTATAGGGACCACTATGGTCAGTTGGTCACAATCCATGGAAACCAAAGAACAATATTTGCTCTATCTGCAAGTTGCAACCATACTATGATTAACCCCTTCAACCAAGGCAAAGGGCGGAATATTATTAATTTAAGGGATTCAATTCAATTCTCTTCTAGAACGTAGCCAAAAAAACATCTTCAATAAAATAAAATAAATAAACAAAAAAGGGGAGGGATTAATATGGATTTGACATATAGTTCATAAAAATATTTGGCATTTGCTTGTATAATTTAAAAGAGTTAATTCATTGAAATGAAAGGGTTTGTAATCGAAAGTTAATCTTCCCTGAGAGTTTCTGTCTCAAAGAATTAATAATTGCCGATGATGAATACTCTTAACAATAGAAAAAAAAAAGATCACATGAGTCTTGATGCTAAAAATAATCCTACTCATCCTGATTTTAACAGACTTATTAATATTAGCTTGAGCTCTCGGATGCAAGACTTTTGGATTACTAAAACAACTTTCAATATGTGATCTATGCTTTTGTTGGTATAATATCTTTTGTTGGATTACTATAAACCCTAAACCCTAAACTAGTATGATCTTGTTAAGTAATACAAATTCAAAATTACTCATAAGGATATATGTAATTTTATTATTTTTATTATTATTATTATTATTTTTTTTTTTTGTCTAGGCAAATAGCATATAGCTTTCCGCCGCGGGCTTATGTATACAGATTTTGGCAGGACTTGTATGAAGGCTTTTACTGCATGACTTAGCCGAAGGTTCATTTACTTGCAGTGTAGAATTTTCAACCAATCTTAGCCAAAAATTGATGTATTAATAATACAGCATTAAATTAATGAATGTAGGTCTTTCATTTTCTTTCTTGTACTACCAATAAAATAAGAGAAAGATATAAAACCAAAAAAAAAAAAAACTTAGATACCACCTATTAGTACAATACATTTTATGTCTTTTTCTCTGTCTATTCTAATACATTTTTTTAATCTCCGAATAACATTGTTGTTGAATAGATGGAGGATCCAGGGTTGGTCAATGGAACAAATAAGCTTTCATATTAAACTATACTGATATAGCTAGGTAGATAGATTATATTAAACACATATTATAATTATAATTATATTATTAATGTAAGAATATATGTAATGTATATTGCAGGCTGCAGCCCACCCTGTTTTACTTGGAATTTTTAATGCAATGTTCTTTTCAGCTTCCAACATCCTTATGATTGATTTGGTTTTGTTTCAGTTTTCTTTTCCTCCTATTTGTCATATTCTTGCAGTACACGCCTCCTTTTCCTTTCAAATATTTTACTGATTTTCTCTGTTTTCCTCTATAGTTTTCCTTCTTCTTCCGTAAAAAAAAAAAACAAAAATCATTCAAACTTGTCTCAAACTGTGTGAGTTAACGTCTTCATGATCATTTAAAGCACTGCATGGCTTTCCCTGCCTCTTTCAGCGGTTGGATTAAGGCCCCTTATGTGGTTTTTGCATTCTGCTCTGCTTTCTTTCTTGGTGCCTTAAAAGGTAACGCTTTTTTCTCTTACCCTTTTCACTATTTGGCGTATTTGCACAATAATGATTTATGGCCTATGCATGGTTTCCCCTATGGAAACCTCCAAAAGTATAGTTTGAACTTAGCTTTTACCCAAATAATGATTTTTGTGTTGCAAACCAGCTGAAAAAAAAAACCCCTTTTTTTTCTTTTGTTTTTAAGTTCTAAAGTTAATTTGGAAGATGGGTGCTTGAAATTCTTCATTAAATTCTGCAGGCTTAATTGTGGGTCCTATTGCTGCTCTAATACTGATCCTAGGGAACGTTGGTGTGATTTTGGGATTGTTCCCTGCACATGTTGCTTGGACAGTTTACACCCTTTTTAAGTATGATACTTTTTTTCTGAACCCTTCTCTGCTTCTTCTTCTCTGTAATTTTACTCTGTTTTCTTACTCGATTCCATGATGGTTTTATGTTTTCAGGATCCAAATTTTTGATGCACCATTGAAAGTTGCAATTTTGCTTGCTTTGCCAGGCTTGTTTGGCCTATGGTTGGGTCTAGGAATTGGTGGAAGCGTGCTTGTTGGGGTTGGGTATGGCATTTTCACCCCATGGGTCTCAACTTTTGAGGCCTTCAGATATGACAATGAGTCCAAGAAATTCTTGCACTCTCTTTTGGTGCGGTTCCAATACTCTTTTTCTGCAATGCCATTAACAGTTCAATACTCATCTGTTTAATTTATTAGAAACATAGGCATAGCACATCATTATTTGTTGGTTGTGGTGAATTTTTTAATTTCATTTTTACATACTCTTAACTGAACTCAGGATGGAACATGGGGGACTATCAAAGGCAGTTGCACCGTCGTCCGGGATTTTGCTGATATATGTTACCATTCATACCCGTCTTACTTGAAGGAAGTGAGCGAAAAACCTAGCTCAACTGAATGTCAGAAGCTAAGGTAATGTTCATCTAATTACTTTTAAGGTAATCAATCAAGTCTCATTTTGTTGATGGAAGATGGAAGATAAGTAGTCATGTTGTTTCATGGAGACTAGAAGGAATTATTGATCACTTCAATTTTTTTGGTTGGAACCAAGTTGGTTTTATTTATATTTTGAATTGGAATTTAAGTTATATATGCAGCCGTGTTAAGGCAAATTAGTCGATGGCATTTGTTCCTGAACTTCCCTTTAATTTGTTCTTGTGTTTCAGACTTATTTATGTTCCTGGATGCATCATTGTCGGGATAATTGGGCTAATTATTGAGCTTCCTCTTTACACTGCAATTGCGATAGCAAAGAGTCCTTACCTGTTGTTCAAGGGGTGGTTCCGCCTTTTGCATGATCTAATCAGCCGAGAAGGTCCATTCCTTGAGACAGCTTGTGTCCCCATTGCCGGATTAACAATATTTGTGTGGCCACTTGTTGTCATTGCAAGCGTTTTATTGGCTATTTTCGCGAGCATTTTGGTTGGACTTTATGCATCCATTGTAGTATATCAGGTTTAATCAGTCTCTTCCGGTCCTTCATTCCTCACACTATGCAATGTTGTTATGTTACCCTTACTGTCATTGAACCTCACTTTTTGACCTTCTTGTGAGTGCAGGAAAGATCCTTTCGTAGAGGTTTAGCCTATGTGATTGCAATGGTTGCCGAGTTTGATGAATACACAAACGACTGGCTCTACCTTCGGGAAGGAACATTCTTTCCAAAGTAAACATTTTCCCATTTACTTTCCCCTTTTTTATTTTTTAGTGTCTTGCCATTTCTTTTTCCATTAGCATCAGCATTTCATTTGCTTGCAGCCAGGCCTCGGTATCGAAGTAAAAAGAGTTCTCAATCAACCGAGCTTTCTGTTAGAGGGAATAGTGTGGCAAGAAGCAGATCACATACTTCAACGGAGCCACCTGCAATGTTAATGCCAAGCTTAGCTCCTTCAAGATCAGTGAGAGAGACCATTCAAGAAGTGAAGGTGGTACAGGTATGTGGTTTTTCAACCATTGATGATCAAGTTATCCGTTCTTCTGTGTCTGCTTGAAGATTCAAATATGAAACTCTGTTTCTAGGAAACTAATTAGGCTAACCTGTTGGCTGAAAATATGTGTTATTTTCCCTATTTCAAACAAACAGATTCTAGGATCAAGATGTGACTCTTAGATTGCACTAGTAACACAAACACCATAACAAAGAAAATGCTAAGTTGTGCCATTTTAAGACACATATCAATCTTCAATCACCATAGATTATGATGCATTGGTTGTTGATAGCCAATCAAAGACTTTCTTAAAAATGTAACTAAGCTCAGTTTAAGATGAATATAGAAAGACATAGTTATGATCTCATTTTGCTTCTGCTGCTATCCTTGTGTTGCATGATGACAGATCTGGGGAAATATGATGAGGTATTGTGAGATGAGAGGTAAGGATCTATTGGATGCCAATGTGCTAACTTCTGCTGACCTTTACGAGTGGTTGAAGGGGAAGAATAGCAACGATGCTTCCATCCTTGATGTTGGCTTGCCTTGTTATTCCCTTCTGCAAACTCTTATCTTCTCCATCAAAGCCAACTCAAGTGGTGTGTTGCTACTTGATGATTTCGAGATAACTTACCTGAACAGGCCAAAGGACAAATTGCTGGATTGGTTCTTCAATCCTGTAATGGTTTTGAAGGAACAGATCAGGGTCATTAAGTTGGAGGAAGGGGAAGTCAGATACTTGGAGAAAGTTGTTCTCTTTGGAAGTCATGCGGAACGATTCGAAGCTTGGGACAATGGCGGCATTGTGGTCAGTGATCCTCTTAGATCTGCACAAATCCAGGGACTTTCAAGAAGGTAATTAAATTATATGTGAGAATAAAATGCATAAGTTCTGTTATTTGGACATTATACTGAGACATCTAAATACATAAGCATACTAATTACTAAATGTATATATCATGTTCAACAAAAAAATCATTTTGCCTATAACATATATGAAAATTCCTAGTTCTTAATACATGGTACTTACATGCAAATGATGAATACATTTGTCAGGATGATTGGAATGGTAAGAAGTGTATCAAAGCTTCCAACTTATAGAAGGAAGTTTCGCCATGTTGTGAAGGCCTTGGTTGCTCATTCTATCGAGAAAGACGCCTCTGCAAGATCCGGCAGGTCTACGGTATCGATTGCTTCGGATGAAATTGTCTAGGATACATATTGAACTAGCTAGTTTTCTTCTGTATTCTTGAAATTATTGAATGCTTGTAAGTTTCTTTAGGTTGCATATTGGGGGTTCATTATTACAGATTCAAGCTAAGCTATTCTTCTTTTTGTGCCATGGTACCTTTTTAGTTTTTGCTCTCTTTTGTGCTACTTTTTGGCTGATTCATCAAAATAACTTTTGCTTAAACAAAGCAAGGCTAGTAAATATGAGTATGGCTAGAGGCACGACAAAAAATCAGCTAAAACAGCCAACAAATAGAAATTTGGACCACAATCACTCGGCCCATTAAAAATACACTTTTTGTTAAAAGTGCTATTTGGACCATAAAGTATTAAATGAGCTTTATTGGCTGTTTTGGCTGGTTTTTTGTTGTGCCTCAAGAATAACTATTTCTTAATTGATTGATTAAGATATTTTTCTTTTCTGAAAAAGGGACACTGAGGCAAATTATTATTTTTTTATTAAGTAAAATAAAAAAGAAACGTTAGTATGTATGGACAACAAAGCAGAGAAAAACTAATAATATCATGATTCTAATGGTACTAACATTTTCTTTTATTGGGAGGGGGCCCAACTCCCAACATTTTATTGGGCTCTGTAGCGATACACAAACCTGCATCACCCTGATTTTGGATGGATCACAAGTCCAATATGTGGCTTTAGACACAATGGAAATTAATTAATTAATCTTCTTTAAAAATAATAATAATGAAAAGGAACAAAATAAAGTTGGATAACATATCAACAGTTATTTTAAAAATTTTATAATAATATATTTATTTCATCTTGTAAACTTATTTATTTACTTTAAATGTCCATGTGTTATTAACGTATTTTAGTTACATTTAGTAAATAAATCAATAAAAATATAAATATTTTTATAATTTGAAATAAAGAAAATTATATAACATTGAATTATTTTTATTATTAAAGTACTAACTTTTTTGCGGGTATTGTACTTTTTATTGAATAGTACTCTCTCTGTATTTTTTATTTATCCAATATGAAAAATACTTTTTTTTATTTGTCCAATTCTAAATAGTTTTTATTAAATTTTTTACTTATATCTTTAGTTAGAAGAATATAATATATATTGAGTAGTTAAGCAAAGAGATAATGAATATTAAAGATAATATTATAAATCACATTTAGTCTTTTTTAAAAGGATTTAATTTTTATCCACATACAGTATACAATTTTTTTACACATTCATCCAATCATGTGCTGTCACGTCAATCATTATTGTATTTTCTCTCATTCACTTACTGAAAAGTTATACAAGCAAAGTGTTTTAATTGAACTTATAAAATACTTTTACATTGTAAGTATATCAAAATTAAACTCTTGTTAAAATTAAAATATTATAAAACTCTTTTTAAATCCTCATGCACAGTTAAAACTGAACCAAAAAAAGATAATTTACCGAATGTATTTTACTGTTAATATTACCTTTGTAAAACGGGGGAAATTACTTTAAAAGGCACAAGTAAAAATAACCCGCATAATAAAAAGTAGAGTTAAAGTTTGACGGTGGAGTGAGATGAAATGCTTGTGGTAATACAATGCGAATATAATCGTACAATATAAATACATTATATTAATATTTAATATATATAATATGTGCTATATATATAAACATATTATATTTTATATACAGAACATTTTAATTATTAATTTAATATATTTTTGTTGTACGATAATTATTATTAAACAAACTAACAGTTGGCAAGTGAGAAATTGATCCACGTGGGTTTGGATGATCAAAAGTGGCATGAAAAGCAGTGATACAAGTGAAAGAATAGTAGCAGTAAGAAGAGGGCACAAGATCCAAGAAGAATGGTGTCGTACCTAAAGTGACGCCATTGTATTTATTTATATTAGTGTGTGGATGTTTGTGCCTCTTTGGCACTTCCTTCTTTAATATTCCACCACCACCATCCTCTCATATAATAGTGCCATCACTCATCAACACTATTCAACTGCCACAACAACAACACTATTTCTTCTTCTTTTTCTTCCTCTCTTATTATAATTCCTTCCCTCAATAGTCTCTAGTCTGTCACCCAAAACAGACCCTGCCTCCCTATTCTTCCCTCTTAACCTTAGTCACTTACACCCATTCCAACATTTTAGACCTTTTTGCTATCAACCAATCCCTTTGAAGCAAAAAATATGTTATTTCATGCATATAAATAAAGTCATTATAATTTTTAAATACTATAAATTATACATGTTCAATAAAATAGATATATTTATTTATTGTGCTCCATATACAATATAACTAGATAAATTTTTTTTTTACATCATATAATTGGATATCATTAACTACCATATGCAATAAATTATACATGTAGCATTACTAAGGTAAATATCGATTTAATTTTTATTCATTAATAATGAACAATTTTTTTATACAATCATCCAATCATGTGTTGTCATGTCAGGAATGATTATATTTTATCTCTCCTATTATCTAAAAAGTCATAGAAACAGAATATTTTGATTGGATGAAACTACAGTGCATCAAAATTAAATTCCGTAAATATTTATACAGTTTGATAAAACAAATCAGTGTACCCATTGAATGAATTGGGCCCGGTAGCCCAACTCCTATGTTTGTACCTTATTTATGGATCAACTACTTGTGTGTGCAAAAATTTAACTGCCCCGATTGATGGTTCCTTTTCATGGAGGTGGCTATTTCAAGTTTCCACATGCTCATGTACCTCGAATCTTCGTTTTAGCTACGGATTACCATTTCCAATCACATTTCTCTGCACTTTTAGATCGTACTTGCTTCTGTTCAGTACTGTCTCTTATGTGTGCTATTTAACTTGCACACCTTATGAAATTATATCTCTAAGACTTTGTTTGGGAGTTTGGAGAGGAGAAGATCTTGAAGGAAAAGATAGGGGGAGGAAAGGGAGGAGCTTGGAGGAGATAACATTTCCTTATTTGTGAGTTTTAAAATCCTCCACATTTGGGGAACTTAAAAATGAGGAGTTTGGAGGGTTTTGAAGGGTTTTAAAAATCCCTCAAACACCTCTCCTCCCCATCAATACAACTCACAAACACAACCAAATCTCTCAAAGCTTTTCCCTTCCCTCCCCTCCCCTCCAAAACCCAACTCACAAACACACCCTAAGGTTCTTAATTAAAGGCTATGCATATGTGTTTCAATTCAACTCGCTCCAACATAATGTTAACCCATATCGCCTTGTCCCCCATATATATATATATATATATATATATATATATATCCTTTTGTGTATAGGATCCTATGAAGCCCCTCATTTTTATTAATTAACAATTTAATTATTATCAATATCTCAGTCATATGCCAACGTATGTCACTAGCGCGCACAAAATTTGATATAAACTAAGAAATAATTAAGGCCACATTATCAAGACTAATAAGAGACAGATGCCTACTCTTATAGCCACAATAAAGATACCTAGTCAAAAGTAAATAATTAGTGGGGATGAAGCCTTCAAAAAGGAAAATCATCGTAATACTATTATCTATTTATTTTATTTTGTTCTTTTTTGTGTGTGTCAGGGATCTTGGTTTTACGTACACTGTACCTTAGCTTGCAAAATTGATATCTTAATTGGTGGGTACTGGCTACAACACCGGACTAGATGGGCGAAGGACAAAATAAGGAATTGGAATTATTTTTCGTGTGGATGTGAAATACTATTCTTTCTATCTGTGAATTTGCATATATTTTTGCTTCATCAATTTGTCATGACGTGTGTCACATTTATATAAACGAATATCCCGGGGGGCCCTTGATCATAATTAGGAGAAAGAACAATCATGCATTAATTTTAATTTGTTATCTTGTTTTCTTGTCTTACCTATTCCTAGCTAGTCACAATATAATGGAATCGCCATCCACAAATCTATATACATGATCGATACAGATTATATGTGTTCTGTTCTCATCGATATATACGCGCGGCCACAAATTGAAAGGATAAATATATAGAATTTAATGAAAAGCAATTCGTATTTTTTTAATATTATTATTCCAATAACAATGCTAAGTGAACAATGAAAAATCAGCTCATACAGTCAATGAGCCTATTTTAACTTTGATTTTGGCACAAAGAATTATTGAGATTGTAATGGGCTGAGTAATTATGACCCAAAATCTCATTTATTGGCTGGTTGGGCTGGTTTTGTGTTGTTCATTTAGCATCACCCTTATAATAATTATTGGGTGAAAGCATTAAAAAATGACTAATACTAGTAGTTGTGTTCGTGTATGTCACATTATATTATGTCCCACTGAAACTCCAACTTATTAGGTGCTTTAATTATTCACATTCCCTTCTAACTAGACATAATAAGTTGGATATGCGTTTCTTTTAGTAAATTTCTTTCTTTATTATTTTGGGAATGAGAAACCACCAGTGTCTACAAGTGGCAAAAATAAAAGAAAGCAAATATGTATAATGTCCTTGAAATTGAAAAGTCTTTATTTATTTTTGTTTCCAAATCGAATCAGGATCTTCCATACGATGGATCGATATCTGATATATTTCACCTCCGAATCATTTCATACCCTGCTATGTGATTCGCAATGCAATCATTGTAGCATAACGGAAAGCAGCAATTTGCAGCAGGCACAGTTTTTGCTTCCTCGCAGCAGCAAATAAAAGTATATGTATATATCTATATATATATATATATAAATCGAATCGTGTATTCTCTCACTCTCATTCATTCATTCATTCTCTCTCCCTCGCTCGCACACACACACATAATCATGAAATCCACACGCTGTTTCTGCTGCAGGGAATCTCACTCACTCACTCAATCAATCCTCACACCATGTGCTTCACTATCACTAGCCACCTTTAGTTAGTACGTGACATACACGTTCCTACATGCCATAACAAAATTAAAATATTTCGCCTAACCAAAACGACGGCCGAATAGGTTCTATACGTCCCAATCTTGCCTAAACTATAGCCTATGCATAGGAGCAGGACCACTGATGTGTATTGTATGTATACCACCACTCTTCTCCTCCAACCTTTTCCTCTCATCATGATCGCACCGTATATACTATTCCTCCAACCTCCTCCTCCTCCATTTATTTTCTATCCGTTTCAAATTCATCTTACGAATAACTAATATATATGCATGTATGTACTTTCGGGGTTGTATCATGTATGTATGTATGTATGGGTTAATTTATAAGATAAGTTAAAGGAGAAGAGGTAGGTGTATAGAAGTGTAACAATAATGTAGTATGTGAAATATTCCAATTTTTACTCTCCGGTACCAAAATGGGTGTACTTGTGAAAGTGGAGTTGATTTGGTTCCAAGATTGGAAGACTCTTCTCACATGGGGTGGGATAAAAAAGATCACATCTTTTCCCACCCCCGCATACACGTGCCCGTAGCTTACACGGCATGGTGCGTGTACCTGCCCCTCCCACGCCCAACAATTAAACAAAAAACCATCACCTCTTCAATTCCCACTTATTACTTCTCCATTTTCACTATGTGCCCGTTTATCTTCCTTTTCTTTTTCCCTTCTTTCTCACTATAGCCTTTTCATACATATGTTAAATTGAGCAAAAATAAAAGAAGAAAGGGAAAAACTAAAAGTAAGATACAGTTATACAATATATGAATTTCACGGTAAAGTTAAGACAACGAAACGGACACGAAAATTAGGGAGCTAAAAGAGAAAAGGAAAGAATTAGAACCTTAATCTAATTTGTTAGAGTACTGGAACTAACCATCTGCTCTTCATCAAGTGGGAATTTACAGAATTTCTGCACATGAAGCTAATAATTTGCCTTAGCTTTCTCCGTAAAATTTGACCCGTACGAAAGAGTTTTTTTTTTTTTTTCTCTCTTCATCTTCTCTTAACCACAAGGGAAAATTGAAGCTAGTAGAAAACTGTACAGCAAATTAAAACAAAAGAGTCCTGGTCCTGACTGGAGTAGAAGATAAGATTGAAATGAAAAATTCCTAAGTAAACGTAAGAATAATGTCAGCAAAGTGGGATAGATCGATCACTGTGTCTTCGATCGAGTTTGTCTTGGCGTGGCGACTTGGAAAGAACGAGAGAGCCAAACTTCTGCGATACGCAAAACGCTTTTATGGTTTCAGCTTAACCCACTCGTAGCGTCCTTCCAACGGCACGTCCTTCGCAATATCATAGTTATACCTGCAAATTAATGATAAATCAACTAATTTAAGATATATATGAAAATGTGTAAGTTACAAAAGTGAAATTATGATTATGAGAGAAAAAAAGCAGCGAAGAATTTGCGCTTGATTTGGACTACTTACTTGTCTTGAAACCGTTTCTGAATGTCTTTCTCAGCGGCAGCGAAGAATTCTTCAAGCTCCAGCTCCGATGGCATGTTTTGCGCCGTTGATATAGCACGATGATGAGAATTGGTCTCCGCTGACTCCATCTCTTGTGAATTCTCTCGGCGGCTCATCTCTCTCCTGAACCACAGCAACAATGGCGCACACAGAAAACGTTATGCTTTTGAAATTATTGTGGAATATAATGTGCGCTTAAGCCATATATACGCTCAAGAGATATGATAGAAGAGAGTGGAGATTTTGAACGGAAGAAGTTATGGCTGTTGAGGACACCATTTATTTCATGTTCTTTTTCGAACTAAAACGACTTGGATTATTATACAGTAGAAGATTTTGAAAAGAGAATCCTATGATGAGCTTTGAGGCAAATTTCAAATTTTAAAAAAATTAAATGGAGATGGATAGAGAAATAAATAGCTAGTAAATCAGCTCAATTCAAAAACCTCTCAATTTCTTCTTCACCGCAATTGCACGTCGACGTTTCAACTTGCGCGCTCTCCACCTGAAAGATGAAAAAAAAAAAAAGTACGTTGAATGCGGTGCATTAAATTCCACCAAAAATGAATGAAAGACGATGCACGAGCAATTAAATAAGGAGCGCAACAAAACGCTAGTTCAATTAAGATCCATTACAAAACATTAATTGTTCATTTCAGAGAATTTAGAATACGAAACACGAGAGCTATCTCTTCATCATTTTCTCTTACCTCCAGATCTGACAACTCGATCCTCTCTTCCTTGAGCCCAACGGATCCGTTGCTGCAACAACAAGACGCTGCGAATTCATCGGAGGTAGGGCTAGGGCACCGTTCCTCCGCCGCTGGCTCAGCCATATCCGCCGCTATTTCTAGCTCGGCTGTGGAACCGGCGCTCCTCCTGTTCCCTTGCTGAGCAAATGCTGAAGAAGAGGCCGTTGAGAATTTTCGCTTTTCGTTACTACTATCGCTATTGTTGTTGTTGTTGTTGTGGATCTTCCTTCGCTTTGGACTTGATGGTGGTGACGTGGCAGCTCCCATGGCTAACGCAGCTCGAGACCTTGTTCTAACGCCAACCTGAGCAATCTCCATTGCTGATACAAAACGCAAGCACGTGGTGCTTCCTTCGGTTCCTTCCTTCGCACTCTCTCTTTTCAGGTGCTGTTGCTGCGTTTTTTTATTTCCTTTTATTTTCTGATTTCGCTAATGTATTGTTAAGGAAGAGAGAGAGAGAGGGAGAGAGGAAGGAGGTGAAGTGTGACTGTTACTAGTATAGTGTGTGCTGTGTGCGTAAGTTGGTGCGCGCGTGTAGTACGGAGACGACGAAAAAAATAGTGATAATGACGAAAGGGGTTCAACGGTTGGGATTGGGTAATTATTAGTAGTAGTAATCAGCCTTTTGTATTTTCATTTCTTAATTATTTAAATTTATTTATTTATTTTGTTATTATTAGTGATGGTGCGTTGTGAGGTGGTGGTCCAGTCTCCGTTAACAGTGACGGGGGAATCTGGAAACGGAGGAATCTGACGGCGCCGTTATGAGGGGTACGGTGGGGTTGAAGACTGCGCCGAAGGGCTAGCCAATGGATGGGCGACACGTCATAGGGAACTGACGGTGGACGGAACAGGAACGGAAATTTTGGTGGTGTTGGAAGAGGATTAAGGTAAGGGATTTTGTCAGTGAGTGAAGAAAAGAAAAGGTTAGGTGTGTGAGGGTGCAGAGTGAGGCACGGAACGCATATCATGCGGTTACGATGGAAAGGATCATCATCATATTACTTGCGTTGCGTTGCGTTGGGGAATTCCGTTTGGTGGAGAACCGGTCGTAAGCAAAATAATTGTGTTCAAAGCTCAATTACGGATATGTCCCTATCCTCATGAGTGAAACGCGGAAATGCCACCCTCTCAGACCATCACCCCATCAACCACTCCAGCATTTCTAGTCGGAATACAAACAAACAATCTTAGTGCTCACACCGAACATTTCATTTCTACCCAAAAGCATAAATTCCTAAAATCTCATATAGTATGTCAAAATAACCATACAAATTAAATAAATAGTAGAAGATAAATATTGAGTTCAATGTGCGTGGGAAATAGTATAAACAAATTTACACTCAAATAGTGAGCATGAAAGTTAATTTATTTATCGATACAATAATAAATAAATAAATAAATGAAAAAATGATTATCATTGCATTGATATTATATATTTTTATAAATAAATATTGAAAATTTTTTTGTTTGAACATCAATTTGATTTACGACAAGAAAAATTATTAGACAATTAAAAATTTTGTCAGTATTTTATATATCTTCTTTGTCAACATTGATGGCAATTCTAATTTGTACCTCGTAGTATCCAATGACTATGATTTAATATTGAGTTCTATATGAATCTTGATAACTTGTGTTATACGTATGTGTGCAGTGCGCTATACATATAGTACACATTAAATATTATATATAAAACACGTTGGATACTAGTTTGACGTATTTTTATTTTATGATATACATTACTGAAAAAAATAAAAATAGTTGTCTATTTACAAAGTTTTTAGGTAACATACATTAATCATTAGTAATTATTTATTTTTCTTCTGATACCCATAATAGATGGTTTTGGTAAATATAATGACATAGAAGAGTTTATGCTGAAAGATAAAGTTAGATAAAGACAGATTGGTATATTATGTGAAGTTATCTAGATGATTTCAATTATAAAATTTGATCTTATAATCATGATCTTATAGTAGATTATACGATAGATTTTGATTGTATTACCGTATAAATTATAGTAACTGAAAAATTATATGTTGGTGCAAAGGGAGTATAAACTATGTAGATTTAATTCCCCTTTGGTTTCGTTAGAAGGAAAATTAGAGGGCATGGTGTGTGTTATTCAGATCTCTTACAGCTCAGATTTCCTTTCCTATGCTCCTCGCTCGCTCAACTGAAGAGTGAAGACAGTAATGTTTGAAATGGTGAAAGGATCGCATAGTATAGGCCAGGGGACATGTCACACATGGTCATTAAATTTAGTGCCATAACGGTTATAACTGTGAGGTAAGTATAGAATTTAAATGTACAACGTGATCAATCACGGTTGTGATAGAAAAATATTTACTAGTGTATAATTAAAAATTAAATAATATTTAATTATTGGGAAATACTTGGGACACAACAAAAAATCAGCCAACAAGTTGGGCACGACATATATAATATAAAATGCACAACGTATATCATATGTAGTACACAATGTATATCACTTATTGTGCACAACATATATCACATGTTGCAGCACCATCTTTCTTTGCAAGATATTATATATGTTGTGCACATCATGCGATATATGGTGTGCATAACATGTAATATTCGTTGTGCAATTTATGTTATGTATGTTGTGCACAATTTGTTGGCTGTTTTGGCTGGTTTTTTTGTTGTGCCTCTGGCAATCACTTATTTTTATTATTAAATTTCAATATTGATTATACTCTTATATTTAAATTATTAAATTCTAATAATAGATTAATTTGATTAACTTTTAACTGTGTAATAATTTTTTTTCATATATGTATACTTGTGTCGCACATGTCCATTCACGTAGGTACACGTGGGTCACATTATTCAAATTTCCAGGACAATATGCTTATGCCTACGTACATCATCCACACTTTCATGCAAAGAATTTATTTAATTTTTTTATGCTCATCCCAAAGTTGATCAATTTCTTTATTTTTCTTTTACTATCACATTGAATTAAAATATAAAAGAAGTTAATGCCTCCCTAACGCTGTAAGACTTCACTCAACTGGAGTTCCAACTTATTATTACTATTTGAGTCAACTTTTATAGGTAAGTTAGTTAAGTTATGACTCTTCAATATCTACATTATTTGCTTATTACTACTTCATCTAGTTATTTTATTTTTTTTGTACACACACATTATATAAATTCACTAGAGTTTTCCACATGCTTTTCTAAATCTTATTAGACACAAACTCATTCAAATTTAATAATTTAAGTGAGAAGTGGTAATATCATGACATGGTATTAAAATCTCTATATTTTAAAATTTAGCGTTCGATCATACAATGTTTCCATTTCTAAATAAAATAATTAAAGTGTAGTATAATATTATATGAACTTATATATTATCCATACTTTAAGTACAGAAGAGGTATTTAAATGAAAATCGTATAATAAACATAAACTGCTAGCAAGCCTTAACATAATAGATTAATTTTTTCAAAAGAGATGATTTACAAACATTATGTCAAATGGGGTCAAAAGGAACGTATCCTTTACCACACGTCTATCACATTGTCCACAAAGATCATGACAATCTCTTTTTAGCTTTTTTTTAAATTTAATTTTCATTCACTAGCAGTATATATTAATTTTACACAGTTATCCAATCATGTGTTAGTTATGTTAGTCATAATTGTATTTTCTTTCACACATTACTTAAAATTTCATACAAAATGAGTGTTTTATTGGATGACAGTACACAATATTTTTATATTCTCAGTGTATCAAAATTAAACTTTTTTTTTATTATTATTTTTTATATTATTAAAATTTTCTCATTTGACTCACTATTATTGTTAGGAATGGTTTAGCTCTTTAATTCGATTCGGATTGAACCTTGTTGCGTGCTATGGGTTTACGCATCAGTTTCAAGGGGCCCATTATATATTCCATGCATTATATCATATCTCATGTGTGGACAGGCACAAAGTACCATATTTTGCATGCAGGATGTGTAACAAAGTATAAGGCGACAAATAAATAAATAAATAATGTGTAAGAAATTGATAAAAAGGGGAGGCAAGAAATTCATCAACTAGCTAGTTACTCATCTAGGCAAAGAAAATAATGTGAGCGCAAGTAAGTCTATACATGGATGGATAACCAGTTTAATAGAAGTAAGAGTGCTTCTAAAAAAAAATTGGAAAAGAACAACTTCATATTAAACAAATAATTTAAAGCCACTAAGAGTGAGATAAAATCTGGAAAAGTTTAAATAATTAATATAATTTGGAGACCTTAGATTTAAATTCCACTGGTACCAAGCGATGTAAAAATAATTATTTATGTATATTTTGCTATTCACCGTAAACTACTTCATCTATTCCAAAATATTAGTCGTTTTAGGGAGAAAAAAAAATTCTATAATGATTGTCATTTTCAACTTTCAATGCCAATTTAATTTTTTCATACCTATTATAACCCTAGTATCATTTTTCTTTCTTTCTTAATATTACTCCAAAGAACCACTAATCATCTTTCTTTCTCATTAATGCTTTAGGTAGTTTAGTCATTTTAATATATCATTTTATAAAATTAAAAATATTTATTGAATTTCTTAATCTACGTGTAAAAACCTTAAAAGACTAATATTTTAGAATGAAGGAAGTAGATTTTAGAGAATAAGATGATAATAAAATGAGAAGGTGGTGATGTGATGGTATATATAATGATTAGACTCAAGATGTTGAGATACTGCAATATAATAAATGAAGAATTTAGATTACATTATAGTAAAGTGAGACAGGTGGAAAATTAAATTTGAAGATTATCCAAGCATGAACTATATATGTCAATATATCAATCAACAAAAGGGATAGATGATTCACTTCACTTTGATTAGTTTCGAAGTAAGATGCAAATAATTAAACTCAAAATTGCAACTTTGGTGAATGTTTGTAGCGTCCTAGCTTGTTCAATTTAAAGGTTACCTAACATCGTAACCACTTCCTTTAAATCAAAGATGGGAAAATTATAATAAAGTAAGATTCCCGTGAGGATTAATAAAGTGATTGGACAAGGGCACATGGTAACCTTAATTTAAAGAGTGGACACAGAAAACTATAATAGATTTTTCATTGTATTTAGGCTTGGCTTTTGGGCGCCACTCATTATTGCGCTCATTATATGGCCTAGATTTAGTAACTTTAATCTGAAAGTGCTTTTGGTACGCACTTTTAATTAATTGATTCCGAGCGCGGCAATATATATATATTGAATCATACTCATAGTCATAGGCCAACCACAACCAGGGCCCAACTCATTTATACCGCAATTTCCTCCAACAATTTTGCTTCTATATGCTCAAGGCTTTTCCCCTTTGTGTTTATCACCTTCTAATGCTTCCCAACGATTTCTTTCTTTTTCTAAAATAAAAAAATCTTAGTTAAATGTGTGTTTGAATTAGCTTAATTATTTTAGGTTTAGAATAATTTCACAACTAAATATGATCAAAAACAAATATAGTCAATTACCAAATATATATGTACTTCTTCATTAATTAAGTATGTGTTTGAATTAACTAACTTATTTCGGGTTCAAAGCAACATATAATAAAAAAATTATAATGTGATAGCTAATAAAGAGTCTTTTCCAAATATGCAATTGAAATTTTATATTGCGGTTTTTATGACCCAAATAGTTAGTTGTATATATATCAACTACTTAATTACCACTCGGAATTAATTGATCAGTAGTTAACTTTCCTCCAATTACTCTATAAAGACACTACTGCATACTGCGGTCTAAGTTTTTATCCTCTTTTTTTTCCCCACAAAATATCCATACCAATTAAGTTTCCTCTCCATCTTTCTGAATCTTTAATTTCATTCGTACTTGTAAGCTTGCTTGTTCCTTCTTTAATATGTGTGCGGTATAGTTTGTTTAATTTCCCCGATTACTAAAGAATATTGTTATTTATACAATAAAAAATTAGTCAAAATAATTTTTAGTCACAATCACTCATTCCATCAAAAATTAATTTTTCAATAGGAGCTCATGATGAAAAAGTTATCAAATTAATCTATTAGCTAATTTGATTATTTTTTTATTGTTCACCAAGTATTACTATCACGAAAATGTATTTTCTTATTCAAGATTATTTATTTGTCTTGATCGAATATTAATTTGTTAAATTGCTTCTTTATCGGAATCCAACGTTATCGTACCACCATGACGGTATATAGTCTAAGATTAAACATCAAATAATGTTTGTCGTACAACAGAAATATATCCAACTAGTATTCAACGTGTGCTATAATTAACTACTCCACCCAATTTTAATTTAAAAAAAAAAAAGAGAAAAAAAAAGTGGGAGAAAATGTCAATATAAAATTGATATAGGCTTTAACATTGTCACAATCCAAAACGACCAAAAGAACTTTAACCTCTGCTATGTAACTAGCTAGCTACTAGTTGAAATGCCAAAAGAGAAGGGTAAAAAAAAAGGGATGAAGATGAAAAGTGATGAAGGAAGGATCTGAAGGTGCAGTGTTGCATCAATTAATTGATGATAAGAATATATAAGATAGCATGTCAATCCAGAATGAGAAGAGAGGGGTTTGGTATGTGAAATGGTTGAGGGGAAGGGATTCGATTCCATTCATGTCCAAGACATGTTTGTTGTGTTAGTGCACAAATGGTCCTCTTATTTTCCAAAAGCATGTATATCCCTTTCCGATTCATGCATGCCCAAGACTAGATAGAGTCACCACTGCACTGTTATTTTCTCAAGGACCCATCTCCCTTCTCATCACTTTATAAAGTCATGAGGCACTTTTGCGGCTTCTGCCTTTTCCTTTTTTAAAAAATAAATAGTTTTTATTACTTTTCTTTGTTTAAGAAAATTTCAGAATACTTAGATATTTATTAAATAAGCCCTTACAGTGACAGGTGGTCTCTAAATCATCGCCACTTTTGAGTCTAAGCCTATATCACTTGTTTTAACCCTTATTGACTTTATTTTTAAAGTCACCAGAAAAAATTGATTGCATGCACAGATCACAAATCATCTTTAATTTGGGTATCTACTCCATTACGGTCCCGCAATTTGATTTGAAAGTTAGAAACTTGACCGAATTATTTTATGGTAAATATTTGGTGCATATTAAAAAAAATAGTCAAAACAGAGTTAATATGTTATGCATAACATATATAATATAAAATGCACAATGTATATCATATGTTGTGCACAATATATATCACATGTTGCAGTATCATCTTTCTTGCAACATGTGATATATGAATATGATGTACACAACATATAATATTAATTGTGTATTTTATATTATATATTTTATATATTATTTATTGACTGTGATGACTTAATTTTTATTATAGATGTAGTAATGTTATTATTTTATATCAATCACATGATGTCAACCAGCTTTTTTTTCAAATCTTAATTAATTTGGTCTAATTTACATCTATCATTTGATGCCATGCGTCTTTTATTGACTGGCAATTTTAAATCAAAATTTAACCTTTACTCTGCAAATGAATAAATAAATAATGTTTGCTTTGCCGTCCATGCATGTACACCATCATCATCGTAAAAAGTATTAGTGTTCATTAATCTATGTTTTCTTTCAATGTTTTGCAAGACATGTTCTCATGAATATTGTTTTCATATTTTAAAAAACAACAAATTAAAATGAGTACGAATTAAAAAAAAAATGAAAGATGAAGTTTTAGGAAGCAAAAGACACGTGATTTGATCATATATTGTTGTTTGATGAATTAGAGGAAGAAGACTTTATTACTTGTCACTGTCTATTCCTTTTATCAACGAAAAACTTAGATAATTATATGGATATCTCTCATCGTCCTCTTTTAACTTTTTCAATAAGCCTACGGTTTCTTAGGCTCGTTACTTGAGTGGTGTGTGTGCGTGTATCATCAATTTCTATTATATGGTTTCAGTTATTCTGTTAAGATGCTATGACAATTGACAAACACTACTTGGTCAAATGGATGGAGCTAGTGCTACTATATATGTGTGCGTATGTAAACTTAATTAATAATTCGTATATAAAAAAAGAAGGAAAGCTTATTAGTGTAGTCAAATTAAATACTCCCAAAATTTATAATATGAAATGAAGTAATAAAAGTCATTTATTTAAAGATCAATTCCCATATATATCATTCATTTTTTCCCGTAAGGTTTGACCTTACCTTTTGTTAGATGGATATAGAGCAAACACATCTTTTGTTTGTATTTTTTTTCTTGGTCTGAAGCATATGCACTTTTAACAGGTAGCACATGTTGATCGGCAGTGCACATAGGCACGAAGAGCTTATATCCATGGGTGGTCCAAAATCAAATGGAAAGGCAAAGAAAAGCCGAAGGCTCTTTAGTCTTTACTATATATCTTTGTCCAAATCCCAAACTAATAAATTCAGATCTTTATTAATTGTTGCAAATAAACTTAATTTTAATAAACGTAAAATTCATGTTCAACATATTACAATAGTAAAAGTATTTATTTACTGTGTAACATTTTTCAATTACATAAAATTATCATCTATCTTAATACTACTAGTAGACAGCATAAGTGAAATGAAATGGGGGAGAGCGAATGGGTGCGTTGACTTTCTGCTTTGTGCATTCTGGACATTAGAATTAGGAAAATGTTAGTAATTGGAGATTCAATTTTAAAACTCCACATGAGATCATGCTATCAACTGATAGATTAAAAAAACACACATAATTAAATATGTTTTTTCTACTAGAAAAATATTATTATGTAAGACTTTATAATTTATTTTAAAAAAATATATAATTTTGTCATAATTTGGAATGAAGTGAATAGATGCTTAGTAATGAAGGGTAGAGGCTAAGGACAGAAGCTTCAAATAATGAAGCACGCAATCCAACACAGCATCCCTGCTGCACCTGTTTTGTTCTGTAGTAGCTGACTCGCATCATGGGATTTCTTTGGTCCCCGCTCTCTTCATCTTCATTCCTTCTATATTCTTCTAAACAACTACTCCTTCTATGTTAGTACTTATATATGTTAGGTAATAAATTGAAATATATATATCTATGTCATTAATTAGAGAGGTCAAGTTAAATCCTTTCTAAATAAACTGAGGATTTCAAATTCATGAAAATATATGCAGCCATTTCTTAAAGTATGAATGAGCAATGAGAATAGGAATCAGATCATATTAAAAACACAAGTATTTTTTTTTTTTTAAAAAAAGAGATTAGAAAATTTTCACTAACCGTAAGGATGATGACGACGCTCTTGCCTTCCGACACGTGGTGTGGACCTCCCACTGCTCTAATAGGAAAGCATGAAAAATTTGCAATTGACCCAAAAAAGGCATTTATCCTACTCATTATTCTTAATTTCCTTAAAAATATATTGATGAAAAAAAATTCAGTATATATCAATCAATATGGATCTATAATTATTAGTTTATATAATATATGTACATTATTAATGTATATAGTGCACAAGGTAAAATGTATATCAATGCAAAATATATATAAATAAAATATATAAGAAATTAAATTGTATAACATAATATATATAAATACACAATTATTACTTATATAATACATATAAAATACCCATCTTATATAGTTAATTGATGTAGGCCGAAGATTTATGTTTAGTAACTTTAGTTAGCGTTACGGTTTCCTTAGACATAAAGGGAAAATATTTTCTCAAAATTGTGAGAGAAAGATAAGCAAATAGCTTCAAAGTGGACAAATTAATCAGGGCCCAGCCCAAAAAAGAGTGGGTCCATAGGGGCCCACAAGATGGGCCAAGGAGAAATAATAATAAAATAGAAAAGGAACAGTAGTCTCAGGGTGACTGACCCAAAGTATCAAAGTGGCATCGGATTCCAAAATTTGTCGCCACCAAAGGAAGATGATGGATAGGGAAAACGACGTGTCGTCGTGGCATGGCCTTGGCCGCATTTTGGGCGGGGGACCTTAAAACATCAATTACCAATTATTAAATTCTTTTTTTAAAAAATCTCAGACCAAAAAACCAAACTAAGATATTACTAGTAACTAGCTACTATTCCAGGTGCAGGACGTTTTAATCTTCGGAACGGTGTCGTTTAGCGTTGGCCACCACGTACATTACCATGACGAGTAGTGGAAGTTGATGCTGGGAATTATACCCTTTCGTTTTCTCGGGGAATTTGTCTTCACGCTTCGTCCCAAAAATTATCGTTGTGATGTATAGTAGTACTTTCTTATATATTTTTCTCAATTTCATCTTTCTTTCTTTTGGGGTAGAATCTTTTTCATTCTTTCCCGAAAGTGAAAAGCTACCCTGACAGTACTGTATTTACTGGTAGTAGTATTAATTTTGAAGGGTAGTAATGTTTTTATGGTGATTATTTATTCATTGCGCAATAATATATAGTCACAGGCAACAACTAAACGACATTTTTCTTTTTTGGGATGTGATGGAGCTAAACGACATTACGGCAACTCGGTTGCAACGCATCCACACGAACTCAGTGAAATGGGCTTAAACAATGGAAGAGGACAAAGATAAAGGGATTTGTTGTGGTTCATGTCATGTATGTGTGCATCGGCGTGCACATGCAAGCTAAGCCTTTTGCATCAACAACTTTTCAATCATTACCATTTTAAGAGCTCAAAATACAATGCAGATTCATTACATATTTTATAACATTAACAGCAATAAAGGATAGGCAAACATCTTTCCCCTCTGTCAGATTTTTTTTTTTTTTCATTTTGAAATTTGTTTAATAAAGATAATGTTTATTATTGATTAAATAAAGTGATGTTTCTGCCAACTTTCTCTTTTCGTACTAATTAACAACTTAATAAATTAAAGTAGATATTCGTCATTATAGGAGACACACCATATTGATCTTGCCCAATATCATTAATGTTGATTATTATTATTATTATTATTACAATAGATGGATTGGAGGCCTTCAATTGAAAACAGGAGGGGAATGAATAAAAGAGAAGGCATGAGTCATAAAATTCTAAATTTGAGAATATTTAAGCTTATTAGAGCGTGATAGACTAGCGCTATAGGTACAATCTGTTCACTTTTAATTATTTTCTAGTAATTAGTATATGTATCCAACAATATTTATTATTTTTTGTTTTTAAGAATATATTTATTATTTTTTTCAAATTTATTTCAACAATAATTATATGAGAGAAAAAATTATTTAACTCTCTTTATAAGATAAATGTACATTTGTCATCATATTTTTTTAAGAAAAAAGTTTGTGTTTTTTAATGATTACCTTAATAAATGTGCAATATGTTTGAATGACAATTAAAAGTAGACAAGAGAGTAGTTAACAACGTAATAATTGCAGCAAAATACACAACTATTAAAGTCTTTCATCTTCCTAAAAAACCACAATCAATATACTCCCTCCATTTTTTTAATTGTTCAATTTTAAATATGCACTAGAATTTAGGTAATGATTGATATAATATTTGAGTTAATAAAATGTAAATTTATTTTACTAAATTACCCTTTACTTCTTTGTTATTATCTTTACTCAATTATTATTGCTATTATTGTTAGTGAGTATATTAAATAAGGGTAAAAGAGAAAGAAAATAATAAAGTTTGTCTTAAAATTTGAAATGACAATTAAAAAAAAATACGCATTTCTAAATTAGACAGTTAAAAAAAATGGAGGGAGTAACATTTAATAAATTGATTAACATTGACTATATTTAGTTGTACATAGAAATCTTTCCAAGCCAAATTACACGCTAGTTTATGTTTATGTTTTGGGAATCAAGGGATTTTTTCTGGGTGTGAGGGGTTCTGATCCACCTGATGAAAACAAATTTGAACCGATTCAAAGAGTTTGGGTCAAATTGGATTGAATCATCATATTTGTTTGGGTAAAATCCAATAAATTCGACCATTGAATGGTCCGATATCGATTTGAAAATTTTGGATTCGATGGAATCGAACTAACAAAGTTTAAAAAAAAAACCTAAATTCCTAATTCCTATTTCCTAGACAGTGATTGATCAAGCTAAACCTAAACAAACTTAAATTAAAACTTAAAGACCTCCACTCACTCACCACTCTAGCCGCCACCCTCCTCCGCGTCGGCGTTCTTCCTCCCTCTGTGGCACACTTCCCTTCGCGTCGGCGCCGTTTCCCTCCGAGCTTCGCTGGTGCCTGGTTCTGTCGCGCCTGTTCTGCTGTTCTTCCTTCCGCTGTGGGTCGTGCCTCGTTGCTGCTACGGTTCCCTCTGCTGTCGCGCCGGTTCTGCTCTGCTGCCTGCTGGACGTCCAGGGACGGATGCAAGTACATTGGCATGGGGGCACTTGCCCCCACTAGAATTTTTATTTATTTTACTAATATATGTATCTAATTTTATTTTGCCCCCATAGATGTTTTAATATTGCCCCCACTCTATAATAAAATTTACTTTTATCAAGTATCAAGTACTATTTTTTAATATCACAATATAAAAAAATAAATCTTATAATAATAAATTTAACTCTATATTATTAGAATGATATATTTAATTTATATGGTAAATAAGATTTACAAATATACTTGCACTCAATTAAATTGTTAAAAGAAAAAAAAATAATTCAACTTGATCCACTTAATTAATAGGCCCATTTGGCCCAATTTACTTGACACTAAAATCCCTAATTCCCTAATTTTATCTTACTACTGCATTCAAAACACTTTATTTTCCTTATCTTTTCTTTTTTCCTTAATTTTTTGTCTTTCCTTTCTTGAGTTGCTTAGAGGATCACATGTGAGTATGTGACATGTCCCCACATCCTTATTGTTCTTCTACTTTCCAAGTCAAAGGTAATTAAAATTTAGTTTTTTTACTTGTTATATTATTTTAATAAAATTGCTGTTGGTGTCATTGTGTGTAATGCACTGATGCGCAAGGGCACGCTTCCCTACTACCACTGGGTGCTTTTTGCTGTTGAGTTATTCAAATTTTTTCTTTAATAGAATTGACTTTTTTTTCTATAAAAAAAATAAAATTATCATCTTTTTCTTCTAAAACAAATTAATCATTTTATTTCTTTTGCTAATATGATTTTTTTTTCATTATTTTGGAGTTATGCATCTTTTACTATATTAATTAGTAGATGTATTTAAAATTTCTTCAACATAATTTAAATGTCATATGAATATTGTTAAATAAATTTTATTATGATGTTTTCCCTCGTAGACCAAATTTTCTGGATCCGTCACTGTGGACGTCCCTCCGCTGTCGCGCCTCAAGTTCCCTTGGTGCTGCTGCTCTGCTGCCTGCTTTGTTTGGTAATTTTATTTTGTTTCTTGTTCTTTTTCTGTTTGTTGGTGGTGCTGTTATTTTTTTATTAATTATTTGTCTTCATTAATTTGTTTCTGTTTTAATTTTAATTTTCTTTTTTCTGCTATTTACATTGTTTTATACTTTTATTGAGTTTTTAGAAATTTTTGTATTTTGACAATTTTTTTAGTATTTTTGACAATTTTTAATCGAACATCTAATTATTCAAACCATCGAATTTTAATTGGATCCATCGGTTCAGATTTATTTATAAAAAAGTGATCTATCCAATCCAATTCAAACCGAACTCAAATTGATCGGATCAGATTCATTTTTCCTTCAAATCCGATCCAATCCTATCCGATTACACCCCTAATTTTTTCCTATGTTTTTTTTATATTTTTTATTTTTTTGTCAGAATCAAATGGGTTTCTCATTTTGCACTAATGAGCCAATTTCTTAAGACTCTTTAGAGTTATGTTATAATACAGTTGGATATTCAGGCCACCCCTTCCACCAAAGTGTAAAGATCCACAATCTTTGGGTTTGGGCCCATATCTTCTTGTTTTTTAAAAGACCAATGAAGAAAATTAGGAATTCACAAAAAAAAAAAAATCTCAACGGATAACAACCCACGGTACAGAGAGGCTCATCGGTGAAAAGAGGAACAGCGCAAGATAAAGAAATGGCGGGCGGCGTTTCAGTGCAGCTGCACCCGAGGTTCATGTCTTCTTTCATGGGAGCTCGCCTCCTACGTTCCTCAACGCTACAACAACAAATCCTTCCTCATCTATTTCGTTATAGCCCAGGTTTTTTCTTTTTCCTTTATTGTGATTTTATTCTTTTTTTTATATATATAATTTCTGTTACTTTATGTTTGAGCTTATAGGATTTTGATTTTTAGCTTCCATAGTTTATTCCTTATCTTTTGAATTATTGGATTTTTGTTTTTTGGATAGGAAGCAAGCATGTTTCAATGGAGTTATCTCGAAGACTTTCTGGCTTGACCAATCTATTATTCAACAGAAGGTAACTATACTACTCAATATCCTATTTCAAGGAAAATTATGAATTGAAGTTCTGCATGTTTTTGCTATGTTTAGCCAATAGGCAATTTTAATTAGGAAGTTTTTATTTCTTTTTTTTTTCCCGGGTTTCTAGTTTCTACAATAGCTACAGAGATTTAGTTCATATGGATTTCATTTTCTGATATCAGTTTGGTTATTTCAAGACTTCATAAGAGTAATTCTTAGTTTCTCGCAATCACTGTTATTATTTGTTATAGACCTTAGACAATACCATTTGGCAACTAATGCTGGTCACTTGAGCATTTTAAGATTAAACTCTTGATTCATGGTCCTGTGTATCTTTCACAAAGCACACCTTTTCGTTAAACTTATGGATGATGTATTTGCAGAAATTTAGATGAGTTGCCTAACAGCAAGCGTAAACGCCTAAGGCCTGGAAAGGTTTCTCCGCGTCGAGAAGTGCCGAAGGACATACTAAGGCCTCCATATGTGAAATCTAAAGTTCCAGCAGGACTTGTTAGTGGACCTGAAGTGCATGATGAGAAGGGGATAGAATGCATGAGGGCTTCTGGAAGGCTTGCAGCACAAGTTCTTCAATATGCTGGCACCTTAGTCAAGGTGGGTTTTTTTTGCCTTCTTGGTTATTCAGTCACATGTTCTCTAATTGTATGTCTCCTGCATAAAATCTTGGTTGCTTATTATGATGTAAAATTTAAAAAAAAAAAATTTATCACAATTTTGATGATGATTTAGCATCCTTCCTGACCCCTAGATATTTTGAGGATTGTAAATCCTAATCAACCAAGTGAAACCCTGGTTTTACTTTTTGTTAGTGCAAGGCATAGTAGCCATAAATTATGAAAAGAGTTGGATTTATGTAGCACATACTAATATAATTACACTTATTGGTATGTTCTATTTAAAAAGAAAAAAATGTTTTTTATGTTAGTCTTAACTTCTGTTGACAGCCAGGCATAACAACAGATGAAATTGACCAAGCTGTTCATCAAATGATAATTGATAATGGTGCATACCCTTCTCCTCTTGGCTATGGTGGTTTTCCAAAGAGTGTTTGTACATCTGTGAATGAATGCATTTGCCATGGAATACCGGATTCCCATGTGCTTGAGGTCTGTCGGTACAAATCTTTTGTTTTTGAAATTAGATATCCTGTGTGAAAAGAGTGTTGACACATTTTTTTTCTGCAGGATGGTGATATAATCAACATTGATGTTACTGTTTATCTAAATGTAAGTATTTTTTTTGGGCTCATTTTGAAAATTGTATGATTTGGTTTGATGAATGAATATATGGATGAGTTGTAGGGCTATCATGGTGACACATCTGCAACTTTCTTTTGTGGAGATGTTGATGATGAGGCCAGAAAATTAGTTCAGGTACCAATTGAGAAAAACATTAATATCTGTAGATAAACGTTTCTTTTGAGCTGTCTACAACTTATTTTTAGAATGCTTTCAAGTTTAGATTCTATTCTAGAATTCTCTTATGTGGCTATAGTTTAGTGAAGTTTTGGTTGTTGAGGTTTTCTCTATTCCATTTGTTTTATGCTTATTCGACTTGTTGTTTGATATTAATATAGGTAACTAAAGAATGCCTAGATAAAGCAATATCAATATGTGCGCCAGGAGTGGAGTACAAAAAAATTGGCAAAACAATTCAGTAAGAAGTTTTTATCATTTGTCCTTCTCTTCTCTTGTTCCTGGCTCTTTTTTTTATACTTTAGAAACCCAGCAACTCTTTGGCAATAAAATCTCTCTGTCACCAATCATGTCTCTCGAAAACAAGCCTAAGCTGTTAGGTGTAAACTGATGAATCGTTTTATACCTAACATGTCTCCTCACACAAGAGACTTTTGAGCTTGAAGTGTGAATGATAAAAAAAAAAATCTTACCCCGCCTCTTGTATTAATATGGGTTCCTAGTTGATGACTGTGATCTAAATTATTTTTTAGTTTTGATTATATAAGGGTTCATGTTTGATGTCTTTTCTTTTTTTAGTGATCATGCAGATAAATTTGGTTATGGTGTTGTCCGGGAGTTTGTTGGCCATGGAGTTGGACGTGTTTTTCATGCTGATCCAGTTGTTCTTCACTACAGTAATTAACTTCCACCTTCTACTTCTTTCCTTCATAGTAGTACATAGTTCTTATAGTCTATACTATCATCAAAACACTGCTGAGTTTAGCGAGTACTTTTATGGCTCAAGGAATATTTAATTCAATGTGTGTGTGTGTATTAATTTCAAAAACTATAGTTATCGGCATTCTAAAAGTTGAGTGTTGGTGTTGATAATTGAATAGAATAAGTCAGAGGTATGGAATAACAAATATTAGTACTACCTGCTCAGATGGGTACGACTACATAATATATTAACAAAATATTTTAATGGGTTATTTGGTATTTTTGATTTACTGTCAATTTCTATAAACCAACTCAAATATAAAGAAATCAGTTTTTGTTGAATCCCTGTTAACTTTGTTTTTGGCAAGGATATTATTTGAAAAGAAATCTTGGTCTATACTAAAACAAGATAAAAAGAACCAATCAAATGGCTTAATAAATAAAAACATTAACCAATAAAATTCAACATTTTATGTGCATTTGTCTTCTATTTCTAACACAGTATGGCCAACATTGAAAGACAGAAGATGTTCCATGTCTTGTTACATTTATCTTCCACCACTATATGGGAATGTTTGTTCATTTAACTGTTGAATTTCATACTACTTGCTTGCTCATGAGATTATCAGGGTTTCTAAGTTTGCTTACTACAGCATTGTTTTTATGATAAAATGTTTTCATACTCCAAGCATAGATCTTCAGACCTCAAAATGCTTTGTTGCCTGTCATTTGCGATTTCAACTACTATTCTGTTTGTAACAATTATTACTGTCTGCAGGAAACAATGAAGGTGGACGAATGATAGTAAATCAAACCTTTACAATTGGTAATTTTAGCTGCTACTACTTAGTACTTACTACAATACAGATTGTTATGAACCTATGCTTGTAATTTGTAGTTGTGGAACTGGACTTTTACAATGATCTATGCTGCATTAATATGAATTTTTAGTACTGCGATATTGTGGTTGCATCACATAATATGGAATTCATTTCTTACATTTTATCACACGATTTATAGGAAAAAGATTGTCAGAGAATTTTTGTTCAGTTAATTAAGGTTAATAATTGACTTCCATGTCAATCATTTTGAGGTGCATGTGTAACTGAACTATAAGTCCCATATCCCTTCAACCCACCCTTCCATTGAACATTCACAACATTTTTCATGCGTGTAACGACTTGCCTTCAAAGCTGCTTTAGTGTAGATCATCCTCTGAGATAGGTTTTATTGTATTGTTGATATTAACTCTCTTTTTTCTGTACCTTGTAATTACAGAACCAATGCTAACTATTGGCAGCATCAAACCTGTTATGTGGAATGACAACTGGACAGTTGTAACAGAAGATGGAAGTCTTTCAGCACAGTTTGAACACACCATCCTGATAACCCCTGATGGTGCTGAGATTATGACTCAATGCTGACAGATGCAGCAGTTAATATTTTTTTATAGCCCCACTTGGAGAACCTTTATTATATAAATGCAATTGATTTAACCACTTCCGGATCAAAAAGTAATTGTTGGAAGTCACCCAGAGAAGAAGAAGAAGAAGCTGAAAAGGTGCATGCTGAAGGAGGAAACTCTTCATATTTATTGATTGTCTTTCCTTTCTGTTGTATTATTTCTGCAGTTTGGTTTACACTATTTTCCCTTGCCCCAATTAATAATTGACACATATTTTTTCACTTCTTCAATTTTTTGGGCAGAAAAAATAGGGTGCAGTGCAGGTTGGGGGCTTGAAATGAAAGAGAACTCTTATGTGTATACTTAGTAGCTTTATATGCATTTAAGAAGGAAAGATATGTAATTGTGTTTTTGACTTTGACTTTTTGGTTAAGGCATTCTCTTTAGGAATTACTGCAACTATAATCTCTAATAATAGGTACCAAGCAATAAGCATTGATGCCAAAAGAAATTCAGTTTTGTTCTCCTCTCAGTTGAAACTTATCAGACTATTGAAACTTTATTATCGCTTAATCCAAAAGTTTGAAATTAAACCCTTCTTCATTATGTAGAATTTTGTATATTATTCAACTTTTAAAACCAGCAACAATTACTTTCACACTTAAGATACTAAACATTTCATACATTTAAATTGTAATTGCCAAACGAATTATCAAGCAAACCAATGAAGAGTTTCAACAATGAATTTGACATGCAACATGGTGATTATCATTTAGTTCCCTTTCTTTGTTTCCTTCCTCAGTTTCCTTTCATCTGAGAGTAGTTTTGCAAACCTACAATCAAACACAAATAAATATAATTTTGAACTGCTACAAAACAAATATAAACAAAGAAAAAATAAATAATAATTAAGTAAATATAAACCTTTTGAGCTCATCCTCATTGGTGCCTTTATCTGGAACAGGTTCGTATTTACCGGTATCTAGATCCACACGTGTAACAGGTTTCTTCAGCAACTCCTGACCTACTTTTACCAGATTATTCAAATTCTCCTTGGTAGCTACATCTACAGAAGCTAAATCCCCTTTTAACGTATCATCCTGTTTTTTAACCAATAATGTTGTAATTAAGATCCAACACCTTAATTGTGACGGCCGGTTATTGATGTTGATGTTCCAACTTGCAACAATATGAATACTAAGAACAATTATTAAGAAAAAAGAAAAAGAAAGTTTAGGACTTACTTCAATTCGGAGGTAGTTGTCTTCAGAATGAAGAGCCTTAAAAACGACACAGTTGTGATAGTCAACCATATCAGTGCCTGCTTCACTGAAACAATCGATAATAGGAGTTGAACCAGAATTGGTTAGCCAAGTCAAAATTCCCCATTTGGCCACCATCTTCGCGTTGTATTTGTGCTCTCTCCTATTTGATCCAGTCCCTATTGATATTACTAAGAACCGATCAAAGTCCAACGGATTAATATTCCCTTCTTCATCATTTGGGTTCCTTAAAATATCCTTTGCCACTTCTCTTATTGCGACCAAAGTCTGCAGATTTATTCATTAATCTTCGTTCGTAATCAGACATTATTACGGTCACTTTATAAAAAAGAAATACAATAAATAATTAATTTATGGGTCAAATTAACACATAAAAAAGAAAGAATTTCAGATTATATTAATTACCGGATTATTAGCAGCCACACCACCATCGACAAGGTTGAATTCTTTTATGAGTTTGCCTTGTTCGTCTTGCTTCGTGAAGTAGTGAGCAGGCAGATAAGTTGGAGCCGCCGAAGTGGCTATGCAAATATCTGACAGTGGAACATCTAAAACTGGATCGGCTTTTAGCTGCAAACTCATTAAAAACATAAATTAAGAGTTTAACTTAAATATATATACTCACCATAAAAATTATTTTTTACTCTTCAATAAATACATGTAAATTGAAAACGAAAAATAGTATATTTGCTTAATTGATCGAATTATTTAATTAATGACCTGACCTGATAGGAGGAAAAGATGGTAGGCTGAAGTTTCTTGATGTCAAAAGTTGGAATAGCAACATTTGTCAAGGTTTTGCTTAAGGTTACGGCCCCTACCGTCTTCTTAATCAATTCGTGAAGATACTTCCCATCATACTTAGGTCCTACCAATGCCTTCACTAGTGTTGTGATCGGCGCCAATAATCCACTGCACCTCAAAGATAACTAACAAATTAAATTTCTTATTTCTATATTTGTTTGTAAATACTATAGAGTAATTTCAATTTTCATTATTATATATTAATCCAACATTTTTAAAAGTTAGATTACTAAATTCAAAATGTTGGATTATTATATATGGTGACTGATTTTATGGTATACGCAAATCATTTTGTCAATACTATATATATACATAAAGGTAAGTTTAGGGTATATAATATATTAGACGCACCTTGATTGGGGAAATATTTTAGGAGAGTTATCTAAGTAAAAAGGGACAATATCTTTAGCAGCAAAAATAGGACGATTGTTGGCATTAGGAGCTGCTAACATGGAAGCAACAAGACCTCCTGTACTTGTCCCTGCTATTACATCAAAGTAGTCTGCAAGCCTTACATCCTTATCACCGTCTATCTCCTGTATACATACAATACACCTTCTCATGCATTATTACACATATCTCTACTATTCAACAATTTAGTCAGTCATACTACATTAAATAAATAAATAAAAAAAGAAAATAATCATTTTTTTTATTATTCTTATCTTATCTAGACAAAATGAGGAAAAAAAAAATCTTATAGCAATATTAAAAATTGATATGTACAATTCATTCTCATTTTAAAATATTTTATAGTGAAATGAAATTGAAAGCCTCGATTATGTAAGGTAGAGAGACTAATAAAGAATTATTTGGAATATCAGTTTTTCAATAAAAGGTTGATGGACCATCTACAACCAATAATAGTCATGATAATTATTGAATGAAATTAATCATTATATTACTTTATTCTAACAATTACATTCTATAAGAAATTATTGCTTTATAGCATATTTCAACTCAAGGATAATATGTGCGTTCTGTTAGAGTAGAGTGATTTTATACTCTAATATATATGTTCTCATATATAGATATACTAACCTGAAGTTGAGACTCAAGATAATCAAGAATAACACCGGGAATGATTCCTCTTATGCCTCCACCATCAATACTGAGAACTGTGATAAGATTTCCATACTTCGGAGGAGGCAATAAGTTTTCCAAGGAAGAACTTTGGTTTTCCATCGCTTTTCTAGAAATTAAAACTAAATTCAAATGCTATATATTAACACATACACGTCCAATATGGTGACCTAAATAGGCAGGCATTATATACTACTTACTAAATACATGTACGATTCCAAAGTACATTTGAACAAGTTAGAACCAAATAAAAAATACAAATAAATACGGTGAAGGATAATATGGTCCCAATAAAATTGGGACCATTACATGGAATATGATAATTATATTACAGAATTGTCCTTCCTTCCCATAAGGTGAAGGATAATATGCTCCTAAAATAGTTTGGATCATTACATGTATCACTAAATAAATTGCAGAGTTATCCTTAATTATATTAAATATAATTTATTCAAATTATTATATAATCCATTAAGTATTTTAGATTTTTTTGCTATTAGGTCCTAAATTCTCTTCCCCTTCTCTGTCCTCACGCTCGAAACCTAGGAAATAAGAACAACTCATTATTCTTCATTGTCAATAACCTATAAGGCTACAACCAAAGCACTAGCGAACTCGACTAGAGAATTGGTACTCGTTAGGTGCATATTGTATTTTGGTGTGCTTCATTCTTTCTTTTAATGTCTTTTCATTTTTGCAGTCATGTACTAGTTGCAAGGGAAGGCTTCGCAGGATAAACAAAGCAATCATGAGATAGTAGCCAATAATACTAACAACCCATGGTCAGCCACATAGCATAGCATAGCATAGGAATACGACACCAATAAAAACTACACTATTAGAAATGTTGCTGCGAGCCTGCGATAAAACATGATTTTTTAGGGTTTGAGAATGAGCGGACAGGGACAGAAACAAGGACCTAATAGTAAAAATATCTTAAATATTTAAAGGGTTATATAATAATTTGAATAAATTACCTTTAATAAAATTAAGGATAACTCTGCAATTTACTTAGTGGTATATGTAATGGTCCAAACTATTTTAGGATCATATTATCCTTCATCTTCCCATAAATATATATTTTTAAAATTGCTTCTTAATTCTCTTATCATTTATATTTTTTTTTGCCAATAGGTCCTTATTTTTTATTACCAAATCCTAATCATATCTCTCTCATTGTTTCCCTGTCGCACAGCAAACATAGCACCGTCAACTACTTTAACAACAGTAACAATGGCTATGCCTATGTGCATCGCACCAAGCACCAAACAATAATATTACCGAGCCCTCTGTGACCAAAAAGCCACTTCCCTCTACTTTATTTTGCTTCGAACCTAATCCACTAGATCAATTGCTATTTCGAAAATGATTAAAAAGAACAGTTCTAATCCCTCTCTATATATGGCTAAACACATTTTTTTACTGTAATTTTTTTTTCTTTCAGTTCACAGTGATCTTTGATCTCGAGTATCAAGTTTTCTCTATCTAATCTTATTCCCAATTTTCACTTGTATCTAAATTTATTTCTAATTCAAACTTAAACCTCTCATGATACTTTCATCCAATTAATCACATTCAATAATAACCTTAACACCATTGTTGTCTTGTATGGTGCCTTTTGGTAGATCGATGTCGTTCTCTAGGTCGTGTCGCAGGTGCAGTGCCATCTGGTTTGATGTAGAGTGTGGGATGAAAAATCAGAGTGGGATATTAGGGTTTGATAATGAAAAATAGGGATGTAGTAGCAAATAAAATATAAATGATATTTAGGGAAGGAAGGATAGCTATGCAATATAACCATAGTTCCATGTAATGGTCCCAATTTTATCGGGAGCATATTATTCTTCACCAATAAATACACTGATCATTATGTATGGGATGCGTATATTTCACGTGGGATCTTAGTCAATAACTTCAGCATATGATTTTTCCTTCAATTTTTGTTTTTTCAATTTAAATTTAACGATGTATACGTAAGTTATCTAGTACTTATCTATATTTGTGTAACTACTAACTAGTATATATATATATAATAATTTGGGAATTTATTTCCCATCCAATTGAACAAAATATAGTAATATACCTTCAATCAATCAATCCAATTGAATATTTAAGGAACTGATATGCTAGACTAGGTCGCTATATTATATTATTAGGAAATAATAATATTCAGTGAATAAGGAAAACGTAGTCAAGTCAGCCAACATATTATATTGACTGATTTTGACGTATTTTTCATTATGCAAATAGCAGTACTTATTAAAAAATTATTAGCACACAATAAAAAAGTCAGCAAAAATAATCAATAGATTATGCACAACATATATGACATGTTGTGCAAATATATATTACATATTATAATATTATTTTTATGCACATAATATATGATGTATATGATATAAATTATGTACAATATATAATAAATGATGTGATTAATATGTATTATGTGATATATAGTATGTTTTCATTCTACCTATAATAATGGTCTATATTATGCGCACGCTATCCGCTACGCTCATTCACAGCTAGGTATTGCTGAATTGCTTCACCTGAAAATTAAATCGTATTTAATTAGTTGATTATATATATATTCTTTTTGGTACAAGTTTAATGGTGGAGTTCGCTGCTTTAATTTATAAGAAAAATATCATCTTTAGCTGTGCGACATACACTTCTAAATCTTTGGGCACGTTTGCTAAAATTACACGAAGGCTCTTCGAAGGGATAAATTAAATATTCAAATGGGCAAAGGTATGCGATTGGATCATTTAATTTGGGAGATAATATTAGGCTATTAGCTCCAGGTTTTAAGCCTTTGGATAATTTAATTTAATTTAAAGTTGTATTACCCGGTTAGTCTTAATCCATATTCCTGTGCAAAATGGATTGGGTTGGAATATTTTTGTTTTGTGGATTGTCTTGCTCTGTTCCACTTTGAGCAGGTTGTTTTTATCTCTACTCTTATATTACTTGAAAAAGGTTGGATTAAATTGTCAGAAATTTTATTCAAAATTAATTATTTCATCCAAATATTATTTATATATGTATAAAAGGCAAGATTTTCCCACTATATAGCATTTCTCTTTCTCTTATTAACTATCACTTGCATGCATCATCTTTCTCTACCAACACTAGTTGATTGATACATGTAAATGGATGAGATTATTTTTAAAAATATTTCTTGTAAACTATTGCTTAAGGAAGAGAAATTGAGCAAAGTATATATAATTGCAATTACGGTCATGCCCTGCAAATGAAGTCATCGCTTATTATATTTGATATGTTAAATCTATCACTCCATCCAATAACCCATTCTGCTATGGCTATATATTATTTTTGGAGCCATGATTGTGACTTCAACGGGTGTTATTATTGTTTTGAGACGACAGTACCTCTAAACAATTGTTTAGTCACAACTTGTGCTTCTTCTAATGGCGATTATTATATAATAGTAGACTTATTAAGTCTTTTAATAGTACATATATCTTTAATTTTAATTATCTTGAATGTTTGCTTGCTATAGTATATATAATACCATTCTTTGAGTTTTGACTCAGTTTTGCCTAACACATCATTAATCATATATACTAGAGGCGGCTGCTCCCATATATGCATCTCCTATCCTGACAGTTCTAGCTATGATCAAAGATGACAATTATCTGCATATATCACAATTGTTTTCATAATATAAACGATGATGTTAGGTGTCTTAAATCTTAATTAGCAGCTAAAACAGTGAACAATAATAAAATAAGATTGCATGTTTTGAGTGGGTTGCAAAACACTCACTATTGTAACACTATAATATTTTTAACAAATTTTCATTAATGATTAATCATGTGCATTTCATACACATAATAATATACATGCTAAGTATTATTGTTATATATAATTATTATAGTGTAACATGTTATTATAATATTTTTTGTTATAAAAAATTTAGATTAGGAGAGACACACCTCATGCAGATCGAAGTATACCGCCAACTTCAATGAGAATAATGTGTCATTACTCATAGAATAATTGTTATTTCTAACCATACCTGGTTTTTAATAGGGGTGTTTACTATTGTCTAGTTTGGTTTCCATTTAAAAATATAAAATAAAAGAATCAACTAAAATAAATTATGAAGAAAAAATAGCGAGACTTCTAGAACCATAAACTATTTCTGGGTTGTAAATACTGCTAGCTAATTCCTGTTTTGTTTTTAAGACTTATCCTTTTCAATCAACAACAACAATAAATATATATAGTAATTCATATAAATTTTACAATGAATAAATATTGACCATAGTTTATATATAAGACTGAATAGGTTTATTAGTATTAGGCAAAGCTATTAGCAACAGTCCAACAATCAGCTTTATATATTCACTACAACAAAAGAATCATAACAAGGACAGCATATATTTAATAAACTCTACAACAAAAGAATCATAACAAGGACATCATATATTTAATAAAGACAAATGTGTTTAACAAATAATTTTATTTTATTTATACCCGGTGGTAAATTACAGAAATGTCACTTTCGTTTGTTTTTTATTAGAGTAAAAACTCGTTTGTTTCAACAAATACAGAAATTGAGAAAGAACTGAAAAAATCTATATATAATTGAAGCATAACTCATGGACAATAAAAAGACAATTATGTCCCTATCTCAGGCTTACAGAGCCCACAAGATATCGTGTTTCAAGAATTGGGCTTTATCATTGGCAATGCTATGACCCAACCATTATTATGCGATTCTTGGACTTGGACACTTCTAGTGTTCTTTTTCTTTAAAAAAATTAAGACAACACACACAATGGTCATTTCAAAAAACAAAAAAAGGATGTATAATAATTTCCTTTTATTATAAACTCTAAGTAAGACCTACCCTCTCCTTTTTTTTCCCATCCAATATATCATCATCAATGACTTGATTACTCGTAACAACAATTCAAGAAACCAAGCTTGATTCGGAAAAGAAACCCAATATTTGTATCAGTTACTTCTCCATATCATAACTGTAACCTTTAGACTTTTGATGTGACTGTCTTTAATTTGAAGAAGATAGGATTGAGCTTTCGAAACAGAGGATGGTTACTCGGAAAAGATTATGATGATGGTGGTGGATGCATATTGTACAGGAGCAAATTAAAGGCAGTGAAAGTGAAAGACTTGCATATAATTATCGAGAAGGTGATAGTAAGCTTTTAAATAATGGACAGTAATAATTAAAATTCAACTAACTCATCGCAGCCTTATAAAATACTAGCATCTGAATTTAGTTTCTTAAACACTAAAAAATGTGTCCCCATTTATTGGAATTATATTTGGATCAACAATATTCAATATTTTTATTTACCATTATATATATATAAGATTTATAACTAAGTGAACTTCTTAGACATCTAGTTGATCGAAAATAATTAGTTAAGTAAATAATCCGAGTAAAAAAAGAATTTATAATTACATACATGAAAACTAATACCAATGATAATATTAAAGTTTGAATAAATATCTTTTATTTATTTAAAAAGGCAAAGGTCATGGATGTGAATATGTGATCAAACTCAAACCAAAGTTAAGAGGACCCGTTCTAAATAAAGTTGCTTCCTCTTTTTTTCCTCTATTATTATTATTTTGTTCCTAATCATCACACGCTCACTGCACTTTAGCTTTGTGGGAGTCCACTCTCCACACCCTTCACAGCATTTAATTAGATTACGCCACCGCCGTTACACGCGGCAAATTTGTTTCATTTTTTTAGCATAAACCCAACAACAATAATATGATTACGCTCACCAATCTCTTGCTTAAACACTTTACCCAAAAAATCTGTTGAATAAACATAATCTGAAGGTAAAAAAAAAAAAAGAAAATAGAATACAAGAGAGAAGAAGCAACATGAAGCAAAGTAAAGCCAAGGGCACACTAGTTTGTTTGTTGTTCTTGTTGTTTGTGTTGTGTTGAGGACTGGGTTGGATTGGCTTTAAGGGCTTGAATGCCATCTGGGTTTTTCTTCTCTATGGCAAACAAGTTCTAAAGCTGAAACCTTTTTGCTGTTTTTGTTACCCCTTTCTCTCTGCTCTCTGTTTTACACGGTTTCTTTCCAGCTGCTTCTGCTACCAATGGTAGGAGACATGTGTTTCTTCTACAAGGTACTTTCTCTAATTCCTTCCATCTTAGAAACCCAAATGCTATTTTTTACTCTCTGGAACAATGTGCTTCTTTCTTACTTGGCGACTATTCTATGCTGCTACAGTGAGCTCTGTTTAGGCTTAAATTTTGGTGCTTTTACCGTGTGGGTGAGCTAGGGTAGGAAATAGTGAGGAGGGTTTATACTTCAGAGAGGAATGCTTTGTGTTCAAGGGAAGAATTAGTACAACTGATTTGGTGTCAAAGATGAATCCTTTGAGCTCCTTTGCATGTTTCTCTCTGCTGTATTATCTGAATTTTGGGGCTCATTATTTGTATGCATATTCTGTTGAGGGCTTGCCCTGCCGGTAAAATTTCCCATTTTTATTCTAGATTCATTTAATTTTTTTCCTTTTTGTGGAAAAAAATAATCAAGATATTTGGTGTTATGATTCAAAATCAATTCGATGATCTTCCATGTTTCTTTTCCTATTCATCTTCTAATGGGTTTTTGGGAATGGGGAAGGGGGAGGTTCCATCAATTTAGCTGTTTGATGCCCTTATTTGCAATTTAAGTTGTCCCAATATCAGCATTTTAGTCATTTTTATCCTCATACATCATATGTGGATAGCAGGACAGTCTTGTTATCAGGCCTCCAAAGAAATCGTCTATGTTATTAAGAATGGCAGTCTTAATATTTTCGATGGCCTGTGGCATTTTTATCTTCTCAGCGTGTCTAAAGCAGATAAGCACCCAAGCAAAGACTAAATTCGTGGAGTTTAATGTCATTGAGAAGCCTTCTCATATTGGAATGATGCTGTCAAATATTTCAAACCTACATTATCCCAAGCCTGTAACCTTTAGCAGGTAATGGAAATTTTCTGGTAGTTATTATCAGCTGGCTTTGATTAGCACTTATTGATTGCCTTGTTCTTTGCCAGGAACGAGTGTGCTCATAATCCTGTACTATTCTTTGCCATACTGTCAAATCAAAGATCAGGCAGTGGGTGGTTTGAGACTCTTTTGAATAGCCACATTAACGTAAGCTCAAATGGGGAGATATTTTCTGTTAGAGAGAGAAGGGAAAATGCTTCATCAATTGTACAGACGTTAGATAAAGTTTACAATTTGGACTGGTTTAATAGTGCTTCCAAGAATGCGTGCTCTGCTGCAACGGGCTTAAAGTGGATGCTTAATCAGGTACACATTCTTTCTTTACTTGTATTCTGCAAGGTGTTCCCAACACACATCCTGCACATTGATTGTTGTTAATGTTAATCTAAAGGCTCATTAAATTTGTGGCTATTTTCCTGAAGAGACTGTTATAAAACTTCGCTTCAATTACTTGTAGAGAATTGTGCAAAGTTTATCCCATTGTGTTTATGAGTTAGTTTCTGTTGTTATACATATATCCGCCTGAAGGATAAAGGATTCCCTGCCATTTCCAATTTGTCTGGCATATCACATGTTCATCATAAATTATATTCTGGACCATTAATCCATTGGTTGTAAGCTAAAAGTACATCAAGTTCTGTCGAGCTTGTTATTTTGTTCTAGATGATTCAACAATAGGAAATATTACAGCTTAGGGTATGTTTGGTTAAAGGGTAAAAATAAGGGTAAATTTTCCTGGATTGAGTTCTACATGTAAAATTATACTTGAAACTCAATCAAGGAAAATTTACCACCATTTTTACTACCCAACCAAACATACCCTTACTGTTATTTATATTCGCAAGGCCCAGTTGCACTCTGTGTTAGGCTTAGGCTTCAGTGTAATTTGTCACCCCCTTCCTTATTTTTTAACATGGATGATTTAAGTTAAACTTAACCCTTGGAGGCCCAACTTAAGGAACACATTTTTTCTCTTGGTCTCTAGAATAGATCCACGTTTCTCATTTTCTGACTGCCAATTGTAATCTTTTGCTAGAATAGAGCTACATGGTTGCACAGTAGTATAACCTGTGAACTTTGTAGTGCAAGTATTATATATGATTGGACATTGGAGTAGTTAGAAGTTTTACCAAAATGATATGAGATGGATTCAAGCATAAACCTAATGAGTAAACCAAGATGTGATGGGGGAACATTATTATGTGGGTGTTTAGGTTGTCCAACCTTCTGAAATTACAACCTACTTTTATTCTCTTCTTTTGTGTCTCTCTTGAGGATTTTGGTGATGTCAGATATGCAATTTCAAGAAGATTTGGCTCAGAGAGAACTCTAGTTTCTTTGAGATTCATTTACAAATCAAAGTGTATCAGATGTGCTAAATTTTTGACAATGCCAGTCCAATAGATTTGTTCTGCTTTACTTATGCCCTAAATGTTGAGCCACCCGGTATTGAAAAATCAAAATAAATACACTTCCACAGTTACGCGACACCTTTAATATAGACTCCTGGTTTGAAATTTTCATTTGGCTTTGAGATTTTGTTGAATTTGGATGCTCTATCTATACCTCGCCTCTACCTGCTCTTCCTCCCACACTTTTTATTTCCATGTGGCCTTTGTTGATTTTAGATCTGATTTAGATTATGACATAGTAAGAGAAAAATCATGATATCTTCTGGATCTAATGTAGGGAATAATGGAGAACCATAAGGAAATAGCAGACTACTTCAACCGTAGAAGTGTTTCTGTCATTTTTCTTTTCCGGAGAAACTTACTACGCAGGATGGTATCGGTTCTTGCCAATTCCTATGACCGGTATGCTAAGCTTTTGAATGGAACTCACAAGTCTCATGTACACTCCGCAGAAGAGGTATCTCCATCTTCCTTTCCCTGATTTCTCTTAAACAGGTGAAACAAAGGTCATAATTGGTTTCTTTTAGGCTGATATTCTCTCAAAGTACAAGCCCACCATAAATTCAACATCATTGCTGGATGACTTAAAGGATATGGAGATGAGAACTGCGAAGGCTTTAGAATACTTCAACAGCACCCGGCATATGATCCTTTACTATGAGGATCTTATGAGAAATCACACTGTAAGGGTCTCATCACAAGTTCTTAAATCTTTTACGTTAAACTGCCAAATTCATCCTTTCCGGATGCAATACAATACCACCTATCAGATTTAAGTTTTGCTTCATATCTGTCCCAAATTATGATATATGAACAAGTATGAATTTTTATAACACAATTTTACCAAGTTCTCCCAGTCTTGCTGCACTAGGTTAGGTTTTAAGGGAAAAGTTAGAAATAGCCATTTATTGTTTTACAGTACTTTACATAGAATTCACTCTGTTTCTAGCAGAAGCTAAAAGATGTACAAGAGTTCCTAGGATTGCCAGTGATGGAGTTAAAAAGCCGTCAGGTTAAGATACATAGAGGACCATTGTCAGACCACATTCAGAACTGGGACGACGTTAACAAAACGCTGCGAGGAACCGTTTATGAGAGTTTCCTTGAAGCAGACTACTAGCTGTAATCACCTCTAACTGTGCTGGAAAGGTGTAAATACCAACTTCACTGATCTTCTACCCAGCAAATATCTCTGCAATCAAAAGTTTTGGTTTTGGTTATGGAACACTGCCTCAGTGTTTCTGATGTGTTTGTCATTGCCTCCTAAGCCTGTCAACAACAATCCGTTGATGACACATGAATGGCCCTTTTGTTCATTCATTCTCTACTACTTTTCTTTCCTGAATGAAGCTTGTATATGCCATTGTTAGCTAATTAAATTTTAAGTAGAGATTAGCATTAGCATTAGCATTTGTTTTTACTCAAACGGCTCTTATGCACTTTGTTCATTTTAATTTTTTTTATTTGATTTTTCAGTCTGTTTTAGGTTTTTTCGCCTCTAGTTGACATCAAGAATCTACAATATGGGCCTTGGAAGACAGTCCAATACTGATCTTTATTAGGTGAAAGCAAACATATACCACTTGGGCTTTCTGCTTGTGATAGTCACTGCAATGGAATATGCTTATTTGACCAAAAGAGAAATATAAAATATGCTTCGGAGTACTGCGATAGTGCAATAACAATTAACAAAAACAAAGAAAATATTTACTGGCTGAGTGGTAAATAACTTGGTTCCTCCTAAAAATTAATGATATGAGTTTTTAATCTCGAGAGGAGTATATGTCATTGTTCATAGGCGAAGTAATTTTAAATATTTAATTTCCCAGAATTGAAAGAGCAATGCTTTTTATAATTTTCGTTTTAGCAGGAATTTCTTTTCATCACGACGAGTTGCCATATGCAATATTTATTGCAGCACGCGATTGTTATACAATACTACTATATGTACAATTAATGTATCATCCAATTAGCATCCAACCTTTAACATATGCTGGAGTCCACTAGCATACATTAATAGGAGTAATATATATTCATTGTACTGTACGAGTAATTTTTTTAATTTTATAACCGTCTTTGTAATTATGAACTTTATTCAAATGTAAATTGCAGCAAAACTAATTAAACCCAAGGAACTTGCAAGTATACAACAGGTACAGCACACAATGTATTTAATCATGATGAAGACCTCAACGATTTCAGTTATTGCAGTCTAGCTGGAAAATAAAATAGACTCTGTCTGAGTGAAAATCCTCACGTAATCCCACGCAGACATATAGAAACAACAAACCAAACAGAACAGTGGTAGCTAGACTAGTTGCGCTGTTCGAAGAAATTAAAATATATATATATATAAAAACTAACAGTTGTATATACTCTTTAGTGCTTTTGCATTTATTTAAGTCAATAATAATAATAATATATGAAGAATGCGTCATTGAATATCACTTGTCTTTTTCAATGTTAGTTTACTCTGTTCAAATATAGACTAAAGTTACCATGGAAGACGCAATAGCAATACCAGCAATACCATCACTTTTTGGCATAACTCAAGTTTAATTTCCTTTTTGAAGTTAAATTTTTCATAATAATATTCATCGGTAGCCGCATTACAAAAGCTCGTAATAGTCCTAAATAAAGAAAGGAAGAATATACTGAGTTGATAACTAAGAGAGGCAAAATGCATAAAAATCTTTAAATAATAGAGCCATCTCAAGTTGCCTTCCACACTCCTCTGTTTCATCAGAATAGTAGTTCTAGAATCCAGTTGTATTCCAACTTGCATTTCCTTCTTTTGTTAGAACACTAGCTAGCTTAACCATTTTATTATTATTATTTGTAGCAAAGCTGACACTATACCTGAACCCTAGATGTTTTAATGCTTCAACAAGTACATTTTTTCAGCTGTGGTCCCCCTCCACAACTTGGATGGCCGCACAATCCTACTTTTTATGTCTTCGAGGCCACCAGAGAATCACTTTATTTTAAAAAATAATTATTTCAGTATTCAACGTATGTTATATATGATATAAAATAATGTATAATACACATTCAATACTAGTTAACCGTCGATAAACAATTTTTCTATGTAAATTCAACTCAATCATATTACATTTTCTTTTATTAATTACTTTTTCTTTTATTAATTACTTCGACCTATAATACCTATACAAAATTTTATATTTGTTATTAGATGAAATATGAAATAATACTAAAATATAATTTATACTCTTATATTCTATTTAATGATAGATATAAAATTATTCATATAGGGGTTAAAATTTTTAAGAGTAATGTTATATATATATATATATATATCATAAAATCACTTACTATCAGTCATCATATGTATTAGTTCAATATTTTAAAACTAATAATTAAATTTTTATTATTATACATTAATCCAACATTTTAAAAGTTGAATTAATAGTTTTAAAATATTGAATTATTACACATGATGACTGATTTTGTAACATAGATAAAATATTTCTCAATTTTTAAAGTTCACACAATATTTTCCTAATACATGGGATATGATATCATTTCCATTCACTCCATTTATAGTTAAATCTATTAAGAATCAGTGAAATTATTGACAAAAGTATATTTTATAGAAATTATATAAGAACTTGAATAATGTGGTTTAAACTTTAAATCATGAAACTAAATGCTATTCGGCCCCAAGATATAGTTTAGGGACGCCATACAAAGGTAGGGAGTGTAGGAAAGAAAGAATATATTTCTGCTCTAATACACAAGCAAGAACGTTCTACTTTCCAGCCATGTGGGTTTCTGTAGACATATAAAGTGATCAAGAGTGGTAAAAAGAGTAAAACCACCATTAATTTGCATGAAGCATGCAAATTTAACTATTTATGCCACAATGGCGCACTTAAGTAGTTCAAAGAAAATGTAAAAGAGCATGGTTACATTTACATATACAATAAAAAAAATAGTTAAAATAATTAATATGATATGCACAACATATATTACATGTTATAAATAAAAATAATGTTACCATATGTGATATATATTATATGATATATACTGTTATCTACTATTTTGATTTATTTTTTATGATGTATACAAATTTCTAAATGCAAAAATAGAGAATTGGAAAAACCAAAAGCCGAAATATTGAAGAGACTTCCCACTACTCAGGAGACGACATATAATAGGGCCCACACTCACTTGACCTCTATAAAAAGGCCCCCATGGCAAGGGAAGAAATTGTATCTAACCAACTCAAATTGCATGCTCATTCTTATTCTTAGTATTCATAGCTACGCTCTATCTAGTCATTTTTTTGCTTAGAAAATTTTAGTTCAACATTCTCCACCAATTTGTTCCCTTGCTTGTTAATTAATTTGCATTTTTATTTTCAAACATCCATCCCAAACCAAAACTTCATAATTAATTAATTAATTATATTAGACCCAATATGGCCCAAAACTACAAGTCCATTTTCTCCTTTAGTTTTTTGCTTGCATTGATCATTCTTTGCCAAGGTTTCCAATCCATTGAGGGGAGAAACCTGAGACTTGATGATAGCTTCAAGAATCAGCAGGATCAGGACAAGGTGGTTCAAGGTGGTGCCATTTCAACAACAAATGCAGCCAACGTGACTCCACCAACGCCACCCGGCGAGGCAGTTGGTGTAACAGCTGGGCCACCGCCGCCACCGTCGAGCCGTGAAGTTAGTGATTTTAGGCCAACTGCCCCTGGTCACAGCCCTGGTGTTGGACACTCCATTCACAACTAAGGATGTCTTGTCATTGGTGTGTTCTCGGTTCATATATCACAAAATAATATTATTTGTACGTTAAAAATAGACATTTTTAATAGATATCTCATTCTTCTAAGAATAACTATTAAAATGATCTATTTAAATGTATAAATAATATTGTTCTTCCCTGATATAAGCTAAGTTTGGAAGAAAGGGGAAAAGGAAACCAAAATAACACTGATGTCATTAAAATATATTCATGTAGTTGTTTGTGTTTATTAGTCTTAGAAATTATGATTGTCATTTAGTACGTAGCATGGCATGGTTCTAGCTAGATTTTAAATTCATGAAGAATGTAAATATGTCCATTTGTCCAATTATATATTATGCAATTAATACAGTCATGCAGTTTCGTTTAAATATTGCATATTTCTTTCATTTTCATTTTTATTTTTTTTATAGAATCATAAATTCATCAAATCTAATCCCCCAACCGTGTAAGGCAATATAACCGCATCCAAAGCAAACAGTAAAATAAACAAAACCATAAAAAATCAGAAGCACATACATACATGTGCTAATCATAGGAATACTGCCAACTGCTTAATTAGCTCGTGGCCTATAGTTGTGTTTCAGGTAACACAGATTCAGGATATTTTAACAATGAAGATAAAAATATTACATATATAAATTTAATATGAAATTTTTTTAAAATTTATATAGTGTGGTGCCAAACTTTATAAAATAACGAGGGCAATATACATAAACATTTTGACATCCCCCACACTTTATATATATATATATATATATATAGAAATTGTTGTGTGCAATTAATAATGCAGCTGATTTGTGTTGGTTAAAGATTATTGTTTCATTCGTTCTTACCTCTTAAGGGTTAATTGCACTGCCCTTGGCTTTTCGAAGAGAATTAATAAACTTGTATATAAAGACTCGCTTCCGATATATATATATATATATATATATATATATATTGGTGCTAAATGAACAATACAAAACCAGCTCAATCAGTTAATAAATGAGATTTTGGGTCATAATTACTCAGCCTATTACAATCTCAGTAATTATTTGGGCCAAACTCAAAGCCAAAATAGGCCAATTGGCTGTATGAGCTGGTTTTTTCATTGTCCACTTAGCATTATTGATATATATATATTGGCTGAGTTTGGCCAAAATAATTACTGAGATTGTAATAGGCTGAGTAATTATGACTCAAAATCTTATTTATTGGCTGGTTGGGCTGGTTTTGTATTGTTCATTTATCATCGCTCTTACACCACTTATTACAACCAACAGAATAGAGACTATATATAGTGTAGATTTTCTATGGACTCATTTTTAATAATTTATATTTATTCCTTAAACCAACATTGGTAGGTGGGTCAGATGCCACGTAATGCTTAGAATTATATGGTTCGTTATGAGTGTATATATGGAGTTAATTTAGATATAGTTGTGATTTATTAGTTACTCATGTATGCTTGTATCATTTCACTTTTCTTATTCCATCAACATATACATTTACCCAATTTCAACGCTATTTAATGTTGCCTTTGATAGATACAATTAAATATGGAGAAAAAAATATAGAGTTGAATATTTAGTTAGAGAGATATAGGATAGCAAGGTTGAGTCGATTTGTATATTTTTTCTAGTTTTTTTTTTTAAATAAGGAAGTGGAAACAAAATAAAATAAAATAAAATATAAAGTATTATTTGTATATTAATTAAATATAATATAAATACTTTATCTTTCCATGTATGTCTCTATTATATTTAAATTTCTGTTTTGTTACATCTTGTAAATCATAACAAATACATGTTAAATTCAATGTGATAGAATAAATTACAATCGTAGGAATGATTAATTTAGAGCATTGCTAGAGACACAATAAAAAATCAGCCAAAACAGCCAACAATATGGAATTGAGCCTAAATCACTCATCCCATTGAAAAAATACATATGGTTAATAATGCTAGTTGGGTCAAAAGTATTAAAATAAGTTTTGGCTGGAAAATATTGTTCCCAAAGCATTTGTGATTAATTTATCACAAATGCTCGGGGAACAACAAAAAAATCAGTCAAAATAATGAACAAAGCTCATTTAACATTTTATGACCCAAATAGCATTTTAATAGTATATTTTTAATAGAATTGTGATCTAATTCCTATTTATTAACTGTTTTAGCTAATTTTTTTTTTTTTGTTATACCTCTATCAATACTCTTAATTTATTATACGAACCTAGGTAAGGTGTAGATGCCGTTGGATTCACAGAAAAAGGCCGAAAAGATTCTTTCTTTCTTTGCACTTTGGACATACTCATCACAGATCACTCACGACCCGAGGCTCGTGCTACTACGTACTTTTCAAAAGCTCTAATTTTTTATAACTTAGTAGCAATTAATTAACAATCAATTCTTAATTAACAATTAAACAAACGCCACTCGTGCGATATGGCGGCACAGCCCAGCCAGTAGCCACCACATACAACTACCCTAGCGCACTTCCCATTTCATTTCAACATTATATATAGTATATCAATATAATACTACTGTCATTGATTTTATATATGTTATCATTATTTAATTTTATATATATCTTGTTTATTTTCTCTGTCTGCTTTCTTCCTTGATTATTATTTATTCATGTTTTTATTTTGCATTGTATTTTTTAATTTGTTCAAGTATTAATTTTGAAATGTCCAATTTAGCCCTCTTATGTACAAACCAACTTCACTTTAATTTTGCACTCTAACCGATTTCCAAAGCCTCATTTTTTTTTCAATAATGAAGAATATCAAGTCATTTTGATGTGAATTTATTTTTTCTTTTGTAGAGGAAAAGTTTAAAGGTGAGAGAAAGTTATATCTCCATCTAAGATTAGAACAATGTCTTCAAGTTTATCCAACACTTATAAAGACATTCCATCAAAGGAAATATGTGAATTAAAGCCAAAACGATGTAAATATATTACTATCATAGTAAGACTTTATATTTTACATAATTATTCGTCTCAATAGAGGGTGCGGTCAAGAACGTTACATTTTAAGTCACTTGTCAATAAAATATAAATATATTACTTCAAAGAATTATTTAATGAGTTAGGACATTTGTACATGTAAAGTTTTATGTATAATATATTTAATTTTATATTTACAGGTAAAGAAAAAATAGTTTTGATATTTAAATAAAATTGTACTAAACTTTTAAAAATAATAAAAAAGTATATAAGAAATCTATAAAATAAATATGTATGTACACATATTTTTTAAGTAAATATGTACACATATTAATACTAATTTTGAATGTAAAAAAGTAGTAATAATAATTAATAGAGAATATGTGCAGAGTTAAAGAAAGGTAAGGGTTAGGTTCCCCAAACTAAGGAGCCAACCTTTTGGAAGATTCTTCAATATTCCCACCATATATATTAATATACTGTAATTGGGTGGACTATGTGCTGAAACTTAGTTGGAACCATATGACTCTGCAACTTTACAGAATCAACTACTCTTTGCCTTTGCTAGCTCTTCATTTAATTTTGACTTCTTGTTGGATTTGGAATATATATAATAATGTTGCATTACTAAAATGAACCAGTTGTAGTGTGATCATCATTTAAGTGGTAGGGACTATGCTGTTTTTTGCTTGACTTCTGTGGGCCCCTCCTCAGCGTACGTATATATGATTTATTTAAGAGAAAACTTTGATGTAAAATAAAAGATGAGTGAAAACTGTCCGTATACTATTCACAATATATAATATGTAATGCATAATATATATTATATTGTTGTACATATAAGAATATTATTTAATTGATTGAATGATTAAGTTTTAGTGCTTAGAAAGCGAGTAATTAATAAATTTTATAAAGTCTTTTAGAAAAATATTATCTTCTATACTTTTATTTTCGGTGAAGTTTTATTTTCTATTTGTTCACCATCCGAAATATGGCCCACTAAGGTCCAACAATGTCTGAATGGATGTGACCCAAATCAAGAGGCCCAAACCAAGAGATGAGACCAACCCCATGAGGATAAGGTCTGACTAAGCACTAAGCCAATGAGAAAGTGGTTACACGTTTAAAGGAAAGTGGGTTAGTGGGAAAGAGTCAAGATGACCTCATAAACCACCCACTCTCATCCTAAAATCACTTAAAATCAGTTATGCTAAGTGTCTATATAAAGGGGGGTCAATCCACTGTCAGGTAAGCAATTCAGCTAAGTTCCCATTATTAAAACCCAAGTTGGTTAAAACCCCGAGTAGGTTAAAACCCGAGTTGGTTACTGAATTAAAACCCAAATTGGTTAAAAACCCCAAGATGGTTAGAAAACCCGAGCTGGTTAAAGAAACCCGAGCTGGTTAAAAACCCCAAGATGGTTAGAACATTCGAGCTGGATAAAAAACCCGAGCTCTGGTAATTACCGAGCACCAGCACATACCGAGCTCCGGTGAAAACCGAGCTCCGGTAAAAGCCGAGCTCTGGCAAAAATCGAGCTCCGGTGTAAACCAAGCTCCGGTAAAAGCCGAGCACTGGTTAAATGGCATGCTCCGATGAAAACCGAGCTCTGGTAAATACCGAGCTATGGTCAAAGCCGAGCTCTAGCAAAAACTAAGCTCCGGTAAAAGCCGAGCACCGGTTAAATGCCGTGCTCTGGTGAAAACGAGCTCTGGTGTATACCAATCTTCGGTCAAAGCCGAGCTCTGAGGAATATCGAGCTCCGGTGAATGCCGTGCTCCAGTGAATGTCGAGCCCTGGTAAAAACCGAGTCTTGGTAAACTGCTGAGCTCTGGTGAAATTAAAGACGAACTCCAGTAAACGCATAGCTCTGGTGAAAGCCGAGCTCCGATCAAGGTCGAGCTCCGGCCAATGTCAGACTTTAGCAAATACTGGGCTCCACTAAATACCAAGTTTTGATAAATACCAAACTATGGTAAATACTGAGCTCCTATAAGTTCCGAGCTCTGGTAAATGCCGAGCTCAGGTGAAAGTCAAGTTTTGACCAATAAAGTTGGGCTCTAGTGAATTCTGAACTCAGGTAAAAATTGAGCTACGGTAAAACCCCAGCTCTGGTAAAAAATCAAGTTACGGTAAATACCGAGCTACGGTAAAACCTGAGCACTTATGATAAATCAAGCTTCGGTCAATGCCAGTCTACGGTGAATGCCGAGCTCCGGTGCATACTGAGCTCTGGTCAATGCCGAGTTCCGGTAAGTGTCGAGCTCCGGTAAAGCAACAATGACACCTAGTAAAGGTGCATGTAGTGCGCAACATATAACAAAGGACCTGAAGTCGATGCAGTCATCACTCGAGGTCATGATGGCCAAGCAAAGCCAATTGTTCTCCTAAACCAGTGCTTCAAAAGCATGCTCAAAGGATGAATAACAAAATACAACTGAGAGACTCAGAAATTCGTTCAATCATCAAGAAGTTCCCAGAGCAATAAGCTGGGGGCAACCAATCAACTGTCAAGGGGTCGGGGAGATAAGTATCGAACCACCCCGCTTTGGTACGGATCTAAGCACTGGGTAACCTTGACCTCTCCTAAAGGGATACCATAATTTGAAAGATTCAACCTCGAGGCAACAGGGAAAAAGGCTTGTTAACTACAAAATAAAGTTCTGAAAGCCTCATAAGGGAAGTTGATGAAATCCACCCTGAGACTAGATGGACAGAGTATTGCAATGCCCCAAGTCTGACTCAAAGGTCAGAGCTAAGAGAGGCGACCCCGTATCCAGAGACTAAAAGGTCACAACTATTCAAAAGTCCTAAAGTCTAAAGCATGGAGTGGGGGGCATAGCACGGAAAATTGTAGTGCTGAACAAAACTACCTCGTCCTGAGACATAAGAAGACGGGACAAAAGAGGTCGGTTAGTTGATATAAAGCTAGACATGCGTTGTGGATAACACCTTGATTCGAGGTACCCTAGAAAAGGCCGTCAATCATGGATGAAAAAGATGCGTTGAAACGTCTCCGGCATGGACTTCAGAGTTAGTGATGTACATCAAACTCGGGGTCCTCCCGGATGATGAGAATGTTGTTAAGATTGGAACATAAAGGGCCCCGTGCCCATCGTAATGTTTGTACCCTAATCCTACAACCCAGTTAGAAGGGCCAAAGGATAATGGATTGAAGCAGAGAAATGCACAATAATTGTGACCTAAACTCGAACTTCGATTGGGAGAGCCCATAAGGGAACCCGAGTATATTCTTTTCTTGTTGTGGAACCGACCTTCGATCTTAAAGGAGGGAGCAGAACTCGACAACATAAACATGATGCAAAGAAAAACATCTCCCTCTAGGGATGATTATCCAGCACCATAAGTCAACATTGGACCATTTAAGTCCTATGATTGGCCCCAAGGTGGAGTGGACCTCGTTTGAAAAGGGGGCATGTAAATTGCTAGCCCAAAAATGGTCGAAAATGCCGATGTCGCGGAGAGCTGCGAAGCTTAGGTAATAAGAGACCAAATTGAGTTATGGAAACCCCATGAGGGCGCAAAAGTTGCTAAGTCAACTCAAAAGTTAGTTCGCAAAGAATGTGGAAAGGGCAATCTAAAGATCGGGATTATCCAATCTTGTAATTTGGAAATCTCGAGAGGGTTTGCTCAACCATACGACCTCAAAAAGGGACGTTTCAGCAAATATGGACGTTGAGCTCCAAAGTCAAAGCTCAGAAGTCTAGAAACAAGGCTATCATAATCAACATCAAACTTCATTATAAGGGAAACTTCGACTACCAAGTCGGGGGCAACATGGTAAAGTGACAATGCCTAATGGCACACCCTCTCCAATCCACGCCAGCACCTGTAAGTGACTCGGCGGATAAGAGAAGGGGAATATGCATTTAAAGGCTCATGGCTCAAGAGAGAAAATGGTATTTAGAAAAACCATCACCTCGATCGTTAAGTAAGTCAGAACGCTCGACTTAAATGATCGAAGGATGAAAGGTTGAAATACTAGGAAACAGAGATTATCCGACATCAGAGCACGAGTAACTGTCAAGTGTTGATAGTTACTCGACCTCACAATTTTAGAAAAGAAACAATACAAAGGAATAAGGTTATCCGACGTTAATAAACTCGGAACCCAATAAAAGATTCAACATACTGATTTGGAAAGTACCCAAAAGAATGGGGAATATCCAACATCATAGAAGTTCAAAAGTCTTCCTAGAAAGGACGGAGCTCGGACAACTTAGAAAAGAGAAATCATCAAAGGCTAGAACGACTGATGTTTTATCTCGAAATTATGTCTTTCAAAGGCACTCCCACGGTTAAAACCGCCTCATCACCATCTTGAATAATCTCCAGAAACCCGCAACAAATTGTCGGACGGCTGATTGAATGGAGTAACAAATGTGGTAGGTGGAATCAAATCATAAAGGGGAACAAACTTATAACTCGGAACTGAGTACTAACTCAGAACCGAGTTGGGGGTGTTCGCAACCCGAAATATGGCCCACTAAGGCCCAACAATGTCTGAATGGATGAGGCCCAAACCAAGAGATGAGACCAACCCCATGAGGATAAGGTCTGACTAAGCACTAAGCCAATGAGAAAGTGGTTACACATTTAAAGGAAAGTGGGTTAGTGGGAAAGAGTCAAGATGACCTCATAAACCACCCACTCTCATCCTAAAATCACTCAAAATCAGTTATGCTAAGTGTCTATATAAAGGGGGGTCAATCCACTGTCAGGTAAGCAATTCAGATAAGTTTCCATTTTAGACCCGAACTGACTTAAGCTTCAGAGTTCTTGCAGGGAGACCCCTCCCTTTCGTTGGGAGGGCGCAGAGCGAAGGAGTCCATGGAGATGATCGGTGGCACGTGGAGTCAGAGACCGGCGACAGTTCATACCGAAGGAAAGGTACGGAACACTATTCTTCATGATACCATTTTATTATTAAATTTATTTTAGATAATTAGTGTTATTAAAATTTATATACAAATTATAATTTAAGATTATTGTAGCCATAAAACATAATAAAAGTTTATAACAATAAAGCTTACGTTATGTGAAATTCTAAATAAGTTGGAAAACTTACATTTATAAATTTGATAAATACTTTATAATAAATAATTGTAATATATTATGATAATATAACTGGTATATTTCTATCATGAACCTTATTATAATTTTAGATATATATCTATTTTTTACTAAAGTGCGTGCAAAAAAAACTTAATAAAAAAAAAAATCAATGGTCACAACTTAACACCGACACACTACGTACATTATTATTTACTTTTTGTTACTCCAAATCTCAACGTTCTAAATACACTTATATGATGGGTCAAAATAAATGTATATTGCATATTCGAAGTTCAAAAAAGGAAAAGCGTATCTACCTGCGGCCATTTTATAACGCTCATAGACCACAATGACGACGAACCAAATCTCTCTGCTCTCATATAAACCATCCTTTTCATAACTAAAATTTTGTACTAATTCCTCTAAATTTTCATCATTTACAAAAGAAGAAATATATCCCTATAGTTTATTTTTGAAAATAAAACATGAAATATTTTAATTTTGACAAACTATATATCTCAGCTTTATAATAGTATTCGAGATTAATTTATACACACAAACAATGTAAATTGTGTCCGCTTGTAAAAATTGAGGAATAATATCAAGTTATTGTGAGCATTTATAATTAGTGGTTTTTATTGATTACGGTGTAAAACAACTTTGCAATATGTTATCAATATCATCATCCAATTACATGCATGATTTATAGAACAATTCGTATAGAATTTCTTTATCACGAGCACAGACTAAATTAAAATTCCTAACTCATTTATTTAATAGCTAGTAATTACATTTCCTTTTGAATGTAGTAGAATTTGTTCAATATTGGGATTATATGATTGCACTATGTAACGTGCAATATATATAATGGGTTTAGTAATTTGGTTTGGAGGGTGGTGCGGAACAAGTTGATATAAAAAATGCAGTACTATACTGTCAACCACAGAGTTGAGAGATTCGGTCCTACAAGAAAGAGAGCTGGTGATCAATGCCAAATCTTGGTCTCTCGGACACTTTTAATTCTCATTCAATAGATTAATGCAAATTTATTTATTTATTTATTATTAGTACGAAATCACGCTTCAAGTCAAACAATAAATACAGGAAGCACTTAATATAAGCTGACCTGTATGTGTAATATATATGATTGATCTTTCTTTCTCCATCTTTAATTATTTTCATCACTTAACTTTGAGGTGATCGCGAGCTTTGCGGCTATGCAATCATGCGAGCTAGGTTAGCGTATCCCATATATATATATATATATATATATACAATAATACATGTTGTACAATATAAATACATTCAACTAGTATTCAATATGTGTTATTTATTATACGTAATATGTGTTAATTATACATAACGTGTTATATATTGTGTATAATCTATAGCACACATTGATACTAATTGGATGTATTTATGTTATATATAAAACATTATTGTATAGATATAGTAATATATGGTATCCTTAGACAGATGTGTGCTTCACTTGAACTTGTCGACCAAAGTTGCAAGATTGATTTATTATTATGAGATTTTGAACGGATGGCATTCATTCACTTAATTGCATGCATCTTTTTAAAGTGGAGAGATAGAGAATTTCTACACTAGAGAATCCCTACCTTTCTGCAGGCTCCATTTTCATGGTGCGCTAGTACACCTACTATTCTTTATTCATTATTTTACTTTCATTTAATTTGGATATATATATACAGATGTCCTTGAATTTCAAATTTAGTTGAATTTTAATTTTTTTTAATCAACAAATATTTAGATTAAGAAGATTTGTCCCGGTGTATTCAATGTTAAGGTAAGATTTTGAGTATACAAATGCTTGTAAAAATATTTATAGACTACTACTTATTAATGAGGAATCTAAAATTCAACTCAAACTATGACAATATATATTATGAAAAGCTATTACATGATGAGCCAATAGTCTTATAGCTTGATTGGAGAAGATGTAATATATATATATATATATATATATATATATATATATATATATATATATATATATATATAATATTATTTAGAATATATATATATATATATATATATATAATATTATTTAGAAGCAAAATCTTAAGAACATAACTCTCTTATATATGTAGTTACGTTAAACATACAAGAATTAATTTTATAGACGCCTCCAATAGGTCGGACATCATATATATAATCTTGTGTTCTCAAACGAAAACATTTATAATATATTATAATCAATTTGTAAATTTTAATTGTCTATCATTTTAATTAAATTTTTGTCATGACTCTTTCAATAATTGTACCTAGCCCTAGATATGCAAAGATTTTGCCGTACTCAAGAATCAATGAATCATCACATACAAATTAAATTAAAGACTCTTTATTCATATGTTATTATAAAATGAAATTAATTAAAAAATGAAAATATTTAATATTTTACTAAAAATTAATTAATCAATTTAATTATTTGTATCATTTTGATAAATGCATATAATTTTAAGTAAAATACTTTTATGTACACTAAATTTTGACACTAAAATACTTTATGTACACTGAATTAGTCATTCAATTCAACTTCGATACATTTTAATATTTACGATTACTCAATCTAACTTATGTACTTACTCAATTTAACATTATATTCGAACAGTTATATTGAATTAGTGACAATTTTTATATGGATACAAATTCAATATTTATACTTAATCAAAATTTTTGTATCAATGACTGATTTAATATTATTTTTAGTGTACACATAATATTGCTCTAATTTGAATGTTGCACGACATCCAAAAAAAACAAGCGATTATTCAACATAAAGCATATAGTAATAATGTAGCACTCAAGCACTATGTGAGGTCACAATGTAGTCAAGGAAAATTAAGTTCAATTCAAGGTTCAAGTCTTAAAATATGTGTATAATGTATGTGTTTATGAGAGCACATCTAAGTGTCCTTATGACAGTTCTAGACCCGTAGTTATATATGATCACATACATATACACATCAAATTACTATTAATTATGGAAATAATGTATTAATCTGTTTTCTTATCTCCTGTTTTATCTTGTGTTGCTTTAAATAACTTGTGTTCATTATATTCACTCCATATATATAAATTTAGGGTATATATGAAGGAAGGGAATAAAAATTGGAAACAAAAAGAATAATGTAAAATTGAAAAGAAAATAAAATAAAGAAAGAATAAAAAAAGAAAACAAGTTTTTATTCTTTATTTGATCATATATATATATATACCAAGAAGAAAAAAAAGTGTGCAAATAAATGAAGGGGATACAAAAACATTTCTTTCTGCTCTTGTTCATGCAATCAAGAGTAAGAGTTAAGGAGGATGAAAAAAGAAGAATGGTTGATTTCGAAAAATATATGATCCCTCCAAATCCACAAAATGCGATGCATACCAAAGAATAGTTGACAAGTGGAATCTTTTTCCCTAGCCTCTCAGTCTTTCCTTTCCACTAAAAATGTGAGACCAAATATATATAATAATACTTATTTTACACCGTAAATATATTAAACTAGTATCCAATATGTATTATACATAATATTGAATGTGTGTTATATATATAGCATATGTACGTATCATACACATTTCATATTATATATAACACATGTTGGATATTAATTGGACGTATTTATGTTGTATTACTAGCTAATATTATTACAAATATATAAGAGCATGACTAGAGGCACAACAAAAAACCAGCCAAAACAGCAAATAAATAGGAATTTGGGTCACAATCACTCAGCCCATTAAGAATATACTCATGATTAAAAGTGCTATTTGGACTATAAATTGTTAAATGGGCTTTGATGATTGTGTTGACTGATTTTTTATTATGCCGAAAGCATGAATATGTAATAGCACAAGTGTCACGGGTGTCATGGCACTCAATAAGATCATTATAAATAGCATAGCATTCCCGAACTTTGTCATTCACATCATTATTTGCCTCTAATCTTGCTTGAGCTATCTAGCCAGCTTAAATCAATCTCTTACAAGTTATTCTTCTCTCTACTTATTATTATTATTATATATATTCAAATAAAACGCCTTTCGATTATTATTATTATTTTTTCATTCTAAGTTGTGTCTTAATTCTCTACTCGTTTGAGGGCGCCATGCTCAAATATTGTGCAGTTTTTGTGACCCTAATTGCCTGCCACGTGTCCATTTTAGCACATGGAAGGCAAATAAAGGCACAGATGATGATGAATAACGTAGGGCACGAGCATAATCCCCTGCTGCCTACACTTGCACCACCTACTATTAGTAAATACGACGTCGCTGCTAGTTCTGAAGAAGATTCATCATCAGTTATTATTCCAAACGACGTCAACGCATTTCGACCAACAACACCTGGAAACAGCCCTGGTGTTGGTCATCGAAAATTCGCAGCAATGGCAATTCAGAGTCCAAATAATAATAATAATAATAATAATGTTAAAGTAGTTTCTTCTGTGAATACCGAGGGATTCAAGAACGATTTTGCACCTACGGACCCTGGTCACAGCCCTGGTGTTGGTCATCCTACTCCACACAAAAATGGCCACAACTAATTAAATTCATCTACCAAAATAATTTCTCCTCGTGTTTAGGTTTTAGTAGCTTTAATTTAGGCGTTAATAATGATGTACTCAGTTCGTTTCTTCCTTCTGCTGGACCAGTTTAATTTCTTGTATAATGATTGGCATTAATTTAGAGTTTATGTACGTGTGATGTGTAATGCAAATTGCATGATTAAGGTATGAAGTGTTGATTATGTTGTCTTCAAACGGATCTTTGATATCGGTGTCTTTCATTATAAGTTTTATTTGTTAATATTATACTATGATTTTTATGAAAAATTATCAGGTGCATCGAGAATAAGAGATTCATTTGCTCTACATCATTCATTACATGACACATAATCTTAAAGGTCAACTACATATAATGGGGAGTGAGGGAATTAATAAGTTTCAAACAATGAGATTGAATAGTTAATGTGTCAAAACATAAGTGGTACATAGTAAATAAATATTTTATTGGTGAACCTAATAATCTCTCATCATTTTAGTTAAGTATATTTTTAGACCTACTTAAATGATTGTGGGATGAAGCTCTTGTATGTGTATCTGAGTCTAAAAAAGAAAATTACAATGACTCAATAAAAATTCAAAATATGGAGATTAAGTTAAGAGCATTCTCAACAATTGTCCTAAGAAAATTATTAGTAAAAATCTTAAATTATTAATTAACCATAAATGATTTGTATATTTCTGCTTATTGTATTGCGTCTGGGTAAGTTTATTTTGAGATGAAAATAACTTATAACCAAAAGTTTGTTATACGATTTAAGAGGAATTACTACTCGTTAAAATGCAATTAACCATGCATGCATATGCAAAATAGAAAACAAAAGTGTGTTTAGGAATTAGGTAGTTTGGAATGAAGCACCACATCAATGGGTGATGCTAAATGAACAATACAAACCCAGCCCAACCAGCCAATAAATGAGATTTTGGGCCATAATTACTCAGCTCATTACAATCTTAATGATTATTTGGGCCAAAATCAAAGCCATAATAAGCCCATTGGCTGTATGGGCTGGTTTTTCATGGTTCACTTAGCATTATTGAATATGAATATTTTATATTTTTGTTGGAAGACCGTCCGTGTTACTTGTCACTTTCATATACCCTTTGAACAGGGGCATTGCCATCTCATTTTCAATGGAACACTAAACTTAACCACCGTTATAAATAATTTGAGGACATAACCCATCAAATTAAGATATATTCATGTAAATCTGTAATAGAAAAGTATTTTTAATATATTGACTTACTTATATTCAATCAAATACGGTTATTCACAAGACTTAGCTATATTTACTAGGACTGAGAGTGAAACTTTTTTTTTCACCCTAACTGTAGATTTAAATCTTTCGTAAAAGACCAAAAGATACAAAATGATTGTACATTTATACCATTACATTTTAAATCCAATAAATTCCACAATTACACGAAAGTAAACTACGTCCTAGCAAAAATGTTAATTCTATTATTTTCAAATTCTGGTTGGAAAATAAAATAATAATATATAATAAAAATACTCAAATAAATTAAAATTATTTGAAATTTCATTATTTGTATATTTAAATTAATATTTTAATTCAAGTTTTACTTTTAAAGAATGTGAATTGATAGGCATTAGTTAGTTCATATAAACATAGTTAAAGAGTACAGGCAAAACATAAATTAAAGCATAGCATCAACTCACAATATAAAGCAGCAGCAGAAACAGCCAGTGAACCACTTTCTTACAAAAATACATACACATGCACTGCACAGGCAGACGAAAACCTCCAGTTTTTAGAGCTCCCTCAACTTGACACATGCAACCCATTCACAATAAACTAAACTATATATTAGCGAAAAGGAAAAGGGACCCTCTAGTAATTAATTACCCATGCATAGTCACAAAATAACTCTGTTATATATGTTTCTCACAATAATTTATTCAGAATTGTCACTTTTTTAATCTAAATGATACTTAGTATATTTATCTGATTTCTCAGGTCACTCGGAGTCGTCCTCTGTATACTTTTTCTTTTTAATTATTCTTTAGAATGATGGCCACTGTCCTTATTCATTCCCCTTTGAGAATTCTGAATAATAAAACTAATTTATATATCTTTATTTTATTCTAATGAACCATTTAATTTGTGATGTTAAATTTAAAAAAAAAAGATATAATGCATAATTTAGATGATTTTGAAAATGTTGTTTGTTTTCAATGTATATATTATTTTTTAGATTAAAATGAGTATTTAATTTATAAAGATCTATATAGTATACACACCCTTCCATCCAAACATAAAAATAATCACAGAGATAAAAAGACTGATATATATATGTACTTGGAGTGATGAAATGAATGTAGAGCCAGTTGTTATTTTAGTAAAATAATGGGTTAATATATATAAACCAGCCGCAAATGTGAAAGACTGCACCGTGATCTCGGATCCTATGTAATGTAATGTAAATAATATAATAGCCTATGGTATGTAAGCTAGATTCCCCTATTAGTTGGTTTAAATATTTGTTACGATCACTTAATTAATTAATTAATTAACAAGTAGCTTTTAAAAAGGGGGGTATATAAGTCCAAGGACGAGAGGAATCAAAAGAAGGACACAATTTGCAGCCAGGAGGGAAAGGACAAGAGAGTCAAATCTTCCACTGTCCATGTGCTGCTCTGGTTGTTTAGTCAGTCTTGCCTTAGTTGCGCTTGAGACACATACAACGCAACTTGCATCACAAAGCTTCCGTTGCCGTTATTTTTAGTAAATAATATAGGTACAATAGATATGCGTCCAAGTAATATTCAACGTGTGTTATATGTATTATATGTAATGTATGTCATACGTAATGTTGGTTATATATGACACACATTATATATAACACGTTGGATATTAATTAGATATATTTATGTTCTACTATAATCATTTCTCTTTATTTTAATTGCGCAGATTCTGAACCCTTTGCTCGCTGCTTATATATAGTATTTGATTTATATATTGTTAATTTTTTATTTTTAACTTATACAGAAACTTGGCGGTAAAGAACAAAGGGCATTCTCTGTATGCAATTGGAAACTAAATAGATATATAATATAATAATCGAGAACAAAAATATTACTGTAGAAGAAAATCTAGTGGCTAGGTGATGAAGTAGCTAATCTCTCATGTTAATTTAATGAATGGCGCATATTTATTATTCCTAACTTATAATATCATTGCGCCATTCTATTTCTATAGTGCGTGTAAGCACAACTAATGGTTTTTTCGTACATCCTTTGTGTTTGTGTGTGAAACTGTATATTTTCCGTTACAAAATCTTAACCTTTCACTAACGCAATTCAGTTCTTCCCCTCACTTTTCCATTAATTGCAGCAAAGATTGAAAATAGGAAAATAAAATGAAGTATTTATTGGCTTTCCAAAAAGTTTATTTTCTGATCTCACCCTAGCAACGTCCATGGTGTATATTTTACTTTTTACTTTATTTCAAGTTTCAACTACGGTCATAAAGTAGTAATAAAGTTGCTGAGACAAACTTGTGGCCCATAACGCCTTGAGTTTAACCCCAACCACCAAGGGGTTCACTTTTTATCATTCTTTTTCCCTGTAGACATATATGTATCTTCGACTTAGAACTTGGAGCAGAGAATATATTTATTTGTGGTAATGGAATCTTCCTTCATGCTTGGCTCTTCACGCTTTTTTCTGCTTATTTTATTTTACAGCTCGATCCCCCTCAGTGTTTGGAGCACATGCGCCTCCTCCTTTTTATTTGCTACTTTAGTCGATCTTGCAATTGGAGCCACTATAAAATGATTAATCTCCCATTTTCTTATTTTATAATTTTTTTTATTTTAGAGGAGCAAAATAATGGCTATATTTTTTTATTGAAGTATAATAATCAATATATAATAAAAAATTATACAATATTCATTTCTACAGTTGAATTTTAAGAGTTTGAATATATTAGTGAAGATTCTTCATATTAAAATCAAATAATGTGAATTTTTTATATACACCTAACATTTCTTCTATTTAAATTTAAAACCCAAACCCTCACTTTTAATTAATTAATTGATTGGCAACAAGTATAAATTCAAGATGCTTGAACCCTACCATTTTCTTTTTCAACAATATTATTTCATCACCTAATTAATCTTTAATACTTAAAATATAAATGATACCATTTCTTTTAGCAAACATTTTATCAATTTTATGATTTCATTCATTCAGAACTCTTGACACTAAAAGAGTTGATTGTAAATCATTTTCTCAATGCCTAAATTAAATACTCTACTCACAAATTAAAACACATAGAACTCACACTAATTGTTTTTCTTCATTTTTCTCTCACAATAACTTTTCTCACATACACTCATAATTTGATGTCTACATTTGAAGGGGTGTTGAAAAATCAATATTCCTTTATTTAATTTCTTTCTTTTTCATGGTCTATAAATACCATAGGGAGGTGGTGAGGGTTCAAATATCACATTCCTCGCTCCTTCCGAAACACGCACCTAGTTATTATTCCGCCACCTTTCAACGCTTGATTAAACCCTCATACTAGCTTTTGATCTTCTTCATTAGCTTTTATTATAAATTCTTATATTTTTTTTCACCATTTGAATCTTTGACCATGGCACATTATTTCACTCGCACTTGCTTATTCTTTGTACTCATGTTTCTGTCTCTGGAGCTTCTCTGCTTGACTAGTACTACTACTGAAGCGAGGAGTTTGAGAAAAGGCATTGGTCATTCACCAAAATCTGCCTCCGCCAAGGCATTGAGGGTTACAACCAAAAGCGATGTTGCAACAAGTAGCCCTAACAACAACAACAATATTAATGAAAGCAAGTTTCATCATAGTAGTAAAACTAGACAACTAGAGGGATATGTTGAAGCTTTTCGACCCACTACTCCTGGCCATAGCCCCGGTGTTGGCCATTCTCTTAATAACTAGCATAAATATAATCATCAATTAATTAATTAGTACATGCATGTATCACTTGTAATAGTTATAATATGATAATGTTTATTGTATAATAGAAGTACGTCTAACTAGTATTCAACGTGTATTATACATAACATATAATGTGTGTTATACGTACGTGTACTATACATATAACATACATTACGTATTATATGAGAAATGATGATAACTAATGATAATCATCTTAGTGACTATGATGATATATAAATGATAATTTTATCATCTAATTCATCGATCATCGATGTAATTTCATTCTCACGATTAATGTGTCGTCACTCCCACATTGTCCATGGATGTTGTATACATGGCAATGTGTCAATATCTATCATTTCTCTAATTAAAATGTATGTATGTATGTTGTTATGTATGTCATTGTAATAATATGTAGTTGGTCCTATTTCGTAGGGCAAGACGTACTTTGTAATTGTTGTTTTCCTTGTAATGCTATCTATTTCATTTCATTCACGGTTAGTCTTTGATTCGCAGCATTAATCTAAGCTTAGCTAGCTAGGTCTGCACGTATTACTGTGGTTTGTAATAAGCTTATATTAGCTTTCTATCATGTACTAATATTAAATAGAGTATGTTTCTCTTTAATTTCTTCTTTGTTTAAAATAATGTTGTACAAAATTATATTATCGTCTCCCTCTAGCTCCCTTTGTCTTTACCGCAAGGCTTTCGTTCATTCTGTTAAGGGCACTTTATATTATTAAGTTCTACTACGTACTATTAACTATGAACTAATCAAGTACGATGCTTTGCTACAAAAATAATCAAATTAAGTATTTGTTTAGGAATTCATTAAAATGAACATTATTTTAAAATGGAGGTAGTAGAATATTCTACTTGATCACTCTAATTGGCAAAATACGTTTAAGATGGAAACCACACAAATAAACCCTAACAAGTAACATATAGATGCATGTGCTTTGCATGCAAAGGGTGGATGTTTCTTCATTTTGCAAGGACCGCAAATAACGTAATTAATTCACTTTATTGATCACTAGCTAGCTAGTCAATATATATATATAATACTAAGACTTGTAAAAAGTATATATTTTTTAAAAAAGTGCACAAACTAATGTACTAATTAACGAAAAATGTTTATCGTACAACTAAAATTGATCCAACTAATATCCAACTTATTAAACACAATTGTAGGATTTGTTTGTTAATAGATCTCATTAGTATATAATTATAAGTTTGATAGAAGTTGAGTGATATTTATGTTGTAACTGTAGTATTTCGCTAATTAACTACTAATCAAGGAGAATTGAATCATGGATTGATAACGTCGTAGATCCAATTTTATAATACATTACTATTTACAAGGTCATTCACATGGTTTCATCTAGCTAGCTAGCTAGGATAGGTTACTATGAGAATATGCCAGACACCTGCTAGTTTACGAATCATTTGATCAACATCTTACAAGGGAATATATATACTAATATACACTAACTTATTCCATTGCAAGTTTCTTCTCCTCCCCTAACTACTTCATTATGACAACTTCAATTTATATCATCATGTAGTGAAATAATATTTTTTCTTAAAATAAAGTTCAATGAAGCTTATAACTATTAGGAACACCATATAAATTATTATTTTATATATAACATATACACGATATCTATTTGACATTGGTACCTTAGGCAAAAAAAAAAAAGTTTTATTAGGGGTATAAAACTGTAAAAGTCAAAATAGCTAAAAATATGAATTTGGGCTTAAATTACTCAACTCATTAAAATAATACATATGATAATGCTATTTGGACCAACAATGATAAAATGAGCTTTTTTGGACTGTTTTGAGTGAAAAATTATTGTTATCTAAGATTTTGTGATGCAAAAATGGCTTGGAAAATAAACGGAAAAAGTTCTCCATGCATGCATTATCATCTCGATTATCTGTTTTCATGTTACGTGTGGAAATTCATGTTAAAACATTAATATTATGTGTACAATAAAAATTTTATAATAATTATATATATATATTTTATATAAAAGTGTATATTAATAATTTTTAAATTATCCATTTGATTCAAATATTAATTAAAACATATATAAAAAACTTCTATTAATATTAAGAAAAAATAGTTATAAGTGCAGAACTAAATGATAGAGTGGGGGTTAATCACTGATTTATAATAATTCAAAAGGAAGCTGGCACCAAATGATCGCCCAAACTGTAAGGGAAACCGCTTTTGTTTGTTCTATAGTTATTTATTAGAGCATTGTTAGATGCATTAAAAAAAAACAGGTAAAATAATAAATAAATAGGAATTTATGTCATAATTACATAATATATTAAAAATATATTCATAATTAAAATATTATTTGAACCATAAAATATTAAATGAATTTTGTGGACTGTTTTGGTTGAAAAAGTATTAATCTCCAAGCATTTGTTTATTTATTATTATTATTATTATTTAATTTACCATTGCATTGAAGAGAAGGGAATCTTTGGCTTTTCATTTGGAGCCAGCCTCGCTCTGCAGTTGCAAGGTTAGGTTATTGCCAGAGGCGTGTGTTCTGACTTCTGACTGAGGACATGCCACTGTTTTCTGAACTACTAATAAAAAACCAAAATAAATGGTAGGTCATATAAGCACAATGTACTAGTTGTATAAAAACTATTTTAACATTCCCGATTTTATACATTGTATATATATTTAATTTATTACTTTTAATTTTTATATATTTATTTTTTATTCTTTAATTTAAATGAATATATATAAACATTCACTTTATGAATATTCATGTAGTATTACTGTAGTTATTTTATAGGTATGTGCACATATTCATTCATTCCAAAAAATAATTAATATATAAAAAAATCTAGGGGTGGATGCATACAGCGAATCCCACATGAAAAGAGGCCAAATGAAGGGCTTTGGAAGCAGAATTGATTGAATGGTGGTTAGTGGGATGATGGTGCATGGGGACAGACAGAAGAACATCCTTATAAGTACACTACTCTTTATAGTAAAGCTATAGCTATAGCTAGCAGCACCCCTTCAGTTGTTTGAAGGCAAATTATAAGTCACCGCTCAATTGATGAAAGCCCATAACTATAATAACAAATTATAACCCTAAACCCTAAATAAATAAATACTCATTTTATCATCTTTAAAGCTTCTAAGACTTTTATCTAAATATTATTGTTCCGTACTATTGTATCCCTAGATTCTTTGCAAATGAATTTAAGTAATAGCTCTTAGTTACGTTGTACTGTGACTCCAGTTTAACTTAACTGTAAGAGAAATGAAATTTGTATATATTTATGCCATACACTTAAATATCCTATTGATAAAATATATAAATATATGAGACTTATCATTTATTTTTTTTTAAATTTGTATCTCTGTCACTCTCACAACAACAATTTTCTTAAGAGCGTGCCACTTAGCTAGTGCAGGGCAGAGTTAAAAAAATGCATTTTAAATTTCCAAGATATATATTTTTTATTTGTATTAAGTGGTTTCATTTTAAGCTTTTTCCCTAATCCTCACGCGATTGCTAAGGTATATACCTGAAAAAAGAATAATTCTTTTCCTATCTTCAATATAGTATCTATCTAGTACTGTTAATGGTGAACCAATATAATTGTTAAGATATTATTTAGATATTTATTTGTACAGTCATCACAATGAATAACAAGGGATTTCAATTGCATTTTATGCCAGCCAGTGTTTTCTTTTTTCCGCCCTGTAAGGAAGTATTTATGTAGTCATTTTTTTCTTCATACACCATGTATGTATGTTAGGGATCAAATCCCTTATAATCTCTTAATAGATACTTAAAAGAATATAATCCAACTAATTAACTAAAAATTAAAAATAAAATCTTATTATAAAACTAGCTAAAATTTTCTATTATTGGTCTACGATATACATATCCAAAATAGTATGAAAACTATGAGTCGGAATAAAATAAATAATAATAATAGTTATTGTATGTAAATAAATAATTAAACATGAACGATAAGAGGTGAGATGATAGGAAATAAAGTTTTGCTGGTGATATAAAATTGTACAAGTCAAATTAGTTAAAAATAAGAGTTTGGGTATAAATTACTTGAACCATTAAAATAACACACATGATTAAAAATATTAGTTGATTAGATAAATATTGTTATCAATATTTTGTTGTGACATGAAATAGAGACAGGAAGAACAAATGGGGGCAGAAAAAGGAAAAAAAGAAAGGAGCGGTTTGAATTAGAAGTTGAGAGGGTTGGCTTTAAACAGTTAATACACGCCATCCACTATAGTTCCGTCCCATAGGAAGGAATGTCTCCGCGGAATCTTTTCCCAGCGATGAGGAGTGAAAGACATCACATGCCATGGTCGACGAAACCTTAATTATATTAAATCAGATTATTCACACCCTACCGCTACCCCTACCCCTATTTAATTTACTCGCTCACTACTACTTCTTCTTGTATTAATTCTATATATATTTATAGTCGTCGTATAAAAATAACAACCTCCATCTTATTAGGGCTTGTACCTACACACACTCTTCTCTCTATTTATTTAATTTCTCTCCATCTCTCATATTACATACACCAATATCCCTCATCAGCTTAAATATTATTTTGCTCATATATGGCAAATAATAGTACTAGCTTCCGATTTGCGTTTGTTTTGTTGTTGATTATGATTTTACAACAAGATCTTATTATGTACGTGCAAGCTGGGAGGCATTTGAGGGCATCGTCTGGATTATTGTCAAGAAGCACCATAACAAGAGAGAGCTCAAAAGGCGGTGATGAAAACTTGAGGAGGAATAATAATAATGTAGCGGGTGGTGATGATCAAGAAAGAAAAAGAAGGGTAGAATATGAAGTGGACGACTTTAGGCCAACGTCACCGGGTCATAGTCCTGGTGTTGGTCACTCCATCAACAATTAAATTACATGACACCTAAGTACGCAGATTCGGTCGCTACCTACCTGTGAATGAATGAATATTAGCCTTTTGTTTTAGAGAGGGCAAAAGATCATATGAAAACAAAAATTAGATTATTAGCCTAAGAGATATATATCTATGTAGTCGATCGGTTTAATTTCTCTTTTAAGTATATCTACTGTTGCATTCTACTAAGAAATTGTATATCTCGCGATTGATCATTTTAATTTCAATCTTCATAACGATTGCTTCAATTCATCTATACATGCATCCTAATTAGTTCTAATTATTTAACCTGTTTTTTATCTGTGTAATCGAGTGAGCAATATAATGGGTTTCTTTCTTGGCTGTGCATTTTCTTTAACTATGAGGGTTTTACTAAATAATAAATTAGAAATAGAGAGTTTTAATTAAAAAAATCTTAAATGTTATGAAACTAAGCATAGTAAGAGGCACAACAAAAAAAACTAGTCAAAATAGTCAATAATATAAAATTGAGCCTAAATTACTCAATCAATTAAAAAAATGCACATGGTTAATAATGTTATTTCGGTAAAAATATTAAAATGAGTTTTGTTGACTGTTTTGGCCGAAAAAATATTGCTCCCCAAACATTTATGTATGAAAATATTTAGTATTTTGGATTAATAATAATTAAAAAATGGCGACTTATTATTGAATAAATTGATACAAGTGAAATTAAAGGCGAACAACATAGCAGCAATAGACCAATAGAGAGAAAGGAAAATCCAAAAAGTAATAAATGCTTGTCCAATTTCCTTAAGTTTATCAGGAACAGAGAGAAGTAACCGATGAGTGATATACATGAAATGTTCTATGTTGTAGCTAGATGATAAATTAAAACTATCAAAATCAACAAGTACTGTATCTATCTATCTACATATGTGATAGTGTATGTATGTGTGTCTCCGTTTTGGGATAAAACCGGCGCCGTGATTCCATCATCAGAATCTATATATATATGATGGATCATATCACAGGCCTATACTCGATCGATCAATCGACTATGCCTCGAGATGGATTATTGGTCTAGCTACCTTAGCTTCATATGCACCAACAACTAATTCGAATATTATTTTTCAATGTTTTTTCTTTCTTTTTTGTTACCCATCAACAACGCAACCAATTTGTTGTCATAGATTATCATAATAATTAAGTTGATTCTAAATTGACTGATAGATATCAAATCAATACTTTTCTAATATTCATTCCATTATATATTAATTAAATTATAATATATTGGACAGGGTATATAGGTACAGTAGAATTAAATCATATATGATATTGACGAATATATATTTACTGGCTTAGCTTGTGCTCTGAATCCCAAATGCAATGCAATAATCGCGCGCCAACACCAATTTACCAAACTCAAAATCTATACCATGTGCATACATATAGAAAAGGTTAACTTATTTTGATAAATAAAATTTCTTTAGGGGAAATGAATTAGGTCCGGTGAACATGAGAGGCAACAAAATTAAATGCCAGAGATGAATCCACTTGAGGATGAGACATAAGAGGCCACAATGTAGTACAAGTGGTGTGGTAGATATATAAAAGATAATATATACTAATATATATATATACTCTTTCTCTCTATCTGTGCATAAAAGTCCTAATGGCGGTTATGTTAGTTTAAGCTCAAACCAAACACTTGTAGAATCAAACCCCACAACTGTCCCTCCTTTTCTTAAGAAACTTGCAACGATTTCAAACTCAAAAGACGGCTCATCTCCAAAGTACAACGCTACCTAGCTAGCTCTGTTTTCTACGTTTCTTTAAATATTAGTATTAGTATACGGGGACAAACACTCGTGCCTTCAACTTATAAAATTTGATTTCATATTAACAAAATAATAGAAGCAATAATTACAAAATTTGCAAGTTGCAGCATGCGCTAGCTGTGTTCCAACTTAAAGTTGGTTAATTATAAATATAGTGATATACTCTTAAAAAGGAGTTTATTCTTGTAAAGATATATGATATATGTATAATATTTACAATATGTTACTACTGACATATATACTTTCTAATGTTCAAGTACAATTTTTTCTGATAAAATTGTCTGTTTATCATCAGATAAAAATTTAAAAATAGTAAACTTTTTAAAAAGACTTTTTAAGAATTTATTGGTCGTAGTTCACCTACAAAGCTGAATATATTATTGATCACTTTTCAAGATTCTTGAAGCACTGAGAATATATATGTCAAAGGGTCTTGCGGCTTTTATGTATATATAAAATACTTTTTAACTGAAAAAGTAGGTAGGAAGGGGACAAAAGTGCTCAAACTGGTCATGGTCATGGTCATACTACTAAATATATTATGTTTAATTATTAATTAATTAAACACAGACTGACTTACCGGAATTCTACCACTGCTTACTGTTCACTAATCACTACGTCCTAGGCTCCTAGCTACCTACAATGTTGTTTACTGTTGATAATTTATTTTTAGTGTGTATTCTGAATCGAGACACTAATCGCATCTATGTACAATGTTAAGTTTGCGTCTCATTTATTATTACCACGCAGTATTCGTAGTAGAACAACATACACATTCATAATACGATATTCCCTCCATGTACTTTTATTTATTTTTCTAGAAAATTTATTTATTCATTATTATTTGTCATTTTAGATTTTTAATAAAATATTTATAATTTTTTTTCCAGTTTTATCCATACATACACTCTCTTTTTATCTCTTACAATTATTATTGCACATATTACAAATCATGATGATAATTCAGAATAATAAATAGAGAAAAGCAATATATTGATATTAGTGGAAATATAATACAATGATGTTCTTGGTTGTACATTCAGAAGCAATGAAATGGAGATTTATAGAGCATACATGAAGGGCTAGAGGAAGGTGCAAATGAGAGGCAGGGTTTAGTGTATTAGGTTGAGTGGGGCAGTTGGTGAATGTGATAATGGTGGAGTATGGGTGGTAGAGCTACTTCTAATATTTCTAACATCCCCCCTCAAACTCAAGTGGGCGGAAGACAACTTGAGTTTACAATCTATTACAACAACAGGAAATACAAACACAAAATACAAACAACAATATAACTTGAAAAATTAAAAAATAGATAATAATTCGATAATCGGAGAGGTGCAATCAATACTGCCAGAGAAGTCAGGAGAAGTAAAACTTCTTGAGAAACCGATGATCCTGATGCGGCCGATGACACAACACTGTGTCGAAGAGGTGGCTGACTTACAACAGCAGATCGTGAAGCGGGAGATTGATGCAGAGAGTTGGCGGAAACAACACGGAGTCTGGACGGAACCAGTGTAGTAACAGCACCTGGGCGTAACCAGGGAGGTAACAAAAAGTCTAGATGAAACCAAAGTAGAAAAAGCACCTGGGCGTAACCAGGAAAAGTAAAAGAAAGTCTGGACGAAACCAGATAACAATCGGAAGTCTGGGCGGAACCAGATAGCACGGAAAGTCTGAGCGGAACCAGGTAGCAATATATCGGGCAAAAGTTGGTAAACAAAAGACCTGAACAAAACCAAGTAATTAACGGAGCCTGAGCGGAATCAGGAAAATAACGGGACCAGGATGAAACCGGGTAAGAACATCGGGACCAGGGTGGAACCTGGTAAAACAGGAATGGGGCTTGAGCGGAACCAGGTAAGCAACAAAAGTGTTTGGACGGAACCAAGAAGCAGTGATGAAGACCAACAATATCTAAATACAGTACAATCGGGGTAGAATTTGGAGAAACAAAGCTCAAAAATGGAATCAGAACGTCAGAAAACCTTGAGGATGAATTTTTTTTTTTTAAATTTCAGTGTGCCACGTCAGCATGCTGAGTCAGCACGCCACGTCAGCACATAAGATACGTGGCGTTACGCGACTGGAACACATCAGCGAAGGAGCCACGTCAGAAGTGACACGTGGCGAATCGTGATGGAGACACATCAGCGGGCAGAAAAGGACACTGGTATTTGGGTCGGGTTAGGAGGCAGAGCGGGTCGGAGCATAAGTGGGTTAGGGGTGGAAGTTCTGCCACGTGGCACAACAGAGGTCGTTGGATTGAAGATTGGATCTAACGACTGTCTTTTAGTCTGAGAGAGGGATTTTTTTGACCGTTTGATCAGATCAGGACTTCAGATCTAACGGCTGTAGGAGGCTGGAGTTTGGAAGCGGATCAGGGTCGGGTCTGCACCGGGTCAGAGTCTTTTTCTCCACCCGGTTTCGAGGATCCAACGTGCAGAGATATCAGCGGCGCGTGAGAGCGCGTGAGTCGACGGAACAGGGTGCAGTTTAGGTGGCTTGGTCGGAGGAGTGCGGCGGAGAGTTTGGTGGTGGTTGTGTCATGAACAGTGGTCTGAAAACGGAAAAACAGGGTCAGAACAGAGAAGAAGAAATGGAGAGAGATTTGTGGCGGTCGGCGGCGCCTGTGAAGGCGTAAGAAAGCTTCTGAGGTCGCGGTTTTCGGTGGCGAGGTTGGCGGAGGAAGGCGGAGCCAATGGTGGTGGTGGTTTGTTGATTTGAACAGCGAAAATTAATTAAGCATAGTGCAAACAGAATCGAGTGTAACATAAACAACTTTCAACATTTTCTCTCTTAACAGAGAGCTACAAAAACAGAAAATCATCAGAAATCTATGGAGGATACCATGACTTTGATACCATGTTACAAATCATGATGATAATTCAGAATAATAAATAGAGAAAAGCAATATATTGATATTAGTGGAAATATAATACAATGATGTTCTTGGTTGTACATTCAGAAGCAATGAAATGGAGATTTATAGAGCATACATGAAGGGCTAGAGGAAGGTGCAAATGGGAGGCAGGGTTTAGTGTATTAGGTTGAGTGGGGGAGTTGGTGAATGTGATAATGGTGGAGTATGGGTGGTAGGGCTACTTCTAATATTTCTAACAACACAAAAAACTATAAGGATAATTTTGTCATTGTACATTTACTTCTATAGAAATTTATGTGTTTTAATCACTTTCTTAATAAGTGTGCAATACTCTAAAACGTCAATTAAAAGTGGACGGAGGGAGTATAATATATGAAAATTGGTGAGTGTATAATGAAAAAACAATCAATATATTATACATAATAAATATTATATAATATGCACAATATATATTACATATTACACACAACATACATCACATTTTATACACAACAATATCACATATTATACAGAAAGATAATGTTGCAATATATTTTATATGTTGTACACAACATGTTATATTTCTTGTACATATTAAGAATTATATATTATGCATAATTTATTGGATGTTTCGGTTAATTTTTATTGTTATATATATATATAAAATCATCTAGAAGCACATACCAAACACTATCTATTCATCTTTTTATTGTTTTTGTCTTTAAATGATTTACCCACCGGTGGCCTAAGAGATTGGGCTTATACAAATTAAACGTTGAAGGGCCCATAAAAACCATCTATATGGCCCATAATCAAGATCTAGCTAGAACCATTAAAGTTAAAACAGAATTAGTTGAGTCAAAATAGTGAATTTTTTGGGCTAATTGGGCCTTGATTATACTACCCAACAAGTTCAAGATTAAAACTCTTCAACAGAAAGGAAAGGAAATTGGGCCCATAAATCTTTCAGCAGTTAATTGAATAAGAGAATATGTTTTAGAACCTTATTCAATTGACCACACTGTTATTGTTCGGCCCATTATATGTGAATTGGACTGTTCAAGTAAGTCACAGCAAAAATTAGTGGAGAAACTGCTAGCTTTGTTTTTTCGGTCGTGAGCTTCTTCTAGCTTCAACAACACATGTTGTACATGAGCAAAAACAAAAGAACACATGTTTTATATTTTATTATTTTTTTACTCATCATATTTTGGACTCTATATTAGCCTGATCTCTTAATAAAAAAGATTTAACATCAATTCAATGTTAACACTTTCAAGTTTTACCTCTTCATTTTTATTACCTTTCTGTCAAATCATCATTAGTTATTTCAGTTATGATTCATTCTAGTATCCACCACCAGAATTAATAATTATAATTTTCTCGTGAATTAGAGTTCACATACGTGAATCTATACTAGAGTAATATATACATGAATTGAGTTTTAATATTAATTATCTAGCAATTCAATAAGTGAAAATCTAACCTCGGGAGGTGGTAATTTTACAGTATACAAGGCTGCTAGTCTGCAAATTTGAGAGTTATGTCTGCGACTGATTGACTAGGACGATTCCATTGGCTTTGTTTGTGATATCATAGTCGAGTTAGGTTAATTTAATGATTTTTTTTATTATTTTCATATCGATAAACATTTTATTTATAGTTGTAAGATGCAGAATTCATTGAAATAACAACTAAGCTTTATTAGACATTGAATAAAGAATTCATTTGATATGAAAAAAATCATTTTTCATTGTAATATTCATAGTAGTGTATGTGTGCCGTGTGCTTCGCTTGCTTTCTAAGCGCACTAGACTAGAGTGTATGTGTCTTCAATCTAATACTAATAGAGTCACATATATAGAATCGAATTGAATTTAGGTGTGGATTGATCAAATTTTTGTGTTGGGATTAAATCAATAAGTAATAAAGTTGAAATGTATTATATAGACTATTTTGTTCTTAATTAAATATCATGTTTTTTATGGATAAGGTGTAAAAATAATTATGATATTTGTACTTTTATCCTTAAATCTAATAAATAACTGTGAAGTGTAAATCAGATATCTTTTGGTATTATTTACTTTATCTATTTTGAAATAATTATTCAATTTTAAATATACATATAAATTAAGAAATTAAAATGATTGATAAAATCTCAATAGTAGAAAAAATTAGATAAATTTTAGAGTACCATCTTTGATATTAATAATTTTTAATTATTTTATCATACTTACTCATTTTTTTCACTAATGAATGATGTAACTGAAAAAAATAAACATTATCTAAAAATTTTACATGAAAAATTATTTGTAAAAAAATAAAATTTTAAAAAAATATCTTTTCTTATGAGAGATAAGAGTACTTTTTAAATTCCACACGATTCATTGATTTTAAAACATGGAGTTGAATTGAATAATGAAATTCTCAAAAGAATAGAAATATGTGGATTTATTGTTGTGATACAAAAGTATTTTTTATCAAAAGAACACGAAAAATTTGGTCGCTGACAAGTCTAACTACCAAAGATGTTTTTGACAAAATAATCCATAAAAGATGGTTTAAGTGTGACAAAATGCACCAATCGTGAGATCGAGTCAAAGGACATTTTATCACGTAACTGGAAAATTTTGTCACACTTAAACAATTTTTCATGAATTATTTTATCAAAAACGATTGTTAAATTTCTCAACGACAAAATATTCTTTTTTATTGGTATTTCACTCTTTCATTTTCAATACCCAAAAAAATTTGACGAGTTAGAAAAACCCTTCTATTGTTCGCTAACAACAACAACCTCAACTTCAACTTCAACCTCAGCTATTCTTCCTCCTATCATCTTATGTTTGTATGTATGGCTTCTTCTCTTTCTCCTCCATCATCCTCCTCCTCCTCCTTCTCCACCCTCAACCCCTAATCTCTTCTTCCTTTCTTCACTTCTTCTTTCAACCTCACTCTCCATGTTCCCACACAGGTATGTAATATCTATACCCTTTACCTTCTCAACTCTTTTTCTTTTTTTCGCTTCTTCTACCATCATCATCATCTCTTGTGCTTTATGTGTCCTGTTTCTTTCCCTTCATCGCTCCCCCTTTGCTCACTGCTTTCTGTATGTTCAATCAATTTCCAATCTTTCCCTATTCTTGAAGCTGATATATTTTTTTTATATATAATATTTATTGACTTTCCTTTTTTATTTGTTCACTTATTATCTGATTCTATTTTTTTGGTGCCAGCTATTGCTTCTTTCCATTTGGGTTGAGTAAAAATGTTTCCTTTTATGTTTTGGGTGTGACCCTGTGAGGACTGTGATTGTTCTTTGTTCTTACCTGAGCGCGTGGCGTGAATATTTATATAATTTTTTTTACCTTTTTTTAACTTGAGTAATTGTGTTGATGGTTCGTGGTAGCTAGAGTGCTCTGTTTTTAGCAAGCGATGACCTTTTTTTTTTCGTTTTCTTATGTTCGCTCTCCAATTGAATTTGGTCTTTTATACATAGATGACTGGTTTCCTCTATGGTAATTTTGCATTTTGTTTTCTATTTGTAGCATGCAAAGCTAAATTCTATTTTGTTGCTTCATATGTCTTTCTGTATGTTTTCCAAAATGCTATTTTTTTATACAATTATTTTTTGGCATTATATGCTGCTGCCTGATACTCTAGTACTAATCTAATATTTATTAGCTGCTATGCTGACTGAAACAAACCAATGAAGAGATCAGCAGAAAAAAATTGTCTGCTTTCACATTTTGCAAATCCTTTTTTTTTGGGGGGCTTTGGGAAGTAGTGCATTTTGTGTTTTAGTTGTTTTGCATATTACTTGTGTTTGAACTTTTAAATTTGAAGTTAATAAAAGAAAATCTTATGCTTATGAGTGGTTCATATAGGGAATTGTTGCACCTGGTCACAACATTCACTTGTCTTGTGGTTCTGTCATGTGCCTTCTTTTGCCTTGATACGTATGGACTGTGCTCAATCAATGGGATACAAAATCCACCAGATTATGATCCTTATGCATCTTTTAAGACTAGTTACAATGTTGGTTCTTCAGACTCCATTGACAGTGACTCTAGTTTAGGCTATGGATTTCCAGCTACCGGTAACAGTTTCAAAAATGTCTGTCCAAACAGTCATTCGTTCTGCTTTCCTTCAACGCTATTGGGATCCTCACATAAAGAGAAAAGTATTACAGAAGTTTCTGTAGGAGAATCTGGTAGTCTGTATAATAGTCCATTTCGCATAGAGTTAGCTCAAGATAGCAGGCAGGAAAGTAACAAAAGCTGGTCATCTGACTTTGGTGTGTTTAGGTTACTTAATGGAAAGTTTGTTTCTTGTTCTCTGAGCTCTAGAGAGGGAGCGAGTGGTGTACCATCTCTTCAAACTGAGGAAGGTCGTGGTAGAAGTGATATTTCTTCTTGTGGAGGCTCTCTCTTTAGGGATAAGACAGCACATTTTCTGTCAAAGAACTCAGAGACGTCCAAATCAAGTTCTTTTGAAGGTTCCGTCTCGCCAAATGTAAGTATTGGCCCTACTGTGCTCGACTGGGGAGAAAAATATTTATACTCTTCATCAGAAGTTTTCTTAACTGTGGCAAATACATGCAATGATAGCATATTACACCTCTATGAGCCATTCAGCACTGACACACAGTTCTACCCTTGTAACTTCAGTGAGGTTTCACTAAGACCGGGTGAATCAGCTTTAATTTGTTTTGCTTTCTTCCCTAGATGTCTGGGCTTGTCAGTAGCTCACCTGATCTTGCAGACAAGTTCTGGTGGATTCATAGTAGAAGCTAAAGGATATGCAACTGAATCTCCCTTTGGAATTCAGCCCTTATCTGGTTTTGAAATTTCTCCTGGTGGAGGGTTCAGCAAAAATTTGTCATTGTTCAATCCCTTTGATGAAACCCTTTATGTGGATGAGATAACTGCTTGGATATCAGTTTCTTTGGGACATAGCACTGTTGAAACGGAAGCAGTTTGTAGTATAAATGATTTTCAGGTTTTTGATACTCCGTTGTTCCCAACTATTAAGGATCGACTGGGTGTGAAGAGTAGCCAAATTGATTCTCCTATAGTAGCATTCAGGCCCAGTAGGAACTGGGAGATTGGTCCACATAGCTCTGAAACCCTCATGGAAATGGATATTACAGTTGGATTTGAGGGGAAAGTTTTTGGTGCATTTTGTTTGCATATACTGAGGTCCTCACAAGACATGTCAGATACTATTATGGTTCCTATCGAAGCTGAAGTAGACAGTAACTCTGTCCATGACTCTGTTGGTGCATTTGTTTCAGCTAATCTTGAGGTTCTAGCTGCTTATGATGGTGAAATTGCTATAACCATCTCGCTAAAAAATTATGCCTCACACGTTTTAAGTTTCGTTGAAGTCCTAGAAGTTGCTGACGTGGAGCTTTTTCATATCAAGTCAATGGAAGGTTTACTGCTTTTCCCTGGTACTGTTACACAAGTTGGCATTATTTACTGTAGTCAGCTGAGCTTGGATTCAAATGACTTGCCATCTAAATTCTCCAACTTGCCAAAGAACTGCAAATTGCTGATTCTTACAAATGACTCAACTAGTCCCCTAATTGAGATCCCATGTGAGGACATACTCTTCATTTGTTCTGAACATCAAAGGCTTTCATATGTTGGAGTAGAAGACAAGTCTAAACTTATCAAGTCAGGCAATATGGGGGCAAGTTATGTGGGCAGAAGCTTGCAATTGCCACTAAATGGGGTAAGTATATCTAAGTCTCCTTGTCAATGTATTATTTGATTGCAAAGGTTGATGGCTTGCTTTTAATTTGTAATTCAAAACTTAGATCACTGACTTCGAAGAATGCCTTTTTATTTTTTAATATATATATAATGGGCTCTTTAAACTGAATCTGATAGCATATTTGTAATTCCTTGAAAGTTATTCCCTGTTATGCATGGAATGTATAGGTTTTCCTCCTTTGGAATGTTATTACATAAGAATTTGAAATATTGAACTTGACACTTGCTGTCGGCTCCTTCTTATCATTTTTTATTTGTTGCATGGGCATTTTAATGAAATCAATTGTGTTTGAAACTTTGAATCCTGCATTAACAATTTATCACTTTTAAGTCTATTTTTTTAAAAGAAGTCTTTTTCTTTTTCTTTCAAGATATATGTATCCGATATGGGAAAAAATGAGTTTGACTAGTATGAGACAATAAATGGCTAAGGTGCTCTAGAACAAAGATGTTAAGAAATTTCATTAAAACCAATTACTTTTCTGGCAAGAATGAAAAATTGAGAGAGAAACAACCTTGTCTCTGTTTGTCTACATTGCCCTGTCTTTGATGCAAATAAACAGAAGGATATCTTTCTCCTTGGTAGCCCAATCTTGTAAGCATGGAGTTCCATAAACTTTATAATGTGCAGCAATTGTTTGAATCTGCTCCAGTAATGCTGTGCATTGTGCTTTTACCATTGTATAAAATTTAGTTTGTGACCCTCTCTACTCATATCTTTTTTTCTTTCTCCTCTACGTGCACACTTTCCTTGCTACTTTTACTGCTTTTGCCCCCGAAGGAAAAATACTGAATCCCACTTTAAAAATTATACGATGTTTTTCTGAGGGAATCCTAACTTCTTAAGTTCTTTAAAAAAATTTGAAACTTTCATGATTGTCTTTGCTTCATTTGCCATTTGTCTTTCAACAAATTATTGCATATGTGAATATGATCATTATATGTGCTGCAGAGGAACTCACTTTATATTCAATTGGAAATAAATTTACTTTTCCTCCCCCTTCAATTATTTGTTATTATTTATACATATTTCCACTAATGATAAAAAAACTTTGTTTTTTAACTTTTTTTTTTAAGGTTGTAGAAACAACAGATGTAGATGAACTGGTTCTTGGGAACTGGAAGTCTCAAGGAACTACTGGTAGCATGTCTGTGCTTGAAGATCATGAGTTGCTATTTCCAATGATTCAGGTTGGAAGTTATGTCTCTAGGTGGATCACTGTTAAGAATCCTAGCCAACATCCAGTTATAATGCAGCTTGTCTTAAACTCTGGAGAATTGATTGATGAGTGCCGAGGTATAGATGATTTATTACACCCGTTTACATCTGAGAATTTAGTTCTAGATGACGGTGCTGCTAATCCAACCAAGCATGGATTCTCATTACCAGATAGTGCATTGACAGAGGTTTATGTGCAACCTTATGGTCGTGCAACTTTTGGGCCAATAATATTCTATCCATCCAATCGATGTCGGTGGAGTGGTTCGGCATTGATAAGAAGCAATCTTTCAGGTGTTGAGTGGATACCTTTACGGGGATTTGGAGGGTTGCTCTCCCTAGTTTTGCTTGAGAGATCTCGGCACGTTCACAGTGTAGACTTCAATCTTAAGATTCATAAGCCACTCAATTTGTCACTTCCATATCACTTACTTCACATGAAGGAGATGGCTTCTGCCTGTTCCAAGCCTTTAGTGAAAGAGCTATATGCCAAGAACACAGGAGACTTACCGCTTGAGGTGATAAGAATCAGGGTTTCTGGCAGAGACTGTGGCTTGGATGGTTTCAATATTCTTTCTTGTATGGGTTTCACTCTTGAACCCGGCGAGTCAACTAAACTTCTCATATCATACCAAACAGATTTTTCTGCTGCTACGGTGCATCGTGATCTTGAACTTTCCTTGGCTACTGGTATTTTTCTGATACCCATGAAAGCAACCATCCCTCATGATATGCTAAGTAACTGCAAGAAAGCCATGTTTTGGATGCGAGTGAAAAAATCCCTTCTTGTAATCCTTCTTATTGCGTCCTTACTTCTTCTGATGTATTGCTTCATATTTCCACAAACAACTGCATTGGACTCCTTGGATGATGGCTGCAAGGGTGATGATGATAGCTTGGTCCACACAACCATAAAAAGTGCTGTGAAAACCACTTTGCTACATCATAGCCAGAGAAAGAGTAAGTTATCCATGTCTGGGAAGATGAATCATCTAATGGATGCCTCATGTGGGAGATATTCCTATGGTCAAGGCAATTCCTCTGAGCTGGGAATATCTCAAAACTTGCTGCAGACTTCTGAAAACGATAAAAAGACTAGCCACTTGTTGGACACTCAAATTGAAAGGAAATCGCTCTCCACAACAGTTCATGGCTCTGATCCTGCCGAGGCATCCCAATCAAGTCATCTCATGGTTAATACTGGTAAAGTAAAGGGTAGAAGAAGGAAGAGGAAGAGTCTTGGGGCCAAACTACAAGCTTTGTCTGAAGTATCAAGTAGTCAAAGTGGGAACTCTACACCCTCATCTCCCTTATCCCCAGCCACTTCTGCCACTCCTAAATGTAACTGGTTATTGTCTCCTAATATGGTGCAACCCCTTGAGGCTCTTAGTCCAATGACGCGGGTGGCGGCACAGCATTCTGAAAATGATCAAGCTTCTTGCCCTCTTTCTAAGGCAACTATATTGGAGCCCGAGGTTCCCCGGGAAAGCTGCAGTAGTAATAGTTCTTCTCCTCGAGCAAAACATTCTGCTTCAAGTATTGCTGCCAGTACACATGCTCAGATGCCTCATTATAGGTCGTCTTCCATTCCTGGTGGACCGCCTCCCTCCTCCTCGGTGTCAAATTCTGCTACTTCCTTACGTTCTCGGGCTCCCGGATCAAAACTTCACAGCCAAAAAGCTGCTCAAGCGCAAGAGGAAGGACTTGCAGATGAGTATACATATGATATTTGGGGTGATCATTTTTCTGGGTTTCACTTGTTAGGTCCAAAGAATGTTACCTCCATGAAGTCCAGTCCTGCAGAAAATAATTTTGACAGCTTCTTTGTAAGGGGCCCACAGACCCTTGTGACAAAATCTCAAGAAGGCTAGTAAGATGAAAAAGCTACTACTATATCTCAAGCTTTCTTGCCTAATCTGTGTTGAAAAAAATGAATGAAGAAAAATAAAGGACTGGATTGAGCCCTTGTAGCCACCCACTTGCACATTCACTGCCATCTTAGTGTAAAAGAATTTTTGATCTTGTGAATATGTTAACTAAATTAGGATTATGGCAGTAATTTAGTTCCTACAGTAAAAGCCTTCTTGTGGGGCTTGGTATGGTTGGACTGAACTTGATGATGTTCAGGTCCAATCCATGTTCACAATTCTTAAGTGAAAAATTTACACATGGTTTAGTAGAAAAATGGGTTATGACCATGTTGCTCAGGCTCATGCTGACCCCCAAAAAGTGCTGAATGAGACAAGTTCTTTCCTTCCTAGATTATGTTGAACCTTTCTTAATAGTCATTGGGACTTGAAGTTAAAAATAAAATCCAATGGTTAAAGGTAGAATGAACATTAGTGGACCACATATGAAGCATAAACTTACCTCAAAATGAAATGTGCCAAATAATCAAATCTGTACAAGGCTGCGGGGTATGTCTGTCTGTAGACAAGTATAGGTACCTACCACTACCAGTCGGTCTAGTGTCTTTCTATTCAACTGGCCATGGCATGACACTAAGTCCAAATTCCATGACACGACAAACAAATCTTATCGCAGAAGCATACATACACAGATTACAAATGCTGCTACATGTCATGTCTAGAGCGATTCTTGGAGCAAATTATATTTCCTTTTTCTTTATTGCGAACATATGCATACACTTCCCGTGACACCAACTTGTTTACATTTGAAATATTTATAATATAATATGGTAAATAAAATTAAAAATAAGTAATCAAGTCACATTTATATTACTTTAGTGAAAATAAGTGCATATATACTCTATTTTTATTATGTATTACGCTAAAAATTAGTGTAAGTTTACATTTTAAAATATTATCTCACATTTAAAGTTTAAAACCTTTAATTTCTACTATATGAACAAAATTCATGTGGTTGAATATTTTAAAGGTTATAGTCTTTATTTATGATACAACCAAATAAATTGGAAAATTTCACTTATTATTAAAGTATGTAGCCTTCAATTTCTACTATGTGTAAAAAATTCATGTAATTCAATATTTTAAAGCCTTTATTTTATAATATAACCAAAATAATTGTGAAATGTCACATTTTAAAGTATATTGCCTTCAATTTATACTATGTATAAAAAAATTCATATATCAATATTTTAAATCATATAGTCTTTATTTTATAATATAACCAAAAAAATTGTGAAATCTCACATTCTAAAATATATAGCCTTCAATTTCTATTATATGTAAAAAAATTCATTAAATTCAATATTTTAAAATCTATAGTCCTTGTTTTATAATACAACAAAAAAATAGTGAAATCTCAACTTTTAAAGTATATAGCCTTCAATTTGTACTGTGTACAAAATTCATGTAATTCAATATTTTAAAACCTAAAGTCTTTATTTTCAAATACAACTAACAAAAATTATGAAATCTCACATTTTAAAGTATAAAGCCTTCAATTTATACTATATGAGAAAAATCCATGTCAATATTTTAAAGGCTATAGTCTTTATTTTATAATACAACCAAAAAAATTCTAAAATCTCACAATTTAAAGTATATAGTCTTCAATTTTTACTATATGTAAAAAATTCATGTGATTCAATATTTTAATGACTATAGTCTTTATTTTATAGTATATAAAAAATAGTGAAATCTCACATTTTAAATTATATAGCTTTCAATTTATACTATATGTAAAAAATTCATGGAATTCAATATTTTAAAGACTTTAGTCTTTATTTTATTTTACAACAAAAAAATAATGAAATCTCACATTTTAAAATATATAGCCTTCAATTTCTACTATATATGAAAAATTCATGTGATCATTATTTTAAAGGCTATAGTCTTTAATTTATAATACAACAAAAAAAAAATTGCAAAATCTCACTTTTTATAGTATATAGTCTTCAATTTCTGCTATAAGTAAAAAAATTATGTGGTTCAATATTTTAATTGCTATTGTCTTTATTTTATAGTGCATCTAAAAAAATATGAAATCTCACATTTTAAAGTATATAGTCTTTAATTTATACTATATGTAAAAAAAATCATTTAATTCAATATTTCAAAGCCTATAGTCTTTATTTTATAATACAACAAAAAAAAATAGTGAAATTTCACATTTTAATGTATATAACCTTCAATTTCTACAATTTGTATAAAATTTATGAAATTCAATATTTTAAAACCTTTAGTCTTTATTTTATAATACGATAAAAAAATTTATGAAATCTCACATTTTAAAGTAGATAGCCTTCAATTTCTACTAAATGTGAAAAATTCATGTGATTCAATATTTTAAAGGCTATAGCCTTTATTTTAAAATACAATAAAAAAAACTGCAAAATCTCACATTTTATAGTATATAACCTTCAATTTATGCTATAAGTGAAAAATTCATGTAATTTAATTAATATTTTAAAGCCTATATTCTTTATTTTATAATACAACAAAAAAATAGTGAAATCTCACATTTTAAAGTATATAGCCTTCAATTTCTACTTTATATAAAAATCCTTAAAATTTATTAATTCAAAGCCTATACTCTTTATTTTACAATACAACCACAAAAATTGTGAAATCTCACATTTTAAAATATATAGTCTTCAATTTCTACTATATGTAAAAAATTCATGCAATTCAATATTTTAAAGCCTATAGTCTTTATTTTGTAATACAACCAAAAAATTTATGGAATCTCACATTTTAAAGTATATAGCCTTTAATTTCTACTATATGTGGAAAATTAATGTGATTCAATATTTTAAAGGCTATATTTTTTATTTTATAATACAACAACAAAAAAATTATGAAATCTCACATTATAGTATATAGCCTTCAATTTCTGGTCTAAATAAAAAAATTCATATTAATATTTTAAAGCATGTAGTTTTTATTTCATAATACAACAAAAATAATAGTATAATTTCACATTTTAAAATATATAGTCTTCAATCTCTACTTTATGTAAAAAATTCTTATAATTTAATATTTTAAATACTATAGTCTTTAGCTTTATACTCCTTTAAAAAATTATATTATATAAAATTTTAAAGTATATAGTCTTCAATTTTATATTTTATAAAAAAATGAGTAATCTTTAATTGCAAAGAGTATAGTTTTTATTTTATAATATATCTACAAAAATAGTGTAATCTCACAATTTAAAGTATATAACATTCAATTTTTACTTTGTGTACTAAATCCTAAAAAGTCCATATTTTAAATATTATAGTCTTTATTTTTATATTATTTGAAAAAGTTATATTATATTATATTATTTCAATTTATATTATATGAAAATGAGTAATCTCTAATTGCAACGTATATAGTCTTTATTTTTTCTATTTCGAGTCATATTTTTTTATCTTTTTTATTTTTTTATAAATATGGATAAAAGATAAGACAAATTGTAAAAAAATAGCATAAAAGACTTAGAAGTAAAGAGAAAAAAAAGAAAAAATTAGAGCAATTTATATTTATAGAAATAATTAATTTTATGATTTATTTAATTTATTTTTAATTTTACTTTTAGAGTTTAAAAGTAACTAACTATGAGTGAATTCACGTTATACAAACTAGTGTCTTGTCGGGTATTTCGTGCCCATCAAACCGCATTTTTATTTTTTTGTCGAGCACTTAGTACCCGCCAAGTCTCATTTTTATTTTTTTTAGTTATATTATTTATTTATTTTTAATTTTTCTATAAAGATGAAGAAAAAAATAAAATAAATAGTAAAAAAATAAGAGAAATGCTACTTGTACACCACTATAACCAGCCACCATCAGCCACCGCCAAAGAACCCAACTAAACAAATAAAAAAATCCAATCGAATAAATAAAAAATCCAAAGAAATAATAAAAAAATAACTTAATGGTAATTAAAAATTTACTAAATAATCAAATAAATTCATTAGAAGTATGCCGAGAATAAAAAAATAGCACAAAATACATTATTTTTCCCTAAAAATAGCACTTTTATCATTAAATTATTATTAAAATAACACATATTGATACTAAAATTGGACAAAATACATTATTTTGTCAATTTGTAGCTATCATTAATTAATTTTTTTATTATTTGATTGAGTTTTTTATTTATTTGATTAAGTTATTTATTTATGTTGTTTGGGTTTTTTGGTGGTGACTGATTACAGTGGTGTACATATAGCATTATCGAAAAATAACATATGTATCTATACTATATATAAAGGGGATTGCAAAAAATAACCACCCGTCCACACTCATTTGGGTAATTATTTTTAAAATTTTAAAATCAAAATTAAAAAATACAAAATAAATAACAATTCAAAACAATATAAACATTTATTTTATTTTTATAATTTTTTAATTTTAGGATTAAAAAATAATACCCAAATGAGTGTAAACAGAATAGTTATTTTTTTCGATCCCTTTTATATATAGTACATATAATAAAATTTTTTAAGCATGGATAAACTACATTGAACTTGTGTGATATTCCCAAAAGTGGAAAGCTTACTCTGGAATAGGTTATTGGGCTGCGCCAATGCCCCCACGAAAAAGGCGGTTTCTTTCTTTTGATGAGACCAATAATACTGTTTTGGGCTTTTAGGTCTCATAATTGCGCTCCAATTGACATGGTGCTGTCTTTGTGGCTTCATATATGGATCTTGTGCAAACATTAATCATTACAAATCCAATCACGGGCATTGGGCATGATTTCTACCTTGGAATGATAGTATTTCGTATTGATTTAATTAAGGAGTATTGATAGAGGCACAATAAAAACTAGCCAAAACAGCCAACAAATAGGAATTTGGGCCATAATCACCCAGCCCATTAAGAATATACTCATGATTAAAAGTGCTATTTAGGCCATAAAATGTTAAATGAGCTTTGTTAGCTGTGTTGGCTGATTTTTTGTTGTGCCCCAAGCATTTGTGTTGATGAAACCACAAACAAATGAATATAGTTAGGATAATTAGTAGCGTGGATTAATTAATTAATTAAACGATATAGTTAGGAGTGAGAATAGAGGAGAGAGTGATAGATATTTTTCTGATAAGGAAACATGAAGCAATTAGCCTCAAAAGAAATGAGTGGAGTTTATTGGATGAAAGAAAGAAAGAAAGAAGTAAGTTAACTTTTTTGCTGTTGGTGTTTACATGGATCATGTGCAAGTGGGGTGTGTGTTTTCAGTTTTCACGAATCGCAACAAATTGTCGTCATTTCTTTCACTTTATGCTTACGGCCTCACTGATTCAAGTTGGCGAATCACCTATCTAGCTAGCCCACAAATTCCATGGTCCCGAAACTCTTGATATACATACAATTGAGCTGTCCCTGAGGCTTAGTTATATATATATATACACACACTAGACATTGAGATTTTAATGGCAGAATTAAGCCTGCAATCAAATCAAACTTATTTCTAGTTGTAGAACAGTTAATAAGGAGGAACTACGAAATGGATGTGACACTGAAAAGGGGCAAGGGTGTACAAAATATGATTTTGAGTGACAACAAATAAATATCATTCTCACTCACTCACTCACGGGTGAGTCAGTCAGTCAGATTATGAATAACAAGAAAATTTGGGGGATGGGATGTTCCCACATGTTACAGATACGCCAAGACCAATAGAGAGAGACTGTGCAACTTTATATATATTCTAGCTTTGATGCCACTTTCCTTCCACCATCTATTCTCTTTGAAATCAGGATTAAATAAATTAAACTCAAGTAGAATATTCATGTCATTGCTCCTTAGCTATGTAGGTAGGTATGAATATGATGATGAGATACCGAGAGAAATGCTTTATTTTGATTTGATTAATTAGTTCTTGTTTCACTACTCCTGATCTACATTTTGTTTGTACCTATCATGATAGATGCGCTCTGTAATAATTCTCCCCTCAAAAGTATATACTTTTTTTGTTTGATTTAGGCCGTTTGGATTACAGTGCTTCTGACTTTTTTCAACTTCTGACTTATCAGAAGTTATTTTGTCCTGTTTGGTTATATAACTTATGACTTCTACAGAAGTTATTTCAGTGCTTTTGGAGAAGTCAGAATATTTGACTTCTCTAGAAGCACTTTTCAAAATAATTAAAATAAAAAATTTTATTATTTTATATTTACATACAAAATAACTTATTCATAAGTTACTTCTCAAAAGTTACTTTTATATAAGAGCTTAAATAAGTTGTTTACCCAAACTGGCCCTTAACCCTGAAGCATACTTGTGATAATCATCCATATTTTTATTTTAATTTCTTATGTAAACATACGCTCACTTATATTTCTGATTTCACCTTATCTGAATACATGATATATACTTTTTCTTTGATATATTTTGCTAATTATAAACGGTGAGTTAATTAATTAACTAACACTAATATTATGTGTACAATGACAATTGTAACAATCAATTTTCATCATTGAATTATAATATTAATTTATAAACTAATGCAATTTAAAGGTGGATATGGTTGTTATACAAATATTTTACAATTTTCATTGTATAAAACATTCCTCATTAACTAAAATGATTAGGGTGCAAGAATTGGAGAAAATATTAGTGAGTTTTTTTTTTTTTAAAGTTTTTCTTTTTGGTAATGGAAGAAAATTAAAAATCAAAAGATGAAGGAGAAGAGGACAGCTTGCTCTCTCTATCATTTGGTTGTTGTTTTCTTTCTTTCTCTCTTTCTGTGTTGCCATTATTGGAAGAAGTCAATAACATATTGGGTCTCTTTACTATGTTTTCTGTCCTTTCCATTTTGTGTCGTTTTCACAAACAAGCTTCAGTTCGTTAATCCATGACATTGATAGTATTTGAGAATCTTGTAATAATATTAGTAATATTAAATTATGATATAATAAAATTATTAAATATTATTATAATATTATAGCATCTATCTAAGGCCAGGACTGAGCAGATTACTCACCACGTTTCTTGCTTCCTAATCTTATGTCTCCATCATTTCCGCAATGATGCCTCCACAGAATAGAAATGATAATATATTTTGCATTGGCAAATGAAAATCCATGAATTCTTACTTTTACATCACTTACTACTAGCCAGCTATTAAACATGTCGGTGTTTCAAGAACTGTATCTTCTTTAAGTTCTTCCTTGTTATAACAAATAAGAGGTTTGCTACGTGTACACAAAAAATCAGCCACAAATCAGCCACCGCGTATAAATATAGCAAATATACGTATACCGTAATTTTTAACTAAAATACATTTTCTCTCACTTCACGCGCTTTAACAACAACTTTTAATGGAATCAAGACTCTCTCTCCATATCTTTTTGTTCAAAACCAGAAACAAATCGTATTAATTACAGCATCATCATCATATCATAAGCCAATAAGTTAGTTAAATCCTAATTAGTTTCATAATTAATGAATGAAAGAATAATAGGTACCTACCTGTAATGATAGGAGAGATTAGGGATGTGGGAGATGGCTACGAAGAAGGTGTTCTCCCAGTCCAACTCAGGAACTTGTTTAACATTGATGGATTGTGGTCTTTATTTATGTTGGAGTGTGGTCTTTATTTATATTGAAGTGTGGTCTTTATTTACGTTGGATTGTGGTTTTTATTATGTTGGAGGAATAAACAGAGCATGACACAACATGAAAGCATATATTATTTTGTTATTCTTGCGGAGGAAATTGGCATGATAATTTGAGTTCAAAAGCTGATAAGTCTGCAGCAGATATAGAGCATTATCGAATGCCAATAAATAAACAAAAACTAGAGCCAAAAAATGAAAAATTCAACAGTTGAACACCAAAATTCCACACTTGAGTACCAAAAAGAACGGAAATTATGTTGGATTGTGGTCTTTATTTATGTTGGATTGTGGTCTTTATTATGTTGGATTGTGGTCTTTATTTATGTTGGATTGTGATCTTTATTATGTTGGATTGTGGTCTTTATTTATGTGGGATTGTGGTCTTTATTATGTTGGATTGTGGTCTTTATTTATGTTTGATTGTGATCTTTATTATGTTGGATTGTGATCTTTATATATGTTGGATTGTGGTCTTTAATATGTTGGAGGAACAAACAGAGCATGACACAACATGAAAGCATATATTAAATCTGATTTTTGTGTGTCCATATTCACCCTTTTGGATGTTGGATTGTGGTCTTTATTTATGTTGGATTGTGATCTTTATTTATGTTGGATTGTGGTCTTTAATATGTTGGAAGAACAAACAGAGCATGACACAACATGAAAGCATATATTAAATCTGATTTTTTTGTGTCCATATTCACCCTCTTGTATGTTGGGTTGTGATCTTTATTTATGTACGATTGTGGTCTTTATTTATGTTGGATTGTGATCTTTATTTATGTTGGATTGTGGTCTTTATTTATGTTAGAGTGTGGTCTTTATTTAGATTGCTTTCCTTGTTATTTTTTTTGTTACCATCTTATATCTTATATCCTTTTGTTTATTGTTTCAAATTTTTTTGCATCCATGAAGTTGATTAAATAATAGCCTCACAGGAAAGAGAAGAACTATATCCCGAAAAGTATATTTTTATATTTCATGAGGAAGATAATGTATTCTTAGTGAAACAAGATCGGGGATTTGTATTGTATGAGTATATTTTTAGTTTTAACATTGAGACCTATGTAATTTTAGACAATTTGAATAATAAGGTATTTAGGTCTTTATTATGTTGGATTGTGGTCTTTATTTATGTTTGATTGTGGTCTTTATTATGTTGGATTGTGATCTTTATATATGTTAGATTGTGGTCTTTAATATTTTGGAGGAACAAACAGAGCATGACACAACATGAAAGCATATATTAAATCTGATTTTTGTGTGTGTCCATATTCACCATCTTAGATGTTGGATTGTGATCTTTATTTATGTTGAATTGTGGTCTTTATTTATGTTGGATTGTGATATTTATTTATGTTGGATTGTGGTCTTTAATATATTGGAGGAACAAACAGAGCATGACACAACATGAAAGCATATATTAAATCTGAATTTTTTTGTGTCCATATTCATCCTCTTGGATGTTGGATTGTGGTCTTTATTTATGTTGGATTGTGATATTTATTTATATTGGATTATGGTCTTTAATATGTTGGAGGAACAAACAGAGCATGACACAAAATGAAAGCATATATTAAATCTGATTTTTTTTGTGTCCATATTCACCCTCTTGGATGTTGGATTGTGGTCTTTATTTATGTTGGATTGTGATCTTTATTTATGTTGGATTGTGGTCTTTATTTATGTTGGAGTGTGGTCTTTATTATGTTGGATTATGGTTTTTATTTATATTGGATTGTGGTCTTTATTTATGTTGGATTGTGATATTTATTTATATTGGATTATGGTCTTTAATATGTTGGAGGAACAAACAGAGCATGACACAACATGAAAGCATATATTAAATCTGATTTTTTTTGTGTCCATATTCACCCTCTTGGATGTTGGATTGTGGTCTTTATTTATGGTAGATTGTGATCTTTATTTATGTTGGATTGTGGTCTTTATTTATGTTGGAGTGTGGTCTTTATTATGTTGGATTGTGGTCTTTATTTATATTGAATTGTGGTCTTTATTATGTTGGAGGAATAAACAGAGCATGACACAACATGAAAGCATATATTAAATCTGATTTTTGTGTGTGTCCATATTCACCCTCTTGGATGTTGGATTGTGGTCTTTATTTATGTTGGATTGTGGTCTTTATTATGTTGGAGGAATAAACAGAGCATGACACAACATGAAAGCATATATTAAATCTGATTTTTTTGGTGTCCATATTCACTCTCTTGGATGTTGGATTGTGGTCTTTATTTATGTTGGATTGTAGTCTCAACATAAGTAATGTTATAATTCAACTAATAAAATACGCAAAAATAGTTGGATTGTTTCCAAGCGCGTCTGGAGCACGCAACGCAACTGCGATATTTTTATATTAGTTGGATTATTTCCGTGGGTGGGGCTCATCGTATTTTATATGTTGGTGGCTGATTCGTGGCTAATTCATGGTGTACAATAAGCATTTCTCAAGAAATAATGTACCTCGCAATTAAGTTTTATAATCTCATAGTAAATACCAAAAAGCACACTAATAAAAAGACATATATAAATTAAATTATTAATTGTTCGTTCAGAATAAGAGACCGATATATAAGAAAAGATTTACTTTGAAACAAAGTAGTTGTCAATTATAATTATTCATATGTGTATTAAAAAATTAGAATCACTTTGATATTTTACATGATTTTTTACTCCTAAATTCTTTTAAGTTATCAAATTTATCAGAACTATTTATTAGAGTCATTAAAAGAAAAAATAATTAATATTATCTAAGATTTTTAAATAAAAAATTATTTTAAACAAAAAATTTAAATTTATAGAGTTATTACGCGGATCTTAGATAATCAATCAATAAAAACAAATATCATAACCTCATTAATGGTTATATAATCAATCAATAAAATATGGACTGTTTTGTTTGAGATCATATGTCCTGACAAAGTCCACTCAATTCCTTTATTAATATTTAATTTTTATTTTTCAACAAGAATGAGTAACCTCATGTTGGAAACAATATTTAATTAAGTTCTGAACTTGAAAATGATAAAGGGAGATATATCAATGGCAAATCAGTTCTTCACTGTTTGAATTAATTAGTAGTAATTATTTACTTTATATAGCAATAATAAGTGACATGTGTGGTATAGAGTTCTTTATTAATTGCATGTGAATAAATAATGAATAGTCCATAGAGTAATTATTATGCTGTAGAACTCAATTAAAGATATAGTGTGATATCTTCTTGACTTTAAAATCGAGTAAAATCATTCAAGTTCATTTTACTTTCAAAAAGCCCATAATGCTTCATGATATATATAGTTGTTGTGTATTGATGAGTTTTGCACAAAGCTTTTGATTAGTTGGAATTATTTTTTCATCTTTATCTCATTCTCACCATTATTTTTGTCGTTCTCCATCTTTTTTTTTACCCTCCATTGAACAGATTTCATTTATACACTAGTTTTGCTATTTTTTTTTTTCAAATTAAACTTAAGAAACAAAGACTGTGGGAATAAATGCACATTATTATATAAGCGCGTTGTCGCACCCATTTTCACACTAGACAAAGTGAGCAAAACGAATAAAAAAGAAAAAGATTCGCATTAAATAATACAACAAATATATATTCATCTTATACTATAAATAACTGCACATTTCCACAATGAAAAATAATAAGGGTCCATTAGGATCTCACTTGTTTTAACTTTTGATTTATCAGAAGTTATATATGCTCTATTTTATTATATAATTTATGATTTTTTCAGAAATTATTCTAGTGCTTTTCAAGAAGTTATAGTATTTGACTTCTCTATAAACACCTTTTAAAATAATTAAAATAAATTTTTTATTTATTTTATATTACATACAAAACAACTTATAAATTATTTTGAGAAGTTATTTTTATATAAGAATTTAAATAAATTATTTACCTTGTCATGAATAATAACTTGCAAAATGAGTACTCCTTCAATTTCTCAAACACTTCCTTCAGTTTTGCTTTCTTTATTTATTTGTTGGGTTTGAGTGCACACTGCCAGCTCCATCCCAATATATGACTCACCATGTGTATGCATGTTTACCAAATTAATCAATGCATCCAAAGTCCATTTCCAATTCCATGCCCACTTTGAAATCATGCTAATATGAAACCAAATAATTAATAATCAAATTTCTGATTTTGAAAACAGAATATTTGAAACAATATCAAAGATGAAGAAGAAGCACCAAGACAAAAAGAATATATTAATAAGATAATAAGGTCTAAGAATTTAGTCAGTGCACTTCCCTTATCCTCTAGAGACATTTTTAGGTGGACAGAATCTATATTATTGGTGGTGGTGGATCCAACCCAATATAATACTCCATAATACTATATTAATTTTCCCATGTCTAAAATTCTCACTACATATTTAATTTTTGTGTAATATGTAGGTTGCATCATTAGCAGAAAATATATTTTAGCCATTTTCAGTTTCCAAAGTTAATTATTTTCATATCATAGTAAAAAATAAAAAAAAAACACAACTTTCTTTTTTTCCTACTAGAAGTTGGCAATTGTGTTCTTGTGGACCCCTCCCCTGCTTCCCACTCTATTTATTGCATGAAATCTTTAGTGATTATGTGGTGTGATACAATGTATGAAAAACATTAGAATTTTGAGTTTAAAAGTGTTTCATATGGTTATTTAATCAAATTCATTTATTTGTAAGACATTTTAAGAGGTGCATAATTAAATTAAGTATCATAACTAATGTACTCTATTATTAATAGGACAAATGTCTAAAAAAATATTTACTCTGAAATTAAATCCATTTTTGTTTTTTATGATCAGCGCGACACATAACTTTTCACAAGTTTTGAACTTTTGCAGTACAAAAATACGTCCAATTAATATCAACGTGTTCTATATATAATATATAATATGTGCTACATATATAGTATAGATACGTATCACACACTTCATGTTTATGTATAAGACACGTTGAATACTAGTTGGATGTATTTTCATTGTAAATAATATTTTTTTTTATTTATCCGCAGCAGTAGTATTTATTATTAGATTGCATGTGTTTTGTTTCTCGTTTTCGGGGAAAGTGGCATAGAAGATGAATAGCAGAGCACGCACCACTACTCTTCATCCTATGAAACCTCCTTTCAATCATGCCGCCAAAGTACTTTTCATTCCATTCATGCTTCTTCTTCTTCTTCTTCTTCTTCTTTATAACTTTGATAGTTTCAATGCATAACACAAAAACCATACTTTAACTGCTAATCATCTGTTCGTTTAACACTGAATGTGCAAACACAGGACAAGATGGAAAATGGAAGGAGCAAGGCAATGGCTTCACAGAAATCCGCGAAAATCGGGCGTCGATCCATTCGAGAAAGGAAATTGGCTTTGATACAAGATGTATACATACATATATATATCTGATAAATTTGTGATTACTCAGTAAATTCATTTGTATCAATATAGCTATCTATATATATATGTTATCATCTCAAATTTTTATAGGTTGATAAATTGAAGAGCAAGCTGAGACATGAAGAGAATGTTCATAGAGCATTAGAAAGAGCATTCACAAGACCTTTGGGGTCTCTTCCACGCCTTCCTCCTTATCTCCCTCCATATGTCAGTACATAGATTGAACTGTTCAATTAGTATATTAATTCATAATAGTAAAGTTTTTCTTTCTTTTGTTCCTCTGTTTGATAAATGGGCTTTTTGTAGACATTAGAGCTTGTGGCTGAAGTAGCAGTATTGGAGGAAGAGGTGGTTCGGTTAGAAGAGCAGGTTGTGAGTTTCAGACAAGGTCTGTATCAGGAAGCTGTTTACATTTCCTCTAAGAGGAATGCTGAGAATTCGAGTGACACGATTGAGCAGAGTTCCAAGCATCAAAGGTCAAAATCATTGTCCCAAAGTGAGGTTAATTCAACTAGTAAGCCTAACAATGGGAAACAATTGTATACAAAACAAGATTCCTTATCATTGATCACAGAAGAGGCAAAGGGAAAGGAGAACAGGTTGTTTTGTAACACTTTGAAGGATAAGCAATCTCCGGAAAAGAAAGCTGCCAAAGCCGTCACTCCGGTAAAGAAATGTCCAATGAAACAACAATCAGCTGACAAGTGTGTGGATCACTTGAAATTGCAGGTACCAAATACTACTCAATTTGATCTTAGGGGTGAAAAGTTCATGGATCAGATTGATTAGTAAAACTATACAGAACTAGTCCATGAATTAATAATTAGAACTTTTCTTCAATAGTTACTACTTAGTCTGTGAAATGATTGTGCTGTCATTTCAGCAATGATTTGTTGCTTTTCTTGTTCAGCTGGAGTGGAGATTAGTAGATCAGGAAAGAGCTCAGAGTTCTTCCTCAAGTTCATCCGATGATAAGGCGCCGGACATTGATAGCACTCCCAACAGAGTTTCAGAGGACATTGTCAAGTGCTTATGCAGCATATTTGTGAGAATTGGCACATCCAAGGACAGATTAGGCGAACCGAAAACACCTTCTAGCTCTGCATCAGCTTTCAATCAATGCAGCAAAGAAAAGGATCAGTTGTATGATCCTTATGGTATCTGTTCGGATTACAAAGCAAGAGATGTCGGTGCATATAATAATTTGTGGGAGATTAAAGCCTCCACTTTTGATCTCAACAGAAGAACAAATGCAGTATTTTTGATCCACAGATTGAAGTAAGTTATAAAAAAGGGTCACTGGCTGTTAGTTGATACTATGGGATTCAATTCATCTAATCTAACATACTAATTTCAGGTTTCTACTTGGGAAGCTTGCCTCAGTGAACTTGAAGGGTCTTACTCATCAAGAGAAACTTGCATTCTGGATAAACATATATAATTCCTGCATGCTAAATGTGAGATAACTTTTTCTGTCATTATAATTTCCTACTTTTCACTATAATATAGGATTGAAAGATTGAAGTTGATATCATCTTATCCTGCCAGCATGTTGAGGATAATCACCAAAATCTTTTGTGTTGAATGTTATTGTAGGCATATTTAGAGTATGGCATACCTGAGACTCCTGAAATGGTTGTAGCACTAATGCAAAAGGTATAATGGTCTTGTTGCTTTTATAACTTGCAATGATTAGAAAATAGTAATCAGACAGAAAGAAAGTTAACATTGAAAACTTACTTACATTAAATGAATTTTATGGCAGATTAGACTGAAATATTTATTGGTTTGATCAAAGTATTAAAGTTTACTAAAATTTGGCAATGTGCATATACTTCAGGCAACAATAGTAGTTGGGGGCCACTTGCTCAATGCAATTACAATAGAACACTTCATCTTGAGACTACCTTATCACCTAAAGTTTGTAAGTGCACTACCCTTGTGCCTTTTTTTCCCCTAACATATATAATGCTAATTCTTTAATTTTTTAAGTACTTTTCACACTCCATTACAATGCATCCCTTGATATATTTCTCATATTTGCTTCATGAGACAGACATGTGCAAAAGCTGCAAAGAATGATGAGATGCAAGCAAGGAGCATATTTGGCTTGGAATGGTCTGAGCCATTAGTTACATTTGCACTTTCCTGTGGAAGCTGGTCTTCACCTGCGGTATAGATGTTTCTCTAACTATTTATTGTTATGTGGGCAGTGACTAACTGTTTTTTCAGCTATGACTTGCTGTTTTACTCTTGGCATGTGATCAACTACTACTCTGACAATATATGACCAAACAGAAGATGCCATATCATGTGGTAGCAGCATCTAGTGGTTGAAAATTAGTCACAAAGTGACAGACACGGTTCTGTTCCTTTGATTATGAAGAATTGAAATGTCTAGGGAATCCCATGCTGCTTGCAGAAACTAAGGAGACATTCTTAAATAAGCAAGGAGAATCATTCTTGAAATATCTAGGGAATCCCATGTTCCATGTTTTGCTGTTAGGATCCATAACTTTGGTAGTATAATATGTTTTACATGCTGCATTTTTTTTATGTGGATTAATCCGTAAGAAAAAAAAATGTACACAACTACGATATTTGTGACCTTTGCATGAATAAGTGGATTATCCTATCTATATAGTATTTCATAGGGTCCAAACCATATCCAATATATAATGAATGAAGTATGAATTAGAATGGAATCTCCCACAATTTATATACAAATAATATTTCTGTTCAAAATTCTAGTTAGATTATTCTGACTTTGTAACAAATAATATATGTTATGAAGGTGAGGGTGTACACAGCATCACAAGTTGAGAATGAGTTAGAGGCAGCAAAGAGGGATTATTTACAGGCAGCAGTTGGGATCACAAAAACAAAAAAGTTAATAATCCCAAAGTTATTGGATTGGTATTTACTTGACTTTGCAAAGGACTTGGAATCATTGGTGGATTGGGTGTGCCTCCAACTACCCTTTGAGCTAAGAAAGGAAGCAATAGAATGCCTTGGAAGAAGGGCAACACAGCCTCTCTCACATTTGGTACAAGTGATGCCGTATGACTTCGGTTTCAGGTTGCTTTTACACCATTAATTAATACTCAGTCAGGTGTTATTGTTTCATCACTCAACCCTTCGATTTTTGAATTTTGACGTGGAAAGATTTTGTATAGTGTGGATAGTTCACATAAAAAAGTATATATTCAAATTGCATGTAATGTTTTTTTTTTTAAATTATTTGGCAGAGGGTTTTGACCTCTGATCAGGAAATTACATTGGGGTTACTAATCTAATAAAAGCTTTGTTCACTTCTAAGCAATGCACACACTGAGAAAGTCGCTAACTCGTTATCAATTACTAGTATAGCTTTCAGTTTGTTGATAACTTATTAGGTTGTGATTTCAAATTTCTTAAATTAAACTTGCTGCGGAATTGTTAGGTTTTAAATTCACGATCTTAACATTTTGGAGGCTTCTTGTGAGAGAATTAAATCGACACAAAGATCAAATGTGATGTTTCATCACTCAAAATCAATACACTAATTAAAGAATCATGCTCAATAACTGTTTTCTATCTGAACAGAATGTTAATGTATGTTACAAAATTAACGGAAAACAACATTCCATAATTACAGAGAAAGCCTCATCACACATCAGGACAGAAACCGAATGAAAACCCAATAAAAAAAACACAAAGATGAGGAGGTGGGAGGACTAACCAGAGGCCATCATCACAAAAAATCACAACAAAACTCAAAAGCAGTGTATACAAAATGGAGGAACTATAATTTCCCGAAGATCGTAGCTGCCCCCACCCCAAGTTCTGCAACTCTTTACAACAGCTTCACTAGGGATACATTTTACAGAAACTATAGTTAATCATCTTAGAGACTCAACCAAATGGAGAAGGAACTGGAGCTGGCCCTGTGAGCGCATCGGATCTTTTGATGCTTCCCATTCCACAGATGATGCATCCGGGTGCATTAACGGCTGAAAATTTGGCCCCGCATAGATCACAGACATCATATCCAATGGTTGACAGCCTGCTTAGTGTGGCGCTGCAGAATTGCGAAGGGTCTTCCAATGGGTCAATGGACTTGTTGGTCAAACCCCTCTGAACACACAAATCAATCAGGCTCCTAAACTCCTCTTGCTTGCTTTGAGGTGCTTTTGATAACAGTAGTTCGAGCATTTGCTTGGAATATGCATAATTTTGAACCTCCATGTTTCTTTTGATGGCAGTTCGAATGCAATTTATTCTGTGCTTAGCCAGAAGAGGCAATGAACCCAGATGGCGTGAAAGCCTTGCCATCTCATCTTTTGCGCTGATTGCACGTGGACCATGGACTCTTTGCAAACGTCCAATTTCCTGCATTCACGAAGAAAGCTGTTAGAACCCTAGCAATGGCACAACTAACCTCTTTTATTGATAACAGGGAGGGCAATCCCCAACTACTAACTTCCTAACTACCTAATGTGATCCTATCAAAAGCTCTTTAAAAGTAATGAAGGAAGAAAGAATTCCAAAGCAAAAGTGAAACAAATTTGGAGGTTCTTGTCTAAATGGATACAAGCAACATTTGTTTGGCAAGGTTCAAGGCTTTGAATGTAACTAACCAGGTCGAATCGACCACCAAAAAGCATCTGTAAATACTCTAGGCTCAATTCACTAAGAGAATAGACGATGGTATGGTAATCTATCTAGCAGTCTAGACCATAAAATGAAATTAAAAAGGCATTTTCTTCATATATAATTCCAGACCAACTATGACAAAAGCAAAGATTGTAATAATCCTTGTTTACAGTCTCTGATGTTTTCTATACTAGGATTTAGGAGCTAGCTAACATTGCTTAAACAGAACAAAAATTGACAGCAATCCAGCATAGAAAACCTCTAAATAATTTTATGATAATGCCCCCTCATGGCCTAGACAAATTAAATGTCTATGGGGTCAGAACGGATACTTCCTACGATTCTAAAATTCGAGGCATGGTCATAATACCTGAAGAAGAGTGACTGCTATCTTGTATTGAGCACAGATTGTTGCTTGAGCTTTTATATCACTTCCACGAGATTGTTCCTTAGCCAATGCAAGAAAAGCTTCATCAAAGCAAGACAATGCATCTGAAAGATGATTTAGCTCAAGGTGAGCAAGTCCAGTCTTGAAGCATACAGAAGCAGCAGCCCCTCGGGGAACCTGTTGCAGGACTCATGAGATTGGAAACAAGTAATAGAACTATGCATGTTAAGTGAGAGTAACTTGTTTTATTCAGAAATCTAGTCTTTGCTGTGAATATCAGTGTGATAGTATCCAACAAGTAATTAAAAATAATGAAGATTAATTGTCAAACCCAAAGGAAAAAACCAAAAATAACTTTAATAATCTAGTTAGAAAGTGTCACTTATTCCACACGAACATGGATGCCTATGCATGTGTATATATTATATATATTAATACCTGTCCAGGACGCACAGAAGATGGTGGAGAACTAGTTTGTGGATGCTTTCCAGAATCAGCATTTGGTACTCCAAGTACACTTAGATCAAGAGGTTGGCTAGAAATTGGTTCCGGCAGCTGCGATTGGGGCATGACTGGAGCTTGAGCTGAGGATTGCGGTGGGACACCGCCATCAGGAAGTCCATAGGACTCAATTGGAACAGCAGGTTGTTGAGCAGCTTGGGGGGCGACACCACCTTGATGACCAACATCAGCTACAGAAGCACTAACCTGACCAGGATTAGCCTTGCTGCTTTCAACCCCTGGAGTAAATCTGGAGAGATATGTCCCTGGAGGACGCAGGGATGCAGCGACCTGAAGGGATGGTATTGTATTCTGAAAGAAGTCCTCTGGAATAGGTGCTTTAACTCCCCCAGCGACAGCCCCAGCAGTTGGCTGTGAAATTGATCCTGGCTGAGTCAATGCATCTGTACCAAACAGGTCCCCAGGAGTTGAAACGGGAGGAGCAGCCATTCCAGTAGGAGCTGGTGGAAGGGCCAAAATCTGGCCAAGATCTTGACTCCCACTGCTTAATGATGACCGGCTCCTTGGAGGAGCTAACCCTTCACCAAGTTTAAATTTGCTAGTGGCTTCTTTAAGCTTGTTGACATCCACAGTAGAAGTGGCAATTGGCTTGTCACGTATTCTAACATGTATTTTTTTGGTTTTTGATACTCCCTCCTCATCACTACTGCTACCATCAGCAGCAGCTCCATACATCGATTTCTTAAATTCTTCTTCCGCTTTAGCCTGTTCATCAGCAGAGGAACTAACAATCTGTTTATTGAGGCTTTCCAGACCCATTAGTGAATCACCTTTGGAATTGTCAACCCCCTTCAATTGATTAGTCAAGGATTTAACTGAAGATGCTTCAAGACCATTTGCTTTAACATCATTACCAGCTGGAATGAAGGATTTAACCAAGCTATCTTCCCTTACCTCTACAACATTGCCTCTTCCTTTAATTGAGCCTAAATATACTCCAATATGATCTACAATAATGGATGGAATAGTACCATCATCAGTCCTCATGTATGGTGTCACCTCTGCAGCAAGCTCCCACTGAGGTATATCCTTTGCAGTAGTAGGGGTTTTGATTTCCCAGTTCCCACCACCCCATTCAGGTCCTTTAGGAACCATACTTTCAGCAGCAAAGTTGGCAAATATGCCTTGTGTCCATCCAGTGGACCGAACTCGTAAAATCCTTTCACAATATCGCCTCAATTCTGAGTCAAGACCTTCTTCTTCCAACTTCTGAGCAAGGCGCCTCATAGCACTTGGATTAAGGTGGCATATAAACAGATCAAGCATACTTTCGTAATCGGCTATAACTTCAAAGGTTTCTTTTGCTCTATCAAACTGACCAAACCTGCAAGTGATCTCAGATTACAAAAATGAACAACAGACTTTTATATAACACTATTCATGTAACCAAAGTACTATCCATACACCAGTTCATTGATTAGTATGAAGTTAGTATGAACACTGTTAGAAAATCAGGGTAAGAATATAGAATCATGAAATTAAAATTATTGATGAGATTCAATAGCCACTAAGAAAAAAACTACCATTTATATAGATAGCATAGAGTTTTGGACGTATTACATGTTAATTAATGCTTGGGATAAGAACCATAACATGGATACTACAAGAAAATCAATGGCTAGGTAAAAAGACAGCGTAAATAAATTTGCCACTCTGTCCTACCTGATACAGACATAACCAAGCTGCCTGAACCGGTGAAATAAATGAGACGTAGGAGGACATCGTGGATAATCTCTTGAACGCAGAAATTCATCTTTCAAAACAGATAAAGCAGTGGAAAAACGGAGAGCTTTCACAGCATAGACACCTCGCATCACCTAAGGTCCAAGCTCAACACCATCAGCAGACTAGATAGGCCATCATAATTAAAATGCCAGGAGAAAGAACTCTATCACTTACCTGGGTGAACTGTGGACCTGACTGGGATAATGACACAGCTAAATCTCCACAAACTGGAGAACCTCTAGCAAGGATGTCTAGAGACCTTGGTGTTATGCGCAAGCTGTCAAACCTTCATTAAGATAGGAATTCACAGCATCAGTTATCACCAACTTTCAAAATAAAGAAGCATGAAAAAGGAGGTTTGAAGTCTAACACTTTCTATAATATAGAAAGGTATCAGATTTTTCCAGAAGGATGACAAAATACAGAGGTAGCAGAGAAGGAAACCTTGATGTTATTTGGTATAGTATTTCTGATAAGTCAAGTTTCTGCTCGAAACCTTGCTGCATTGTAGCAAATCCGATGAGAAGAGGCTCAAGAAGACCAACGAGACAGCTTTTGATCTCAACCCCCTTCTTCTGTCTGGGATTTATTTCCGTAGGGCTAGCAAGTAATAATCGATCATTTAATGCACCTACCAAGACTGCATGAGAAATTCATAGAAGTTGATCATTTAGACAATACTAGAAGAGAAAAAAAAAATAGCACAGTAGTTAACAAAATAGTAGAACATCAAGGCAGATAGCTACGATATTAAGACATCCCAGATTGCAGCAAAAAGTACCTGCATAAGGCATGCTAGTTGAGAGGATAGTCCTAACTTTTCCATCCCACCCAAGTATACTGATTGCGGTAGCAGTAGAAAAAAGAAGGGCAGGTCCAACCCATAAGAGTGATCTAAAGTAGGCATTAGTTAAGGTTTAAAAGCAAAGTATATCCATGTGACATGTGAATTCAGGGTATGCTCAGGCAAGATGGCAGAAAAGGTAAAGGCATAAATATACAACAGAGTGAAAATAATTGAAAGTGAGTAGAGTTTATTTTCCACTTTTCTCATTTATGTTATATATAACAAGCAAGTCAGTGGTTTTCCTTGCAAACTTTCCACTCAAGCACAACCTAAATTCTAAATAAGTGGTTATCTGATTTTTAAAAGAAACAAATTCTAAGGATATTGAAGGAAGTCCCTTGTCAAAATTTGTAGAAGTGCCTGCAAGAATATCAAGAGCTGCCGAAACAATAAGAACTCTTTGTGTTGTTAAAATTCCAGCAACATATCCCCTAAGAGTCTCTTGCCAGTGCACCTGTCAAATTCGAACAAACATGATTGTGGGTGATAAAAAAGAAATATGTGGGTGATGAAAAAGGCCCTCAGTTATAACTACCCATAGGACAATTGAACAAGCTCCAAACACATGCAATAAATGTGGCTAAATAATAGTGAATGAAAACAAAAAAGCCATCCAAGTGAGATAGGGGTAATGGTTAATTGTATTGCCTACAGAAATATTTTTTTCTTTAATAAAAGATGAATTTTATCTAGACGAAGAGAAGTAGAATACAAATAGACAGGAGGACAAGAACAAGAAAAACAAGAGAACAAAAGTATCAATGAAACAAGAGTTTTTCATTCTCTCTGAAAAGGTCATGTGCTTAACACTTCCATTTACATAATTTCACATAGTAGAAGCGCTGTACAATTTGTAGTTCCAGTCATGAAAATAAGCATGGTACTGAATATACCTGAAGTACAATCTCATTTCTTTTCAACTTGATTGACTTTTTGCCATCGCTCTTGGTTGATATATAATGACCATCAGAAGTTGAAGTTGAAAGGCGGTAACCTTGTATGAGCTTTACTAATCCTATCTGGTTCCCATGAGAAGCAAACATCAAAGTTGAATCTACAACCAAAAACACCATTTTCAATATTTAATATTACCAATAAAATACTGCTAACCATATAATGAATGTGTGAGTGGATAGACAGGGATCAATTGACTCCTGAGTAGAACTTAACACACGTACACACAATGATTTCTTCTAGAAGTTTATCTTGACCAATCCAATTGTCAAAATATGATTAAATTTTATGTAAATCTAGCATGCCAAATTTCAGAAATTTTAAACAAGAAAAAGCTTATGATAAAATGGTAGATACACTTATTTATTTGAAAAGTATGGCATGCATAAATTTCTAAGAAATTTTGATGGAGTGCAGGTCTCTAATTGACATGAAATTTCAAGTGCACAAAGTAATTTTTAATCCAATAGTGGATTTTGTGGAAATTTCATCCTCCACAAGGTAAATCATTTCTGTAAGATTGATTTGATTTACACCTATGTCAATTGATCCCATTCCAATAAACACACATTTAAATAATAGCTATAACATTCAAGCACCTAATGGAGTAGAAAAGATACGATCAACTTCAGTTTCAAACATAAATTGCATTGGGCCACGAATGCCAACATTAGTCTCTGTGGGTTGGTAGTTTTCGTTAAAAAGTTTTTCCTCAAGCGCTTTATCATTTTCTTTTGCATCTTTTGAGTCCCCTCCTGGGAGAATATATAATGCCAATGCTGTCTTGTCATCATCAAGAATAGCAAACTGATTTTCATTGGGACCAATAAATGCTGCATCTCGACCTACAAGAAAATTACTTGAATTGTTTATTGTACATAATGCATGACCAACTCTAGCAGTAAGAGAAAATAAATACATTCCACATGTAGAAATACCTTTCACTGTGCTGCTTTTACTGTTTGCTGTCTCTGCAACAGTGTTTTCCCAGTAAAGCACAACTTCATTATTTGCGCCGCTAAATTCATAAACTACGAGAAATAGTCGCTGCTTTTTACTGTAAATCAAGTATTTTGCTTGATACTCCACATTCCCCGGAATCTATACAAGTTGGTGAACAATAAAAGGTTGAATACAGACATAATTTTCACTTGCAATATATAACAAATGCATATCACATTATATCATTGTCACACAAATGATAGCATCAATACGAATTACAGGGACATATATACTATCTCAACATTACCGAATTGTATAGCTTCTTGTAGATACTCTCAGATCCAGATGAGAGATTATATGCCATCAGATTTGGTCCATCCACAAAGAAAGCCCTGACAGGATAATGAAGAACTCGGTTCTCTTTATTAAAGAAATTTAGCTCCAAATGATATGGCTGGTAGTGCATAAATGGTTTCAGAATATCAGTTGATTGAAAATCCAAGTAAAAGAAATCAGTCTCAAAATCAAATTATCACAGGGATCATACCTGGACAACAGGAATGTCCTTCAGATGATGTTTGGTATCTAGAATAGTGATCAGGGGCAAGCGAGATATTGGAACAGTTTTTGCATGGCCTTCCATAAAATGCTACAAGAATAATGTAAAGTTACAATATCTAGTCAGAGGGCAAGGAAACTTGGAACAGCATTTTTAGGAGATTAATGTAGGACAATAAGTGTAACTTGAGCTGCTAAATGTAGTGATCAGACTTGTGAGTTGCACATTTAAGCCACTGCATCCTTTTCTAACATTTAGGCTCATTAAAAAGAAAAGAAAAAAAAAAAAAAGCTAAAATATGAAAGTAACATACACTGTAAAGAAAAGCCTTCCTTGCAATGTCCGATATTGTAAGATGACTGTGGCTGCAAAAAAGAGTGGACATTGTCAACAATGACATACAATAATTACAAACATCACATAGTGCATGTACTAGATAACAGTGACAGGAAAAAATAGTCAAAAGCAATGAGTTGCCAAAGAATTTGAACAGTTTCAAATCTAAAACTACTAAGAAAAAGATCAGTCTCAAACAAAAGTTCAGCTAAAATAAAACCAGATGCAGTCACTATCAAATAACAGACTATCAAAGACACATTGGAGCAACCTATGGAAACTTTGTGATGATGGGTTAATTTATTTTATGCCTGCCCCTAGAGCTTGTGAGGTTCAAGGTTGATTTCAACTGAAACCTAAATAGAAGTTTAACCTATATGCAAATGTACTGTTTATCAAAAACCCGAAGAAAGAGTCTCAGAACATGAACAGAAACAATATACTCATCGCTCAAAATGGTTAACTACTAAGTGGAAATTGGAAAATCAACAGTGAGGGCAGCATGATATACAGAGCCCTCTCAAACACCCAAGCATATGCTGCATCCATAATCTATTATTACCAAATCGCCACAACTCACAACTAAACCCTACATTCAGTTACAGATATCAAGTTCAATTTCATACATAAGCCAGTCACACGATCAAGATTCAAGACCAAAATTTAAGAGCAAGAATAGTTAGGGGATTTAGTTTAAACAGAGTAATATAATTAACTAAATGAATTCTTGCCAAAATTTTCGATTAAATACAACTGGTATATTTTGTCTACCTAGTTTCAAATTCCAACTCACCCTTTCATATTATGTTCTTGTAGCTGAGCTTGAAGTTGATGGTCTGCTAAGACTCCAGACGAGCCCAAGGCTGACAGTTTTTCTTTCAAAACAGATGCTGCATAAACCCTCTACTGTTAGTATATATCTGATTAGAGTGCTATAATGAAATACCAAATTTATGCAAATATGTGCATGGTGCATCTAGAAGCAATAGAGCGAAAGATACAAGATGCAACAGGATCTTAAACAAATAAAAGGATGGCCCAATACATAAGGCTCCCAACTGATGTGATTTAGGGAGCGTAGATGTATTAAGCCTTACCCCAACTTTGTGGAGAGGTTGTTTCCAAGATTTGAAAACCTGACTTCCAAGTTACAAGGCAACAACTTTACCGTTGTATCGAGACTCACCCTCAAGGCCTCAACAGTAACTTAAACAAATAAGTAGAAAAAATATGTACAAAACAAATATATATATATATAATAGAAATCTAGATGACTACTTCCTTGGTACATTTAAAAAAAAAAACAGAATGAATATTTTCACTTGTTCAATGAAGGAGGAGAAAAATAATGAAGAAACATTTGTAACATAAGACAGCTAGCAGAAATTAAATCAGATGACCCATGAAAAATAAAGTTGAAATCTCAGTTAATTTTATGATGCATTGTGTTGACATATGGAAGTATGGCAGAAAAAACACACTACATATTGTGAAAATTTTGTTTATTCAAGAAGCAAGTATCCTGAATTCTGAAATACCAAGGACCTTTTAACCATGACTCCAGCTAAAAGAAAACAATCACCTGAAGATCCCCGTGCACTTTGCAAAACTGCAAAAAGTTGCTTTCTCCCTTCTCTACTGTATGTGCCCTTATTTTTTAATGTGTCTCCACTCGTTATATTCTGTTTAAATAAATAAACATCAAATTTACATTTTCAATGTTCACTAGCAGGTAAGATATTAATAACAAAGGTGGCACGTAACTGCAAACACTAGTGCTGCTAAATTCGACTTCGGATGAAATTCTAAAGCTTTAATTCGCGGTAAGGGGTACACCGCTTCTCCACCTTGTTGGGAAAGGATGCGAGGGATATCAAGCGATTCAATTCCTGCATCAGAATGGAGTATATATTATCCAACCTAGCTTAATGAAATGAATAATAGAAGAATGAAGCGAGATGATTGTTGATACTAACCAGCAGCCTCAAAAAAATTTGCCAGCATAGGAGGCCCATTACGATTAATCATAGCCCGTGTTTTCCAAACTTGCAAATTTCCATCCCTTGATAGAGTTACAAGTAAACGCAACAAGGGTAGCCAAGCAACTGAAGTTATTGGTTGTGAGCCAACTTGTGTTCTGAAATTGCAACAATATAACAATCAGATCCCAAGTCAAGAAGAGGATTAACACGATAACAAGCCTCAAGTTAAAAAATTGTTCAACAACAGGCTGCAAGAAAATCAGAATTTCAAAACAACACATAACCATGATACTAGGTCTCTCAATTACACAATGTAGAAACATAGACCACAAATAAACTACAGTCACTCACATTCCAATCAGACTCGGCCTCTCAGTTGATACATCCCATGCCAGAAGTGTACCACGCCGATCACCAACAAAAATCCATTCCAGAGTTGGATGAAATGCAAATGCACCAGCGCCATTGAGCTTTATAGTATTATTTTCAACTGAGTAGGCAACAAAATGAAAATAATGCTAAGGATAGGATTTTCAAGAGAAATACAAACCATATCAACAAGAATAGAATGCATGTTGAATTATCTCACGTTGTAGTGTGTAGTGAACAGCGTAGGTGTGAATGTTATATGCTCGAATCAAACCTTCTGCATAAGCAACATACTAGGACAGAAAAGCAACTGAGTCAAGAATGAGAGATTAGAAATATCATCTGAAGAAAGACCAATTATGACTACTATATCTTTATTCAAGCAGAAATACATATAAGATGACCTTCAGAAAAAGAGAATCAAGCCAACAGGTAGACATGTACATATTCAACATATTACCAGAACAGGGAGGCGAGGATGACAAGCAATATTCACAATAGGCTTCTTCAAATCTGTTTTGATTTTTGTGGGTGCTTTACCGCCTTCAACAGTTCCAACAACTTCATTTATGCACAAACAAATATAGAACAGAAATCATCACTGTTAGTAATCTAAGAATTAAACCAGTTACAATATCACATCTATCAACACAGATGAGAAACCAAACATCTAACCTGTCACACTCATCCGTTTATGGAATCCAAAAAATACAACAGGCTGTAGTGGGGTCAAAGCCAGATGAACTTCTGTATCTGAAGAGATTTGGTCCGTCTTTTTCTCTGGTGAATGCAATACATATGTTTGCTCTAAGTCAAAATCACATGCCCGTAGTGTACAATCCTTCAGATGTAAACCCAATATTAGACATAAGTATAAAAACAACATATAAACTAGTATAAACAGGATTGAGTGACATTATGCTCAGAAGAGAAACAAAGACCAAATAGTTCTATTCTATCTCACAAGTCCCAAAGTAACAAGAAATATATATCAACAAATGGAATTTACAGAGCAATACAACAGAAGTTCAACATGAAAGTGTATCCATCGTAGTGAATCTTTATCATAGAATCATAATATCAGAATTAAAAAGAAAAATATAATAGAAGGCATAGCACAAAGCTCATAAGAATTTCTCTCCCAATAAAGAATTTCTAAGAAAGGAGTATGTCACTGTGACTCAATATCAACGTATGACTTCAACAGAAAAAAGAATTACTAAACTATGTTCCACCAAATATAAGTACTTGAAACATCCAAACATACTATTTATGCTATTCTAAACATAAGAAAAAATTACAATCACAGGGCTTTTCTTGTAAATTGCATCACTATTTCCTTATTTAAAAGGGCCAAAGGAGACAATCCAACCTAACCACAGCAAATCTCAGGCACATAAACCCATTATGTTCATTTATAGTCAAATCCTGCACATGTATCATCAGAAAGATAATACTTAATCATATAAGATCTTAGTTGTACTATATTTTTTTTTTCTGAACCAAGCAAAACTCATGAGCAAGGATACTCCTCCAGCATTATCCCCATCATCTTACAATACACCCATCAGGATCTGATTTGCATATTGTGGCTTCTCCAAACACAAATAGAGGAAGAAGTTCTAGAAATTTATGGGACTAGAGAGAACAATAACTATATGAACACTTTATTATGTTTGTGATCAAACAACAATCTTCATAACACTTTGTCCTTCCATACTTTAAGCAAAAAACAAGATCCATGTGTTCCATTTCAAATGGATGATCTAACAAAATAAATTATCATAAACAACAGATATCCACATAAGCAGACAAGAGAAGTTCAGAAGGGCCAACCTGGAGGATTGCAATCACAGTATGCCCACTTGTAGGACTATAAGACATACGGACAACAGGTGCACCGATGTCAAGAGCAGAAATCTTGCTTCCTGTTAATGCATCAAATTCTGCATATATGGAAAACAAACCAATAAATAAAACATTTGCCACTAGTCAAAAGGCAACAAAAAAATTGCAGATATAGAAAGGTTTGACAACTCCACACAGTTTCGCTTATTAAAAACTGAGCCGCTTGATGAACTGTCGGTAGAGGTGTAAATATAGTAACACTAATGCTATGTGTACAATGAAAATTGTACAATACTTGTACAATAATCATATCAACCGTTGGATTGTAATATGGATTTACAAACTAATGCAATCCAACGATGAATGCGATTGTTGTACAAATATTGTACAATTTTAATAGTGCACATAGCATTCCTCATATAGTAAAGGTTTGACTACTCCACACAGTCATATTTAAGGCTCATTCAGTGAGGCTAGGACTCGTAGAACAACACTAAAAATATATCAATCCATTTCACGAGCTAATAGGAACTGATCCAAACTATGTAACCATGGTTCAGTTTGGTTTCTAAAATTGATAAACCAGGAAGTATAGACTAGTTTCAAGGTCGAATCCCAAACTCAACCTACAGTAAACTTTGAAAACCTCAAAGACGATAAATTCAATGATAATTATGATCAACTTCCTAACAAGTATAGATTAAAGTAGCTTATAGCTTCTAGTCCACATTCATTATATAAGAATCGAATTTCATGTTCAAATCAGCACAGCACGTAACAATCCCAAACATAAAACTAGTTTTCCAAATTCCATAACGAGAGTGAACGAAGGTTCTGTAATCAGCAAGCATCAGAAAGGAAGACAGCGAAAGTTCAGTTACTCACCGACGATGTAGGTTCCGACGGCGACGGCGACGAGCGCCTGGTGAGGGTGGAAGGTAGCAGCATGAGGCTGCAAAGGCCTGACGCCACGCCCTACGTGGCGCAGATCCAGATGCTGCAATGTTGTCCACTCCATGAATCCGATTCCCGAAAGCTAAGCTTCCACCTAGCACGAATCCAGCATTGTTTGCCTAGCGAATTCCGAAAAGAAAAAAAAAACGGGGATCGAGAGGATTCAGATCTTGCTCGAAGTTCAGTTTCGGATGTTATCGAGATCGTGGAATCGCAACAGTGATCTGTGACTGCAACGGAATTGGAACAACAAGGAATTGCGAGATCACAGAGCACAAGGAAGAATCACTTCAAATTAAAACTGGAAGAAGAAGAAGAAGAAATGAAGTAAGATTATCTTTTTCCTGTTTGTTTTGTTTTTGGTCTGAAATGAAGTAAGATTCACGAACACAAGACACTTCTTTAGTTCTTTTCCTTACCAAAAAAAGATACCCTTACCAAAAACAAAAGACACTTCTTTCTATTCGTGGGCTGACTTGGTCCTGTTTGGGGTTCCTTCTGTTCTTGAGTAGCACGGGCCGAGTTTGTCATATTGGGCTGATATTGGGCCTCATGAAAAGTGTGTAGCCCAATTTAATATTTCTAATTAATTAAACTATAATGATGATATATATCATACAAGATTTGGTACCCTACCTAACCTGGTAAGGGGGAACAAGAGGACAAGATATGAGGGTAATGTTTGTAGGCATGTGATAAATGAAAGAGGATTTGACGGAGGCAGTAGGAACAAATCATGCAGTGCATAAGATAGCTAGGAATTCGGAGTATCACATATTACAAGTGCATTTACTAACATCATATCATAACATATTGAGACAATTTATGTGCTTCTTACCTCCGAGACAATTTATGGCCTCCAAATTGAGTTGCTGCCGTACATTGTGAATTAATAGTGAAGGAATATGATGTGGTTAATTAGCCAGCTACATATATATGCTAATAGTTGTTAAGAGAATGTGAATGCGTGGGGTCAAATAATTAAATGGCGATGGACAATAATAATCATCTTGCATTATGCATATTACTAATTCTTTTGAAGAGGGGGAACAAAAGGATTTGGACAGCCCGCTAAAGCGATGTCTCTCTATATAGATATCCTCTTATAATGTATGTATGTGCTTATAATTATTCCTTCCTCTACTTAAAGTCTTTCTCATCTCATCACTACTTTTGCACCACCTGCTTTGGTTCTAGATCCTAACTTGTCACTAGTCTACGTTAAAGACTTAAAGTAATTAATTATGAGAAGCATGAGAGAGTGTGGGTGGTCGTCATCATCATCATCATCACGGGGCATAGCTGCTATAGTAGGGGTTGGACCCAAATTGGGTCGATCCATCGCCCGCAAGTTCGCTCACCAAGGCTACACCGTTGCCATTCTCGCTCCTGACCTAGGCACGCACTTCACCTCCTATCCTATCCTATCTCTCTTAATATATTCTGATTTTGGTTCTCTCTTTGGGGTTAGTAATATACATGTATGTGATATATAATATTAATATGTATATGATTACTATACATATATATAGGGAGGTTATCAAGATTGGCGGAAGAGATAGCAAGGGAAGAGATGGCGCAAGTGTACGCAATACGAATAGACTGCTCTGATTCAAAAAGCGTGAGGGATGCATTCGAAGGAGTCCTGTCTCTTGGATTCGTGGAGGTTCTTGTTTATAATGCCAATTACTACCATCATCATCCCCTTCACCTCTCTGCAGCCATTTCCTCATCACCATCCTTCCAAAATCTCCCCCTCCACATCTTCCAGAAATCCCTCGCTGTTTCATCCGTCGGTGCCTTCCATTCTGCTCAACAGGTAAGTATCTATCCAATCAATTGATAAAGTAGTTCATGCGTATATCTTATGTATATCATCATATAGCTACTAGTTAGTGTAAGTTATAGATATATTATACTAACATACGTTAACATTGAAGGTGTTGCCGGGCATGGTGGAGAGAGGGAAGGGCACAATCATCTTCACAGGCTGTTCTGCTTCGTTAAATGGCATTGCAGGATACTCTCAACTATGTAAACAATATATACTTACTTATTCATCTTCTTCTCTGATTTCTAAGTTTCTAACCAACCAAATTGTGTTGTGGGGTGAATATTTATGTGATGATAATTGAAGTAATGAATGATGAGAGGTGCAGGCTGTGGGAAATTCGCGCTGAGAGGACTGGCGCAATGCCTGGCCAGGGAGTTCCAACCGCAAGGAGTGCACATTGTCCATGTTATCCTCGATGGCTTTGTTGGCTCACCCAGGTTAATTAGTTTCTTACTTTCCTTAGAAATGATTATTCTTGATTAGTGACATTAATCTATATGAGTAAGCGCAGGCAAAAAGGTTCAGTTGAGGGCCAAACCAATGGAGGGGGGGATGATGAGGGAACATTGGACCCAGATGCGGTGGCTCAAACCTACTGGCATTTGCACCTTCAGGAACGGAACGCTTGGACCCAAGAGATTGACCTTCGATCCTCAACTGCTGCATTCATCTAGCTCATCTGTTCCATCATTTAGCCTATCTTATGAGCGTATTGGTCCAGAATGAAGTTTGCTTTTATTTATCTTTATGCATATATTGATCATGTAAGCTTGTATGAAAACAAAGACCAAGAAAAGAAAAGAAATGAAATGAATTATTACATAAATTTTAGAAATTTTGTGATGTTGTCCAAACTGCTACCATTCAGATAAGATACAAACAACAACCTTAATAATGTGGGGAGATCATATTTATGTAAACACGTAACAGATGGTCATAATTCTAGGACCATGACATGTGATTGATTGATTATGTGGAAAATGAATGCTTAGCTTATACTCCACCAACTGTTCTTCTCTTCTAAGTATTAGGCCCGAACTGGAAAATGCAAATTAAAGCACATGACAACCTTTCCTAGATGGAAAAAGATAATGAAAAACTGACCAAAGTTATATACCGTAATTTCTCCATCCATACATATTTCTTCTTGGAGGCAATTGTAATGGTCTGTCTATATTTTCAGCATTCAAATTCATCATTTCAAAGTTGTATCCAGGGTTTGTGCGGGAATAATGGATATCACTGGGCACCAGAGGAGGATGTGATCTAGATGCGAAATGACCTACATGATGCCTAGAAGGCGGGAATCCAGTGATATTTTGAACGAGGCCTCTCTGGTAATCAAAGAAGTCGCATGAACCATTCCTCATCTGAAAATTTATTTGAGATGGGTTTGAACTAGCCTGATGATAAGGATTAGATACCAGATGCATTGGAACTTGATAATGGTCAAATTCAGCAGACTTATGCCGTGCCCTTGTCGCCCTTGAAGGTGCATTTTCCTTCCCTGTTGCACGTGTTGATGAAATGGTGTCCTGAGGTTGGAAGGTGGTTGCTCTTGCTCTTCTTCCATCAAGGTGCCCAACCTTATCTACTTCAAAGGATCTTCCCTTTTTTGATCGTTTTTTATTCTGCATTTCATGCTTCCGCTTTGAACCTAATAATTATAAGATATGAGTGTCATTAACCATTAGTTAACCAATAATGTGGAAAAACTGGGAGATAATGCACCACATGCAATCCTCCAAAATTACCTTTCGATTCATTTGAATAACAGCTGTTCTTCTTTTGCCTCATTGCTCTCACACACCTAGCTGCTGCACCTCGTCTATGCTTCTCAGAAAGCACTTGAACCCTATCAGCTTCATCTTTCCATCTCTAAAGAACAAAGAATAATAATAAAAGTAACAAATATTTACACCCCAAGAATCAGGGGAAAAAGAGATGCTGACATGAACTTATTTTTACCTGTCTATATGTTTTCAGTTTGTAGAGGTTTCGGCCCTTTACAAGCAAAGGAAAAAGTGGAGGCAATCTCTGAACCCCACTACTCCAAAGCACCTCAACCTGCAAAACATATTCTAAGAATCATCACCATTGACAAAAGGAAATTCAGTGGTACGAAGTGATTTCTTCATTTTCTGATTCTCTATACAATAATACAATACATTGCAGTGCTTACAATAGAATGTATCACCAAGTAATTCATGTCATGGTCATATAATAAAAGACTACAGATGTAATGCAGGACTCTTTTTTGTGTACTGAACTCAGTCTTACAGTGAAGGTATGTTGTTGTTTGGCTGTACCATAGCTTTCCTTCACAACTCTCCCAGCAATGGTTCTGCTTCCTCGAACTCTTCCATGCCGAGTCATTCTATCAAACCTGGTGAAATATACAATTGACTCGAAGAAGCATAGTTTGGGACCAGAAGGAAAACTATTCATAAATGATGGGTAAAAACAGAATACCTTTCATAAACCTGCTGTCTGAACAAAACAACATCTCCTTTGCAGACATCACCTAAGGAAATTGAGAAGACGACTACTAACTTAAAGAACGTTAGGAGCAAGTAGACGAAAGAAGAACGGTAACAACAATTTACCAGTACAATTAATGATAAAGGATGATCTTGGATAAAGAGTGTATCCACTTCCATTTTTTAATCTGAGATATCAAAGCAGTCACTCCGTGAGACAACTATAAGATTGATCATATTCAAGATTGAACAAGTTCAAGAATTATCAAATCCAAGATTGAAAAAAATCCAGAGATTGGACAAATTCAAGATTGAACAAAATCCACAGATTGGACAAATTCAAGATCGAACATATCCAAGATTCACCCGATTCAAGACTGAACATACAAATTCACGATTGAACATATTCAACATGGAGCGAATTCAAGGTTGAACATACATTTCATTGAATATGTTGTTTCTGGCGTGAAACCAAAAAGGCGTTACCTCCAATGCTCCCATATCCTCGCAACGCAAACAGCTCTGGTACCTGATATCCTGAGGCCATGTTTCCGCAGATACGCTTTGCATTGTCTCAATTTCAAAGATTCTATGTCTTTTCCTTCTGCCAAATCAAGCAAATGGCATTTCAATTAACAAAGTATTAGCTTTAATCAAACGACAAAAATTAAAACCCTAAGAGGAAAAACCTCGAAGGAGGGTGATAACTTTGTAGACGATGGAATCATCATCTTCGTCGTCGTCATCATTATTATCATCATCACTGTGATCGGAATCGGACGATTGAGCGCGATCGTAGTCTTCGTCGGTGGAGTCATAGTCGAAATCATTGCAAGTATCTTCGTCTTGTTCTTCTTCTTCTTCCTCTTCTTCGTCTTCAGAAGAAGAGAGCACAACCACTGCTCGCTTTCCTCTCGTCGAGTCCATTTCTTGTCAATGTAATAAACTTGAATAAACGGTACAACAGCCCGCATATAAATAGCTTCCAAAAATTGAATAACCGCTCTCTCTACGACTGGGCCTGGGCTTGGGCCTTTTAACGTTTTTTTAACAATATCACAAACTTGAGAATAAAGTTTCCGTTTTTTTTGGGACCCGCTTTCTTTTTTTTCTTCCTATTTTTATATAATTTTTTGCCTCACATCCTAAATTTGATTGATTTTCTATTTTTTTTTGCTTGGTAGCAGCTGCTCCACTTAATGTCTGAAGACCGGATTGAACAATGAATCGAACAAAGGAGGGATTGGAAGGTTTCAGTTTGACAGATAATTCAATTAGATATAATAAAATATGTATGAAATATATATTTATTTATAAATTATATCCTATATAAAATCAAAAATATTAATTAAAAATTGAAATATAGACTATTTATTAATTTAGAGGTTTAATAATCTTTTATTTTAGTAATAAAGTAGAGTTTAATTATCATGCATTGACAGTATAAAAAATTTTACACTGTATGCCAATCACATCCATTGATTTATGTGACCTTTTAGTTAGTGGGTAGTTGAGTTAAAAACTTTTGTTGATGTGTCACTCCATGATTGGATGTCTGTGTAAAATTATTTTACACTGACAGTTGATTGAAATTAAACAATAAAGTATCTTATATATTATATTTTATTATGTTATTAAATTTTAAAATATTAAAACTTTTTATTTTAAAATTAATTGATCGATTCATGTCGATTTTTAGCTAATTCACCGATTTTTTTTCAATTTTTCTCAGTTTTTGCCCGATTTTTTAAAATTCGGTTGTCCCAACCGAATCGGATAGGGATCTGGTTTTCGGTTGGACCAGTCGATATCAGTCCGATTTTCATGATGAGTGATAAATCAACTTCCCATGACAGAGATGGTTGATAAGATTTATATTTATGTGTTTCTTTTAGTTTTTTCTAAGTATTTAGCAAACTTTTTATCTAGCATACTATTTTATCTATGTATTTTTGTCACTTAATACAAAAGAGTACTTCCATGAAACAAAAACTTAGAAATTCCTTCGGCACAAAAATATCTCGTTAAGAAATTGTGATAAATCCATTGCATAAAAGTTAGAAAATTACATATTTTCAAGTCAATATTTTACTATTTTAGTGCCTCACCAAAACCCTTTCTTAGAAGAAGATGGATTGTCGGCAATTAAGAAAGCTTACAAGTATTAACCCTAAACCCATCTTATGACTAGGTTCATTGTTATTGGCTTAGGGTTTAGTGTGATTGGCTAGAATGGTTACCTTACCTCTCTCATCATGCAATGGGTGCCAAAGCAAAAAAAGTTTCCTAATAATAGTAAGAGTATCTTAGGAATAAACGTCTCCATTGTGGATCTCAGATGTTACAATATCAAGTGTACTTTTTTTCTAATAACAATAAGGAATATTCTCACCTTGCAACTTAACACACTACAGCTTTACAGTGGGAAATACAAATGCCTGTGGGATCAAGTGTTAAAAGAAAAAAAGAAAAAGGAACTCGAGCCTTGTAAAGGGAGAATAACTCCAGATGAGATAAAGATATATGCTGAGACATAATGTGATAGACAAACCCTTGATGATAGGGCTATGAATGTGACGTGTCAATTAGAAGTTTATTAGCCAGATCAATCATCGTAGTACTACAGATGAGTGTACTCTTGGATTTTCTATGAAGCTTCAAAAGTTTCTTCTTCTATTGAGCTTTTACAAGACTTCGAGAGGGTCCGTGCAACAATTTCACAAATCCGAGGAAGCTTAACTTGCCGTCAGTGTGTCGAATCCAATCATGAAGAACAGCATGAACAGGGACAGATGGGCCGAGGCCAAGCTCCTGTGTTTCGTTAAAACCATCAATGAGAAATGTATTTGCATATCTATAACCTATAAACTTTTACATCTAATGAAATTCAAAATATGTTGAGATATATATATATGTTCTATTATCAGTTAAAAAATGGATTTCATTTTCATCAACTGATGTCATTCAATTATGTGTTGTCGCGTCAGCTATAAAAGTCATACAAATGAAGAGTTTTGATTGGATGACAGTGTCAGTGCATCAAAATTAAACTCTAAAAAAATACTCTGCTGTAGGTGAATGTAGATTGAATTATTGATCATCATGAGGAATGAAAAAAATATATTGAAGTAACAATGCAACACACAGAATGTTTGAAATAGGTAGTAGATTATCTTCACATAAAAAATAATCAAGGAGTTCATATTATTAGTTAGTATAAAGACATGGATGCATAAACTATGAGCATAGTCAAGTCAAGCATACCGAAGCTAGTTCCTCAATGACTATGGCTCTGTTTCCATCCTTTTCGAAAAGTTCGTATGCACATCGTGCATGTTGCTCCCATCTGTCAAGTGCTTCAAGTTGATGAACACTAAGTGTAGCAGCACAAAACTCATCAAAATCCATCCTTCTATATTGCAATGCATTAAGCTGGCACCCAAATTCATTTGTATCAATCAATACTATGGGTACAAAATACTATTAGAATCATTCTGCGGTTAAATCACAAAGCTTACCGATGCAAGAAAGTCAGGAATGCGTGACTCCTTCATAGCATCTGTTGCATTTTTCATCAAGGCCTGGACGCTCAAATTTGTGAGATGACAAAGACCATCCTCTTAATAAAGGATATATAAAGAATTTGAAACAAAACTAACCGCTTTGATATTTTCCAGGTTAATGGTGCCATTTTTGTTTGGCTCTAAAAGTGCAAACTGCTCCTTTAAATAAAATAGCTCATCCACAGTTAACGTCTTCGATAGAGCCTGTGCCAATGCCCATGAAAAATAACATTCCAATAAGTAAGTAAGTAAATACAACAAAGAAACAGCAACGAATAACATGACAAAATGAAAAGAAGCACTTAAAAGTGCAATGCTCATCACAGCCAACATCCGAAAGAAAGCAATGTATTTGTCTTCCAGCAAACATTTTGTTTATAGAACATAATCAACTCACTGAGAATAAACACAAACATTAACTTCAAAATAAAATATTGCCTTTTAGAGAAAAACTAAAAACAACAACGGGAATGATACCAAAGGGTAATGATAGGACATACAGCTTATCAAAGCATAATTTCTATCCAATATCATGATTTTAAAGACAATAAAAACTTCATATAAATATACACACCCTTAGAGCTGCTTTTCTTAGAGATGAGGAACGCATGTATATCTTCATGAGCTTGAAAATTAGAATATCCAGAGGTACTTTTACATCCTTATAGTCTTTAATCCATGGATGACCTACAGTATACAACAGTAAGTAACAAAACAGAAATATAATAACGAGAGCCCCCAGATGAGTGTGGAAATACTTACTTAATGCCTGTGCTGCAGTCATTCTTTTCCGTGGATCTTTATTTAGCAGTCTCTTAACGAAATTCCTTGCCTCCGGTGACAGGGAAGGCCAAGGAGGTTCATCAAAACTTGGATCAGCTTTCAATACAGTACGAAAGATACCTGACTCTGTTCGAGCCCAAAATGGACGGCTGCCACATAATAAAATATATGCAATCACTCCGATACTCCAGACATCAGCCTCTGTACTATAAGCTCTATGTAGAACTTCAGGAGCCACGTAGTATGCACTACCAACAATATCATTAAGCCTTTCATCTGTGAAGCACAATGAAAAGTAAGAAATAAAGCAAGTCCAAGACAACAATAGCAGGCAATGTACATAAGAGAAATCAAAATATACCTGGTTTAACGAAATCTGACAAGCCAAAGTCTATGGCCTTCAGCTCTGAGTTCTCATCCTTTGATGTGAACAAGAAGTTCTGATGAAAAAGGCAATCATCCTTAGAAGACAATACTTGACATGAATAAGAAGATAAGATCCAAGGACCAAATGAAACAAAATCTAGACAACTAATTAAATAGGTCATATAAGAGACTACCAATATATGACAAAATCACCCTCTTTTATCCAACAACATATACATAAATTTTCGAACATAAAAGGAAAGAGTATTTTTTGGATGAAAATAATACTTCATATATCCAACAACTTGGGCAAAGGCATAAAGCTCAATATTATCACACATAATAAACAATTGCAAAATCTAGGAATGAAATTTACCTCAGGTTTAAGATCACGATGCACAACACCCTGTAGATGGCAAAAAGCAACGACATTCAGTATTTGTCTCAGGACAGCCTTTGCATCCTCCTCTGTGTATTTGCCACCTCTGCAAGAGCAAAGAGATATCTTAAAGCCATGAAACATAAAACTTTGTCTCTTTCATTCACTTCCATTTGTCCCCAATTTCCATCATCAGCATCCAAATCCAAATATTATACATTCAGAAGAATTTATGTATATACAAAAAATAATGGATACCTTGATAGGATTCTGTCCAACAGTTCCCCTCCTTCGCACAATCTGAGAGATGCATAGGAGTTATAGAAAAATTGTTATTTTTCAAGGTTCATTTAAAATGAAGTATCCTTCTGCTTAAGGACAAATAAAGATGAAACAGCACTTAATTAAATAAGCAATGTAAGTGTGTAACCAAAGCTTACTCCATCACTATATAGACATTATCATGGTCTTCATATGCATCATAGAACTGCACTAGATTCTTGTGTCCGGTCAAAGCTCTCAATATTTTTACTTCCCTTCTGACATCCTCAATTGCAATGGCAGTGGTCATCTATAATTAAACATTTAAATTAAATAAGATTATTATTATTATTACTATTATTATTATTATTATTATTATCAAATTTTGATAGAATAAAACATATATGTTGTGCATGAACCATGTGATTTCACCAAGGATAAATTCAAAGAGGCTAAAGAAGTTTCAACCATTAAATTACATATGAAAGGTACAGAAAGTGATGCCTCACAGAAGCCATCAAAGATCTATTTAACACACGGCACGCTACTGTACAAAAGTAGCTTAAAGAAAATAAAATAAAATAAAGACAAAAATAGCATGGGGTAATAACTTAGCTGGTTTGCCCAACAACAGTGACTATGAGACAAAAGAACCAAACTGGACCATAAGCTGAGCAAACCGAATAAGGGGAATCCTTTCCTTATATCAAAACATTAGCATTTTAGCATTCAACAACCCAATAGCTGATACATCAATCTTCCCATGGCTACAAAACTGACATGTTTATAAAACCATGGCAAAGGATAATTGCATGGAATTCACAACCATATCGTTCTACGCATTCATCCAGCTCTAAAATAATCAACCACCCCAATGAATTATATAAACTACCCTCCCACAGTTCAAATCTCAATTGTTAACAAAATTAACAGCAACATTAACAGAATCAAAATTCCATTTAGTAACCGTTGAGGGAAGCACATATGGACAAAAAAAGTGACAATCATTGAGGAGTAGCCAAGCAATCACACTCCAAATACTGATTAACAATTGAATATAATATAACTACCCACCATGATTCTCCGGTTGAAATCTGTAATATAATTTTATAAATTGAATAGAAATTAAACTCTTACAACAATTAATCATTTCATTTCATGTGAGTGAAGCTTGCAAACCTTTGCTTTTGGGATGACCTTCACAGCAACTTGTTGACCTTTCAATTCACCTTTCTTGAACTTAGCTACACAAGTGTACCCAAAATGCCCTCTCCCAACCTCACTTCCGACCTCGAATTTGCTTCCGAAATGCTTCGAGAACCCGAAATTCTTGTCCAGCGCAACAACCTCCTCAGCTTCGCTACCTTCCGGAATGGTGGCCTCGTTGGGCTTCACGGAACCGTGCCGCCGCGCGAGCACAGCTCTTATGTGCTTCGCCGGAGACGGCGGCGGGAACGGTCGCTTGAAGAACCTTCTCGGCGTCGAGTTGGCGCTTGCGTTGGCCGGAGATCTCGCCACCGAAGCCGCCGGCGACTTCTTGGAGAACCAGTAGTGCGCCGGACTAGGCGTGTAGAACGGGAACAGCGGGGATCTCTTACCGCTCTCCTTGCTGACGTCACCGCTAGGGTTTCCGCCATTGACGGAGCTCGAATGAGCTTCGGCACCACTATCATTAGCTGCTGCAGCTGGTGCCTGAGCATCAAAATTTCGAGAAGAAAGTGTGGGATTCGTAGATGGTTTCGAATTGCAGAGACCCATTCGATTCTATTTTTACCCAACACACAAACCCACCAAAAAAAATAAAAAAAAAAAAGACACAGTGACTGGAATCACATGTTAAAGCAGTGCATGTAATGGTGGTGAAGAAAACATGGACGATGTTGTAACTTGAATCTTGGAATTTTTTTTTTTTTTTTGAGGTGTTGAGAGTTGAATTTGTAGTTTTATTTTTTTGTTGTTTTTGGGGTAAGAATAAGAATTTAAGGTTGGTTAGGTTGGTTGGTTGATGAAGGGAAGGGAAGAGAGTGGTTTTAAGAATGGTGGGGACTGAAGAGAGAAAGAAAATAATGGAAACGACGAGAGTTTCGGTTTTCGTTGCAAGTTAAACAGGTGAATTAATTTTGGGATTAAGTGCTAATTAATCAAGACAAAGGGGAAATTTGAAAAAAGTGATTAATGGTTGCAAGAAAGAGGAGAGGTGGCCCACACGGTGGTCCTCTTTGCTCCTCTGTGACTCTGTCTATCTTCAAGTTTTTTTGTTGGTTTTTTTCCCTATTAGTATTTCTTACAATGTTGGTTTTCCTCCTTGTAATTTTCTACAATAATGTTAATTATATAATAATTACACTCACTTAAATTCTTTTTTCTTTACTATTTTTGGTTTCTCTTTTACGATTTTCATTGATTAATATTTAAAGGCAATAACCTCTTTATAATGGTGATAACAATAAAAAATAATGTGATAAAAACTTAAAAAACAATTATATCCAACAAAATGCCGGCGATTTTACACTAAACTTCAAACTTAAGTGCATATGAGCTTGTCATATATATAACCTTGTTCCTAAAGCAACTTTTAAGAATCAGCTGTACATAGTACATATAGAAAAATGGTGACTAATATCAATATATTAATTAGAACCATATGTTTAATAGAACCACGACATCAATCAATTGGGCATCAATAAGCTTATTTCATGGTACAACATAGATTATGGTATAGCCATAAAGCATAAGCAAATTATTGCGCATACAACCTCAAAACATAGGTTGTAAGACATGGCCACAAAACAAAATAAACAGCGTATTTAGTAATGCAGAAGGATCACAATGTTTGTTGAAGTAGAGAAAAACAACAAAGGAGAAGCACGATGCTAGATAGTGATGATGCTACTAGGGTTTACTTCGTAATTATATTTTGTGGATGAAAACTTAGTTTTATTTTTTTTACTTTTTCTAGTAACTATAATATTTATAGATTTATTGGATTCAGTTCATTTGATTTGAGACATTTCTGTCCATAAAAAATAAAATTACCAAAACAGTCAATTTTTCACTTAAAATATTCGATCACTATTCTACTTTAGGACATTAATACTTTAATAACTGTACTGTACAAGAAGTATTATGCAGCTTTTACCTATTTATTAAATACTAAACATGAAGGAAAAAAAAGGCAGTGCGCTATAGCAATTGAAAATATTGGATATAAGAGAATGTAATTAAAAAAAAAGTTGGATAAGAGAAGTTGACTCTTTGGTTGGAGCTTTTGCCGTGACAAGTGCATGGTTTAATTTTATTTATAAGTTTGTTGAGCTTAAACACTTGTCTTGACTTTTCATTGACACAATCATTTTTTTATATATATATATATATTCAAAAATTTAGATTAGAAGAAACATATCTCATGCAAGCTCAGAGTATATCACTAATTTCAATGAAAATTTGTTTATAAAAATGAGTTATCAATATTCGAATTCAAGTCACATCTAGCATGAATAAAAAATTGAATCAATGTGTCAACTCTTATGAGTTGATACAATAACTGTGATATCCTAAATTTTAGTATTTAATAAACATATAGTAATTTATTATTAAGTCATGTAAAAGAAAATAGTAAAACCTTTGCTGAAGGGAAAGAAATGTGATGTCATGTGTATATACAAGGAATTGAGGCCTTGATTCATACCCGAGAAATCAAATTTGTTGATGAAAATGAAATGAATGTGATACTCGTCATACTATTATGTGAGATTTAATGTTTATGATTAGAAGTATATTTTTTTTAGAAAAATATTCAATATCTCAAATTGTAAGTCTGATTCATTTTAGTCTTTAAGATTTTGAAATTAACTATTTAATCCCTCAAGTTATATTTTGTAGGTCACTTTAGTGTCCGGTCAAATTTCTGTTAGACAATAGTTACCAATTTGCTGATGTGACAAGTTAAGTGTCACATGTTGATGATGTGTCATGTTGCGTACACATGGCATGCCACATATACCAAACATGACACGTCATTATCATGTGACGTTTCACATGTCACTTAATTTGTCACGTCAGCAAATTGATAATAATTAATTGAAGAGTAAAATAACCTACAAAAACTTCATTTAAAAAACTAAAGAATTAATTGCAAAATTTTAATAATTAAAATAAATCACACTAATAGACTGAGGAATGAACCTTTATTCAATTTTTGTTTGATGAATAATTTTTGCAGAGGCACTGGATTAGGACAGGCGTTGATATTGTGAAATGGCAGAATTAATGAAATATTAAATGAGGGGGCCGGTGCATGCCCCAATTCGCCTTTCACTTTTAGAGGCACATCAATGCCCCCACCCTCTTCCCTCCCCTGCCACCCCATCATTATTATTATTATTATTATTATTTTATTTATCTATTAAATAAATATTGAAACAAAACAAAAGCTACAAGTCAATGAGTTTAAAAATATAAGGAAAGTTATGACAGTAGCAATTTATTTATATTTTTGTCATTCATCAACTTCCTCTTTAGTGCTACTACGTGATAAATCTAGTTTAGTGAAAAGAAAATTAAATCGCTTAAATTTATAGTGTTTATTTTTATTCAAGCTCAGTGCTTGTTTGGTTTAATATTAGAAAGAATTATGTTTAAAATAATAAAGTTAAAATTATTAACTTGGGGAGAATTACTTTCAAAGTTAGTATATTTGTGTTTTGTTATAATTTTTAAAGCAAGTTTAAGTGGAGTTTTTTTTTGGATTAGATAAAATAAAATTACTTTTAGTTTTAGGAGTATAATTACTAAAAGATACATAATAATACAGTTTCAATATAAGGTAATTGGAAGGAAAAATGACAAAATAGTAAAGCATATAAAAGTAAAATTACAATTCCGATCTAGCCACCAAAATGATAATGAAAAGTATAATTTTACATAGTACATATTTTGAGTAAAATTATTGAACGAAACAATGAAAAGTATAATTCAAACTTCAAAGAGTATATAAGCAAAACGATTATGTTATTGTGACTTTTTCATTTTTCGGTTGTCAAAAATAAGTTTGGAGACTCCAACCTATAAATCAAAGTTGCACTTAAGGGAGTCATTTTGAAGAAGATCATGTTGGAATTAGTAAAAATTTATATATTAAAATAAGATCATTTTGAAGAAGATCATGTTAACAATGTACAAATTTTTTACACAGTCATCCAATCATATATTGTCACGTCAATCATGATTATATTTTCTCTCTCTCATATAAATATAGTGTTTTGATTGGATGATAGTGTAAAATACATTTATATTGTTGTAACAAAATTAAACTCTTAAGAAAATGCAAAACTTTATTTTCTAATTTTGCTAAAATAAGTGGTATAACAAAGAAAATTATAATTACTAAATTTAATATTTTCTTCAACCCATATAAGGATTTAATTTGATTTGATGTTTTTAGTTGTAACACGTTACATGTTTTTAATATGACTACACACTACGGCATTTTGTTACTTGTTTTATTAATTTTGAAATTCACTCAAACAAATGTTTTCCTTTGTATTTTTTTCATAATGCAAGCAAGTTGTGTAAAGGAGACATATATACTAATTAACAACAATAAAATTAACAAAAACATGAAATCGCTTCCGTTTATGATGTAACTTAACACCTTCATTGGAATTTCTACCTTTCTTGTCGTCAGGGTCTGAGATTCTCTTTTGAAGTTTGGAATGAATCACCATTTTCATATAAATTCCAAACGGAAGAATCCATCCTCTCGCACTACCGTTTTCGAATTTTCAATAATTTAATAATTTTATTCAAAAATATTTAAAAGAAAAATGATGAATAAGTCACAAATAACGGTCCCCTTAGCATCTTATCTCTCATTATTAACATTATTTTATTGTCATCGTTATTATGTTTTCTGTTTTGTTCCCTTTTGTTTCGAATTCAATTGGAGAACTTCATTTCAAGACTCAATCTCAGATTTCATTTGTGCTCCCACTCACGTACGCCATCAACATAATTTAGCTCCCCACGATCCACGTAAATTAATTAAATGTTCCTACCCAATTTCAATTCAAATTTTCAATCTATATATATATATATATATGCTTTAATTGAACTTCTATATAAAGCACAAAAGCAACACTAACACACGTATCTGATGACTCTTGTGTTCGAGCACTTGATTATCATCTAATCTAATGTTTTTTTTTTGCCTATAGTTGCTATCTCCTTTATGCACTATTATTATAAGTTATGTTTTAATTTGTGAGGACATTGCAATAATAGGTTGATTGAAGATGAAGTATCACCGCATCGTTATATATTATAGAAATTCTGTTTCAACTGTCTCTTATCAAATTCCTTAAGTTAGGACATTCAAAAGCGATTAGTTACCTTCTCATTATTTTCTTATTATTTATTTTCATCAGCACAGGAAATCAACCTCGTTAAGAAATGTACGTGAATTATCAAGTGATATGCTTATTTTTACATAAGACGTTGGCCTAGCAAATTTTGATTTTGATTGTTGTATATAATATATGATTAGTCTAGTACTAAAATTAGGATTATTCAAAGGTTGTATAATATTTGTATTAAGTCGCGTGATTTATATTTTAGTTTTGACTTTTATATATAAAAAATTACAAAGATTTAATTTACATATATGTAATGATCATATAAAATTTCTTACACAATTATACATTTAACTAATTTTCTGATTATATACTAGTATTGTAAATATAGAATATTGATTTAATGATAACATAAAACTAAAATTATAATATTTAAGAATTGCTTCTCTCTTGTTCCTCTCTATACTATTATTATGATTGATTATATTATTTGATGCATTTGATTTATATTTGACTTATAAGTTTTATATTGACGATGTTGATGATAATGATGACTTGCAGAAATTAAAGGCCTTATCCGTAGTATTTGGCGCCAAATCTGAGTGTTTTTTTTCTTCTTCTTCTTTTTGAAAGGGAGGGCGTGGTAGACTTGGCATATATAATGGGGACAAAAATCATTCATATTCAACTAACACAACATTATGATAGCCATAGTTTCTTTGTTCTAACTTCTAATTATTAAGAGGCGTTTATTAAAATCACTTTCTTTTAACATCCTATATATTTCAATTTACATCCACACATCAATTCTGTTGATACAAATAATTTATGAGAAATATTTGATGCACAATGTATATAATATAAAATGCACAATATATATCATATGTTGTCCACAACATATATAATTTGTTGTGCACAATATATATCACATGTTGCAGCATAATCTTTCTTTCCAACATGTTATATATATTGTGCAATATTTTTTAGCTGATCTGACTGATTTTTTTATTGTAAATATAATCATACTCATAATTTATTTGCAATTGATAGAGATGAATAAATAATGTTAAAAGTAATGTTATTTATATATACATGCTAAATTGCATACGCATATTTCTAAATTAAATGGTGAAAAATAAAGGTAAATATATATTTTAGAATAAGAATAATAATAAAATTCAAGGATAATATAATATTGCATGTGAAAAATATATATAAAAATAATGCGTTCAAATTAAGTACCATTTATTATATGTGGGCTACGTACTTCCTCGAATGATTCATAGCTTATACTAAAACAATATACATTTTATATTTTGTGTCAAATTAAAGGACAAATAATTCGTCGTCTTGGATGTGGGTTAGTCCGTAGAAAATGATTTTGCCATACATGTTGACCTAGCATGATCTGCCATGTACGTGTGTGCATATGTAAAAGATAGCATTTAAAAATTAAATTTAAAATTGAAATAATTAAAAGGAAAAGAATAAGCGAAGTTTGACTTCCTCAAACAACAATGATGAATGGAAAAAGAGATGTTTTTTCTGGTAATCATGTTACCTAAGAATGAAGAATCCAACTCAAAGAATAAAAGAATCAATGGAAATTAAAGTCAAAGGGAATTGAAGGTCGATCGAGGGAAAGTGATGAGAAAGGCTGAACATATATAACATGCAGCAGGAGGAAGAAGACATATTGTGGTGGTTCACGCATTGATGGCTACCTCAGAATTTTGCTATCACAGAGCCCCACTTTATATATTATTGATGCGCATGCTTACCCTCCTAGCTAGCTAGTCCCCAACAAACATCTATAAAGAGCAAAAATAATAACTTAAAATGTTTCTGATCTATCAAATATACAGAGACTAATTCTTATATAACATAAAATTATTTTACATTATTTAGTGAATAAAAAGTGAAATAAGATGCCAAATTATGGGTAAGTGGTTATATAATGGATTGTAGTAATAATTTATTATTTTCTTGAATTTTCGTTAATTAATAGAGTAAAATAATTTTATGTTGTTCAACATATATAGATTATATATATATATATATATAGATTTTAAATTACTTAGATTTAGTACTGAAAATTACAAATTAATTTATATTAAATGTTGATTTGACTAAAGAATAAGTATTGTTATTATATGTTGCGTTTGATAAGATATACAAAATAAAAATACATAAACGAATATTTGTTATATAGACAAGAAAAAAAATTTATGTCTCATGACAGAAAATTTTTTATTTTTTCCTATTAGAATAATTGAATAAATCAATTATTTTATATAAATTGAAAAATAAATATTAGAAAATGATATTAAAAAATATTCATTAAGGATTTGTAAAAATTATACACAAAAATATAAATGGTTCCTAAATTACCATTTGCGGTACAAGTATGAATTGAATTATTTTAATATAATAATATATCTAAATTAAACTTAAATGATATTACGTTGATTATTTTGATATAATATATCTAAATTTAGGATTAGTTTAAGTTAGTAATATCAATATTTTCTATGTTTAATTAAAATAATACTACGCTTTAGATACATTAGTCAACATAGTATTACATATTTTAGAATAATCAAAAGATTAAATATAAATTATTTCAATTCAGATAGATTATAATTTAAATAGTCATTATTTGTATTTTAGTATACATAGTAGAGATTTAAAAGAAATAAATATCAACCTATATAAAACAACCAACACTAGTATCTTCTTCTACCTAAATTAACATATATTCTTTTGGGTGATAAATTGATTTGTATGTTATTTGAGCAGGTATATAAATGTGTGTGGCTGGCTCATTTTGAGGTGTGCATAAAACATTACTAATTTTATAGTAAGATTTTCCTTCTACAACATTGAAGCACCACATAGATTTAAAAAAAAGAAAAGAAAAAAACACACACACATACACAAACAAGCCCCTAAGACATTACTAATACACTTTTACTTAATCATACAGTATTTATACATTGGCATTATTACTTGAGGCATAGGTTTCACTTCCACACAATTCTACATTTTTTTTTCCAGAATCAACCTAAGGATTTAAAGCCCAATCAAAATGGATATTTCTACTAGTTCAGGGCCCTACAATTTTTCCTTATTTGCCCCTGTTGTCCAGTTAGTACCCCTATTCGGCCCATTTTCTCAATAGAGACAGCAAAGTCTCTGAAAAACAGAACAGGGTACTTGCTGTAGTTGTTCACCAATGAAGCTGTTGTGTTATCACCCAAAAGAGCCTGATCTGACTGAAGTAGCCCTGAACTGTTGACAAGGTTTCTGTAATACATGTTGTCAAATGTTGTGGTTGTGACAGGATCCAAGGGAGCCAAGTTTGTGTCAGAACTATCTTGGTTTGGGCATAGTTTCTGCAGGTTTTGTAGGAGTGAAGCATCAAGTGTTGGATCAGATTTTCCAGCATTGCCACCAAAGTTGAAGAGCCTTGGTTTGAATGTGAAGCATTGTGCAAAGCCAAAAGTGTGAGCACCTGCATTCATTAGTACATTACATATATATGAAGACATTAGAAATTGGGATGGAATATTGAATATTGAAAATCACTTGTATGTTTCAATATATATTTGTTTCCTTCCTTGTTTCTTCAATCATACTTTCCAAATTGGTACATTATTTATATAAAAAAAAGGGCGCAACTCTCACTAAATAGTGTCCGGGAGGATAGATGTAAGCAATTTTATCCCAATTTTTTTTTAGAGAAGTTGTTTCTAGAATTTAAATCCGTAATCTTTAGGTCACAAGGCAGCAACCTTATTGTTGCGTCAAGGTTCATCCTCTTGGAAGATTATGTATATATATGGTTGATAATTATTGTCCCAAAAATTTTAATTAGTTTTTGTAAGTACCTTTATTTCTTTTATTGCTACAAAAAGTATGATTTGTGAAACACCTAAGGGGACTGGACTTGGGGTCAATGATTATATGCTGCATGAATAATTGTGATAATTTTGTTCTGTTTTCAAATTATTGGTTTGTAGGAAACTACAAATAAATGAATTGGTTTCTGCATAATTCAATAGCTGATCAATCCAACATAAGAATTCATGCAATTATTAAAAACATGCAAACTTGAAGCTTGACTTCTTCGCCTAATATGTTCAATTTGGCTTCTCTAGCAGCATGAACTGAAATGAATAAAAATGTGAAGGAAGCAAAACCTGAGAGCACTGCTACATCCTTCAATTCAAGACCTTTGGCAATGAACTTGGCTGTAATATTTTCTAAGGGTTCAAAGGGTGATGGCAACTTATTCGCCTCGCTTTCGCTTGCAGTTGTGCCATCTCTGCGACCAAGAGGCACGGACCAAAATGGACCTTTACTCTGACAATAAATTAGATAAAGTCTTAGTATCTTTGATTTGTATATCCAATAGAAGGTTAATGCCTTTTCCTCTTGAACATTTTGCCATAATGCACAAGTTAGAGTGACTTACAAGATAAACAGCTTCTCTTGCAGCTAGAGTTAGTATATCAGCACATGAAACTGTGGATGGACATGCCTTCTCTAAGGCAGATTTGATGGTATCAATGACCTCAAATCCTCTGAGTGAATTTTTGTTAGGCAAAGCATTTTTCTCCCCCTTTAGAGTGCTTGTATCATCAAGTAGCACAGATGCATCACATCCCTGTGTAATGTGGAGGAAAAGAAATTAATGTATATAATCAAATTATAGAGAAATTCTTGTAAATTGTTCTAGTGATTGATGTGACAACAAATGAATGGACCAAAGTGACTTAAAAATTTCTCTAGAATAATATTTTGATAAATGTGCAAGTAACATAAAATAAAAACAACCAAACTAAAAAATAATAAGCCAAATTAAATTGAGAGAGGCTATTTATTTACATTAACAAAACAATCATGGAAATGAAGGCGCAAGAGAGAAGCTGCGATCCTTGAATCATTGGCCATAGCTGACCAGACATTGTACCGAACAATTCCGGTGAGGTTTGGACATGTGGAGTCATAGAAATTGTAATAGAGTTGACAGGACACTTGAGGAGTAAGGATCACTAGACAGAACAAGAAGAAAACAAGGTGAAGATGATGCTTATTACTACTACACTCCATATGACTATGCTTGCTTTTAATTAGAAGAAGAAAAAGCTGATAGGAGATTAATTAGTTAGTTAAGATAATTAACAACTCAATTAGAAACTGCTTGTATGTGACAATGAGTTGTAAACTGAAACAATTTATAGAAGACAAGGTACATGCAGGTTGAAGCTTTTTTACAGAGTGGCAGAGCCACTATATCAGTTGAAATTTGGTACAAGTCAAAATTTTCGGCTCTTTTCTTTTTCTACTAGTAGACAAAGACAACTCTCCATTTATGCTACTAATGAAGAGTAATACTAAGCACCTAGAAAAATATTGACAAATATTGTTAGATAAAATAAAGTGATATATGCCTTGTCATTTTAGGAATAAAATTTATTATATAATAGAGATATATCTAACTAATATCCAATGTGCTATGTGTCATACGTATGAAACATTACGCATGACACATAACACACGTTAGATACTAGTTGGATGGATTTCTTTGTACAATAAACATTCCTGATTAAATTATGATAAATTGATCTCATTATGTTAAGGGGGGGTAACAACTTAGGCAGTGCTGACTAATAAAACTAACAATTGCTCTTAGTGGAAAGATGATGATGATATGAAGGTATAAGGCAGAGAGAGAGACTCTATATATATGTAGTTGAATCATGACATCTTCTTTTGAAGAATAATGGGCGGCGCTTGAAAATAGAAATAATCACTCACTCACTCTGTATTTTGTATCCTTGTTCTGTTTTTTCTTTTCCTACTTGTTGTAGCACTTTGATGAGGATAAGTTGAGTGGCATGGGGGAAGAATTTTTGAAGCAGAAATTATAAAAATATGCCGACAGTGCGTGCCATTGATTTGAATAAGTTCTGTGAATCTGTCATGTGGTGGAATATGAGTGTACAGTCATTATAAACTCACAAAATTTATTATTTGATGATCCAATTTAGATAACAATAATGATTATTATACAATAAAAATACGTCCAACTAATATCTAACATGTGCTATACATAAGACGTAATGTGTGTTATATGTATAGCACATATTACATCTTATGTATATCACACATTGGATATTAGTTAGATGTATTTATGTTGTATATCAAACATTATCGATTTAGATAATAACCATTACATTTTGAGGGAAGGGGATGACGTGATCAACCCTCGATGTGTAAATTATACATAATCAATTAGTTATTAGTGTGATGTGTGTTGTGTGTGTATTGTAGTATATCCTCATTAATGGCTATTTAATCAATTCTTTATTACTACTAATTTCTACCATGACACGATGAATAGTGATGACGTGCACATCACCATATCACATGCAATTCTCTCACATGGGGAAATTCTCTTCCAATTAATTTATGCAACGTTTCTATAAAAATATGCATTTAGGTTAGTTTCTATTATAGTAACATACTCTAAAATAGAACGAGTCTTTACTTTTAAGTTATTTAAATGAATCCATTATCAAGTTAATTGATTGGTGGAATAAAGAAGATCGTGATGATTTCTATATTTGAGCAATTGTGGTTTGTGCGTGGATCACTTCTTATCTCTAAATGAGATCGTTGATTAATGAGAAATTCAAAGCAATTTCATCTGGAACTAGCTGACGAGTTAATCAGCATTTACATAAAATTAATCCAAAAAACATTGCACACAACACTAAATTGATGTATTGGAACTGGAAGAACATAAGTTGGATTAGACCAAACTGCCTTACTTATCCTCGACGTACGACACTCAAAGTATACAATATAATAGAATCTTTGATTTCCTACTTGGACTCCATTTGAAGGGGTTTTTGATTAAATGAATCCCAGTAATAATTAAAAAAAAAATCAGAATATTCCATTATGCAGATACATGAAGTAAAATCTTAGCCATGACTGCGGCTTTTATCCCTTGATGTCCTCTGTTCCATTTTTACATCTACATTTTTTTTAAAAATTAATAACGAAGATATATAGTAATCATGGAGGATAATATTTATTTAAGAACTTTGTTAGGGTATAAAACTATATCAGTCGAAACATCTAAAAATAGGAGTTTGAACTTAAATTACTCATATAATTACACATGATTAAGAATGTTATTTGAATCAAAATTGTTAAAATAAACTATTTTTACTGTTTTGGCATTAAAAATTATATGATTATTTAATTATTTCATCATATATGCTCATGTCTGAAATATATGGCAATGTTCTAGTTGGTTACGAAAGCAAGGAGTAAGAAATTCCAAAGGATTTACGCATGTCTCCTTGTCACTGCATTACACTGACTTGAACCCCACCGCCATGGTCATAACTCGTAATAATTGTGATTATACTCTGCTTTTGGGTCTATTCCCTTTTTTTTCTTTTTCAGTTTTTTCTTCGGACCCAGAAAGGGGAAGAACTTTGCAGCCCCCACCTTGCTTTTACGGCAACAGATACCTAGCTAAGATCATTCTCTCAACAGCCTTCCGAAAAGACAGCGTCGAAGGAATAAAATCAGAAACGATCCCAAAAGACAGAGAAATGAAGAATGTTCCATGAGTCGAGTCCCAATAAGTAAAAACCACACCTTTAAGTAATTCTCATCATACATGATCATCAAATTCCCTGATAAACAAATAAAAGGTCGGGTATATAGAGGAAAGGGGCATCTCTATAATCAAAACCCAGTTCTGTCTACATCAAAGACATATATATTAACATTACTACACATACATACGTTGCTTGCTAATATATAATTTGGGGCTTTTTAATTAACATAAGTCACTGCATAAGTAATCGAAGCAACCCTGGCTGCAGTCATAGCAGCAAGAACAACTGCGATCCCCAGAAAAAGATAAAAAGAAACAGAACTCAATCAGATATACATAACAAGAAATATATATATATATATATATATGTATCTGAATTAAAGTGAAATTAAAATTACCAGTCGTTGATGGCCTTGTCTTGAGCATCATCACCATCTTGGTAGCTCTTATCAATGGATTGTGCAGGAGGAGGATCCATTGGGCGCTCTCTCTTTCTCTGGAAGTCTCTCTCAATAGTCAATAGGAATAGGAATAGGAATATGATGACAAGTGAGAGTGTGGAGGAACTGAAAGTGAAATAGGGTAGTGAGGGAGGCCATAAATGCAAAATTAAATGCACGTGAATGAATGGACATTGTCACCACCACGCCCTTCTTCATTTTTTATTCCAAATTTTAATCAATCATTCCTTCCTAATTATTTTCACATAAATACAAATATAATGCTACTGTTCTGTTGACTCCACCCGAACCCAACCCCCCAAAAAAAGCTACTAATTAATAATGAATTGTTAGTATTGTGGAAAATATACAACCATCTAGCTCTTGAATCTCTGGAAAGGCCTAATTTCAATGGCTTATACAAATTACATTACTTTTAACAAGAACTAGTTATTATGATAACACAAGAGAATAAAAATATTCAAACGTGTTAGTTAACGCGCGTGGACAATGCTTGTAATATATAGGTTCCGGATGTAGATGGTTAAAACAAAAAAAAACTCATGGTTTTTTCGGTTATTATTAATTGAGTTTTGTTAGGATATAATATTATACCACTCAAAATAGTCAAAAATAGGATTTTGAACTTAAATTACTAAATTCATTAAGAAAAACACATATAATTAATAATGTTATTTGGGTTAAAAGTGTTGAAATGAGCTTTATTAATTATTTTGACGGTAAAATTGTTGATACCAAAAATTTTTTTTATTATTTTGACCTAATAAATGATTCTTTAATCAGCTGAACTGGAGAGCGTAAAACAAGGAAAGAATCGCGTCAAGCTCTTAAATATATTTCGTCTTCAAACTGCCAATGCAAATAGGAATCAAGAAACGTTTCTGACTGATTACTCAAGGCCGCAAACAATAATAATGATGATGATGATGTATTCATTTAGTATATAGGTTGTATTACTCTTTTCTACTATTGTAAAATATTGTATATTATTTTGTTTTTAGTTTCTACTATTTGTGAAGAAATTTAATATTTAATATTTTAAAAGTTATAGTCTTCATTTTATAATAGAATCAAAATAAACTGTGAAAGCTCAATCTTAAAATATATAACCTTCGATATAGCCTATATTATTATTATAGATTATGTATTGTTTTCTATTTTATGATTATTTATTTATTTATTTTTGAGATAGAGGTTATGGATTGGAATCGAAACCATGACTTGCAATCATAGGGCAGCGAGGAAGGCCCAAAATGAGACCCATATTGGGCCTATGCCAATATTTTTGCCTTTATTCTCTCTCCCTAAATTGGTATGATCTGATCAACAAAATTAATACCAACCGTGAACCAAAAACAATTAATACCGACCCTGGAATGCTACCAAAGAAAAAGAAACTATAAAAAGAAAAAAACAGAGACGGAGAGAGAGCTTTTGTTATTTTTTACAGAACTTGGGTAGATAATAATATTGTACATAACCTGCTCCTAAATTCTTATGCAGTAAACACCAAACGAAGATACTAGATAAGCTTTCTGTAGAGAGAACCTACAACAATTAGTGCAAGCCAAGAATAAAGAATGAGCTAGTTTATGTTCAACAATTATACAAGTGAGTGGAATTTGATAAAACATCTGAATGCTGTGAGTTCTTCATAAACCGATGATCCAACAACATCAAAGCAGTTGGCCTCTCTGCTGGATTTCTCCTAAAGCACAGTCTCAGGAAATCTTTTCCCTCTGATGACAGTGCTTCCGGTATAGCCGGAGTATCCTTCATAACCTTAAACATAGCTGCAGCCTGCATTCATAATTTTATCAGATGAAGAAGGAAGGACAAGTACACACAATTACATACATACAGCATAAGCTACATCAAAATAGAAGAAGAAATTTCTTGAGGTGCTTACTCCTTCATACTCGCTCCAAGGAGGCTTCCCCGTGAACATTTCGATAATTGTACAACCCAAGCTCCAAATATCAATGGCAAAAGCTAGCTCGGTGCTGTTGTCCTTTTGCATAACTGCATGCAAAAGCTGTATAAAGAAGCAATTGTCAGTAAATTGTGCACGAGACATCACAAGTACAGAGTAATGCACAACAAGAATGTACCTCTGGAGCCATCCAGTATGGACTTCCCTTCAGAGAAAGATCAGTAACTTGTCCAGTTAACTGTAAACACAGACACAGAGAAATCTCATGATTATTACCATGTCCACAATAATAACTACTAGCAGAAATGGTATATCAATAGAAATAATAATTCCATATCATGTGATAGAACCATTCTCTATGAGGATATGGAATGAGATTGGCAAAAGTATATCATAGAGATCAGAAAAGGGGAATTTCACAACTCACATGCTTAGACATCCCAAAGTCAGCTAGCTTGACTACTCCAGCAGAATCAACCAGCAAGTTAGCCCCTTTGATATCCCTATATCCATACAAGAAAAATAAACAAAAAAAAATGTCAACAGAGGACCCTAATAAAAAAAAGAAGATCAATATCCAATTTTCACTGAACATATCTGCACAAGGATCTGGTAGAGATTTCTTATACTAGTTTGGATAGTATAGCAAACATGTGAGTGTGTGATTGTACCTATGAATTGTCTTTTTGCTATGCAAGTAAGCCAACCCAGAAAGAATATGGCGAGTGAAATTCCGAACAACACTTTCTGTTATTGCACCACAATGTTCGCGGACGTATTTGTTTATTGAACCGGGATGGACATACTCCAAATAAATATAGAACTTGTCTTCGATCTGAGTTACACATAAAGCAAAGTTAATTGAAGGTTTTTCGGCATATCTTAGGAGTTAGGACACATAAATCATGAGTTAGATTGCTTACTATTTCACTACCATAATACTGCACAATGTTTGGATGTTTTAGATGGCTAAGAATTTTAATCTCCTGTAAAAGGGTAGAAATTAGTAATAAGGATAAAGTGGAATTTAATATAGTAAATACACCAAGTAGAATCATATGATAATCATGATAAAACACACTCGGTAAGTAAAGAGTAATAGCTAGAGAAAAATGGAAAACCTGCTCTAACTGCTTTATACACTCTGCAGATTTTGGATCATCAGCATATATGTCTACTTCTTTCATTGCACACAATGCCCCAGTTTCTCTGTGAGCGACCAATCCATGTTTCAGAATTCATTGCATAGGAGGGAGAAAGAAAAGTGATGGAAAGAGCTCAAAGTAAGCACTTAATAAGACTTTTGCAAGCATACCTATTGGTGGCAACATAAACACTTCCGAAAGTACCTCGGCCAATAAGTTTTCCTTTTTGCCATTGGCTTTTCATTGAGACTGCAGATTCAGCCTTAATAGCCCCACTTTGGGAAAAGTTAGAAGAAGTGGGGGAAAGCAAGCCTGTCCCAGCCAAAGGAGGCAAAGGTAAGGGGTGAACATTGAGAGGAGCAACACCTTCCCTATGTGATCTAGAGGTGTCAAGGGACAACCTTGGTATTGGAGAAGAAGGTCTAGTTGGGCTTCTAGAGTGGTGACTGGGACTTATAACCGGCGAACATTGGCACGGAGAAGATGAAATGTTGTTATCAGGCCCTAATGTATGAAGATCAAAGATTGCAGGAGGCGGCAACCCTGATGAATATGTTGTCGCCATCTCTGGTGCAGACCAGAATTGATTCCCTTTCAATGAAACGTAATGGTATGGCACAAAATCATCATTTTTGTTTTTCTGTGGACTAACTCTGGGACTCTCAAAAGGACTTACTGGACTACTCCTTGATCTTGCTGTAGCTTGAGGAGCCACCCCTCTTGTCCTTGTTTCCTCTGCCTCTGAATTCCTCCTTGGGCTCGCAAAAACACTGCAATCCAAACACATGTCAACAAAATCCACAGTTCAAACTTCAAAATATGCAGCTAGCAGAACTATGTAAAATTAAAATAATACTACTACAAACCCAACCTATAGTAAGGTAATTCCAATGTTCACCCAACTTTGTACATTGCAGCTTCAACATTGAAAAATGTTACTACTTTTCTTTTTTTCCAAAAACAAAAAAGTATTATAGAAGATTCTATAACATATCCATAGGTTAATCTATACAGAGCATTCAGGTCATAGAAATATAAACAATTTTCCAGGTCATTGAGCAGATAATTTGAAGATAAAACAATTTATTTGATATGAATATCAATATAACCAATGTAACTGGAATAACATAGAACCATTTTCAAACAAATTAAAATATTTAAAAGAAAAGAATTAACCTTCGCATGCGAAAGCCTGAAGGGTTAGCGTCCGTGGGTGAGGGCGTGAGAGATGGCAAAGGGCAATCGTCATCTTTATGGCGAGACCATTTTCCCGTGGTCAGCTCCGGCAAGGGCAGCGGCTGAGGCACAACCTTCGCGGTGGAGGAGGACGAAGTGTAAGACCGAATATAGGTACGATCAGCGGTGCTTGGCGAACGAGACCAACGCACAATGACGGCGCCGTCATCGTCCTCCGTGTCGTCATCGTGATCGCAGTCACCGTGATGCTTCCTGGAGCGTGTGGATTTTTTTGCAGCGCCAAAAAGCCAGGCGATTCGGGCGGCGCCGTCTTGTTTCTTCTTCCCTTGGTGGTAGTCCGTGAGGGACGAAGATGAAGCAGAGGTTTTGAGAGTGCGAGAAGAGGAAGAAGAAGAAGATGGAGGAGAAGAAGAAGGAAAAATAAGGGTTGGTAACCAACGCATGGCGTTATGTTAATCAAACATATAGCCAATTTAATTAGTTAATTAATTAATTTGGGCGTTGTTAATGAAGGAATGAATAATTAATGATGTGTTGTGTTTATGTTTGCAGAGGGTTTTATTGTGACATCTTCCTCTGTTTTCGATCTTCTTCTTCTTTCTTTGTCTGTGTTGTATAATATTTGTGTTATCTGGAATTGGGAAGAGGGACAGGGTGTTTAGGAGGTGACGCTAAACACGCCTGTTGTTGTTCTTTTTTGCTCTACTTGTGTTCCCGCCAGATGTGCAACGGTTTCCTCTCTATATAAATCCTTTGCCAACAACAGCCTGGCTTGGCTTAGCTTAGTAGCTAGGGATTAATGAATCACGGTATTAACATATTTTCCTACTGTAAATAATAAATATTATCAGTTTTTTCCAACTAACGCTAACATCCATAATAATTAATTACCTCTCTGCTTTCACTCCCAAAAACTATTATCCTTTCTCTCTCTATCCGTATATTCTCTCTCTTTTATATATATATATGTTAAGCCTTGTCAATATAATGGACGAAGGACATGTTTTTTAAACGATGGTTTAATTTGATTGCTTTATCGAGGAGTTACATTTTTTTTTTTAATTTGATCAAATAGTAGCGTATGATTGGATCATAATATAAAATAATTTTTATATTACCAATATGTCAAAATTACCTTTTCCTCGTGCCGGATTTGATGATGAACAGTAGAAATCAACAACTCCATATAAAAATGAACACAAAAAAGTCATCGCTTGTGCTCATTGACATGAAATTATGAACTACAAATACTAATTATCCAATAGTAGTGAAATAGTGGTTCGTTTTAGGAAGAGCATCAAATAATCATTTAATTTGACTTGACTTGGCAAAAGATCTACATACTTCATTGACTTTTTATTACATGGGCTTAAGGCTCTATTGGATCCCTCTAGCCCAGTCTTGTTTGAGCTTTGAGACTGGGCCTCAATTGGACGTAAAGTAAGACCAAGGCTTTTCTGGAACTCTTGTTTATTGACGATGAAGTACGATGGGGAGAAAAACAAACAAAAAGAGGTCCTGTGATGTTAAAGGTGAAGAAACGCTTCGTTTTTTTTAAATCAACTGGTGCAAGAACCAAGAAACCTACACCATTTTATTTTCCAAATTATCTTCTTTGAAGGAATTTTCTTCCTTTTCTCGGGTTATAGGAAAGTCATACTGCTGGAAAATTATTTTGGTGTTTCAGGAAAAAGCATAATGTATCATTAGTTTGCAAGAAAAAATGAAAAGAAAAGTTTCGATGGTAAATAATGTTTTAATCAGGTGAAGTATTTCATGTAAATTAAATTTGATATTAAATCAAACATTTAATTTAACTATGACACAATCAAACATTTACAACTTATATCATAATTCTATCTAACATAATATTCAAACTTTTATAGTGAGACAATGACAATTTTTATAATGATATAATACAACATTTATACTTACTGAATCAAATTTTTTGTATTATTAACTGATTTAATGTCACTTTTAATATACCGGTGATATTTTTTTATCAACGAGTTACATTTGCATGTAAAAAAGGAATGAATTCATGAAAGCTATACTAAAGGAAATAGATTCTTTAAGTTTAAATCTTACTCGTACATATTAATTGACTAATTTTTAAATGTGTAAACTATATATAACTCATTTTATTGTATGTGAAACTTTAAATTAACTTTTCTTTTAGATTAAAATTTGAAGAGGTTAGATAGACCGTATATTAAATGTAAGAAGAAATTTTTGAATGTTTGAAAATTATGAATGTTGAAATAATAATCCTGGAAATTAGGTAGCATGCACCCGCCGCACACGTTACCATACCATGGGGTGCGAAAACTTCAAAATGCCTTCCTCTGCAGAGTAATAATGGCCTTTTGTTTATCACACTTGAGAGAGAGAGGGAGAGAGTAGAAAACAAATCTAGGTAGCTAGTTTCCGTCGAAAGCAATAATGACAATTCTATAGTGAATGCTTTTATATATGTTTTGTCATCTTTTATTTTATAGGGAATGCTATTTGTATATAGCATAATGTCATTCACTCATTTTTCACCTATTCAAAAGTTAGTATCTTTTATAAAAATATTGGCAAGTTGTCAACATATTTATAAAAGTTGTCAACTTTTTAAATAGATAGAAAATAGATAAATATATATTATTATATATACAAATAATATTTTTCTTATTTTATTAATTTGCAGCTTTAGAAGTAGGAATCATTTTGGATAAGGACCGTGAAAGTTCAACCTCTTGGAACTCCATCGCATCGCTCTTTTCCCCTAATAGCCTCTTTCCTTCCTTTTCCGTTTTTTTCTTTTCCCTCACTTTCCAACCCTATTTGCTTTCATTATCCACCTACTATATATTAACTACTCTCCCTTCTATGCTATGCTTCTCATTTTTCATCCATATATATATATCCCAATTTGATCCTTACACTCTAAGTATATATATATTAACTTAACATCACACACATATATTATTAACTGCATGCTTATTCATAACTTCACCGTTTCATTTACTGTTCTAGGTGCTACAACAACACTACTACTCAGTATTCCTGTCGTTTAATTTGTCTACTGTTTAAACGTTTTTCACTGGTTCACAGTTTATAATTATTTTATTCTATCAATAAATATAAATTAAATTTTAAAGCCATATTTACATTACTTTTATTTTCCCAAATTGGTTTTCATTGTTTTCACAGTGTCTCATTTCCCCCGTACGCAGTTCTCCTCTTCCCCTTATCGGAAATGGAAATCATCATTTTGGATAATTTCGTGTCAGTTAGTACTTTTCTAATATTGTAAATTAATTAACACAAATGCTCAAGGCACATTAAAAAATCAATAAAAATATTTAACAAAGTCCATTTAATACTCTATGACTCAAATAACACTTTTAATCATGAGTATATTTTTAATGGACGGGATAATTGTGACTTAAATTCCTATTTGTTGGCTGTTTTGACTGGTTTTTTGTTCTGACTCTAACGATGTTCATTAATTAATTATACGACTTTCTTATTACAATTATTGGAATTCTTTCGAACCCCTAAGTCATGCAGTGCATTATTGAATTTTATGGATGTGAATTAATTATGAATTTAATAAATATGAACATTTTAAATTTAATTGGACACATGTTAAGTTTTTAATTATAAATTAGTTAAAGTTATTGAGACCCTTGAATTTTATTAACTACTCCCTCCGTCCACAAATAATTGTCTTTCTAGAAAATCCTCTTGTCCAATATTATTTGTCACTTTAGAATTTTAAGAAAGCATTTATTATTTTTTTTCCAATTTTATCCTCATATGCATTCTCTCTCATATCTCTTATAATAATTATTACACAAAAAACTTAAAGGACAATTTAGTCATTATATATTATTTTTACATATAAAGTTGTGTGCTTTAATTACATTCTTAATAATCGTGAAAAGTCTAAAACGTCATTTATTGATGGAGGGAGGGAGTATACAAAAATTCCTAAAACTAGTCAATATTTTTTATATAAATAATCTTCCATTACATGTAGAGAAATAAAATGTCAAATCATCAGGAATCCGCGTGTGGTGTTGGAGAAGGCTGAATGTGAAAAGCATAATTAAAATTTCCGAGTTAGGAGTGGTTAAATTTTGCCTTTGCGGGTAGAGTGGTTAAAGAATGAGAGGGAAAGAACAATGTGAATGACCGAAAGAAATAAGTAGTGATAAGCTGCAATAATATTTATGGTACAATAGGAGTATGATTAACTCACCTCCAACCTGTACTATATATAATATAAAATACGTATTATACATATATACTATATATATATAACACACATTATATATTATATATAGCACACATTAAATACTAATTAGATTTATTTTTATTGTATGATACTAGATATTGTATTTGGTATTTGATATTTTTGTACAATAATAAATAGGGATGTTGGTTGAGTGAGAGAAGAAAAGGTAGTAATAGTAATAGCGGAGGAGGGGCAGGGGCAGAAGCAGAAGAGGGGACGTTATTGATGGCATCAGATCAGAATATTCATGTCATCCATTTAATAATAGTAATAATGACAAATAAAGTTTCCTTGGTATTCATTCCATCATGTCAAATCCATGCACGTGATCATGATGCCACTCCCCCTTACTACTTCTCCTCTCCTCTCCTCCATCACCACTTTCAAAGTCAACAGCGACAAAAAGCATTTCCAGTAGTAAGTAGTAGCAAACCTAAATTTTATTCATTAAAAAAACAGCAAGGAAATGACAACCAGAATTTAATTCATTCTCAAAGGAAAAATCAAAATATTACTAATCAGTTTGATTTGTGGCACATTTCATATGAGACAAAAACCCGGTGCTGTGTGCTTGCTAGCTAGCTAGAGTCACCTGGTCAATTTCATGCAACTAATTAAAGTCATCACTTTCACATTTCTACTCTACTGTATAATTTACATAAATCTCTAAATTAAATTTGTCAATAAGAAAATGTGATGCTAGTACAATATTTATTCTACTTTTAATGTGATACCAAGTATTTTTATACATGTATATAATCATTACTTGGAATCTGAAATCGAACAAAAGGATAAAAATAGAAAATAGAAAATGTCAACTTTTGAAATTCAATTTCAGTGCTTTCTGTAAAACGCTCACCGCATACGCAATAACAGTTTGAATTGCCTGTGCTCATACAGGCCACAGGTGTTATGCTTCACAATCTTGTTTGACCATTCAACTATAGATTAATCGAGATTAACAAGTGGATTAAACTCCTAAAGGCTAAAAACTCAATCCTTAAACCATAATATTAAAAAATATATATTTTAAGATCCCTCACGTATTTCATTGTAAAAAAATTTATTTCTAATTTATTTTACGAAAATTGCACCCTTAATCATCTTCATCTCTCTATCATTTTCAATAATGCATCTCAATTTTAATCATTCTCAAATCAAATATTTATATCAAACGTAGAACACAAATCTAATACACCCTCAAGCATATAATGTGGTATATTTGGAAACAATAATGCTATATGAACCATGAAAAATCAGCCCATACAGCTAATGGACCTATTTTAGCTTTGGTTTTGGCCCAAATAATAATTGAGATTGTAATAGACTGAGTAATTATGACCTAAAATCTCATTTATTGACTGGTTGAACTGATTTTGTATTGTTCATTTAGCATCACCCTATTTGAAATAATTGTTTGCCTTGTTTAATCAGAAAGTAAAAAAGAAAAAATACCCGTTCTTAAATTTGAAAATCATACATCATTACCGTTTTCATAAAAAATCATGTTTGATTTTTGATATTATTAAATACCAAGTAGAACATTTCTAATGGTTAGGGTTAGGGATACATTGTTGGTCAAATTATTAGGGTCTTAATTACCCTATTTTGATTTATATTCATAAATACTAAAGTTTTGTCGAACTCTACTTACCCGTCAAATTATTTTCTTAATATTTCTGGTAATATATATTTTTATTTTTAATCTTATTTAATGATGATAGAAAAAAAAGACAAATAATATTGAAGATGATATAAAGAGAATGATAATTTAAAAATATATATAATAGAAAACATAGATGTAAAAAGAGAATGAAAAAAAAAGAAAAATGTAGTTGAAATGGTTTGAATGAATAGAGTTATTTATTTGATTTATTTAATTTATTTTTAAATTTTTTATTTATTTGTAGAGACTAAAAGTAACTAATTTTTTCTTAATTCTCTTTATAGTATGTATAAATTTAAAAGTTATTACTTTTTGTTTCTAAAAGAAATTAAAAAATATAAAATAAAGTTGTTCAAATAAATATTCATTAGAGAAATGCGTACTAACTTTGAGTTGGAATGAAACTTCATTAGAGAAAAAAAAAAATTGGGGAACAATAAAAAAAATCAGTTAAAACAGTCTACAAAGTTCATTTAATATTTTATGACATAAATAGCATTTTAATCATAAGTATATTTTTAATGAGCTGAGTAATTGTGACCTAAATTCTTATTTATGAACTATTTTGACTGATTTTTTGTTCTATCCCTAGCCATGCTAAAAAAAACTTGTGAAATGGGTAGTTGCGCAGATGCAGTTTGAAACCATATCTATCACACAGTACAATACAGTGTCATTTTCTATTCCGGTTAAATCCTACTCCACCTACATGACCCGTCACCTCTCAATATATAGGGAGATACAGTTAATAATAAGAAAATTGTTAAACCAGTTAATAAATCTAATTAGCGAATTTCGATAAAAAAAATCTTTTTTAAAAAGTTAATTTTTAGTGGCGAAATGATTATAGTTCAAAATTTTTATATTGATTGATTTTAACTGATTTTTTATTATGCAAATAACATCACTTCTATATCTATTTTGTTCTATCGAATTCGTGTAGAGCCATATAGCATTATCGATAATTATTTGTATATAACTAAAAACTAGTACATCCGGTCAATAACTCAATTTAGTGTGCACACTTAGCATCAATATGTGTACATTATGTTAATTTTGATATAAATATTATGTTATTTTCAGTATGCATCTAGTCATAATTATTATAATGCATATCATATTAAATTTAAATAATTGATTGAATTTTATTAGTTGCACACCTAACAACGCTATGACATTATATATCCTACTTAAAGCCAAATATATAAGTAGCAATCCCAAATATATTGTTGACATCTATGCAAGCAAGCAAAGTAATATGGTTAATTAGACTAATTAGAGTGACATTGAGTATACTAGAGTACATACAATACATACATACATACATTATTGTGGTTCACTATTTATGGGGCGGATGGAACATTGTTAATTGGTTTTGAAACAGAAAGGAAAAATAATAATAAATAGTAAGAGAGGAGAAAACAGTGACAAGGAGGAGGAGGACAGGAAAAAGATGAAAAGACAAGGTTAGAAGAAGCAGTATGTATGTATTCAACAAAACAAAAAGGTTTGTACCTCATAATTGCAGAGAGAAGAGAATACATACACACATTAATTGAGATGAGTCCCTCTGTACGCAATTGCTCACCAACACACTGAGTCACTGCCACCACTCTCTCCTCGCTCGCTCCTCCTGCCACTCACTGTCACTCACCACCATCATTCCCCCCTCCCTCCCTTTTGCCCCCCCTGTTTTTTTCACCTATTAGCTTTTTATCCTCCTCAACTATTTCATTCCCCATTTTATTTTTATTAATCAATTTCCGCGTTCTTTTCCATAAACAACAAATAAATAAATAAATAAATAAATAAATAAATAAAATGATTGATTATACAACACGATGAGAGTTACCTTTAATTTACTACTCTACATCATTGCCTAATACAAGTAGATGAATTAAGATGATGCTATTATTTATCTCTGATTTAATTTTTACAAGGTTCAACAATATTATATTGTGTTCTACTTCTTATTTGGCCTCACCGCCTCAACAACCTTTATTCTCTTTGTATTGACATTTTCTTTCGAAAAAAAAAAGTTAAATTGAAAATACAGTACAGTAATTTGAAGTTAAATCTAACAACTTTGAAAGTTTAATTTTAATTTGAAGTCCTTAATTACTATGGCCCCATTTTCCCTTCATAGTTCAAAGCTTAATCAACCAAAAAATCAAAACCAACGGGAAATCACAAAATCGATTGAAGCATTGCATAAACTGATATTAGTTCATCACAATCACCAAGTTTATGCATAACGATTTAGGAGGGAAGAACCCAACGAAAGGCAATGATTTATAAATGAGCTGAAATATTTATGCTTACTAAATAATTTTAAATATTATATAAATATATATTACATATTTCTATATTTAAGAGTACAAAATATAAATTTAATATTAAAATAAGGTTAAAATTTAAAATCAAGGTATAAAATATGTTAAAAAAGTGGTACAATAATCACTAGTGGGATGAATTCGTCATTTTTCTTACCCGTGAGTTTCAATGCCTAATCATAATGGATGTTATTATTTTTCGAGTAATGATACATGTACATCATAAAATCAGTCACCATCAGTCACTATATGCAATAATCCAATATTTTAAAATTAGTAATTCAATTTTTATTATTATATATTAATCCAACATTTTTTAAAATTTGATTATTAATTCCAAAATGTTGGATTATTACACTTGGTGACTGATGGTGGCTGATTTTGTAGTGTATACAAATCATTTCTCTTATTTTACAGTTAGCATATTATTTTAGAGTTTAATTTTAATATATTGACCATGTAAATATATTTTATATTGTTATCCAATTAAACTACTTTATTTGTATGACATTTGAGGTACTGAGAGAACAAAAATACAATCATAACTAACGTGACAACATATGATTGGATGTCTATGTAAAAAATTTATCCACTGTCATGAATAAAAGTTAAAACCATTATTTTAACACTAAAAAATAATAAGAAAAAAATATTAAGTGTATAATAATATATTTTAATGAGTGTATGTTGCATGTTTGGGAATGTGAGCCTTCGAACGTAAGTGGAAAGGGGACATGAAGTTCCAATGAGAGGAATAGGGTTCTCATGAGTTTTGTTAATTGCCTAACATATACTTGGTGTGTTTTAATGCCTTTGGATGTAAGTTGTTTATGTATTTTGTCATAGTTTCGCTATGCAAGCTTGAACTCCATGTTTTATCTCACTCGGGTACTCTTTTTTCTCAATAGACTATGTGATTTTTTAGTGAGGCTAGAGGCTTTATAATTTGGGAGTCTGAATTGCATAGCGATTATGTATTGATGGTGTTGTGTCCCTAATGTGTTGTTAGATGGTGATAGATATTGTTTTTTGGATGACGTACCCTGATTCTAGAGAGACAAAATGTTATGTAAGTCTGAAGTATGACAGAGATGAGTGCTATGTAAGCATGAATTATACAAAATATATATTTTAATGCGTATTCATTTTTATATTAAAATTTTTAACACCTAATAATAGGAATGAATGTAATACAATTAATTTTTATCATACATCAATTATTTTATCTATGACATGTAATTCATCACCATTGTGATAGATGAATTAAATAAATAGAGTCACATCTCGCATTTAAATACCTATTTTTGTATGTTAATATATATATATATTTTGCATTTGCACTGCATTCAGAATTTCTTTTGAATTTTAAGGCAATGAATGAGTTTTGATCTTGCTAGGTGGGTGCAAGAGATGACAATATTATAAAGTATCTTGCACGTGGCGTGATATCACACTATATAGGATCCCACAGACCCTGACGTATAACCACAAGTTTGAAACTTCAAGCCTTGGAAACCTCAAGAGAAAAAATAAAAGGCACCTTTATCACTAAGTTAAGATAACTTTGTAATCATACACAACTAAGAAGATATTCTACTACTTTAATCTATCATTGAAAAATTAATACACTACTGGACCCTACTACTCTTATTATTGAATTATTATTATTATTATTATATGGTACAAGTTGTGTTAATTGCAATTAAGAGTCTACTTACGTTGCTATATTTTTTTAATATGAAGAATTACATAGTACTCTTAAATGTAAATATAATAATAATATTTTATTTTTTATATGCAAGTTACAATCACATAAACATGTTCATCAAGTAAAGTTGAGTGACGAAATATAATGTAAAATAATGCTAGTCCCATACAAGTTTGCACGAGTCCTTGAAGTGATCCAACGCATTTTAAATCTATATTAAATTTCACTTTATACATACCATGTGAATTTTATTTTGTTCAATTTATTAGTTTACATATATTTTTTTTCTAATTTTATGGTTACATACGTAAATGTGTCAATATATACACACACATGGAACTATAGTTTAATGTGTGTGTGCACTTTTTTTTTTGGTTATATATACCGGTTTCAGAAATTTCTAATTTGAAAAGGTACTACTCATGTTGTTGATTAGTTTATAGAATTAATTAATTCAAATCCACTCCATACATGAAATGGGCACTCCTAATTAAGGCTTATAAATTTCTAGTACACGAGTCTGTTTGATCAAGGCATTTAATACTTAAATATTGGATCGCACTGCCCCTTTTCTATAACTATTAAACTTTCAACTCAATTAGGAGGATGGATATAAGTACATAAGTAGAGTAATGCACAACACAAAAAAATTAGTGTCTTAAAGTAAATGTCGAATGAGATATCAAATGTTTAATGTTAAAATAATAATTTTGTGCATAACTACCTAGCTAAACCTAACATATATATAATTTTCTAATCTGAACCCATATATATGCGTGCATGCACAAGCGTGTGAAAAGTTTAAATGGGAAAAGGGCAATTGGCTAGTTTAGCTACAAAGGAAAACAATATACCGCACCAGGTATTTAATTGAGAGGAACCAAGTATTATTTTTTGGGTTAATTTCGTGTCTCAAAATTATTAGAATTAAAAAGAAAAAGAAAAAACAAGTTGCACGCCAGATATTTTATTGTCAAATTTAACTTCATATCCAATAGCCAGTAGCATCATTTAGGGCTACAATGGTACTTGGGTATGTAAAGTTGATAATGATATAGTCTATGTTCAATCATGTCAATTTTGTTTGACTTGTAGATAAGGGATTATAAATAGAATTGAACTGTGACCTTTTATAGCATATTGAAACAGGCAAGAGTTTATCACTAAAGTGACATTTAAGTATAACAAATTTGAAGAATTTAAAATTCAGTTTATGCCGTTAAAATCATGATATATATGTAATTTAAATGTATAATATAAAGTGAAAATGTGAAGAGGTGAGAGGCGTAAAAGAAAGAAAGAAAGTAAAAAATAAAAATAAGCAGTGACGGCTGAGATGGGGCTGGAAGAGAACAGTTAATTGCGGGGGGAAGCTTAAGGATTTGTCACTTCAAGAAAGTGAATGAAATGAGTGAAAATACTAGGAAAAAGCTGGTGAATGGGTCAATCAATCAAAACGACTGTGGTGCATGCGATGAGTGCTGTAGCTCTTAATTAATCGATCAGCTCTATCTCTATCTCTATCTAGTCAATAACCAAATGAAATGAAAGAGAGCAACACCAAGAACCCACTCATCATCCTCCCTTTTTGACAGCCACACTTTGACCGGGAATAGCAGGTCACACCCCAACCCCAACCCCAACCCCAACCCCCTCGTTCCTAGTGCTGCCTAGCTTGTCTTTGTTTTTTGTCCATCTCGATCGATGACAATGCAGGCCTAGTTGTAGAACGTAGTAAGAAGAGACGATGGATTGAAGAGGGTACATAGCAATAGCAATAGCAATAGCAATAGCATAGGGTTGACGCGCACGGTACACGGACGTGTGCTGCAGTATGGCAGTGGCATAAAGGAAAGGAAATACAAATCATCATTGCGTTTCGCAGCAAAAGCCTGATCTTACAACTTAACTATCAATCCTTTTCCCCCCTCCTTTTTGTTTTCATATTCAATTAACTTTAATATATATGGCACTCACTTTTTACAGTGTCACACAACAATACATTGATTACTACTCATCTCTTTTATTTTAATCAAATAATAGTAGTAGTACGAGTTATTGACAACGAGGGGGTGGGTTAGTTTACGATTTACAATGTCTCGGGCGGTAGATAGATAGATAGATAGATGAGTGTGCAACGAATGATCAATTCCTAATTAATGCACATGTCCATTTCATGTATTCAGGTTTTTAAAACTTCAATGTTTCTTATCGCAATAATAGCTTTATTTCATACCACAAGCTTTTGCAGTTTTCTACATTTCAATATACTACAGTATTGATCAACTTGTCAATTTTTACGTTTCCCCCCCTAAACCACGGAGAGTTATACTATATTTATTAGGGCGAACTAAATTAAACAAATATTATTATTATGCTATATTAATTAATTTGACTGAAGCTATATTTAACATTTTTAAGATTAGTTTTTATTATTCATTACTTGAATTATGAAAATTAATTATTAAATTGCTTGACGAATCAATCGAACATTAAATATTCTATATTCTAAATCAAATATGGAAAAATCCTTTGACAGGAATATATATCCCAAAAGGAAATAGCTCCAAAAGAATATAAGGGGAAATATCTATATCTCTCTCTATATATCGATAGAATTAATTTCTATGCGTTAAGGTCTTTGCAATAATCTCAGCACAAATACTATGGTTAGTTTAATTTTTCACACTGTTAGTCAATCATATCAATTTTTCACACTGTTAGTCAATCATATCAATTGATTTATGTAATTTTGTAGTTAGTAGATTGTTAAGTTAAACACTTTTGCTGACATGTTATTTTATACTTGACAGCAAATTGAAATTAAACTTTTATATATATATATATATATATATATATAATGTAAATCCCAAATCTTGAAATTACAAAGTCAATATATTACCATTAACATTTATGAGAAACACATGCATGACGATTGTCGCACATTTGAAAATCAGAGCAGAATATAGTCATATACTAGAATACATAGCCATAGGTGGTTAATAATATGGCAATAATTTAAAATACGGCCAGAAGCAGAGAATCTCGAAACTATTATCTTTTTCCATAATTTCAATTGTTTTGCCCAGCTACAAATCTGAGAGAAGATATATAATTTGGTCATAGTCCATATAAGTATCGAAACTGAATAACAAATTAACAATAAGCATAACAAGACTTGGCTGGTTTTGGCATATACAATTTTTTTTCTTTTTCCTTTTTTTAAAGGTGATCTTTAAGTAATGCTAAAAATGGGAGGTTCAAATAAATTTGGCAACTGGAAAACCTATACAATCAGAGTGATTACATAAGTAATAAGTAATAAATATAAAATAGAGCGGATAAGGAAAATAATGGTGATGATTATAGTAATAAAATAATGAAGAATGATAGTTGACTGCGGAATTAGGGATTATAAAGATTGATGAACAAGAGTGGGAGCTGGTCCTGAAAGCTCATTTCATTTCATTGCTTTGTGGGTCGTAGCACTCAACAAAGAGGAGAGACAGAGCCCTCTCTATCTCTATAAATAATTTCTCTCTCTCTTTGCGTTTTTCGCTCTCGATCGCCCTCAACGACACCTTCTATCCCTACGCTTCCATTCACACATCACACAGTAAGCTCTCTCTTCCTCATTCTCTCTCTATATTAATTCATAATAATATATTATATCATTATGCTATTGATGAATGATGAGTTAGCTTCATTTTATTGTTTTTGTAAAATCTTTCACACGAATTTCGATCATCAAGAACCACTGATAGATCTCAAACACTGCACTCCTTTTCTTTTTTCCTCCGCCGCAACACTTCGATTTGGCTTTCATACCGTCATCGTCCTTCACCTACGCCATATCCAGATCCACCGGTGCAACTTTTATTTTAAACAAAAAGAAAATAGGAAACTTACCAAAAACATTTGCTGATTTTTGTTTATTGCTCATCCTGTTTCTGTGCCAATAATTTAATTTACTACTCTGGTTTGATTTTTTTTTTGTTCTTCCTTTGTTCATGTGCTGCACAGTTTTTGTCATCATCGCGGTTTTTGACCGATTTTTCGTGTCGGTTAATCTCTTGTCATAAAGGCCAATGCCTTTTGATTAGGAGACGCCAGCTTTCACTGACCTAAGAGATTATTATTTAAAATCCCTAATTTAATTCGGATTTAGTTATTCTCCATTTGTTTAATCTGCGCGATCACGAATCTGTACATGAAGCTTCGTTGAATCCTCTCCGTATTCATATGATTCATCAATTTCCATGCTCCTATTTATGTACACACATTATTAATTAATTAATTAACTAATTATTATCACCATTTGACCTCTCTCTCTTCATTTCTCTTTCTCTCTCCTTTGTTTGTTTGTAGAAAATCGAAACCATGGTACCGCAGAGGCTGTGAAAGGTAGAAAACCAGATCGCTCATTTGAAGCAAGAGATGGAAAAAAAGATTAAAACAACGGTAATTTTTTGGTTAGGGGTTTAATCTGACGCCATTTAATTTCAATTTTCAACATTCAATCAACAGAAGTAGGAATAATAAAAAAAGAGAAAGGGTATCTATCTACTATCTTCGGTGGAGGAGGGTAGAGGGAGAGAAGGAGAAAAAATGTCGTCGTCGAATTCACCGTGCGCGGCGTGCAAGTTCCTGCGGCGGAAGTGCACGCAGGAGTGCGTGTTCGCACCGTATTTTCCGCCAGACAACCCACAGAGGTTCGCATACGTGCACAAGGTCTTCGGAGCAAGCAACGTGGCGAAGCTTCTCAACGAGCTGAACGCGGCGCAGCGAGACGACGCCGTAAAGTCCCTCGCTTACGAGGCGGAGGCGCGTTTGAGGGACCCGGTGTACGGGTGCGTGGGGCTGATTTCGGTGCTCCAGCACAGGCTCCGGCAGATCCAGGTTGAGCTTAACAACGCAAAGAAGGAGCTAGCTACATACATTGGGCCACAGGCACTTCAGGGGGTTCCAGCCGCCACCACTATTCTCCAACATCACCACCCCTTTGGCAACCAAATGTTTCCTTATAATGGTGCCATGGGGTCACCGGCTGTTGCTGCCGCGGTGGTGGGTCCCGGCGGGCAGTTGATGATTCGGGACGCTCAGCCTCAACTGCCGCCGCAGCAGCAGATCCTGGAGGCGCAGCAGCTGGCTGCGGTGGTGAGGGATCAGCAGGAGATGTTTAGGGGTTTTGAGCAGCAGCATCAGCATCATCAACAGCAACAGCAGCAGCAGCAGGAGTATCTGAGGTTCAATGGTGGAGGGTTTGATGTGGGTTCGGTTTCTTCTGGTGGTGGGGGAGTTGGTAGTGGTGATCAATTGTCTCCTTCTTTGGCTTTGGGGTCTTTCGATAATAACCCTTTCCATATGCAGCAAGGGGAAGCTCATGCTCATGGTCATCATCACATTCCACTAGAGGCGCAGCTTCTGCTCCCGCCGCAGCAGAAACAGTCGCAGCAGCGAGCACAGCAGTCACACATGACCGGACACCACCACCACCAGCCGTCGGAAAGCGAGGAGTGTAGGAGTGTTGGCCCATCTTGTTGATTCCCAGTTTTGACAGCTCTTTCTCCTTCCTCCTGCTTTTTCCTCCAACAATTTTCAGCCTAGGTATGTTTTTTTTTCTATTCTCCTTCTCTTTGTGGGTTTTCCTTTTTTTCGTTTAAACATGGTTGTTGATTTAGGCCTGTTCACGTGGGTTTCCCCCTAATGCTTGGTGGTCTGCATTTACTTATGAATGTTTTCATGCTTTTAATGTGTATTCAATTGTAATTGTTTTTGTTAGTATTAGCTTTTTGCATTAATTTAGGGGACAAAACTAGCTAGCTTTGTGGCAACAGAAAGCAAATGCTATCAGTCTTCATGGTAGTAAGCAAAAAGGTAGGTGGGTTCGGGGGAATGGTCTTTTCAAAGTGAGAGAAATTAAATCTGTTCTGCTTCATCAATTAAAAGAAACATACATAAGCATGCAGTAAATGGCCACTTTGGATTTGCCAGCAAAGCATATTCAACTGTTTTTTTTTAAGTTTCATATGCTGGGTAAACATGCATAAGAAAGTTTTTACATGTGTTGGGGGGAAAGTGTTAAAAATAGCACATATTATTATGCTCTGAAGTCAAGTAACGTGACTGTAGGGGTGTCACTGAAATTCGGCAATCTATCAATTCAATACTGCCTTGGCCTTTGCAATCAGATTAGCCATTCTAGCTTTTTGTTTAAATAAGACAAACGTTGGTCTCATTGTGATTGTTCATGTTTACCTAATGAAAGAGATTTTAAGCTTTGTATCGTCTATGAGGGGGATTTCTAGATACTGACATGCCAGCCAAAAAAAAAAAGGAGTAGGTGTGAAACTTCTTTGGACTGCTTGTATGGTATCCTTAAATAATAACAATTATATTTTCCCCTTATCTTTCTTGAGGTTTCTCATACCATGATTGAAAATAGCATTAATCTTGATGAATGATGTTTATGGGACAAATATTAAGTGTGTTCTAGGAACATATAACTTTTAAATGTTTAGGAAGCATTTATTAAATACAAGTGACATGCATTGGTGTAATTTTTGCATCATTATTTTGGTATCTATATGTATATCACATTCAAGTGGCTATTCACATACATCCCTTTCTTTTTTTTTAATGAATTTGCAGGTCGTCGATAACATTTAACGCATTACAGATCTCTCAATTTTAAAATCTTTGTTTGGTTCTTCTCCGGTTGATACAAATACAAAATGAATTATTATTGAAGAGCTAGCTAGCATATATATATATATATATATATATATATATATATATATATATATATATATATATATATATATATATATATATATATATATATATGAAATTCAATAGTTAGTCCTACATACACTTTCTTGCTTGGCTTTGAAGGGGACTACAAAGGACAAGGTGATCATGAGTTTAAAAGTAAGATATTCACTGATCTTAATTACAGAGCTTTCTCTTTAATTTATTTAAAGTAGTTTAAAGTAGTGCATGTGTTTATCTACTTTCTTTTTTTGTCTAAACCAAATTGTAAATCAGAATTGAGAAAGCTTTTTAAAGACTTTATTATTAGCTCCCTCCTATATGTTTGTTCAGTGTCATTTAGCAGTATTGGAATAATACCCTAAAACCGCAGATAATAATAATTATATCGGTGAACTACTGGAATAATACAAAAAAAAAAGGGTAAACACAAGTACACAACATATATATAGCTGTTGTGTATAATATTAATTTCTACATTCTGATGCTATAAATTGAATATGCAAATATTTGTAATTTTTTATGTTAAGAATTATTGTAACATGCGTGTATAACAGTATATTATCTTATGATATAAGATCATTTTTTATGTTTAAAAATAATATTTTTGGCATGTTGTCAATACAAAATGTTTTATATCAATTATCAACGTTAAATGGATAACTTTCAAAATAAGCATTGTAAAATACGAAACCTTATTAATGATGTACAAATTAAAAATAATATAAAACTTCTAACGATGTGGTTATTCATCATATAATGACTGGAAAAAAAATTACACTGATACTGTATACCATTGTATAACTAAAAGTCATATATTGGAATAATTACAAATGAATCGTATTGGTTTTGCCATTATTCTGTTTTGGTTTCATCAACAAACTCATGTCCTATTTTTTACATAGAGTGTACTAACTGTATAAAATTTACAAATGTGGGTCTCCACCAGTTAAAAATTGAACTATATACCTCTAGAAAATATCAACACCCTTAAACAAGTAGTAATTGATTTGCGTAGCTCCTTATAGATTTTGCTTAAACGCCACAACCTCTTTCATTTCATTGAACAGTATATATATCCTTATCGTCTTGACAATCTTTAGCTATTACGTATTTTCACAAGTTTCTGGAGAAGCCCTAAAATAGGGGATGCATATTGTAAAGTCAAAAAAAGGGAAATAAACACTGTTGAAGAATTGAAATTGGAACAGGTAAGTTCTCTAATAATAGTAACAAAATAATAAAACCTAAACTAATTACTTGGGATCATAAACACTTGAAAGTTGAAAGGCTGCATTCGCCACATTTTTTGGTCTGATTTGTACACAACCGACAAGATCATGTGTATTTCGCAGTCAAACTTTTCGGGAACGTTGACTAAAGAAATGCTGTAATGTAGTAGTCAAATTGAATTATGAAGTTCCTTCCTGTTCGTATAATATATAGTCCTGTCACTTTCGTATATACTGTATCGGAATCTGTTATCACTTAACCGCTGGCTGGCTGCACCTGCTTTAAATTTGTCTTTTCAATTATATTGTTACATAAAAAATGCTGAGGGTTGCTTGCTTTAATTACTTACGGTAGCATCTTAATTGTATTAGACATTATTATTTATTATTATTATTATTTTCACTAGCCAGCCATGATCATTTGATGAGTAAGTGTAATTACTTGGACGTCGTCATGCTGTGCCAGGTGAATTCTGATGCCATCTAATTGAAAGATGCTGCATGTATGTTCGTAAGTAAATGGACGCGCTAAAAATGGTACAAAACAAAAAAGTAGCATGACGAATATCAATTAGAGTCACACGGAGATTTATGAGGTGTCACTACTTTGTTTTATTAGACACAGAATTTAAACAACAATATGCTACTCATGTTTATCTAATATATTATTAAATACTAACATATGTCTAACACGTTGTAATTTGGACTTTGTGTCTATTAGAGAAAAACAAGTCACACACATGAAGATTATTTTGAAGGAAATAACATATGCAGTACAATAATGTAGTATTATATGTACTGTCTTATTCTCTAGAGAGTCAAAGAGTATAATGAGGATTCCTGGATTGAGGTGAAGAAATATATATAGGGATGATATATATATGTATGTATATATAGCCTCCTATGTATGTTTCCTCACCCGTTTGCATGCCATTGGTTTGGCGCTGGGGAATCTTCAATAAACTTGGGTGGATGAGTTGGTGTGATGTCCACATGACATGTAGACATATATATATTTACACGACAATGTGGATGTAATAAAGGGTCTCATCTGCTCCCTATGCGCTCTGACACTATTAATATCTTGAACATGGCTAGAGACATAGCAAAAAATCAGTCAACAAATAGGAATTTGGACCATAATTATCCAGCCTATTAAAAATATACTCATAATTAAAAGTGTTATTTGGGCCATAAAATATTAAATGAACTTTATTGACTGTTTTGGCTGATTTTTTATTGTGCCCATATTTTTACCCTATTTATTATTCATCCCTTGATCGAAACCATTCATACATACATACGAACAAAATAGAAAACGAACAATACCTTTTCTAATAGATCTCCTATATCACAAATAGGCTATGATAGTATTCCTTAGACTTTTCATGTTTCAGAACTTATTCTAGGGTTCTCATGAAAAAGATAAGATGGGAAAAAGTAGCTGTGAAATCAGATCACATTGTTCATTTCAAATGACAATGTCTCGTATTAATAATTAATGAGTAACCAAACACACACTTAAATGTTAAATGTTTGACTCAACTTATATGACTCTCACTCAGCCTTTTCAAGATAACTCAAATTCTCTTTTATGTCCAATTAACATATCATTTTTATCAGTGAGTCTGTAACGATCCAAGTGTCCAGCCTATATACACTTAATTTTAAAGAAAATTCTCACCTGCTTTCCAATATCTTCCTATCTTAAATATTCAAGCATTTTTTTTTTACTATAACCGAGTTTTATAAAAACGAAAATCGGTACGTTGAAGAGAAAAAACCATGCATGTTGGGGTATAAACAACCAGCACGGCATAGTTCGAAATTCACCATCAACAAAATACAGTGACATTACATAGTTAGATTTCCTCACTTGGTTTTTGGAATCGAGAACAAGGTGTGTATTCTAATCTGAATCTGATGACAATTGTGGAGGAGCCAAAGCCGCAACCATTTTAGACAACATTTCTTCCATTTCCTCCAATTCTTCCCTTCCAAAGCCCCAACTCCTCAATAACTCTGCCCCAGCAGCACCTCGCTGAACTCCAAACCGGTGAAGATTTCGTAATTTTCTCTCCAGAAGGGGCAAGACAGCATTGCTCGAGCGTAGTCTGGCAGCCATGGGAATGGAATGGACGTCAAGAGATCCTCTCGGTGAAGAATCAGTCACCTGTCCGCCCAACAAGTCACCATGCTGGCCAACCTGGTTCCCAAAGATCGATGGAAAAGGCAAGGGAATAGGTAGGGGACAATGAGCAACAGATAGATGGCAGAACATTGGTCTTGTTTCGGCGCATCGAAACGCAGCATCAACAGCGTCCTTTACTTCGCAAACTGAAGCACGACGAGCACCTATTAAACCAAACAAGTAAAGGGTTCAGAAATAAATAAATCTTGTTGAGGACAGAACTTGGTGAAGCAGCATAAGAGGAACAACAAAGACAAGCAAAAACAGAAGAAAACAGAAAAGAGAGTAAATCTCTACGGCCAATACCTAATGCACGAGCTCCATGGACTGTCATGCATTCAACTGCCTGTGTGTCTTCGGCATCGTCTGCAACTTGTGGGGTCAACGGCTGCAAACTCTCTAACAAAGACAGTTCATTCTGCCCCCCTAAATTACAAGAATAAGACCAATCAAACATATTTCCTATCAAGATTAACAAAAAAATGTAATTCACTTGTACCAGTTAAAGGAGGTGCCGGAATGGCAACATCCAGAACTGACACCATATTCTGCCTTCCTTGCCCTGATAACATTTGTATGAGTTCATGAACATCCACAGCCCCAGAAACAGAGCATGCATCTGTAGTAGGCCCAACTGGTACCATTCGGAAAGGTAGACTAATAGAGTGTAGTGCAGCAGCATAAACTGCACTTGAGTGGTAATGCTTCTCATCTTTAATGTGAAGGAACTTGGAAACTTTACCTAAGAAATTAGATGAAAAAAATGAAAATTGGGCCTGAATAAGGACGTCAAAACATGGTTCAGAAGCCATGGATGACATCTGACCATTTAAATTAGTAAAGAATCAGAAGTTAAACATCAGCACTTGTAGCCTATTACTGACGAAGGGTATTCACTAGTGAGTTGTCTAACATATAATAAATTTGTTAAAAAGATTATTACTCTTACTTAGGGAGGGCAGACCAACAGGCACAAAAAGTTTACAGTATGACGAAAGTCTTGAAAATGATATAGAATCATGAAGATCCTCTAAGACTGTTCGCTTCCTGCTCTGAAGACTTGTGCATGAATGCTGGCCTTGGACAGCATACAGCAAGACAGGAATGTTTGTATATTCATCTGCTATATTCTCTAAAAATTCAGCAGCCACAGCAGAGAAACCCCCAGAATCATCAACTAGAAATTGAAATCCCTGCAAAAATTGCCAAAAAAATTTTTAGTTGTCTAAGGAATACTAAACCAAAATAACTTTTAGAGCCTAGTTCAACATACTGGACACCAGCTTTGCTAAGATGAAAAAACTATACTTTTTTTGAAGTTATCATACCAAATACAACCATCAATTTGTAAACATCACGATAACCTTCTTTTCATCTCCAAAGAGGACGAGGCGTTCCGTAAGTTTATGAAGAAGAAGGGAAAAATGCAGGATATCCACTGATGCTTTAGGAACTATAAATGAAAAATGAATAAAAACTTATGGAAAATGTAGATGCCTCAAAATATTGCTTTACTAATGGATTAAAGATGTACAAGAACTCAAGAAGTAGCCTCAAATTCAATAACTATAATACAAGAAAGCAGTGACAGTGATAGTATATACCTGTATATGGTCACACTCTTCAACAAAAAAACGAAGCTTGTCACTAATTTCTTCTCCTTGCAAAGCCCAAGAGAAGGAATCCCTTCCAATTCCATAATTGTTAAATTCCTCAACATCCGCCCAAACTCCACTTAATTCATAGAGACTATGGGGATGATAATGTACTTTTGAGTAGTCTGTCCAAAACTGTACACCACTTTCTAGACTTCCAATTATATCCTTATCCTGATACTGACTCTGAGAACCATTATTTGAACCACTAGAGTCGTTAGCCATATCAAAATTTTCTTCTTCCTCATAAAGTCTCTGTAGGAATAGATTTTTTTTGTGAGGTTCAGAGGTCTGTGTTGAAACCTTACCAGTCCTGCACATTGTTTTATGGGTACTCAGTGCGTGCTAACATAAATTAAAACCATGGATTCATAATAAATATAACCGAGGAAGTAGGTTTCATATCTAATAAAAAAGAGGCAGCAGACAAGTTCAAATTTCCAATAACCTAGGACGCTCAAAGTGAACATTTGACACAAACAACAAAATACACAAGTAAACAGAACAAATACCAGAAATTTTCAATTTTTTCTTTTTATGCACCCTTTAAAATCTGTTTTCTTGTGTGCTGTCAACACCTTTTACAGCTGACATCATATGATGCCTCCACATTGCTATTAATTATTAATGAAATGCAGTGAATTAGCTGACAGTTTCCTACTACTAATAACTAAGAGAGAAGATTCACACCGCAGAAATCAACATTTGCAACAATATTCATGTTGGAGAGCCTTCTTCAATCCTCTACAGATTTCCTTCTCTTCATTCTTATTTATATTGAAGTGTTGAACCATCATTATAAAAGCAGAGACTAAAAGGCCTCACCAGGTAACAACATCTGATGGTGTGGAAGCAACCTCCTTATACAATGTGCCACGTGAACTCATAGATCCAAGGGAGCCTGAAAATGTTAACAAAAAGCTAACAATATATTATGAGGGAGGATGAGGACTGGGACTGGGGAGGGAATGAAGCTAGTTAGAAAGTGAAAATATTAAATCGTTATCAATGGAAAATCAACCATATCAAAAATAATATTAGCTACAAACATAATAACGTAAGCATTTTATGTTCTTTATCAAAACACTCCAAGTACTTCCTCAGTGAAGGAGGATAGCAAGAACATGCAAGAAGGAACAGAATTGGTGTTGGTGTTGCTTTAGTAATTTAAAAATACATCACTAAGTACCTCTCAAGTTTATAGAAACTAGGCGAGGAGTATATGAAAGAATGCCCTGCACATATTGAAGTAGCAATGGTGTAAGTATAAGTAGAAAATATAATGACTCTAATCTATAAATTCAAATCATGAGTAGCCAATTCCTTTCCCACCACTGAAAAATATGCCAATTAGAGAACAATCTATTACTTAATAGTAACATAACTGAATTGATTGAGACTCTTGTTGGCAGTAGTGGTGTTACAGAAAAGGGCACAAGGGGTAGGGCAACCAGATAAGAACTCATTCAATGTTCTACCAGCATGCTTTTGATCAAATACAACCGATAACATTATACAAAAAGGAATGCTTGAATGCTAATCCAACTAAAGAAAATTGCACCTGCTGTGTCTCACCAGTACGATAAAGCACATCCATGTTAAGATCCTGATTCTTGAAGACCAAATCAGCATCAGGGTCCCCAGCCAACCCTAGCAACTCATCCTTACAATTCAACACAAATATTTATGATTAAACAAACAACACCCTCTAATTAATTTTGTTCAAGGTAAAAAGTAAAAACAAAATTTTCAACATCTAGTAAATGATGGAACAAGGAAACTTGGAAGGGGAAATGAGTAAGAATTGAAACCTGAAAGTTCCAGAAATGAGAACCAACGAAGTTGGCATAATCACCAACTTGGATAGTTACAATTTCTTTCATCTCTTACTTCCTGTCAGTAGTAGTCACAAAATTAGCGAAACTGCATAACTTGCTTCAAACCAAAACAACGAGTAGATTCAGAAATTCAGCTGAGCATAACTTAGTACCTTAGGTTAAGCAGAGCAGTTTTCTGCGGCAAAATGTGAGCTTGTAGTGCTTGGGAAGATAAGATGCTAAAAATTCTTCGTGTTCGGAAGATTGAAGAGATCAAGTCAAGGAAATTGGAAACTGAACTCACACAAAAACTGATGATAGGGTATTGGAAAACATGAATGAAAGCAGATGTGGAAGGCGACGGCTGAAGCGGCGGCGTTGTTGTGAGGTTGACGGCGGCGGCACGAGAATTCAATGGACGAAGTGAAGATGATGATGGGCCTGGCCCGAAACGATGAGACGGGCTTTTTTACACAACCAACAAAAACAAATCTCTCATTTTCTTTCTTGAATTATTTTCCAGACACTTTAAAAAGTTGAATTTTCATTAGTCTGGAAATAAATTTTCTTTTATTTTCCATGAATTTGTCATTTACAGTTTATATTCATTAAGTTTAAAAGTGAGGTTCACAAATAATAGGAAATGCCACAAAATATAAAATAATCAATGATAAAATGATAGGCTGTATTGACATTATCATATGAATAATCATTATAAGAAAATGCAGTCATCTGTTATATTTAATTGAAAATACTATAAATATTCATTTTTTCCTGCTACATGTTAATATCAACTCTATCATATTAAAATTTAGAGAAATAATTTTTGTATACTATAATATTGATCATCATAAATCATTATATATAATAATTCAATTTATTAACATTATTAATTTAACTTTTAATATTATATATTAATTTAACATTTTTAAAGATAAATTTAACATATAGTATTACTTTTAGATTTGACATGATTTTTATATAAATATCTAACTTTTTACTCTTAGCGATAATTAAGAATAGCTTTTGCGAGAGCATTTTTCTCGTGACACAAATATCAGGCGTCAACATTAATTGTTGATGTGAGAGTATAACAATGACAAGATAAGGTTAATAAAAGGATAATGATATGAAAACAAATATTATTGAAAGGCAGAAATAAATAAATAAATATATATATATATATAAATAAACAGGAGCCTATATTCCATTAACAGAACTTAGACTGAGAATGAAAAAAAAATTACGAGAAGTAGAATATCTTATTTAAACTCTTGAAAAATTATTAAAATAGATGCTTAGAAAAGAATAACAGTAATGCGTAACTCGGATTATCTTCTATCTATAAAAATACGAAAAAGGCATTATTGACAAATGACAAGTGATATGCTGCTGCAAAAATTCTGACACTTGATGTGATCCTTAATAAGATCCAGCCAAAATGCTTAAAAGCACGTCCAAATCAAATTGAGCCAATTCTGTGTCACTCTTTGCCATACTCAACACTTATTAACTATATGATTAATGCTTCTTCTTGATACCATGAAATTAATCTTGGGAGGGTTATGTTTTGCAGTACTTGGGTACAGTACCACTTTGTCCTCTCAGGAATAGTAGCCAATGTTGATCTATTTATGGAGAAGTACTATTATTCACAACATCCAGCATCGATTCCTTAATTTACATGAAATTCAACACCAAAACACAATTTTCACAAATCAACCGCAGAACAGATTAGGGGGGATTAGAATTAATTTATCTACTAAAAATACATCTTTAGTTGTTAACAAAAATAACCTCTTTCAATAACAGAGGGGGAAAAAGAAAAGAAAAGAAAAAACAAAAACATAGGAAAATCTGCAAAATCTGAGGTCTCTCCATAGCAGTTTAAAATACTTATAGCATGAACCTGATCTGATCCCCTCTATAATCCTATATGTTAGATCTATTATTCTTTATGTTGTTATTTATTTTCTCTTATTTATTAATTATTAGTTATATCTGCAAAATTTTAGAGGCTCTGGTTTTCAGCTTCTGGTTGCTGGTGGTGAATTCCATCTTTCCAATTTCTGCAATCTGATTGCTCATCTTCTGCATCAACACTGCCTCTAACAGACCCTCTTAGTAGAAGAGGCCCTTGTGGTGAACCAGATTGCGATGAGTTCTCCTTTGCACATTGATCTTTGGTCATCCATAAACCATTATCATTAGTTTTCTCAGCTGATGAAACTGGGAATCTTCTAACATGAAGCCTATACTTCTGCATAAAGTATAAACCACATATAAATACTGCATAAACATAAGGATAATAATAACAACAAAATGAGGAAAAGCAATCAATGAGTAATCTGATAAATAAATACTCACTTGCAAGTGGCTTTTCACTTCATCATTTGTGAGGCCTTCCACTTGCATCAGTTCCCTAATCTGCTTTGGTGTTGCCACTGCAAAAACAGAACAACTAATTAGGTAAATAGTCAAATACATAGAGCCACATAAAAAAACCCCCAATTCCAATTCTAGATGGAAGAAATCAAAATCTTCCACAACTGTAGTGGAAGATATATGTATAGTTCATGACTAATTAAGAACCCAATCCAAATTTCAGGAGAAAAAAATGCAAATTAATCAGGCCTATTGCAAATGTTATCTCCTCTATCTGTATGTACCTTGTGCTCCCCCAAGTTGTTGAAGCGCATCGACGAAACGGCGATGAAGCTCAGGCGACCAGCACCGCCTTTGTTTCCTGGGATTCTGCTGCAGATGATGCTGAGGTTGACCTAGTATCTCAACGCGGCCCATGAGCAAAGAGGAGCCTCCGCACCCGGATTTTGAATTCTTATTAGGGTTCATCAGTTCAGAAGCTGCTGGAGTCATTAAAGTAAAGCCAGGAACCTGTGAAACCTCCTTGGTCGTCGTCACTGCCTTTTGGGGAAACGAATTCCCATTGAACAATGCTCCTCCTCCTCCACTTCTGTTCTTGTGATTCTCCCTTGTTTCAATTGGGTTCTCTGAGACAGACCTATCTTGTTCTTCTTCTTCACACCTCTGCCATTACAAGGGAAAAAACAATATACCCTATGATGAGCAATGTTAAACCCTACAGAATATGCCTTACAATTATATAAAACTCTATTGTTAATAATTTCCAACTCTTAATTAATTCTATAGAATTATAAAGTTCAATCCTTTTTGCTGATAATTGAAAGATTAAAAGATGAAAACTTTAGAATTACCTACCGATTTGGTTTCAGTGCTCCATAGTTGAGCTGAACTCATCCAACTCTTCTTATCATTGTTATTTCCTCCAGAATTGTTACTGTTGGCTCTCATCACTGGCATGAATTCTTCAGCCACCGGTGGTGATGGATCTTGCATTCCCATACACCGAACCTTTTCCTCCTTCAACCTCGTCACAGCTGCGCATACCCAAAAACAATATTAATTAGTAATTAATTATGACGCAGCAGAACAATGAAGAGAAGAGAAGGGTAGAAGAAAGAAACCATCGTTTACTAAGAGCATGCAAATTGGAAGCTCGCGCTTGAAAGCCTCGATCTTCCTCATCTCATCCTCCAATCTCTTGAGGAAGTCCTCAAGCATCGCCAATTTCTCACAAGAGTCCCTGTTGCTTCCAGAAACATCACCAAGGAACACTGAAATCGTGTTGGGGACGAAGGACAAGCTCAAATCCAAACTCAACTCCATCATAACAATAACAAAACTGTTTTTTTGGGTACCAATGCTCTGTTTTTCTTTTCTTTCCTCTGTTTCTCAGAAGTCACCAATCCAAACTACCATACCCTGATTGATAGATAGATAGAGAAAGTGATAAAAGTAAGAAGAAGAAGAAGAATAAGATAGAGATTCATTTATATATATGAAGAAATTAATAAAAAGGGAAAGAAGAAAATTCAGATTCATTCAGGACAAAAAGATTCGGTGCCCGCATTCGGGTCGTCGCGTCTTTGTCCCACTCGGTAAGTAACTATACTCGCTCAAATTGGACACTCACATTACACCAACCATACCATTTTTTCCCTTAATTAATTAAAAATTTTCCTAAATTAATTGTACCGTTTGGAGACCTTGAAGGGTTTTGTGGGAAAGAAAAAAAAAAGTGAAAAAAAAAAAGTGAGTTGGGTTAAAAAAAAATATTAAACTTTGGTATAAAATAAAAAGGTTTCCAAGGTAGCATCTATTCTATTCCAAGGTAAGGAAAGTAGAGATTTAAAAAATAAATGTTTTAGTGGTTATTATGGTCAATATGAGAATCTTTGGATTCCGTACTTAACGCGGCGAAGTGTAAAATTTATTAATCCCCTTTGTGCAATTTGTTTTATTAGTATGGGGTTAGTGTGCTTTTTTTTGTTGTTGAGAAGATTCTCTGTTTTGGTAGGCTAATTGGTTGTGACTTTTGCTATGAAAAGTGAGGTATGGTTGACCTGACTTACACTGTTCACATTAACATTATAATTAAAGTATGGGCATTTTTGTCATTTCACCATAGCACTTCTCTTGCGGCCCATCATGTCTCTCACTCTACTCTCTCGTGTTTGGCATGTTCCTATTTTAATTTTTTAATCAAATTTTCACATCAGTCAAGATTTTGTGATGTTTGAATATACGATTTCTATAAGTAAAAAATACTAGTGTGCAAGCAAAGTTGTAGTAATAATATTTTGCGCACCCAGTGTTTGACATTTTTGCTGTTCAAGCATTGGATTTTGGACTGAAATTCGTGTAATGATGATTTAGACTTACTAGTATTTTAATAACACATATTGAAATTTGAAACCATCCACTATTTACACAACAAAAGAGGTAAACAAAATTTCATTCTATTCCATTTCACTACACATTCGTACATACGTAGATTTATTCTTTTGATAACAGATACGTAGATTTATACACTACACTATACTATTCTAGTCAATAGCCTTTATCTTCGGCGTGATGTCTTGTTTGTGAGATGTCGGTTCCATCTCATATTTACTGGTCGTAGTTAGTCTGTATCTAAGTATATCTTCTCATCAAATTTTATATTCTTTGCATTTTAATTAGATGGTTTAAACTTTGAAAATAAAATATTATTCTGTACGATTTGGCATATTTTGTTTTGTAGTTCAATCAATTGGATGATGACTTAGAGGACAAAAGAAATTGTTCATTATGTTGTTGCTTAGTTTAATTAATATAACAGTAGTGCTACATGTATAATCACTTTCAATTAACGTAGTAGTCAATATAATTAATATAATAGAATATACTACCATCGTCCATAAATAATTATTTTTTTAGAAAATATTTTTATCCAGTATTATTTGTCACTTTAAAATTTTAAGAAAACATTTATTATTATTTTTTAAATTTTATCCTCATATTCATTCTCTCTCATATCTCTTATAATAATTATTGCACAAAAAAAACTAAAAGAACAATTTGGACATTATATAGTATCATTTTTACATATAAAATTGTATGCTTTAATTACATTCTTAATCATTATAAAAAGACTAAAATGTCATTTATTTTTTGACGGAAGGAGTATAATCATTAAAATCTTTCATCTTCCTAAAAAATAGAGTCAATACTTTTGTATATAACATTTAATATGTTGACTACATTTGACTATATATGAAGAATTTTCCTTAATATAATAAATTTCATACCTAATTAAGCCCTAATGAAAATCAGACAACTAAGGTGGTGTTTGGTTTGTGAAAATATTTTTTATTTTCATTTTCTACTTTTATATAAGTATGTAGATTATTTATTTATTCTAGTGGATAATAATCAGGAATATTTTCATCCAACTCATTTTTTATTTTCATATTTTGACTGAAAACATATAAAACAAAAAATTGACATTTTAATTATTTTCAATTTTATTTTTATTGTAAATAGAAAATACAAGTAAAAATGTTTGATTATATTTTATTGAAAATATTTCATACAAAATAAATTTGACAGAAAATAAAATATTTTTGGAACAATATTATATAATAGAAAAAAAACTCAAATTCATTATTTAACACATGTAAGATAAATTATATAATATTAGGCTTTTACTTCAGTACTCATAGGTACCATTATCCATTGGATAATCAATTATTGTGACTCAATATTAATATTGATTGACTTGATGAATTATAAAGAAGAACATTTAATTTTTTTATAATCACATATAGCTACTAAATATCAATATTCATTAATTTTAATTTATTGGTACCAAAGAATTCTCAAATTATTATATCCAACAAAAAAGATTATAACTCATATAATAATTTAAAGATGAAAAAAATATTACCAAAATATTTTAGAATAAATAGAAGAGACTTGAATCACTCAAACATACAACAGATGTTGAATTACTTAGCAATATAACAAAACTAACTCTCAACTATTTTATGTTATTTTCTAATAAGAGAAGCAAAATATTTTATGGATTTAATTTGTATACAATATTAGTATATTATTCAATCATATATTATTATGCTATATCATCAATATGAATATAGTTGACTATCTTGTCACTACTTAATAAGTCACATGCATAAAAAAATATTTTGATTGGGTAATTATATATATTAATAATATATTAAAATTAAACTTGTTTATATGATGATTCTCAACATCATTTCACAAGTTATGTGATTACACTAAATTATAATATTCCTCTATCGATCATTTAGATATTTTCCACTATTACAAATTTACAATTTCCCCTAAAAAAACAAACAAACAAACATGGTATGTCTTTCATGTGCAAGATTCTTCTTTGCTACGTTATTTTATAGTAATATAATATATATTTTGATGTATATCAACATTAGTACATGATAAATATCAATGGCCTATTGTTCTAATGACCTAAACCTAAAAGTGGTCCTTGTGGTTATAAGTGAGTGTATCTTCCAAACGAGAATCTCATCACATCACATATTACCAAAAACGGCTGTCACATCCAATGTTATACCGACACGTGGCTGATAACAACTTTTGACGAACGGTGAGATTCTTCTGTGGTCGTCCTCGGCCGCAACCAGCGAATCCGCAATTTCTGAATCGCCCACAACCCTTGATGAATAAAGGTAAGAGAAATTATTTTATTTTATGTATGAGAAATATATATTCAATCTTTAAGTAATATTGTGCTTTAATTTACTTATTTATAGAATGATATCTCAGTTGAATTTTGCTATCCGGTGATTTTCAATGGATTAGGAGTGGAGATTTTTGAAATTAGAGGTGGAAGCATACCATTGGATGAGAGTACAAGAATTCTTTTATGTTAATTAATAATATGCATAAAAATTATTTTATACAACCAATCAATTAAAGTTTGATACATCAGTTAATTGTTGAAAAAATGGGGAAAATATAGTGTAATTATTAAAATTACTTTAGCGTGTCAATTTTTAATTGATCAAATTATGTAAATCAATTAAATAAACTTCAAAAGTACTTTTTAGTAAATTATATTTTATTGAGTTTAATTTAATTTACATGCACTATATATCAATATAATAATTTTATACTTAACATATAATCATGTGTTCACCTAAGCTTTATTTTTGACTTTTAAATCCAATTGTCTAAAAAAATTGTTTTTTCTTACATAATAGCATCTAACTATGTTAGTGTACCTTAATTTTACATCGATAATATATAATAATTAAACTTTTTTTAAATAAATAGAGTTTAATTTTGACAATATAAATATATTTTACATTGTCATCCAATCAAAATATTTTGTTTGTATGACTTTTCAAGTAGTGAGAGAGAGAAAAAAAATACTGTTATGACTGAGATGACATCATATGATTAGATGATAATGTAAAAAATTATATACAGTTAGTGAATAAAAAATAAATTCAAATAAATAAACATGTTTTTAGTTAGAACTACTTTGGGCATCATGAAGATGTATAACTTACATATAAGTATTTGATGTACAATATAAATACTTATTACAATGTACAATATCTATATGCATAATTAAATTTTGAGTTTAATTTTGATGCACTTACAATGTAAAATATTTTTACAGTGTCGTCCAATCAGAAAACTTCATTTGTATGACTTTTCAGGTAATGGGAGAGAAAAAAGTACAATCATAACTGACGTGGCAGTACATGATTAAATAACTGTATAAAAAAAGTTTTAGACCGTCTAAATTCTTAAATTTTAAGTATTTAGATGTGATATGTGAGAGTGAAATATGATCTATTTAAAATTCAATAATAAAAATGAATGTTATATAATTATTATAAATATTTGTGTTATTAATATAGTTTTCCTAATTATTAACTAATGTTATAACCTAATAATGTTCTCTCTTTTTTAATTTTATTTAAAGAGGTAGCACTTGGGATTCCATTCCTACGTTTGGATTCCATGATTTAAGTTTCGACACGTTTGAGAAGCATCTCATGATAATAATTCTCCACATGTGAATATTACAACTTACAATAATGATATGGGTCCTACCCTAATCCGTGGTGTTAGTGATAAGGATTCTTCATAGATGGGGTTTCATTGGTTTTGTTTATGTTGTGCAAAGCCAAACGATAACAAAAGAAGATGCTTCTTTCCTTTTTTTCTCTATTAATTTAGTTCAATTTCCTATTCGTTCATTTGTATCAAATAGAGTACCATTACCGGGAACCGTTGGTTCTGTCTCCACTTTTGCCTTTTTAATTATATTAATGTTTTTATTATCATTTGATTTGATGATTATTGATTGGTTAGGGACTTGGGATTTTCCTTTCCTTTCGAATTGTTCTTTTCTCTTTTACCATCGTATATGTATACAATACAATACAATATAGAGGACAGATTCTTTATGATGGGAATAATAATAGATCCGGATAGATATGATGCTAACTCAGATCTCAGGTGTGATGAATGGAAGCTAGGGATATACATTCATTTAGCATCTAATCCATTCCCATTCCTTTCCTTTCCTTTCTAAACATATATACACAAAATCAAATGTTTAATTAATTAGTTATTTTTTTGGGTACAAAAGTCTAAGTGATGAAAATTCAGAAATAGTTTTTTGAATCTCTAATTTAAATTTTCTAATTATAATAATTTGTTCATGAAAAAATAAAAGTGTCGTTGAATTAATGACAAATATATTACGCCAATTGAGAGGCTCGTGGTTTTATTGTAATAATTATTACAAGCTTCTTAGAATTTAAATATTTTATACCAAAGTATTTGATTCCCATTGATCTCTAGTATTTTGGTATATGAGGGAATTTATTCTATGTCTATCACAATTTTTTTAAGTGCCTTTATTTGGAGTTTTCAAATTTAACCCAACTCAACCTTTATTTTATTTTATTTTTCTCTATGTTCCTTTTCTGGTCTGCCGTTATGTTAAGAGCATCATCATTTTTTTTTTTAAAAATTGAGCTCATATCTTTTTTTTAAGCAGAAACAATCACACTCATATTCACTAATTGGCAAGGGAATGATAATACAAATAAAAATATTCATTTTATGGTACATGATACAAAAGTTTTGTTATAATATTTTAAATTTTACTAAAATATTGTATATCATTTTTAATATCTTTAATAAGTAAGGATACTTGTTATTAAAATCTTTCATTAATTAATTACAAAAGTTGGTTACATACCATGGACCCATGTCTATATATATATATGCGGTCTATACTTATGTTCAGAAAAAAAAATTTTAATATTCATTATTTCATAATTTATGTAAATATTCAATCTATTATTATTAATCTTTGAGGGATCCCACTTGTACATTTTTTCTTTCATTCTTTACCATTAGATATAGATGGGTGTTAATATGTTCATGAAGGTGGATCACAATGCATTTTGGAATTGATTTCATTCATATACAGTACAGACAGCTCTTGGAAGTTGGATCACCGTAAAAGCAAAAGAAAAATACTAAATGTACATGGGCTAGTTTGGATAAAACTTATGACTTTTTTTAACTTTTTATAAGTTATAACTTATCGTATGGATGTTTGGATTAATTTTTATATAACTTTTAACTTTTTCAAAAGTTATTTTAAGTGCTTCTTGGAGAAGTTAAAATATTTAACTTCTTCAAAAAGTTTTTGCATAACTTTCTAAAATCTACCGTTATAAACCAAAATAAGTACTTATATTATTTTACTTCCAAACACAAAATAATTTTTTCAAAAGTTACTTATTATTAAAGTCCTTATTAAGAAGCTCTTTATCCAAACTGGCCCATAATACAATACCTTATTTAAATGTTAACAACTTTGATAAATATGTTTATAACTTATTAACATATGAATGAATTAAAATAGATATAAAAGTAATGTGATATGTACCAATAGCACTTCGGAAATCAAAATTAGATGTCTACATACTTGTGTGGCTTTGTTGAATTCTACGGTTCCAGTTCCACTGTCTTTTCCATGTTACGCCTTTATAGTTTATTTGTATGAACGAGGACAAGCATAACGTGCCAAGTTGTAGCCGAGAATTATCCAATTGGTTTCTTCCTGCAAATTACATAAATTATTATAGCTTTTCCAGCTTCTTATCTTTTGTTTTGATATTATAGTTATTCTTTTACTATTAATAAAATATAGGGTCTTTTACTTCAACTTTTGATAGAACTACAATGACACACGTTTGAAGCTTTTGCTTTCTTCGTTCACTGGTATCCTTGCGGGTTTAGGAAGTAGAACTGTACAAAATGCCGAGTGGCAAAACAGGATACTAAAAAATAAATAAACAAACAAATAATAATAAAAAAAAAGAAGGTTATGTGACATTAAATCCTTCGAGAAAATCTTACTGAGAATCTGTCATTTTCTATTTATCCTGTTGGCAGACCAAGCCAGAAAGATACATAAAGATGGACCTTCCGAAAACTACTTTGATAGTAATAAACAAAATTCCCCAATTTTGACTTTTGACTATGCCTTGACCGAACAACAATATACAAGCGACAACTCTCACTGCTCTGTCTTTATAAAATGTGGAGCCAGCAGTTTGGTAACAGTGAATCCAGTGAAGGAGTCGAGATCAAAGAGTTCTTTCAGCTTCTCGTCGCATATTATTCTCCTCTTGTCGGAAGGATCCTTCACAAAAGAAACCAGAAAATTTAGCTAGTGTTTAAGCCAGCATGCAACAACAAAGGATACAAGAAACCGCAGTTAAGTGTGAAATCACAATTAAGCTCAATGAACAACAATAGTAGTAAATGATGAATCTAGCATCTACATTGCCAACAACGATTATTTGAGAGGATAAGGGGGAAAGACGAACAAGAGAGATGAGCCAAAATATGCACGGATAATTTTGTTGTAATGGTGGCAGAAAATGAGAGGAGGAAGTAATAGAGCAGGAAGATAAATGTGAGAGGGAAGGTTTGGGGAGAACAGGCAGAAATTGAATTAGAATTTCGGGTGAGAGAGACCAAGCCGCAAGAGATCTTGATGTGTCTTTTTTCTTGCTATAGTTCCATTCACTCTGTTTCTATACATATTAGACCCCACTGATTGTGATATCTTCCTGTTCCGTGTTTGTGTTTGCGTTTGACTCAGGTTCCTACACATTTGCTGCTATGACTATGCAGGATTCTCTTTCTACTGTACACCCTAGTAATGGGTGAGTATTCATTATTCACCCAACGGAATGCAATGATTAAGAGGATGTTTACTAGCAGTTTAGCACTGACTGACTTGGTTTATGGGAGTTGTTGAAGGCTTTATGGTTGGGTTTCCATCAAGCTTGAAACACTGTTTAGCCAATATTATCTTTTGTGGTCAAAAGGTTTGATGATTAGAATTAGTTTTTCAAACATGATCACTTTGAGAAGAGACCGCTAGAGCGAGCTTTGTTTAACCAATAAAACAAGGGGCATGTTCCGGTGCATATAAAGGAAGAGGGTACATATACACAGTGACAAGCAGAGAGGCTGTTTCAAATATTCACACCGCTGATCTCTAGGATCACAAGACAACCACCACCTTGCCATTACACCAAGACTCACCCTCCTTTATTTTAAGTAATGCATAAGGCATTTTGACAAGGCTACTTAAAGCAATGACATACCTGAAGGTCGTTCTTTTTTATGTACTCCCACATTTTTTTAATCACAGCAGCTCTTGATAACTCACTTTCTCCCGTACCAAGGAAGTTTACAAGGGCCTCGGATAGTTGCAGAGGGGCAAGAAATCCTGATTTTCCCCCTTTCTGCCGTTTTTCCTTTCTTTTTGGCTCCTCTGAATCTGTCATAGAGGTATGTTAGGGATGCGGTGAACAAGTTATATTCGTGTAAAACATGCATGAACAAGTACAGAAAAACTACAACCACCTACCGTAAATTGCTCCAACAAAACATAAAAAAGGGCATTTGCCCGAGAACTGTGTCTCAAAGATTCCTACTATAAATACATGAGCAAATGTATTTTTTTTAACTTGATAAAAATAAGGAATAACTGAGCAAGCAAAATATAAGTGAAAGAAAACAATAGTATACTGGGATAAATCTGCAGGAAAAAAAAATTGTCATTTGCAAGGGCTTGGCTCTGATCAGGTATTATATTAATAACAAAGAACATTAAATGAATTCATTAACCATACCTTCATCTTCTCTATCATGCTTCTGCTTTTCCTTTGGCGCTGACTTCACCTGGATAACTGTATCAAAAGATGCAGTTTAAACAAGGGATTTTCTATGAAAATTTAAAGGAATAAAACAAGGAATATCATATCTGCAATGTTCTGAAATAGAAGTTAGCAATCAGTAGAATGCCAAAATATAATATAATTCAGCAGATGGAGTAGAGTACACGAAATAGCAGTATAATCTTAGCATGCTTGATAACAGGATCTAACAAAAATACTTTGAAAATTAAATTTCAAAGGGAAAACTTCACAATTTCAAGGCATTAAAACCCCTATAATCAAGATAGCATGATACAGGGGGCTTCAGAAAAAGGATTAGATCTTAGGTTCCTCGTCTAACAAATACAATGAAAAACAGACCAAAGGAATATCTAACATCCTGTTTGGAAACAACATAAAAATTATTAAGGGGAAAAGGTAGGGTTGTAGGTGCATACCATCATTTGAATCCAACGGCCAGATATGCTTTGACAATGCTTTATTCATTTGGAACATGTCGATGGAATTGACACCAAAAAGGGCTCGAAATTGTTCATCACAAATTATGTTTCTCTTATTCTTTGGGTCTTGCAATTTTTTCTCCCTAATATAATTCCATAATTGTTTGACAACCTAAGACAAAAAAAAAAGATGTTATTGAGCCAGAAACAGAACTACACCATATATTCACAGTTAACTAAATTCTAGGTTTGTCTGACCCAGTTCAATAGGAATAACCGATTTTCACTATCAATATTTTTCATTGAAAAAAGGTCTACCTCAGTCCTGGCCATTTCTGATGCTCCAACGAATTCCTGAAGTTGCGGAGACAGGCTACATAGTTTGCAAAAACCGCCACCTCTTTTCTTTACTACCTCATTAGCTGACTTGTCGGATCTGAAGCACAAGATGAAACAACAGCAGTCAACATAACGGCTTACTTTGATGGAAAATTTTACAACCAGGCACTTGTGCATATTGTAATCCATAACTTACTAACTTAGATGTGCAGGTTGTCAGGTACTTAAACTTGATAGTTATTTTCTTCTAACAAATTGTTTGTTGTGCACTACAGTTTCCATATGAGAAGAAAACTCATGTAATGCCTGCTTGTTTTATGCAGCTGGGCTAGCTAAAAACCATAAGTTACTTATATATTGGATATCTCGAAGACTGCAACCTAAACAATATTCTCTTTTCTTCTATCCTTTCACGAGAAACAGGGTAGAAATGAAGAGACACAAGCACTATTTATTTGAATGTACTACAATGGCCATGGTGTGGTCAAAGAAGTCTCACAGAAACAATCAGGGTAATCAACACAGTCTATGTTCAGCCATATATGAACTTGATTGTCTAGGCAGTTTAGAAAAATGATGGTTCTAGAGAATCCCAAGATATGGTGAAACAACTATGCTGATTTTTCTTAACATGTAGAACTAAGCTTATTAAGATATTGACTAGGAAAAAATATGATTTAATGAAAAACGATCAGTTTTTAGCAATCTTTTTACATGCTTCATCCTTTTTTAATTTTCTTTGCATAGAAGTAATTAACATCTGGCATCATAAGTAGAACCAGAATCTTAACACTTGCTATAGAGAAGATTTTTATGGATGCTTTGGAATCCAAGAGTGGTTCACTCTTGTGGCTCCAGAACTGTACAAACTAGTAGTTGTTTAAAGATAGAAGTCCAAGCAAGCACACTATCTCATCTTGGAGTTCAAGTCAAAATATTTTCTATGTACTCTGGAAAAGTAGCATCAGCTTTCCAATCATGCTTGTTTCATAAATCTAGGGAGATCAGCAATCTCAATATATAAACATAATGATCAATATGGAAAAGTGGTTTACATGAGTTTTTCATTATTATTTTTCGGAAAAGGGAAGGAATTTAACTTGGAGGTCCTACAACTTAAGAAGGCGACCTCTCAAGTAATTATCCTGCAGGAAATCATGCACACTATAAGAGTCGGCATTTCACTACTGGGGAACGAACATAATAATGACCAGCAAAACTACAAAAGTGACTAATTCTATATGCAGAGCAGAACAAGGTACTGGAAAATCCTATTGTGTTGTGTGATAAAAATTTTTTCAAGGAATTTCTTGAAAAACGTTATTGACAGATATAGAGGTCAAGAGCCTGTTTGATTTCAAACTTTTAGAAAATGTTCTCTATTCATATTTCTTGTTTTCAGTACAAATTACAAAAATGTTATATTGTTTTCCCGGTGTCCTTTACAAAATCTTGAAAACAGAGAAGATTTTCTCAAATAAAACAGGCCCTAATTTGACTGAAGCAACTCGAAGAAGGTATGGTGGTTCAACAACTTGTCTACATCCTTGGACAGGAGGCAAATGACAGAAAAATCAACTCAACGTGATCATGGAAAATGAAGACCTGTAATTTGTCTAGTGTTCATGGAAAATCTCAGATTACAATCTTCACAAGTACCGAGAGGCAATAAAATAAATTAAATCTTCATCTGTGATTGACATTACCGCGCAAGAAAGCATAACAAGTTTTGATTGTTTGGCAAAGCAAAGAATAAGATGAATATGCGTGCATAAAAGCTAAAACTGAACACTTTAGCTTCAAAGCAAACCTGCAAGGCAAGTAACCTTGTCACTAACTTCAAAAGCACATAACTTTTTCTAGGAAAATACCAATAGAGTGCATCACAACACGGTCTCGCAGTGGACCCCAATACTCAAAATAACCTAAAATCATGTGCTTGAGTTCTCATTTAACAATAGCGAATGCCAGCTAAAACATGCTCATAAATTTTCAAAATTTATTAAAAAAAATGATGACATTGATTGCAAAATGGCATGGAATCGATGCTACCAGTCCAAGATAAAGGGGAAACTCGTAACTATCAATCCAATTTGATGTATACTCTCACGCAGAATCAAGTAATTTCCGAAGTAAAAATGCAATTTTAATTTCAGAACAAGAAAAAGATTATTTTTTTTTCACAAGCAAACAATAACATTAAAATAAAAAAGAGAACTAACTAACCGTTCTTTATTCTTCTTCCCATTCCGCACATGTTTCGGTTTCTCTTCCTCTTCCTCTTCGTCATCGTTATCATCATCGTCGTCGTCGTCGTCTTCTTCTCCATCTTCTTCTGTTTCTTCCTTGGAACCAGAGCCTCGGCTTCGTTCGGGTTTAACATCATATTCCTCTTCCTGTTCTTGTTCTTGCTGTTCTTCTTCCCCTTGTTCGTGTTGCGGTTGGTTGTGCACGCTTTGAAGGAAAAAGTCGACCTGTTCCCGAATGAATGCCTTCCTATCGGACAAATCGATTCCGAAATCGGCCTCGAGCTGGCGGCGGACGGTGGCGGTGGTGGTTGTGGTGAGGTCGGAGCTCCGGAGGAACTCGCGGAGGCGGCCGATGAGCTCCGATTCGGATACCATTCTCCAAAATGCACGAACGAGTTGGTGACTCACCCCCCCTAAAACTGCTGACTCAGTCTCTCACTCGCTCACACAAAATATATGCAACAAAATAGGGGGGCGAATTTGGTGAAGACGTTGTTGGTTGCCCCAGCCCAAGGACACAACTGGAAATAAACAAAAAATATTACTTTCTCTTTCTCTCTCTATTGCCTTGCCCGTTTCTCGTTTCTCGTTAAGGATGATGCAGTTACAAGCACCACACGTGCCGTTTTAACGTTACATCACACGCCCCCTCCTATTTTACCATCTTTCCCCTATTATTATCTTTAAACTACCCCTCAATAAATTAATGTTTTTTTGTGCTTTGTTTTTGCTTGCACGAGAAAGGAAACTGGCCTTATAACTTGAGAGTTTGGATAAGCTGGAAGGAACAAGATTTTATTTTAGGTTTTGGATTTTGGTGTGGCTGTCACATGCATAAAGTTGGGCTTTCATGGGTGAATCACGTTAATGGAATGAAATGTGTGGTGATTTGACGCTATTGGGCTACGATCGATACCTTTTTTAACTGGATCACCAAAAAGGGTTTCTACTCATTGATTGGGCCACTTTCTTTTCAGCCCATTTTTTCCTAGTGTACTTTGTATATACTGACTGACTGCTTTAGGGGTCAAATATTCCTAAAAAAAGGAAGGGGTCGTTCTCAATCTATTTCAGATTTTCACGAACCAATAATAAGCCCTACATTGCGCGGGCGGGGCTAAATCGCTTTCGTAAGATTATTAAATAGAAAATTGCATATTTTTTATGTTGTTGGTTGTAGTATTTGGTTGCGGATATCGCCCACTCATATCTATCTAACTATCTATTCATAATAAATTAAAATTGTATGCAAGTGGATTCCTTTAATTAAGGTGATCCGAATAAAAGACAGGTCTTCTCTTGTGTTCTGGGTGAAACAGATATTCACCATTGAAACCTTGATTTGTTTGTCAATACTGAACCGTTCTATTTTTGGTGCAGAAATAACATGACCCTAGTCTATTTACTTGCTCTTCAGTTCCCGCAAGTTCATCAGCACAGGAAAACAAAAGAGTAGGGAGGGAGGCTAGCGACTAGTACTAGCAGCTAGCTAGCTAGGAGAGCATATAGAGTGAGTATTTATTACTCCCTCTGTCCACTTTTATTTGTCTTTCTAGAAAATTTATTTGTCCACTATTATTTGTCATTTTAGATTTTCAATGAAACATTTATAATCTTTTTTTCAATTTTATCCATACATACACTCTCTTTTTATCTCTTACAATTATTATTGCACAAAAAACTATAAGGATAATTTTGTCATTATACATTTATTTCTATAGAAATTTTTTTATTTTCATCACCTTCTTAATAAGTGTGCAATACTCTAACACATCAATTAAAAGTGGACGGAGCGAGTACTGTTTATAAAGCTCAGCTAGCTTTAGCTTTATGACCACCAAACTTAGGGGGCAAAAATACTGTGCTTCATCAATATCTCAAGCTTCTATATCTTGTGAATGGATTGGATTGGATAAAGTATATAATATAAATTAATCTAACGGATATTAGATGATTCGAATTTGTGATTATTCGATTAATCTGGTGTGAGATGTTTGGCCCGCACAAAGTGGATGATAAAAGCGAGTAAAAAAGAAAAGTAGGTGTCAGAATCAGACACCTAACAGAATAGACCATGTCGCTGCCAGGTGGACGGGTCCAATTGGATAATCGCAAAAGGATGAAGGCACCGGCCAATGAGGATTAAGCATGGAGTAATAAGAAGGGGACCCCACGGTCATTTCAATTCAAGGCAGCCAAGCCAAAGAGCCCCCCAAGTTGCTGCGCCCCTGACAACAACCCACAACCATCCCATTTTTATCATCAACACAAGCAAGCAAGCAAGCAAGCAACCCAACTAGCTACTACAAAAATATCACTTCATCATCCATACACCCCATATTTTATCCATATCCATCATAAAATATACTACTAATATTTTATTCTACATAGCAACATATTACTCTCTTCAATAAAATATCAAATCACATATTTTAATTTCAAGAAAAAAGAAGGGCACATGCAGAGATAAATACCATTGAACAGTGAAAGACAATACAACATGTATTTATATATTATTATTATTGTTATTATTTTTTTTTTGTTATGATTAAATTAAAACAACATAAAAAGGAGAAATACGACAATGTTGCTTACGAGGCAACGACCTCAACCGGCGTCATCTCATTTCGGACACAACACCACCAGAAAACGACGTCGTTTATTACCTCACTCATTCTTTCCTTTCCCTCATTTCTCAACAAAAAGTCTTAGACCCCCATTTCTCTCTTCACAAACAATAAAAATCTTTAAACCTTCTTTCCCTTCTCTCTCTCTCTCTTCCAGTCAAGTTTACTCATCGCACCGTCCCGATCGTCGTTTATTATCACTGCATCAGAAAAACGACGACTAAATCATCGCCGTTTTTGCGCTTTCTCATGTAATCGACCCTCCTTTGCACAAAAAAAGGAGGTTCATCTTTTATTCTTCTAGCGATGGATCGGTTGGCGCCGGCGGCAGCGGCGGCGGCCGGAGTAGGGATGGAGATGCCAATCATGCACGACAGCGACCGTTACGATTTCGTGAGGGACATCGGGTCCGGAAATTTCGGCGTCGCGAGGCTCATGAGGGACAAGCTCACCAAGGAGCTTGTTGCTGTCAAGTATATCGAACGCGGTGATAAGGTTAGCTTCTCTGAAGAATCGTCGTTTTTGTCGTTATTAAAACTGAAAAGTTTACATTTTTTTTGTGGATGAAGGTAAAAAAGGGGAAAAAATTCACATGTTAGTGTTGTGTTTTTTAACCTTTTAATTATTGGTTGAGTTAATTGTAGAAATGTTTGTTGACGCTGACTTATGATGTTATATTTTGTGGTACGATGTTTTTGGTTGGGGGTTTCTATTTTTACATCGGTACTTTGGAAGGTTTTTTATTTTGTTTAGCGTTTTATTTTTCTACCACTAATTTCTCTTCGAGTTGTTTGGTTTTGTTGCTTTAGTTCTGGTGACACGTCTTTTAGGAACATGATTGCTCAAAATGGAAAGTTTGCTACTACTAAAGCCAATAATCAGTTAGTGCATTTCAATGCGTGAACTTTATAGGGCGGGAAAGATAACGGCAAGAAGGAAGAATTAAAGAAAACTACTATTATGTCAGTTTTGAAGTGGCCAAATTAATCTATTGTCATCTATGTGGTACTTAGGTTTATCTTCCATGCTTTTTGGGCTATAGTTAGTGGTTTTTCTGCAAAAAGTCAAACGTTTTGGTGAACTTTTGGTTTAAAGTTTCACAATGGAATTATCAGTTATAGAATTGTGAAACAAGGAAAGTTTTTGGTTTTCCAAATCACATTTTCCATTCAAGCTTTACTATGATCTTTTGTTGACCTTTATGGTGTGATGTTTGCTGCCTCATTTTTTATATTCTAATTCTCATTGCTGGAGTGATGGGCTCATATTTTTTCTTATCAATTGTCATATTATTGTGTGTCACAGATTGATGAAAATGTTAAGAGAGAAATCATCAATCACAGGTCTCTGAGACACCCTAACATTATCAGGTTTAAAGAGGTTGGTATAATTTTATATCTGTATCTTTCTATATTTGGCATAGGGATAATTGCACTTACTGAAAATTTTCTATAAAAATTCACTCAGGTCATTTTAACACCTACACATCTGGCCATTGTCATGGAATATGCATCTGGAGGTGAACTATTCGATCGAATATGCAAAGCAGGGCGTTTTACTGAGGATGAGGTTTTTATGCAATTTGTTTGCTTCTCGTACACCTATCACTATGCAAGAGAGGAATCTTTAGGGTGTGTTTGGTTAAGGGGGTAATAATTAATGAGGGGAATATTTTCATGGCTATGCATCACTTGTAATTTTATACTTGGAGCTCATCCATGGAAAATTTCCCCCCTATATTACACCCTGGCCGAACAATTTTAAATTATTAACCCATTGCAATGCTGCAGGCTCGTTTCTTCTTTCAACAACTCATATCTGGGGTCAGCTATTGCCATGCAATGGTAATTTATCTCCTGTCCTTTTCTTCTATCTAATCTAAATTGCATTTAACCTGCACTACAATGTAGTGTAGGTGATGTATCAATCTTCTGAGTATTATGTCTGGTGTATCAGTCTTATGTATAATATGTCTCCTCATGAAGCAAGTATGTCACCGTGACCTTAAACTGGAAAACACTTTGTTGGATGGAACTCCAGCGCTTCATCTGAAGATATGCGATTTTGGTTACTCCAAGGCAAGATTTTCTTTGTCTCACTAGCTTTCATGGTCGGACTTGCTTGGTTATTTTTCATTATAATTTGGGACTTCTCAAATATAGATCATTGTTATATTTTCCGATAATAATTATAAAAATCAATTGCTAGATCTTCCAAATTTAATAGATTTGGTTCTTGGCAGTCTTCGGTGCTTCATTCACAACCAAAGTCAACGGTGGGAACTCCAGCATATATTGCTCCAGAAGTATTGCTGAAGCAAGAGTATGATGGCAAGGTAGAGCAATCCTTAGTATTGTGGCCTTGCTCTTTCTCTACAAGTATTACTCATTACTCATATTTGATTAAATGATGAATATTGCTGTCAATAATGGCCTGCGAGTTTAAGAATTATCCTGTTATAAGGACTAAGGAGCTAAATTGTTTTTGATAGTGAATCTGTTGATTCTGTTGTCAGTTCTCACCTAGTCTAGTGGCACATGTATGTTGGATTGGACACTGATCAAACATTTGAACTTTACCATGGTATATGTTGAGTATCTCAATAGGTTAATGTTATGTTTACAACATGCATGGTTATCAGATTGCAGATGTTTGGTCGTGTGGAGTAACCTTATATGTGATGCTAGTTGGATCATATCCTTTTGAAGATCCAAATGAACCAAAGGACTACAGGAAGACAATTCAGGTTGATCAGATATTATGATTTTTGCCTGTTTTCTTCGCAAGCATCTGATTGTGTGGGCATAACTTGTTTTGGTTGGTTTTTATTGTAGAGGGTTCTTAGTGTCCAGTATTCCATCCCAGACTTTGTTCAAATATCTCCTGAATGTCGCCACCTCATCTCAAGGATCTTTGTCTTTGACCCTGCAGAGGTAATTTCTAGTTTCTATTACTTTCTAACAAGTAACAACTATAGATGCATTTGGCATGCCCATCCCTGAGGAATTTTGTTCTACAAGATGCATTTTTGGATACCACCTTTTGAAAATATTATTTGAAGTTTAATTTGAGGGCTATATTCTAGGTCCTCGCTACTCAAGGTTGTAGGCAAAGCCTGTATCTATAAAATGGACAACAAGAAGGAACTCTGTTGATTGCATATTATGAATTGAACATCTTGATTACATAAATTTGGATTAACGTCTACTCTTGCTTGTTTACTCATTTATTTGAACCTAATGCTGTTGGAAATTTGTGACACAGAGAATCAGCATTCCTGAAATTTTGAAAAATGAATGGTTTCTGAAGAATCTTCCTCCAGAGTTGATAGATGAAAAAATAATGGGCAACCAATTCGAAGAGCCTGATCAACCAATGCAGAGCATGGATGAGATCATGCAGATAATATCAGAAGCTACCATCCCAGCAGCTGGGTCTTCATTGGACCATTTCATGGCTGACAGCATCGATCTGGATGATGACATGGATGACTTGGACTCTGACTTTGAGCTCGATGTAGATAGCAGCGGGGAGATAGTGTATGCCATATAATTTAAAATCTTCATCGGCATTCAAAAGACATCATTGTGAAAGGAGTTCATTGTAATATAGGTCTTTATGGTCTTCAAGGAATGAAAAAATTTGTGGAGCCCGTATTTCATGTAGATTAGCATGGATAATTCACAGAAGTTCATCATGTTAATTTATATGTCGTGTGTTTCTTGGAACTACCATCCACACCATTTCAGTATCACTTTTTTGAGGGGAGGAACATGATATGTTTCTTACACTCTACAAAGGTTGAAGACAGAGTAAAGACTTCCCTCACTTCCTGTTAAACTATGTACTTCCTTTGCCAGTTTAAATTGGTGGCAGGGGAATCTTGTTTGCGTATACCTCCTTATATGCGCATATTATGTTTCATTCTGCTATTTATCCCAACTTGTTCCTGTCTATAAGTTTTCTGCTTATTTATGCTTTGATTCTTACAACTAAGATTAAAAAATATTGTTCAATTTTGTATACTATGGTAGCGTTTGTTTTCACTGATTCTGGAGTCAGAGTCAAGGGAGTCATGAAGGCAGTGTCACAAGAGTCAGAGTCACAGTGACTCCAAAAATGACTTCGAACACATCATCACATATTTGTGTCTCCCTACCAGCACATAGTGATTCCCTACAATTCACAGTGATTCCAAAATTGGAGTGAACAAAAAATTGACAATTTTGTTCACTGAGTCACTGTGACCCTCGCACCAAACACATGACAGAGTCAGTGACGCTGATCCCAGAATCAGAAAAAACAAACGCAATCTATATGTATTACAAAAATATGATCATACCAAGATAGCAAGTGTCCTTAAAACTCCGAAAACAGACATATTCTATTTACACGTAGATTAACAGGGAAAGAATATGGCAAATTCAGAAACAGAGTTTCAAGATTCCTAGTCACTTTCCCAAATTCAAGAAAAATAGTCTCATGAACGAATTCCATGAAGCCAATTTAAGCTGGCTTCAACCCTAGTAGTCTCTATCTTCAATTTGCAATTATCAGAGACAATTTCCCATAACACAGCCCTTTCTTCATCACAGATCACATGTAGCTCATCCTTTAAATGTACAAAGTCCTTAACCGAATATGGCAACTCACTAAGTGCAGAGCAACCTTTCATGTAGATCTTTTCAAGAGTTTTCAACTCACCAATGTCCTCTGGTAAATTGGCAAGACTTACACAGTCAGAGATGTCGAGACATCGAAGCTTATTGAGCCCTCCAACACTCTCGGGCATCTCTTTCAAATCAGAACAAGAACTCAGCCTCAGCAATTCCAGATTCTTCAGCTTTGCTATGTTCTGTGGCAGTAAAGAAAGCTTGTGACAGTTAGTGATGCTGAGCTTCTTCAAAGGGGTGATGTTGCATATCTCATCAGGTAATTTCACAAGATCTATGCAGTAGTCTATGCTCATTTCCACTAGATTTGGCATAGCATCTGAAATTTTGACAGTGCTATTCTCAAAAGCCTGCTTTGTATTGCACATATGAAGCGATAGTTTTTGCAGATTCTTTAATATGCAGAGGCATGGAACTGAAACTTTCTCCAATCTGATTCTTTTCAAGTCAGACAAGAAAGTTAGTAGATCAAAGTTGTTTAGTTCAGAACGATGGAAACCATAGTTGGTGACTATTAGAACTTTAAGTTTACTCATTTTTTCTGTGAACTGCGGCAGGCTATAGTGGCTAGAGCGAATATTTAAGATCAGAACCTCTGCTTCATCAGGTTGCATGTCACACCAATCTGAAGCAAAATCTTCATCTGCAAAAACATCATATGTGGTGTCAGGTATAGAAAATTATTTGTGTGTGTGCATATAATTTTAGAGTTTGGATAGAGAGAAGCAAACCAGTTGATATAGACAGTATTTGGGCTGCAACCCTTAGCTGCTTCTGTTTTCTGGCCAATAGTGACATCATGCGATTAAGTATCCCTTGCTGATTCTGATTCTGATTCGGCACTACCCACCAATCAGGACGTTTAGCACCATTTAACTCGATGTTAAGTTTTTTTCTCTGCTCAAACGGATCCTTTGTGCTTTGAACGATCGCTAGCTGTCTAAGGAGATCATGTAACATGACGAAATGGTTGTTGTAGTACATGTCAGTGTCGTTTGCAACTTTCCTGGTCAACGAGCAAAAGTTAAATGGTTAGGGAATAACTGAAGTACCAACTAGATGAATAGCATTCACTCCACTTGATAGTATAGTGACAGATATCCATGTTATTGAATCAATCTTTACTTCTTGGTTTATAGATTTTTCAAATCAAATGCCTTAAAGGAATGCATTTGAAATTACAGCCTTCAGAAGGCGATCTTAAAACCTTAATTTGAGAAGATAAAAACTCCTGAATGGTTGTCTTTAAATTCATCAGCAACAAAAGTAAGCCTTGTCTCACTAGAACGCGTCGACTATCTCGATGAGACGGCGACATAGTGTGATTGATATGTGGGCATATAAGTTTGAATAAAAGATTAGAGTTTATCAGTCATGTCATGTAATCAAGCATTAGATGGCAACCTTGAGAAGAAAAAAGATGGTGTGTACCTTGTTACTATGAGTTTAATCAAGTTCCTGGTGGTCAAATCATGGACAATGGTCATTGCATTCCTGCCATTCTCATCAAGATTATGAAGCTCAGCCCACATATCAATGAGGGTAGTTACAGGGATCCTTTGATCTTCAGGAAATAGGCCTAAATCCATGAAGCACTCCTTCTCATTGACTGAGAACTTATCCTCCAATATATCTAAACTCTGTTGGAGGCGAAAAAGCAAGTCAGTAATACTAGACTCCAGAATGGACTGACTTTGTAATTTTTCCTTCATATTTTCCCACATCTCAAAAGGTTGCTGGCTGAGTGATCCACCAATGACTTCGAGCGCCAATGGCGAACCCTTGCAACCTTTCACTATCTGCATTGCAGTGCAAGAAAGTAAAATCAATGGTTATAGTAAGAATCACACAAAAATAATCATATTGCAGAAGAATTAGCATGCAACACACATAAGTTTCCTTTTTGCCATATCTAGTAAAGTCTCATAGTCATTGGTATGCATGATTTTGGATAAGTAGAAAGAAGATAACATACCTCATTCACAAGTCTTTGATCTGGCTTGTATGAACTGCTGCTGCCACCATTCAGTTGAGCAAAGTGACAAAAAAGCGAGACGGCTTCATCATGACCAAGTGCTTCCAAAGGATATGGGGTGCCAAATCTTCGGAATGCAACTCTTGAAGTCACCAAAATCTTGTAACCTGGTATCTGGAATTTAAACTTCTCAACAAGGGTCTCTGACTTAGGCCAAACATCATCCAGGACCAATAATATTGGATTTCTCCCAACAAGCCTCATACGAATTCCCAATCTGTTAATTGCATCCTCATCATTTTGAAACTCAGGCACCGGACATCTGCAATTTTCAAATAGTGTCTTTACAATGTTCTTCACATTCGGCGTCTCTGAGAAGGTGACAAAGAAGATGTTTGTGAACTTGCCTAGCCAAACCAAAACAGCTTTCTTAGCCAATAGGTCCAAGGAGTATCTTAAGTATGGTAGTATTCCACAAATAGTGCATGCCATACATGACTATGTGATTGTGAATTGTATGTACCTAAAAGGTACACACAGAAAGAATCTGCAGCAACAAGCTTAAGCTTTGCTTGAAATCACTATATAGTCTAAACTCTGCAAAACTCTATATGGTTGGATACTATAGTATTATAAGAATTTGATTTTGACACACCTACAAATGTAATTACATAACATAGTCATCCAACCATGTATTATTGCATTAGCAAATCTTGTTAAGTTTCATCCCCACTACCTAAAAAGTCAGGCAAATGAAGATATTTGATTGGAAGACAATGTATTAAAATTAGAGTTAGAAAGGAATCCTATATAAAATTTTAAACCAGACAAAAACAAAAACAAAAAAGGGTCAAACTTTTTCTATGGGGCGATCCCATCCCAAGAGAGAATCTTTAAGCTCCTAGCCAAGTGAATCAGAAATGAAAAGAATGGAGAATCCCTACCTTTGACTTGGGGATCCCAACAGATCTTCTTAGCAAGAGTGCTTTTCCCTGATCCTCCCAAACCAGTCAACACAAGAACAGACACATCATCCTTGAGCAGCTCCACCTTCAACTTGCTCAAACGCTCATCCATTCCCAAACACTTTGGCTCTTCAGGAGCCCCTCTTAGACCCTTTATCTGCTGATACTGCCCAAAATTCTCCTTGCCCAGAATCTCCAAAATCTCCCTGACCTTCAACAGAACCTCCATCAAGTTCCTTGCATTCTGAGCCTGCACATCAAAGGACATGTACCTCCTTAGGGACTCATCCTTGGCCTGAAGCTTCCCTTGGTAATGAGGGAAAGAGAGGAACTTCCATCGACTAAGCTTTTGGCACTTGCGAGCTAGCTCTTCGCCCTCACGAATCCGTTTCTGAAGACCCTCAATCTCATGTCTTGGCCGATCAAGCTGCTGGTTGTACCTGGTCATCTCATCAACAAGAGGTGCCACAGAGTTCAAGGTTTCTATGTTGGACTCAAGTGTTGGCTCGAACTCTCTTCCTTTCTTGAATTCTTCAATCGCTGCTTTCAGAAGCTCTCCCATAACTGCTCCAACAGCACCACCGCTGACAAGATCTGCCATTATAACTCAAAAGGTCTCTCTTCTACCTCTACCTACAATGAATCAGATATACCACAACAATCAATCTGATCTGATGCAACAATTGTTTTTGTTTCTGCTGAGGTTGGTTGTCTTATCAAAAACTGTATTTCTAGTGTAAAGAAACAATACGATAGCATTATTGCGTTGACTTTATGAACATTTATTGGTCTTTCTATTTTAATAGGATTTCATGATTTTTACAAAAGTATTAAGAAACGCATTAATGATTGGTTTGTTAAAGAAAAAATATTAAAATAATTGTGTTACTCTACATATTATTTTCCTTCACTTAACTCTTGAAGTCTTAACCTGTGTGCTGTGTTATTCACTGGTTTTTTTCAGTTCTGCAGCAAATTAACGATTTATTCATTTATTTAATTCATTACAGCTCTAAGCAAAAATGTTTTGAATGTTCGAAAATACAATATATAACATAAATAACATTTTTTTTATATATAATACATGTTGTAAATAACTAAAGAGCTTGACTAGGCGATAGTTTCAGAATTTTGGGTCTCTGTTCTGATTTGCCTAACTTAATAAAGACCTTAAAATAGTAAGATCATAATTTTAATTAGCAAGACACTATAACAATCACAACTAAAAAAATTTAATATATTGTTCACATTACACCGCGTTTTTAGCAGAAATTCTCACTTTCCAATCAATTTGCCCAACGACTTTTATTACATCTCTTTGCGGATTAGTTACTTATTTTTTATGCCACTTTATTTTCAATGTGCATTGAAGCGGAAGGTTCCTACTTCATATATTCTGGGCATATGCTGATGCTGTTTAGAGTAAAAGTACAAAATAAAGATTGAACTCATTCATCAGAGCACATACATGTATTTTGTGTAGTGTCCTGTCCAAGGAATATTAATGATAGTATTCAAACTATTTCTAAGGTGAATCCTCAAATACATGCATGCATTCATTGGAGGAGGAATTTTAGGATATTCTAGACTCTGTACTCTGAAGTCTGTAGTGCTATAATCATCATATTTCGGCTTTAGTCAGATATGTTACTGGATGCTTGGTCTTAGTGAAAATTTGAAGGTGAAAAATCGAGGGAAACAAAAAAACTGAGTTTAAAAACATACAGGGAAGAACTAGTAGGATTCGTAACTTTACTAACAGACAAGATTTTTTCGTATTCTCTTAGCTATATATGAGAGAGACTTATCAACGTTCTCTTTGATTCTTATTATAATGATTAGTAGTGACTTAGCTAGCATCATGAAATGCACCAAATTTTGTGGTAGGTGGTCAACACATGCTCTTATCATCAGTTACCAAAGGCTTTGTAAGTTATGAAAAATGTTTACAACAATTAGGCTCAATCAGATTAAGAAGACTCACAAGCTGATAAAGGCAAAAATCTTAAAAACTCTGCAGAATGCAAGCGAGTAAATTGGCCGGCCCAAAAAATACCAGTGGACAACTAAAAAAATGGAGGGAGTAATAATTAGTAATTACAGTATGTATGTATGTATGTATTATTCGATCGGTTAACAAACTCGAAATTGACATAACATACAGAGAGCAGGCCCGTTGACTAAGTTATTGGGGGTTGGTAGCTGTTGTTGTTTTGTTCCATGAACTTTCCAAGTGGTTTTCATTCTAATACTTTCTTTGACTGGTCCAAATAATACGGCTAAGCTATTGCAAAATCTGTAATGGATCTATATACACTATTAATTTGTTGACTCAAAAAAATACAAGCTAGCTAGGGAGAGAGCCTTCCATCACCATACTCATTCCAACAACTAAAAAAAACAAATGCGCAGCCGGCACGTGGCGTACTTGTTGTGTTTATAACGAAAATACGTTCAATTAGGTAGCATTTGTTTGGAACAGAAAATACAATACAGAGTTATCTAACATATAATTAGTATTTAACGTGAACTATACATAAGATATAATGTGTGCTATATGTATATCACACGTACGTATAACACACATATTTTATGTATAACACATGTTGTATACTAATTGAATGTATTTGTGTTGTACAATAAATATTTATTACGCTCGTAATTAGTTCAGTCAAATTTAACATGCATGTCAGTCCATCACTTCTGATAATCATCACTTCTCTTCTTCTTTGATTTTAATCTGTTGCAAAGCTAAGGCTATATATCTATTCGAGCTAGGATATATAATTGATTAATTTTAGGCAATTAATATTAAGAAGATGGCGAGTAGTAGAGTTAATGAGATCCGCAATGCACAACGTGCTGAAGGCCCTGCCACTGTGATGGCCATTGGAACCGCAAATCCACCAAACTGCGTCGATCAAACCACTTACCCTGACTTCTACTTTCGTATCACTAACAGCGACCACAAGACCGAGCTCAAACAAAAATTCAAGCGCATGTGTAAGCACATCATAGTGAAGGTGCTATTGATGGTCATCTTCGTGAAGTTGGGCTTACGTTTCATTTGTTGAAGGATGTTCCTGGATTAATATCTAAGAACATTGAGAAGGCCTTGGTTGAGGCTTTCCAACCATTGGGAATTTCTGACTATAACTCTATTTTTTGGATTGCGCACCCTGGTGGGCCTGCTATTTTGGACCAGGTTGAGGCTAAGTTGGGCTTGAAGCCTGAGAAGATGGAAGCTACTAGACATGTGTTGAGTGAGTATGGTAATATGTCAAGTGCTTGTGTGTTGTTCATATTGGACGAGATGAGGAAGAAATCTGCACAAAATGGACTTGCTACTACTGGTGAGGGGCTTGAATGGGGTGTGCTATTTGGTTTTGGTCCTGGACTCACTGTTGAGACCGTTGTGCTCCATAGTGTTGCTCTATAAAGAGCATTGCTAGAGGCACAAAAAAAACCAGCTAACACAGTTAATAAATTGTGCACAACATATATAATGTGAATTGCACAACGAATATTACATATTGTGCACACCACAGCACATGATGTGCACAACATATATAACATGTTGCAAAGAAAGATGGTGTTGTAACATATGATATATGTTGTGCACAATAGATGATATACATCGTGCACTACATATAATATACGTTGTGCATTTTATATTATATATGTTGTGCACAACTTGTTGGCTGTTTTAGCTGGTTTTTTTGTTGTGCCCCAAGTATTTCCCCTCTATAAATTATTTGTTAAGGGGGTTTCATTTTTTTTTTCTTTTAACTCTGAAACAATAATGTATTCTTTTGTTTTCGTTGCTCACATGTATCTTGATATAAAGATTCTTATGTATCAGTAAGATTCAACATATACATTAAGATTTGTTAATGAAATTCTGTTTCTGCTGGTCCTTTTAAGATAAACTATAAACCATGCAATTTTCTTTCTTATGATACTATAAACATTTTTGTCTAGCTCATCGATGTCATCTGGTAAACTGGCAAGAGTTACACAGTCAGTTATGTCGAGACATCGAAGCTTATCGAGCCCTCTCACACTTTCCGGCATCTCTTTCAAACGAGAACAAGAACTAAGCCTCAGTACTTCCAAGTTCTTCAGCCTTGCTATGTCTTGTGGCAGAGCATTAAGCTTCAATGTGATAATACTACATACCCCATCATATCAGCCAATTTCTCAAGATCTTTGCAATAGTCAATGCTCATTTCCACTATGGAGGGATAATTTTCTCAGATTCTTCAATATCTGATTCTTTTCAAGTCAGGCAAAGAACCAAGTAGCTCAAACTTGTGTAGTTCAGAACAATGAAAACCATAATTTGTGACTATCAGAAAACTCAGTTTCTCATCTTGTTGCGGCAAGCAAAATCTACATAAAAGCCTGTTTAGCAGTGTTATGATTTATGGGATTCATCATCGGTTGATTAGTAGAGTCCAAAATCACCTATCTTGAAGGCCAATTTGTAACGAGAAGAAAACATCAATTAGAGGTAGCAAAAAAGTGGAAAAAGCGGGGATTGAACCCGACGTGAATCGAACACGCAACCTTCTGATCTGGAGTCAGACGCGCTACCATTGCGCCACGGATCCACAGGTGCTTATCACTTGTTACAAACAATTTTATATCTAAAACATTCGTTTATTTCATATTATTCATTCTTTTGAGTATTGACTAATCCGTGATCATAATTCGTAACACAAATAACTATGTTATACATGTACTAATCTAATCTAACATTAGATAACCGTCCATTCAACAGAATTTGTATATGAAATTACATAATTAACCAAGATGATGCACTAATTAATTACTCTAATAATCTACTCTGTTTTCTTCATCCCGTTGTGGTTCTGGTTGCCGTTCATAACTCTAGTAGTGATCTTCTTAATGGCCTTCTCATCAATAATCTCGTAAGACCTCTTGCATCCGCCTCTCAACCAATCCACCAATCTCTTAATCTTATCCTCGTTCTTCACATAACTAACTGGTACTGTCAACCCCACAATCGTACCTACAATACAAATCAAACCAAAAACGCATAATAAATTAAATATTCCTTCAAAGCAAGAAGGAAACAACAGGCAAAAATAAATAAATAGATTAATTAATTAATTACCTATATAAAGGAACGTTAAAAGGTCGATGCAGCTTCCAACATAAGAGAGGAACAGCAATCCAACCACAGTTGCCAGAAACACATGCCACTGTTCCTCTGCGCTCACCCTGAACATCAACCTTATTCCTTCTTCCATCCATAATCTTACTGTGTTACCCATTCCCACAACTGTTTCTTCTGCCAATTCCAACCTCGCCAGATTCGGGGGATCCCTGCGAAACAAGTATAGATAAATATATATTATTGAAAAAGAGAAATTAAATTTGCATTAACTAAAAGAATGATATATATATATATATATATATCTTACTTGCCAAGAAGTCGAGTGATGTTTGCAAAGAGGAATATTGAAGCAACAACAAATATGGCAATCCATGAAAACAGAGTGAGGAAGTTGAATTGATATGCTTCCATCAACACCCATGTTGCAGTTGCCGCTACAAGAACCGTCGCATTCAGTCTCTTTCTTCTCCATAGAAGTACATCTTTAATTACTGTGTTATTGCTGTCACCACTTATTTCTGCAACATCACAAACCAAAGATGATCATGGTGATGTGTTGTGTTGTAGACTTAAAGTTGTTATATAAAGAAATTGAAGCATATATAGAGAGTGCATATATATTCAAATCCAAATGATTAAATTACCTGATGAATGAGAAGGGGTTGTCATCGTGGGTTGAGCAGTGTGAGTATCTGGTTCTGCTTCTGCAGACATGATAGATAGAATGATTGTGAATTGTAATGAAATGGTGAAGATGATGATAACTGGTGTGGTGGTTTATTTCAGCTTCTTATTCAGAGCCTTCTTGTATAGGAATTGATAAATTCGGTGGAAGAGATCAGGAACAGGTGAATTATGTGTGTGACGTACACGTGTAGGATTCAATGGAGACGTGGAAACATTGCAGCCCTTGTGGGTTGGGCAACCTCTGCGTCCCTTTTGAATCCTGATTTGATTTCTGGGTTCTTCTAAGCTCTATTTTTTAATTTGTTAAGGAACAACTAACCTCATATTACACCCTTTAGTTGTTTGCTATTTATTATTTTGTTTTATTTTTCTTTTTCTGTATTTACTAGGTTGGATTGGATTAGAAGATATTCTTATAAAATCTAGTTTGTTCTTATCATTTAAAAAAAAGTAAAATATGACGAATGATGTGTTGGTATTGATGTAGAATTTATACATAATTTTACAACAACAAAAAAATCAAAATTTTTATAGCAACTTTTTCTTTTTATAAAACTCATTTCTGGATGTAAAAATTCATTACAGATCACGGGCCTCAGGAACTGAGCTGAAATTATTACTCTTGGTAAAGTAAATGGGCTTTTAAGCCCACTTTGATGTAGCTTATACCTATCTCAAGTAACTCTCACTGCGGCCCAAAAAGATGGATATACATACATTTTGGAAACTTCAAGGAGAAGGAAATCAAGAAATTTCTCACGAGAATACAAATCAGCTCCAACGTCTAGTCAATGAGTATACTTGTTGATGGCTCTTAACATGAAAATCTGATTAATCCCATAACGCGCAATGGAAGCCCATTATTCATTTGTTTGGTGTGCTCATCATGGGGTAGGCCCACCTCTATTACTTTTCTTAATTTCCCTGTTGGAAATATTAATTAATTAAATAAAATTGCTATAACAAAGAGCAAACAAAACTACAAAAGTAAAGAAAAAGAAGTAGTAGAAGCTAACAAATTAAGAAAAACATAAGGGCCCAGTGCATAGGGATATTGCATGGGATGAGCTCCTCTTTTGACCGAAACACACATTCATTTCCTACCCTAAGCACATGCTTCACATCTACCTCCACTCTATGTATATCAAAAAGGTACATGTGTATGTGAGAAAAGTAACAATGTCTTAATAGGATTGATTATCTGTCTGTTAATGCCTCTTTCTTTAATTTGATTCTTTTTTGAGTTTTTATCCGCATCACTAGTTAAGTAGGAGTTACTAATTGTTGACTTAATTAAGCACTATTAATTAATATGCAACTTTAATGGATCACTGCCATAGTTGCTTAAGTGCCTGACAGATAATAAAATCAAGGATACCATAGCATCTCCACCAACTAATTTCTATAGTGGAGATTCAGGACAAAACACAGAAATCTTCTAGTGGCGGTTGAATTTGTACCCGAGGTTTACGTTAATTATTTTGTCTCCCTCAAAAATACACTTGATTAATTGCTCCTTTGCTGCATAATGAGTTTAAACAATTTTATTATAATGAAAGCGAGAGAAACAATATAAATATTCTGCAGTAGTACACATTAAACAATAAACTTTATATCCATTTGAGGTCTTGTATGTATCTCATCTACAATTTCAATTTCAATATTAATTTGTTTGTTTACAGTACTTCTTCATTTTAAAGTCAAGTTGTTAATCCCATTAAAGCCCTGTGCTTTTCAATAAATTTCACATGGGGGCGCTGTCTCAAACAATATTTAAATACTGCTACAAAACAGAAGTCAAAATTATTGTTTGTCGGTGTTCCTTTAGTTTATTTCTATATTTTAAAAGTAACAAAGTGTATAAGAAAGAGTGTAATATAACTCTTTCTTATTATTATTATATGTGTTTACAAGGCCAAAGGTTACCTTAAAGTGTGTTCCTTTTGCATGTCAAATATTCACATTTTAATCCATTCATGAAGAAAACTTAGTGGTTATTGGTTAAGAAAATGCATCTAGGTACAAAGCACATAAAACTTGGAGTCACTGTTTCACTCTAATGATGAAACTTGCACTAAAAAACAGAGGATTATTATTATGTACAGAGACATAATTCAAAGGCATAATAGTATTTCATTCCTTTAGCTGGAAGCAATTACAACCAACACGCGTTAACGCGTTATCCCGCGCCGAATAGAATCATCAAATTTTAAACCTTAAAAAAAACACAAAATTCCATCAAATTGTTATTAAATTAGTTATCCATTACCAAATCCAATCATGTTTTCCTCCTAAGGTCCATTTCCTTCATATATTAGGTGTCAGTGCGTCACTCTTGAAACTGAGCATTCACCACTCTGCTAGAAGAACCAAAACTAGATCTGGTAGTTTCCAAATTCCTTCCTTTTTATAGAAAAAAGCTAACTACACCATTGTTTTCTTTTCTTTGTCTGAACTCTGCAATAATCTAAGTATGCTTCTTTGTTCTTGTTATCATTTTCAGAAGACAAAAATGGGAAGCAAAAGTTTGCTACATGTGTTGTGCCTCGTTGTTGCATTGTTATGTGCATCTCTGGTGCAAGCAGAGGATGCATACAAGTTCTACACATGGACAGTGACTTATGGGATTCGTTCTCCCCTTGGTAGTCCCCAGCAGGTGTGTGTGTGTGTGTGTGACCAATGATATGCTTCCATTGGATCTTAGATCTATCTTTCTTTGGTAACTCAATAATCTGATTCTGATATTGTTTTTGTTGCTTACTTTTTTGAAGGTTATTCTTATCAATGGCCAGTTTCCTGGGCCTAGGCTTGATTTGGTTACTAATGACAATGTAATTCTCAACCTTATCAACAAGCTTGATGATCCATTTCTACTCACTTGGTGAGTGTGTTTCTTTGTTTTTTATCAGTGCCTCTTCTCTTGTTTAACTCAAAATCTGTGCTTTATGGTCTGCATTTACTCCTTTCTGTGTATATCAAATTGGGTCTTCCTTGTTTGCTTTTTTTTTTTTTTTTTAAATTTGTCAGCTTGAATCTTAAAGGAAGTTAGAATCTCTGTTATATATATATGCAGCATTTACTATTTAACTTATACAAATATTGCTATGCAACATGTCCACTATGCTGATTATCTTCTAAATATCCTCTGATCAATATATTATAAGTTTTCAATATTTCCTAGATATCTGTAGTTAATTTTTCCTCCTTTCCATTTGGCATTTAAATGGACCTATGAAAGATAACTAGCTAGAAGCTTCTAAGTTCTAACCTTGTCTTAAGATACTGGCTTAATGCACAGATTTGGATATTTTCTGTGTCCTTGTTTATTTTCCTGGTTTTGAGACTTATCTTAATTTGAGTACATAGTTTAATAATGCTGTCATAAAATAGGAATGGCATCAAGCAAAGGAAAAATTCATGGCAAGATGGAGTATTGGGAACAAATTGCCCAATTCCTCCCAACTCAAATTACACTTACAAGTTTCAGCCCAAGGATCAGATTGGCACTTACTCTTACTTCCCATCAACTGCACTGCACAAAGCAGCTGGAGGGTTTGGAGGACTCAATGTCTATCATAGATCTGTCATCCCTATCCCTTATCCAAACCCTGCCGGAGATTTCACTTTACTCATTGGTGATTGGTTCAAGACCAACCACAAGGTAACCAGAATAAGACTTTCTTTTTTTCCCTTCCTCATAAACATACTACTTTAAAATATCCTTTATACTGGTCCATTGTTGATGGATCATTGGATTTATACTAGATCCTATTGGTTCCTTTCTTGTTAACTTGGCTCATTTACTTTGTCATGTTGTTGCAGACATTAAGGCAGTCTTTGGATTCTGGAAAATCTCTTTCCTTTCCTGATGGACTCCTTATCAATGGCCAAACATATTCTACCTTTGCTGGTAACCAGGGTAAGTCTATTTTTATAAAGGATATATAGTTCAAATATGCTCAAATTCTAAGTGATACATATTCAACTTTGTCAAGATTGCTTTTTGCCAACAATACTTTATCTTTGCTTTTCAGGACAAACCTATATGTTCAGGATCTCAAATGTAGGCTTGTCAACCTCAATCAACTTCAGAATTCAGGGTCATACACTAAAACTAGTTGAAGTTGAAGGATCACACACTCTCCAGAATGTATATGACTCACTTGATGTTCACGTTGGCCAATCAATTTCTGTGTTGGTAACCTTAAACCAACCACCAAAGGACTATTACATTGTTGCCTCAACAAGATTCACCCAGAAAGTCCTCACAGCAACTTCAGTGCTACACTACACAAACTCTCAGTCCCCTGCATCTGGACCCGTGCCGGCTCCCCCTACTGAAACTTATGGTTGGTCTATGAAACAAGCTAGAACCTACAGGTAGGTGAAAAGAAAAAACCAAACAAAATATGGTGTTGCCTATGTCAATATGAATTTGCTATGTTTTGTTTATGGATTTTGATTTAGTTAAATTTAAATTACTCATGCAGATGGAATTTGACAGCAAATGCTGCTAGGCCTAACCCACAAGGGTCATTCCATTATGGGATGATAACTCCTACAAAAAGGTTCTTATTTGCCAATTCAGCACCTTTGATTAATGGAAAGCTCCGTTATGCTGTCAACCAAGTCTCCTATTTGAACCCTGATACACCTCTCAAGCTTGCTGATTACTTCAACATCCCCGGAGTCTTCGATATGAATTCACTTCAGAGCACTCCCTCCGGCGGCGCTGCACGTGTAGCTACCTCGGTGTTGCCAACTTCTCTGCATGATTTTATTGAGGTTGTTTTCCAGAACAATGAGAACACAATGCAGTCTTGGCATCTTGATGGTTATGATTTTTGGGTTGTTGGGTATGTCCACTTCCTCTATTACTTGTTTTGTTATAAGCAATTCATCTTTACTTAAAATTAGATTAAAAGGATTCTTAATGATGATCATTGCTATCCTACAATTACAGTTATGGTTTTGGCCAGTGGACACCTGCCAGTAGAAGTTCATATAATCTGGTGGATGCTCTTACTAGACACACTGCACAGGTAAGAAAGAACCTTGTTCTCTTCTGATAACAATTCCTTATAAGAAAATTGGAATGTGTATTAAAATAATACATAGATCCATCATTTGAATATAGTGATTTAAACCCCAAAATCAACATCTTGTGAACCTGTATAAATAAGTGTGGATTTTAGCTATGGAAGAATTGAATCATCATAGTGTCTCTAATATCATTTCTCATCCAACACATATATCGAATTGAATAGAAATTCTTGTATGATCCTGGAGCACAGTTAATGTGAGCTCTACAAGCATGCAGAACCACTCATTTGAATATAATATAGGATATGCTTCAAGAGCATGCAAGAAGTTGTTCAATTTGAATGTCTAATAGGATGTGCAAATTTGTTTGTTTCATTGTGATGATGTAATACTAAAGTGGTGTGATTGAAACGAATGCAGGTGTATCCAAATTCATGGACTAGCATATTGGTGTCATTGGATAACCAAGGAATGTGGAATCTAAGGTCTGCAATATGGGAAAGGCAATATCTTGGGCAGCAGTTCTATATGAGGGTGTTCAATGCACAGCAAAGCCTTGCTAATGAATATGACATTCCCAATAATGCCCTCCTTTGTGGCAAAGCCGTTGGACATCATCATTAGTAGTATTGTCAAACCATCAATCACCTATATTTGTTGGTGTCTTTCTACTATTTTCTAGTCATGAAGGATTGACTATATTAGATTTTGATTTTTCTTTTTTTTAGGTATAAGGAGAGGAGAGTTATATATAGAGGGAGAAGTTGATTTCTCTTATTTCAGGCATTGTTTACCTAGTATTGGAGGGAATTCCTGTATTAAATATTATATTACATTGTTTATTAACTATATTCTTGACAATCAATTTCATTATTAATTATTTATGATTATGATTCATGAATTAACTTGGTTAAGCTTCCTTAGTTTAAATTGAGGATTTGAAGCAACTAGCTTATAATAAGAGAACACAAGATCTAGTAATATATCCTATAACATGTAAGAATATCTTGTAAGGTTAAATCATACAAATATCTCCTGAGAATATAACTAGTTCAAATCCATGCTAGGCGCGTTCTAGGTTGGGCCTAAACCCAAAAAAGCTAGGTTATACCAATTTGGGCTCAGTGTACCAAAACTAACCCCGTTTGACCAAAAAGAAAACATATTATGCCTCAATTTAAGTTGAAACTATCGACAAATAAATTTCTCACCAAGCAAAATTATTTTGGAGAAAAAAAAAACTCATCAAGTTAAACTAGTATAACGTTTGCTCCAATAATTTTATCTTCTGAAAATCTGGTTTTACAATCTGATGTGCACATACCAAGTGCGGGGAGCAGAATGCGACCTTGTGGATTGCACTTGCACGTTCGGAATGACGGAAAAGGCCGCAAACAAGAAGAGATAACGTGAAATAGGAGCGAGTAAATAATTTCTACTCCAAATTCAGATCCATAAATAGTGTTTAATCACATTTGTTCTTAATTCTTAAACTTAAACTATGCATTTTAAAAACCATGTTAGAGTAGATGCATAAGAGTTTGTTCGCTTGCTTAGCTAATAGTAATTACTACTACTAATACTAATTAGAAATTAATTAATGAAGGATCCGGTCTCGGCTGCGCCGTGCACGGTTGTAGAGATTCCACTTCCACACCTTCCGGCCACCATTCACGCACCGAAGCTTGAGCACTAAGACTCCAAATTCCAACTCATCACATTTTCATGAAAATGGACCAACTCAATAACCTATCCACCATCTAACATGCGGGTCTCACTAATTTCGAGAAGCTCTAATCAATTTAGTGCCTTAGATGCAAGTTGTGCAATGAGTAATGCATTTCCTTACATACTAATCCATTGTTTCTTTTTAAAATGAATCAAGCTTGCATTTGCATTGCTGATCTGGCATCTGCATCTTCTCTTCTGTCCCACATAACATAACTTGTACTTAATAGGCAGCATCAAGTGTGTGTGGTCTGTACTCCATCCATGCTTAGTTCAATTCACTTCTCACTCTCAATTTCCTGTTTTCTGGTGCGTTTTTGTATCCATTTTTCACATATATCTTTCTTGAATTCCATCAAGAATAACACATTTTATCATGATTATATATGATCAGGGGAAGATGAGGAATGTCATTGTCCCTCTAATTTTTCTTGGAGTCTTGGCTTTCTGGAGTGTTCTGTCGGCTAATGCAGAAGACCCTTATTTGTTTTTCACGTGGGTAATTACCAAGGGAACAATTTCTCCTCTTGGTGTTCCTCAAGAGGTTGCTCACTTTTTTCACTATTGCTTAAATTGAAGTGCCTTTACTTAAAAAAAAAAGGTGTAATCATAATAATGAAATTTATTTGATGTCTTATTATCAGGGAATTCTTATAAATGGAAAATTTCCAGGCCCTACCATTGAGGCAGTCACAAATGACAACATCATTGTGAATGTCATTAACAATATGGATGAGCCTTTCCTCATTACATGGTTAGTGTTGGTTTGGTTGTCCTATTCCATGATTACTTAGTTATTTTTTTAATTATGAACAAGGATTAAAATGAAATAAGTGTTATTTTCAAACAGGAGTGGTATAAAACAGAGAAGGACTTCATGGCAAGATGGAGTTTTAGGAACTAACTGCCCTATCCCTCCAAAAACAAATTGGACATACAAGTTCCAAGTGAAAGATCAAATTGGAACCTACACATATTTCCCATCAACCAAACTCCATAGAGCTGCTGGGGCTTTTGGTGGATTCAACATTGCTCAAAGGTCTGTCATATCCATCCCATATCCTACCCCTGCAGGAGAATTCACATTGCTTATTGGTGATTGGTACAAGACCAACCATAAGGTTTCTGAACATCTTTCTCCACTCAATTCAATTGATATTTCTGTGTAATTAATTGCTTTAACTTCAAAAATATGATCCATCAAATTTGTGGCTGTCCAGCAAATTAGACCAACAACTCTTTTTCCTGTCCTAACTAAAACCATTTTATGCAACAAGCAACATGGCTAAAATCAGCCAATTAGGCTTTATATGATGGACTCTAATACGAGTATTCGATACAACATGAATACAACACAATACGAACATAGGACATAATCAAATTAAAAACATATAAAATATAAATAGAAGCATCTAAAAGTATAGGTAATAACAAATAAGATATATATCTGGTACAGGTATGTTGACTATTTTGAAGTATCCGTGTATCATAAGATAGAATAGAATTGTTCAAACAGTAAGATCGAATTTTCAGGTACTAAGGCAACTATTGGACATTGGAAAGCATCTTCCTTCTCCGGATGCTCTTCTCATTAATGGCCAAAAAGACACTGCTGTATTTACCGGTGAAAAAGGTAACCATCTTCATCAACATTATTAAAAATGTTATTCATATATAATTATTCCCTACATTTATAAAGATTGTAGTTTTCACTTTCCAATGAATGAACTTGATGTCAAGATCCTATTAGGCCTAATTGGAAACCAAATATTTCAGGGAAGACTTACAAATTCAGGGTGTCCAATGTTGGGATAACAACATCAATTAACTTCATGATTCAAGGCCACACCATGAAGCTCATTGAGGTTGAAGGGGCTCATACATTGCAGGAAACTTATGATTCTCTTGATGTTCATGTTGGCCAATCAGTAACAGTTTTGGTCACACTAAACGGTTTACCAAAGGACTATTACATTGTTGCATCAAGCCGTTTCACACAGCTTCCTCTCATTACCATAGCCACACTTCACTATGCTGGCTCCAACACTAAGGCTTCTGGTCCATTACCAATAGGACCAGACAACGATTTTCAATGGTCAATGCAACAAGCTAGGACCATAAGGTAGATTCTTTTTTCTTCATGTTATTAATTACTTTTATGTTCAATTGAGAATTTGATGATCATTGTGTCTAATTCTAACTATTCTGTTCTGTTTTTTTACAATTTTTGAAGACTGAATTTGACAGCAAATGCAGCAAGGCCTAATCCTCAGGGCTCATTCCATTATGGAACCATCCCTGTTGTGAGGAAAATTGAGTTGGCAAATTCTGAAACAATTATAAATGGAAAGCTAAGATACGCTGTGAATGGGATTTCTTATATTAATCCCAATACTGCATTGAAGCTTGCTGATTGGTTTAATATTCCGGGTGTGTTTGACTTGAACACAATAAAAGATGTTCCTCCTCCTTCAGGAACCCCTGCAAAAAATGGTACATCTGTCATAGGACTCACCCTTCATGACTTTGTGGAAATAGTGTTCTATAACAAGGAGAACACTGTTCAGTCTTGGCATATGGATGGATCTAGCTTCTTTGTTGTTGGGTAGGGATATTACTATTTTGTTTATATTGTTATATATGTTTAGTTCAGTTTTTAATGGTTTATGAGAAATTGAGAATTGATTTTGTACTCTCCTCTATATATTAATTACTGAGTTGATCCAAAATATTCAGATTTGGGTCTGGCATGTGGAATCCTGATATGAGAAAGGGTTACAACTTGGTTGATGGTGTTTCAAGACACACGGTTCAGGTGAGTCTAAGTCAATTTTAAGTTAATGGTGTTTTGATAAATGATATGTGATTTTGACTTCAGAAAACTAAAAAAAAAAAAAAAAAGTCATAGGTTATAGACTTCAATTTGAGTAAGATTTGGAAAACTTTTCATTATATTGGGTTATTAACAAGACAATAATACTTATGGTACAACAGAAATACGTCCAACTAGTATCCAACGTATGCTATATATAATTAATATGAAATGTGTGCTATATGCATAACACATATACGTATAACACATATTCTATATTATGTATACCACACGTTAGATACTAGTTGGACGTATTTATGTTGTAATATCGACATTATTGAATAACAACGTAACATTTTTTCAATGGAATTGGACATGACAGGTGTATCCAGAAGGTTGGGGTGCCATATTGGTGTCATTGGACAATAAGGGTATGTGGAACTTGAGGTCTGCAATATGGCCAAATCGATACTTAGGACAAGAATTGTATCTGAGGGTTTGGAACGATGAGAAGAGCTTATACACTGAAACTGATATCCCTCCCAATGCACTCTTCTGTGGCAAGGCTAAGCACTTGCACACCATCCACTAGTGTTTTTCTTCTCTTTGGTCTTCCTACTCTTTTTTCACTTTTATTAATATGGTTGTATTAAATTAAATGCTTTGTCTCTCAATTCTATGTTTTCATTCTTGTTCTTGTTTTCCTTTTGTTGTTATTATTTTTCTGGTCATGATATGCCCTGCAATTGCATGAAAGTGTGATAGTGGAATGCAAGATGCAGTGACATATTTCGAGTAGATTAAGATCCAATGTCAACATTGAAGGATAATAACCTATTTTTGAGTAATGGGTACGGATTGGGCCGTTCGGCCCAATCTGGAGAATCTCTAAATATCAGCCTTTTTTTTTCTCTAAAATTGTGATTTCTACACTACATTAGATGATATTAGCATGTGGTTTATAAATCTATTAATTTCTATAAATTTAGCAAACTCTTTATTAATTTGGCTTATCAGAATTGAACCAAGCCTGCCATTAATTGATGTACATGTTTTCAATTCTCAATTCGAATTTCCAACAATAGGCTGGTGAGATAAAAAGAGTGATAGACTCAGATGATATTGGTACCACAAAACATGAATAGACAGCTAAATACATGTGCGAAAGGGGAAAGGATTATGAGTACTTGAAAAACTAAAATTTTGGACAACACCACAGGGAGAACACAAGTACTATAGGGTAATGTTATCTTGAGATCAAAAAATGGATATAAATAAGAAGAGTTTAGATATTAGAACCAGAGTCATTTTAAAATAAATATGAATAGGGAGTAATAGTACATTATCTGGGAAGATTTATAGGTAGGTGGTAATAGGTAGTGTTAGCTAGGGTGTGTCAGTGATGAGGAAATAAAAGTGGAGGTGGGAGGGATTCCTCACACAAACACGCACCATGCATCAAGCTGCTAAGATTCTAATGCTGTATGAGGAAACTGTTTACAAAGGCTGCTTTTGCATTAGATTCATCCCTTTCTCGTAACAAAACAAATATCTTACATTTTCATATGCTACCCACCACCACCTTCAGTACGACTACTTCTTAATAATAATATACATATATATGATAACGAAACCCTAAAGATTTTGATTTTATCAAGATGATATATATTCTTCTTAACCAGCTTTACTCTTTTTACTCTTATAATAACTAAACTGTATGTATAGGTTTGTTTATTAGACCCAAAATCTTTGCAATTTGGCCCTAAATCTTTGCACCACATTGCAAAGATTTTTCTTTGAAGCTAGCTAGGCTGTTGTTTGAATATTTATTATAATTGGACATTAAATACAATACCACTTTCACATGAATATATAGTATAGTAAAACATTAATAACTACTTTATCTCATATATATATATATACATATATATTTCGAATTTTTCAATAATTAATAATGTATTTTGCTCAGCACAAGCAAATTGTATGAGGGGATTTAAAGGTAAAGCTAAAGCTAAAGAGAAAAGTTGAAAAGGCAGAAAGCAAAAGGTGCAGAAATAATTAAAAGAAGAGATTTGGCGACTGATGATATGAAGCTTTGAAAAGCTAATTATTATAACATCAAATTAACATTAAAAAAAACAGAGCTAAGTATTCCATTCATTCATTGATTCAATCAAATTTCCAAACTCCCTGGTCCTTGATTATAACCTTTGGGAACTAACCTAAACACACCAGAGAAGTAGTATGTAGATGATAGAAAGACGAGAAAGTAGGGAAAAAAAAGACAATGCTACACTCCATGTCCATATACCACTACCACCCAAACAAATTAAACCAAACAAACCAAAAGAAAAAAAAAATAAGACTCCAAAACAAAGATCGATTAAGAACTATAGATTAAAAATAGAGACAAATAAAAGGAGAGAGTAGCTAGTACCTAATGAGAAAATAAAATGTGAAAACAGTTACCAAAAACGGTTAAGGATATGCACCACTGGTGGTTGTTGTAGGAAGATCAGACCACGGAAGAGTTGGATTCCAGCACCCCATTAATTCAGCCCCACCAACAACTGAAGATGACTCCAAAATTGTTGACAAAGAAGAAGAAGATGGTGATGACGAGGATGCCATGTTTCCCATAAACATTATTGGTGATGATGATGATGAGTTTTCATTGCAATAATTACTATTATTAGCCCTGATCTTGTGGTAAAGCTCTTGAATTCCACTGCTTTGATGATTTTCCCCAAGTACAAATCCTCCACTATTTTGATCTTGATGATGAGTGTTGTTATTGTTTCTCCACAAAGAACTGGTGCATAGACCCAGTGAAGGAACTACTTGTCCTACACCACCATCATACCCTAGGGTTGATCTAGGGATATTCATCAACCCATTTGCAATCAAAGGCTCAGCCACCATGTGGGACTGATGATTATTGCTGCCCATCAAGTTCCCTTCTTCCTTAACCGACATCGAACCGGGGTTAGAGTTAGGGTTAGGGTTTTGATTCTGGGTAGCTCTGAGTAAAGCGAGTAGATGAGTATTTTGTGGTGAGCCCCATAGGATGGGGCTAGGTTGAACTTGAAGGTCGTGATCGAACCCGGAGGCAACAAGTCCTGGCCTTCCAAGCTCGGAGGCCACCACGGCTTTCATCTTGGTAACCGTGGTGGCCTTATTAGCTGCGGAGGAGGCTGAGGACATTCCTACGGTCTTGTTCTTGCGGCAGCCGCCACCGATGGGGACGTTCCTGAGAGCGCCACCCTTGGTCCAGTAGCGGCGGCAGGTCTTGCAGAAGTGGCGGGGCTGAGTTAGGTTGTAGTTGTTGTAGTAGCAGAACTTGGTGTTGGAGGAATCGCATCTGGGGCACCTCAGGTTCTGGTTGTGGTTCTGGTTCTGATCTGATGATGAAGAATTATTTGCTGGAGTGGTGGTGGTGGTAGAAGAAGAAGTGGTTGGTGGGAGTAGAAGTGATGAGGAGGAGGACGATGGGGAGTTAATGGAGATTTTCCTTTCTCCTGCTATGAGGTTGGAACCAGCAAACAGTTCTTGGATCATCTCTTCTTTAATTAATTTTCTTTCTTTCTTTCTTTCTTTTTGGTGCAACAATCCAAAAAAGAAAAAGAAAGAAAAGCAAAAGGGAGGGGAAGGGGGTAGTGTGAGTGGTGGTGAGTCTTCTTTTTGTGGTAGTGGGAGGGAAAAGCGAATGAATGTATAGCTTGCTTGCTTGCTTGTTGGCTGGCTGGTGAGTGGTGTTTCTGTGTGCGAATGAATGAGTGAGTCACTCAAAATGGGTTGCTTCCTTGTTTTATGCTACAAAGGACAGCTTCCTTGTCGGTCATGTAATGCCCCCTTCCCCTCCTCCAAAACAATTTATAGATCACAAATTTTTCACACACACAGACATTCCATCGGTTAACACAACAATTTTAGTTAGACTGCTATATTGAATTAAATATGATATTATTATATAGTAATATGAACTAATAAGTAAAAAATTATGAGTTTAATTATGATGCTATAAAAAATTTTATACGGTCATAAATTATATTTATTAATTGAGCAATGCTATTCGTACATACCAAATAGTATGTATAGCATACGTATGTTTTGAATCAATAGTGGAGAAAAGAAGTGTAAGTGGTGGAGTGATATCACATTAAAATTCAAAGGTGATGAAGTGGATGGAGAATGTATGTGAGAGAAAATGTATGTACCAATATCATTATTGTTATTAATTTGTATAATTTGTCAGATAATAGTAGTTGAGTTAAAGACTTTTATTGATATATCAATCTATAATTAAATGTATATGTAAAATTATTTATATTTACAGTGAATTGAAATTAAACTCATAAATTATATATATATATATATATAGACAATATTATCAAGAGTATCTATTATTAGTAAGGTTGTAAAACAAGTAAATTTTTATAATTTGTAGCCAAGTTTAAAAGTTTTTATTCTACTTCAAAAATTACATTGCTTGCAACAAAATTTAGATTTTGGTACATTATATTTATTATCCAAATTCCTTCACATTAGACCAATCCTAATGACTTATTTACATACACTTTGAGTGTATGTAAATTATTATAATTAGATAATGATTTAAAATTATTTTTAATATAAACAAAATTATTCCAACTTATTATTTATGTTGGCAAATTTCGATATTTAAATAATGGAATATGTGTACGCATAACAGGGACTGTCAAGAATGATCAGAGAAAGATAAGACATGGTTCATGAGCTCCCATGTATATGTAGACCATCAATGTCATAAACAACTACAACTACTTTTTTGTTATTGGAATTTGAATATACAACCTATTAGGATAATATTTATTGAATTTAATTTTCATATTTATGTGTACAATTTTTTATACAGTTATCCAATTATGTGTTGTCATATTAATTATAATTATATTTTTACTCTCACTTTATTTAAAAAGTCATACAACCAGATTATTTTAATCGAATAACTATCAATGTATTAAAATTAAACAGATATTTATTATTTAGACGTGTACCAAAATTTTGCATAAACCTTGCACACTCATGTCATGTGTGCAATTTGTTTTTTCTTCAAAATATGTCTAGTGGAATACCAGTATTAATAAAAGCTATCAAATTAAATGGCTAAAAAACAATGCATGTGGAGCTGTGGGGATGTACATCTCTTGTGGATGTATATAACTAAAAAACGGAAAATAATTTTCTTTAACTCCTGATTATTTTATTAAAAAAAATATTCAAAAAAAGTAATTTTATTATATTGTGAAAGAAAGTTATTTTTACCCAGGAAAGTTTGATTCAAACTCAAATACTCAATCCTAATTTGATCAAAGAACCCAAAAAAAATAAAAGTTTGATCTTATGATTGTAATCACATTTATATAAGAGATATTATTAATGCACTCATCATTACATGTAGTAGATAAATAACATACGTGCGGCATTTGCAGAACCAATGATGAAAAATGTAAGAGAAGAAATGATTGTGCTTGCCCCAATTTGGACTAATTAATGCTAGTAAGAACTCATCATTGCTTTCAAATTTCAATATATCCAAGTAGTTAGTTTGACTTCAATGGAATATATATTTATTTCGATTGATCTTTTATTTTTCAATTATGCGCCGTGTGTTCTACTCCTTGTTACAATTAATTCTGTGTGTGTGGTCGTGTTTTTGTGTCAATAATAATAATAGTAGTAGTAGAGAACAAGTGGTAGAGCCAATTTTATGGGTGCATGATGGAACAATGCACTACTAATTAATAATCATTTTTTTAGATAGAATATATAATCATTCAAGTGGGGAAATTTAATTTGGATTATGGGTTTAAAATTGCTAGATGAAGAGTGATGAATAGATGGATACCCAGAATCGAAAAGTCATGATTACAAATTCAAGGAAGTACGTGTAAAGCAGATTGTCCCTACCACTCCTAACTACTAGTAAAGAAATTGCGCACCCCCAAACCGCCTTGAATTTAGCCCCTTCATCTCCTTACTCTAATTAATTATTAGTACTATTAATTTATCTAATTATATTTACCCTCCTACCAAACTCAAACAAATGTGTGCCGTACACAGTCTAACCACGGATATCTTTTAATCATCAAGTTTGATGATTGCTTTAAGGTCGTTTGGTTCGTGGATTGATTTTTTTTCGGGAATATGCACATTTCTGGGAATCACTTTTCCGAAAATCACTTTCCTGGGAATGAAATATTTCTGAGTTTGGTTTGTACATTGAATTCCCAGAAATCTTATTAAACTTTCCCATGAATGAGTTTGGTTCACATTAACATTCCTGGGAATATTGTATGTTTTTCCAAATATACTCCTAGTTATTTAAAGTGAAAAAAATTAATAATTAACAAATAAACTCATATAAAAAAACTAATAATTAAGAAATAAACATATAAAAAAACTAATAATTAAAAAATAAACACATATAAAAAACTAATAATTATAAAAAATGAATCAAAAGGCTTGGGGTGAGTATGGTAATAATTGATTATTTTGTAATATTAAAATTATAATAAGGACGTTTATGTCATTTAACACCCCCTCAACATTCCATGGGATGAGAATCTTAGAAACCCATGGAGGAGGTGGGAATCAAAATATGAGAATGTTTGATTCCCGGGAATGCAATATTCCCGAAAATATTTGTCTAAATTGCGAACCAAACGTGAGAACCATACTTTCCCATGAAATATTCCTGGGAATACTTGAAGATTACTCCAACCAAACACCCCCTTAGGATTTAACTAAAAATTCAAATTTCAACAGTATTTATGAAAAGAATCCTACTATAATTAACCATAAAACTCATACTTATTAGTTGACAATTAAAATAATAGAGAGAGAGAGAAATTATTAAAAACAGTTATACATAATATATACTCTTTGTATTTGTGATAAAATCAATAATATGGCTGAAATTAAAATAGAACAAAAAATGCAAGATATACAATAAAAATAATATAACATTCACCAATATAATTAAATTTTAACATCAACTCATTTATTACATTAAACCTATGAAAATCTAACAACTAAAACAAATATTATACATATATTATATACCAAATATTTTTTCGAAATGGAACTTCACAAATCACATGTACCGCGCTAGCTAGGTAGAGACGACTAACAATTCCAAGTCTCAATCTGATATGACTACATCTACATGTATGTGAAAAACATTAGTATATAGAGTATTATTATTATTAATTATTAATTTATAAGTAGTTAGAAACAAGATTCTAAATGTTCACAGTACTTTAGACTGTTGTACCTAATAAACAATAAGAAGACAAATTGAACGCCATCATTGAGTTTACCTGTCAACTTGTCCACACATGATGGGAAGAGAGATCGATCACTTACACACACACATTATTGAGCGATCAATTAATTAAACACTAAAGTGACATAGTAACCACAATTAAATAATAGTAACATACATGATTAACAATAATTATGCGAAGAAGCAAGCGCGCGCAGCTTCGCGTAAATTTCTGGTCAAGCTTTGAAATAAAAAGAAAAAAACTTGTTACCCGAAAAATGATTTTGGAAAACGTGAGATGAGAGTAGTAAAAGTCAAGAATAATTAGTTAGAGAAAATAAAAGAGATGGCACGGAAGGGAAGGGAAGGATGAGGGGGTCGATATGTCTCCGATTTGCAGAACCATTTGTCATTCAAGATTTTGATTGATTGAGAGAGGATGAAGAAGATTGAAGGATATATGTTATGTTATGTTATTGGAGGGTAAAATCATGTTATCACTTAAGTTGCAAGATGGCATCTTAGCTGCCTAGCTAGCTGCGCGCTATACCAACCAATCAATAATGTAATGTAATGTAATTGGTGCTCATATCTATCTATCTATATATACGTCCTCCTCGCTCTAATAATATTGATTTGCGACGATATCGTCTCTTGGTATATAAAATCTAGTGGAATTGATGGATCAATAGGATTTTACTATCTCGGTATCGATATGGTGGGCCTCAACCTCAACCTGTTCATATACTAGCTAAATAATCCAAAATGTGTTTTCATTACAGACTTGCTACTTGACAATTATTAGGAATAATCTTCTCCTTCACACATGTTCTAATCAATTCTGATAAAACATAATACGTACAAAAAAGTAAAGCATCCATCATATTATTATTATTGTCATCATATTCACTCCGAATATTAATAAATAAAACCTAGAAAAAAGATTTCTCTTATTTATACCACGAGTCACTACTCATTCATGTCCTTTATAATAGTCTTGTATGTATTTTTCTCATCCATAAAATTTTCATTTATTTGAAGAATAACATATGGATTTCTTAAATAAGAACATCGCACCAATTAAATCAGTCAAGAACATATAGTCAATTTTATGAAAATATTACTGTAATTAAACTCAACCACTGAAGTATAGTCAATAAATGACACAATTAATGCTGGTTGGTATGTACTGACCAAAGCAAATATTCTGTTCAGATGTGAAGTTCCAAGCAATAATTAATTAAGAACGTAATTAACATGGTAGCTAGTGTGAATCGATCATACTGCAGGAGGCAGAAGGAGGAACATGTTTTGATGAAGCATCAAAGAAATTGCTAGCTAGTAGTTAGTATAGTAGTAACATTTAACTGAACAGTACTACTGGTGAGAACTACTTTAATTTACGTGTAGAGAGGAGGAGGAGTACAGAGATGGAGAATAATAATAGGAGGAGGCAAAGGGAAAGGGAAAGGGAAATTCAATTATTGGGATCCATAATTCCTAACGTGATGTGATGACAGTACAGTAGTACAACAATAGAATACAATACAATACTAGAGTGTAGAATGAATGAATGAAAGTGGATGGGAACATCAAACATAAAAGAGTGCCCCTGAGGCCTGAACTGAACGCGCGTGCCGTCCGGAGAGGGTGTGACTAACTAGTCAGATTGTGAGACTTAGCTTGAATCACAACTTGAGAACGACATGGCTTTTCATCACTGTCGATACATATATATATATATATATATATGTATGTTCTTTTTAACATCACCACATACAAGATAACTCACGGTTAATTCAGCAGCACCCAGAGATTCTTTTCCTCCTACCAAACAAATATACAATTTTGCTCTCTCAATATTCCTATTTAATTTCAAATTGATATTAAATTTTCTATATATAACATGTTGTTTGGAGGGAACAAAATATAGCCTATTGTCCATCGCATGAAAAATCTATTCAGAAAATCTGAAAAAAAAAAAGTAGATATATGCAAGATTATCTAATAAGTAAATAAATTATTTTTAAAATTTGAACTCCTAATGTATTATGACTTGCAATCGAGAAATGTTATGTGTATAATAAAAATTGTATAATATTTGTACAATAATCATACTCATCGTTAGATTGCATTAATTTGTAAATTCATATTATAATCTAATAGTTGATATGATTATTGTACAAGTATTGTACAATTTTAATTGTACACATAGTATTAGTACTTACAATCTAATATATAGAAAAAGAGAAATAAAATGTACAATAAAAAATTATATAATATTCTTTCATATCTTTAAATTTGAACATTAACATGCTCTTATATTCAACCTTCTAAAAATAAACAGTTAGGAGAAATATTATATAAGATATTATTAAAATGAGTGTATTTATTATAATAATTATTATTTTTCAACATATAATTATTGAAAATTGATGATAAAAATATTATAAAAAAATATATTAATATTTATTAATCGTTAAAAATAATTATAAATTAATTTTAATTATTTTTAATTATCATTATTTTTATTGATATATTTAATATTAAAAATATTTATAACAATGTTGAAAAGAACAGAAGGGCTCAGATAGGAGATAGCATATAGGTATAGAGGTAGATGATGGAATGGAATTAGGAGTAAAAGGAAAGAGTAAGTGGTGGTTGTATGGAGTGGGAAGTATACTATTTATTCTGCTAGAGTGATGCTAAATGAACAATACAAAATCAGCTTAATCAGCCAATAAATGAGATTTTTGATCATAATTACTCAGCCCATTACAATCTCAATGATTATTTGGGCCAAAATCAAAGCTAAAATAAACTCATTAACTATATAGACTGATTTTTTATGATCCAGTTACCATTATTAATTATGCTATTACTATAAAGAAACAAGAAAGAATAGGAGGAAGCAAAAGTTGGCATTATATTTGGGCGGGCAGAGCGGAAAACGACGCGAGCTTTGGGTAAAGACGACATGGTGGGCAACGCGGGCAATGCGGGCACACTGATACACCTACGCTCTGCTCTGTAGTCGACGTCAATTAGAGCCTAGCTAGCTATTAGCTTAGCCATATATTGTTGTTACTGCGCGCGCGCTATTCTATTCTATTCTATTTCCTGTCAGTCACTCCCTTTGTTTTGCATACCATTTCATCTCTCCTCTCTTCTGTCTCTTTCTCCTTCTCTCTTTTTCACTGTTCTTTTTACGCTCACTTCCCTCCCATCATCCACACAACCTTTTCCTCCATCTTTTCCGGTTAAAATTTGACTGCAAAAAGATAAAAGCATTAGCAACAAGCATTTAACCTTTTTTTTAATAGTAGTAATAGTTTATTTGTTGTTAATTCATTTTATTAGAACAATAATAATAAAAACATTACTATGTGCATAATAAAAAAACCGTCAAAATAATCAATATATATTGCATATTATGCACAACATATATCACATATTATAAGAAAAGATGAATTATCATATATAATATATGTTTTACATAACACGTCATATATGTCGTGTATAATATGTAATATACTATATTTATATTACATATTATATTTTTATGCATTATTTATTGATTGTTTATATTGATTTTTTATTGTTAAACTAAAAAATTATATAATAATAATTCCCTACTATATATTATCGGTGTCATATCACTTGACTTAAGTAGTATAACCAAATGAAATGACTGTACAAATAGAAAATTTAAATTGCTTTTGAAAAAACTTATGTACATAATGTTTAAATCTAGAGAAAAGAATATTTTGAATTTAATAATGTTATACTTTATGAAACTAATAATCATTCAATCAGAATTTGACAACTCATCACTTTATACAATTTTTCTAAAATTCGAATTCAGTACAATTTGATCATGAATCACCTGATATTTTTTAATTGTATTATGGTGTAAAATAATTTATATTATCTTTATCGGTACTCATACTTTATATATGTCATTAAACGATACTAATAATAATAAATCTTCATTATTGGCTAACAGATGGACATGAAGAACACATTATTATTATTGTTGTATATTGAAAAGAATTGTACGAAGGAATAGGAAGACATGAAACATAGGTAGGATAGGAATGTGAAAGGACCTACATGAGCGAGATGCATGGGATGAGATGAGATATATGTTAGTATATGATTATATATATATATATATATATATATATACACATTATTCCCGAATACATTCATGTGTCTTGGGCCCCTACTCATACTCATGTCTCTCCTTATCAAGCACTCCAGCTTTCTCAGGCCTCCTCTTCTTTCGTCTTTTTTCTCTCTTATCTCTCGCTTTTGCCTCCTTCTCCTTTCAATTCTGAATTTATATATCAATACCTGAAAGATACACTTCTTATACGTAAGTACCGATGCAATCGCACATTTTCCCATCCACTCGCATGCATCTAAGGCTTTAATTTGTACCGCTCTAAATTATCATCTATGCATATACAAATACACACACCTATATGATCCAATAGACAATACCTTATTCAATCCTCCCAACAGCTTCTATCCAAGAGAAATATTATATTGCTCCTCTTTAATTTGTCTTTTGTATATATAGACCATACATATTTCATATCAATCTACATATATGTTCAAACACCCCAAAGTATTATGTCTCTTTCGATAATTTGCAAAAACAACCGATGCACCTGTATGTATATCATGGTGGTCATCCGGTACCTACATATATATATTATATCTCCACCAATCAAACATACATTGTGTTGAATCATTTTAGTCGTTTAATTAAATTTTGTGACTGAAATTATATTACTAATTAAACATATATACTAAAACATAATCCCTAAATTAAAGGGCAAACCAATTAATTAATAAATGTCTTATAGTCTAGTTTATGTTATTCTCCATATATATATATAGAGAGAGAGAGGATGGTCCCTACCTTAAAAGAAGCAAAACATATGCATAGGTTGGTCATCCCACATTCTACAATGAGATTGATTGAGGAGTGGTGAGAATTCCAACACGAAGGGTTCAAAGCTGACAAAAGCTAGCTAATGTTGGTTGCGAAAAGATTCTTTGGAGAAAAATATATACATTTGTTCTGCACCATTTATTGTATGATAAATAATTTAAATGATTAATTGTAACAAGGAGAAAGGAGTTAAATTTTAAATAAGTCGATAAAATAATTAATATATTAAAATATAAATAATATAAAATAAATAATTTTTTTTCTCTATATCCACCTAATATTCCCTCTTCTTTGATTAGGAGTAAATAAAAATATAAAATACTACTAGCACCATAGAAGATCATATCATATCATCATCACCTCATGTCGCGGGTTGCACATTTCATTTGGATTCTAATTGGATATGGACCGCTATTTGAGGAATTCCCCAATTTCTGACATCCAAATTACAACTCACAAAAAAACATGCCCAACAAATTAAAACGAGAGAATTTTCATTTTTCTGTTTCCAAGATTAACTATCAAGGACCGACTCCTTCATCTTTTACATGCTTAACTTAACTATATTAAAATAGGAATAAGTGCAGCCTTTACATACTAACCATATCCTATATAACAATTAATTAATAAGTACATTCCAAATCATCAAGATAGATACGGCATGTGATCTATATGCTCTTTATATATTATTTATTAGTTTGTTGACAGTTATAATCAGTTATTCGAATATTGGGAGCATGTGTAAGTTTGACTTTTAATGCATAAAACAACGGGTTTTATTGTAGATGTGTTATCCCGTTTAAAAATTCAATCCCACATTTGGTCATATCCCTTCCTCCAATTTGTTAAAACTAATAAATGTGAGGGAAATTTTGGTGTACATATATATATATATCACAAATACTTGGGGCACAACAAAAAACCAGCCAAAACAGCCAATAAAGTCAATTTAATACTTTATGGCCCAAATAACTCTTTTAATCATGAGTATATTTTTAATGGGCTTGGTGATTGTGGCCCAAATTCCTATTTGTTGACTGTTTTGGCTGATTTTTTATTGTGCCTCTAGCAATGCTCTATATATATATAGTCGTTACAATTTGTTAAGCAGTTATGCAATCTGTTAAATTATTTCAAAATGTGATCAATTAGGTAAGCGGTTATCATTATACCGTTAACATAGGCGTACATCAACATTTCATCCATCAAACATCTATCAGAGATTATTATCATTAAAGAGTGATGAATATGTGCGCAAATTTGTATTTTTATTTTAAATAGTAATCTCATAAATTACATAATGCTTTGATGAACGTGTGCTTGATGTACATGTAGTACTATTGTATTCTCAAATGTTATATAGTGCTCATTATTTTTATTTTTTTTGTTGAAAAAAAAACAACTATATATATCGTTCTGAATTTCGCACATAGAGTAAAGCACACAAGCCAATTTTGAAGGACAGATTAACGTTTACTGTGTAGTAGCTAGCAATAGCAACTAGCAAGCACGCGTCGCAATAGAAATCACAAGCATAACATTATCTGATGGAAAGGGCCCCTTTTCAGCCAACAACTATTAGATAGAGATAATCAAAATCAGATACAGCTTGATTTGATCATTCTATTGTCCCATTAGTGCAATTATTGTTATAATATAAGTAAATGGATTATACAGTTAGTGGTTGATGCATGTATTCCGGATAATGATTGATTTTGATTATAAACTTGTCGTTATTCACTTATTTGCATATCTTTCTTCTTTACCTATCCCAAACGGCATTAATTAATGCATAAATAATATGATCAAAGTTACATCATTTCACATCCTAAGCATAATGTTGTAAATTCATGTCTCTTCCTCACAATATATTAGTCCAAGCTCTTGATTTATTCATTCTCATTAACAACTGAAAAATGGAATGAAAATGGTTATTTTAACCTAATTCAATAATGAATATTTTTATTGGATTTTTATATTAACATTGTAATTATTGAATATGATTGCGGAATCCACTTATCTTACACTAAACATCAAATTCAATTAATGATTATTCATAAACTTGATAACTCAATGAATATTCATTTTTTAATATTGAAATGCAAAAAAATTTCGTAAACAATTAATATATGTCAACTCATTAATAAGTCTAATTTTATGTACGTATGTTTTAAGAGGAATGTATCAATAAATAGCAGAATTTAACATAGTTGTATTCCTAGTACTACCAATTCAAATAACACATCGTTTTAGTGGAATTGCTTTGTGCATGATGAGGCAAAATGTGATTATAGTGGCGGTGATATTGCAGTTTTTTAAAATTACAACAATAATATTTTGTAACTCGTACATCACATTTGTCTGAGACGATAATAAAATAAGTACAAGTAGGTAACTGATATTTAATTTGATTACAACTTTAATTTAAAATGATAAAGATATATGAGTACTCTAACTGCATGAACATGACTAATTAAATATGGTTTAAATTTTGTAGAGTGTAATTTTAATGTAAGTACAGTAGATATTATTGTAAACAAGTAGTAGTACTAGATAATATAAATACGACTTTTTTGTTACTATTATAAATGCCAGATGTGGGAACTAGATCACCACCGACATACAAATATAACAAAAATATTTTCAACGTACAACGTAAATCCAACATAGAAGGGAGCCTAATGCACACATTAATTATACACAATATAAATTAATAATTAATAGTGCACATAACAATAATTATGCAAATTGCACACCATTTTACATGTATTGCACACATTTTTTGTGAGGATTACACAACATTTTTAATATATAAATTACCAAAATTATATTTAATTATAAAATATTAAAATGTGTGTTTCTCTTATAAAATATGCACTTTTGTTAAATTTTATGTGATATAAAATATATATATATATATATATAGGCCTTAATTAAAACAAAACAATGGTTAAGCATGTGCTTTTTGTCAGATTATATTCCTCTACATCATCAGTCATCACTGCACATTAACTAATTGGACTATATGTAAATTAATAATAAGGAGTGATATGTAGTTTCTTTGTACATTGGTTATGCCTAGAATCAATTGTGAACATTGTACTATATATGTAGTTTCTTTAGGATATATATATATATATATGTGACATTATATTGTAGGTAAAGTTTTATCTATCATCACACGTTATTTTAATTTTATGTGTCTATATGTACTATATATATTGTCATATTTAGATATATAAATAGTAAATGATGAGAAATAGTATTTGAATATCATCACAAAGTATATCTTAAGTCATCACAAATGGATATCTCTTGTGAAATTTTCATATGATATAAATATAGTCATATATATATATTGTGTAAGTCATACATTCTAAAACAATGATGTATGATAAATAGTCCATGTTTAAGTCCTCTAACAATTTACATGAAATTTTTTTTATCGCATTTTAAGTCTTTCATCATAATGCTTTTTTATGTCCAATCAAGTTTTTCTTTTCTTTTCAAGTTATTTTATTTCTTTTTTTTAACTTCTAAATTGTGCATTTTTTCTGCCAGAAGTTATTGGGCTTAGAGGATGTACGTATAATAATATGTCCTTATGGCTTGGTGGACATTATTGACTCTGTCCAAGAAGAGCCCATTTGTTGTTGCACCACCCTGACTGGACCTACATCATTAACTAATCTCTAGCCTTTTCCATCAACAATAATGTTTTTGAATAAGATAATAGGGGGGTTTCTTTCCCCAGAGCTGTGTAATTTTCGTTGTTTTTCCTATTGGGCTTAGGCCCCGTCTATTTACCAAAAAAAAAGAATAAGATATTTACTTTTGGAGATATAGAAGGTAATGAAGCTAGGTAAGATAAAATTGATTTTAGATCTTGTTCATATATAGTCACTATATCACAAGTGTTTTATAAATTCTAATAATAATAACGGGAAATAAATATTGAGATACTAATAGTAGGCGTATGTTTGGTATCTCTTGAAGATAGCATAAAAGCTCTTACGGTTTAGAGAACATAGACATGTGATCAGCTTCAGGAATCACTTTGATGTCGTTCGTAGGGTTTCATTCAATCATGGACAATTGAAAATCTTGTGTTAATGTTTTGTCTTTTTCACACACAATGTAAATTTTGGGCACACCACCATATTTCTCTCTTGTGAGTTGTGACTCTTATTTCCTCTCGTAACACTTCATGATCCCATAGAAGCGAGTTGGTCTCAACAGTGACATTGCAAGAGTCATGTCCTAGTATGATCATGTAAAATATGGTATACGTCCTCGTTTTTTTTTTATGAACAAAGGGGCCTAGAGGCCCGGTATACGTCCTTGTTTTTTTTTATGAACAAAGGGGCCCAGGCCCGGTATACGTCCTCGTTATATTAGCTTGTTAGCTATTACTCCCTCCGTTCTTTAATAAGTGTCAATTTTACACTTTTTAGTTTTCTACTAATATTTATCTATTTAAGAATTCTAGACAATATTAATTTTTTTTCCATTGATACCCCTTTAAGAAAGAGAAAATTAAAATATAAATTATATATGAGAGATAATATTAACAAGGGTAGTGATGTAAATTTTACTAAATATTACCTACTTCCAAGATCATTCAATCATTTTCTTAATAAGTTAAGTGTGAAAAGTGAAAAAATGGACACTTATTAGAGAACGGAGGGAATAGTTATTAATCAGAAAAATAGGTAAAATGACTAATATGCACACAAAAGAAGTACATCAAGTGGAGATAATTGGTGTAATTTGGATGCTAAGAATTGGGGTTCAAAGATCATAGATCCGTTTGGATGAACGTGTCATCAAACGTAATCTTCGAGTCCAAGTTAGATTAATCCAATCTTTGCCTACAATTCAAATTTGCGTACGTAATCATTTACAGAGCTTTTGGTACAAGTTTTTTTTTTTTTTTTCGATTGATAAAATGATATTCCAAATCATAAAAGGGAAAGTTTTCTTTCACATTGAACAAAACAACCCTCTATAATTTCCATGGAAATTTCACCAAAACAAAAAACCAGATTTCAATAAACATGTCCTTGGATCACTCAAAGAATTGGAGATGAAATAGCAAGATTTCAATAATGTTATATCGACATCTAAAATTGAATATTTATGAGATATTTATTGAGATTAATTATATATGAAAAGAGCGATTAAATGTTGAAAGAGAACTTCATTAAAATTTAAGAGTGATAGAATGGTATTAGCACCCAGAATGAAATAATGAATATGAAAATAATATTTTTCTAAAAGAATGATATAAAGGTTCAATAAATTAATTCACACACACCTTAAGGCTCTTCTAAAATTTTTCTATTACAAACTTATTTACTTTTACAGCTTTGATAAAAAAAAAAACTAAAAAAAAAAGTATTTTTCAACTGTTTTGAGCAGCATATTCATAAATGGTAATAAAGTAAATGTTAAAAGACATTAATTTTTTAAATGTCAAAATAATAATAAAGTTGGAGAAATCTAGCTCTTGAGCAAGGCAAGGGTCACAAAACTTAAGTGAGGAGAAGGCATTAAAGCAGTTACAAATACCCCAACTATTGATATATATGACTTAGTGAGGGAACATTTCCATGGCCATAGATATGCATTTACCACCCAAGCCAAGATATGGCTCATCAGGACCACTCGCTCATCTTGTGGCAGAGAATCCATGAATTCCATCAATGGCTCAAAATATTCCGTAATTGAATTGTTGAACCTACTTTTGTCTTTTTCATTGTTCTGCATCCATCCATATATTTCTCTAATTGAGCTACTCCAGAAGGATCCATTGATGACTTTTCTGTTTGTACACGGATATTTTTTAAAATAAAGATAGACTATTCTGTTTTATGTACATATTATTATAATTAAATTATTTCAGTCATAGGATGGTCCAGTACAAGAGATTTTTATTAGATGAAATACAATTAGGAGAGCAGATAAATGTAATAATCTTATCATTGCTTGGATATAGACTGTATCAGATCATAAAAGAACAATTCATTTACTTCCTTTCAGGTTTCGACCACGAAAATTTGAGCATATCCTAAGAAATAAAAAAAAAAAAAATAGTCAAAATACTCAATAAATGAGAATTTGAGTCACAATCATCGGTCCATTAAAAATATACTCATCATTAAAATGCAATTTGGATCATAAAATGTTAAATAGACTTTGTTGACTGTTTTGGGTGATTTTTTTGTTGTTCCCCAAATATTTGTACGAAAATTCTAATTAAGTGTACAATGAAAAATCAGTCGATACAGCTAATGAGTCTATTTTGACTTTGGTTTTGGTCCAAATAATCACTGAGATTGTAATTGACTGAGTAATTATGACCCAAAATCTCAATTATTCACTGATTTGACTGATTTTTAATTGTGCATTTAACATCATCCTAAATATATAAATACTTTACTCACACAATAAATGAATCTTATCACTTTTTTTTTAAATAGATTATTTATTTGTCCAAGTACCATTATATATTATTCAATAATGCTTAACGTACATAAAAAATACGTCCAACTTGTATCCAATGTGTGTTATCCATGTTACAGGATATGTGTTATACATATAGGTGCTATTCGTATAGCACATATCCTATAACATGGATAGCACACGTTATATACAAATTTGACGTATTTATGTTATAATATAGCATTATTGTATATTATTTAACTTTTGTGGTTCATAAACATCTCTAGTACTTTGGTGTATAGTGAGAACACCGAGCAGTGCTACCAAACTCAACTCTATCAACTTCATCTTCACTAGTACTTTCGTATATAGTAAGTAAGATAACCGAGCAATGCAAAACAAAAACACATACATAATGGCTAAAGAAAGCACTAAGCCAAAGCATTTTGTTCTGGTGCATGGTGTGTGCCATGGAGCTTGGTGTTGGTACAAGATCAAGTCACGATTGCAGTCCATAGGCCACAAGGTCACAGCATTAGATCTCGCAGGCTGTGGCATCAGCACAAAGACAATCGAACAGGTTCAAACATTTTCAGAGTACTCTGAGCCTCTCTTGAAGCTATTGGAGTCGCTTGATCAGAATGAAAAGGTGGTTCTTGTGGGACATAGCTTTGGGGGTTTTAGCGTGGCCCTCGCTATGGATAAATTCCCTCAAAAAATTGCTGTTGGAGTTTTCTTGGCAGCTCTTGTGCCCGATACCCTGCACAAACCAACTTATGTCATAGAAAAGGTATCGTTCTATCTAGAAAAAGAAAAATGATACTTGTACTACTGTGGCTTTTTGATGTATACATAAAAATGGAGGAAATGATACTATCTAATTTACTTATGATAGTACATTTAATTAGTTGTCCTTGAATCGATCTACTTAACCTTTTGATTGGGATATACATACATACAATAGTACGCAGAGAGATACAAGAAAGATGAGGGAACATCGGACACAGAGGTTTCATCCTGCGGAGGCAAAACGGTGTTGCTTGTTGGCCCAAACAACATGGCCAGCAGGTTATACCAACTCTGTTCCAAAGAGGTACTAATTGTGCTGTGACTCCTCCTTCCTTAAATGTTGCCATATACTTTACTATATATAAATGATACATTTCATTTAGAATGTTTGTTTTGTAGGATTTGGAATTAGCGAAGCTCTTAGTAAGGCGAGGGTCAACTTTCTCCGAAGAGTTGTCGGAGGCAGAGAAATTCTCCAAGGAGGGATACGGGTCGGTTGCACGTGCTTACATTGTATGTAGTGAGGACATGGCAACTAATGTGGAGTTTCAGAAATGGATGATCCACAATGCTGGGATTCATGAGGTCCACCAAATCAAGGGTGCGGATCATATGGCTATGCTTTCCAAGCCTCAACAACTCTGTTCTTCTCTTCTCGACATTGCTGATAAGCACGCCTGATCCCGGCAATAATTGTTGTACAACATAAATATGTTTAACTAGTATTTAAGATGTATTATATATAATACGAAATCATAAATGTTTGGAAAACAACACTTTTCCAGCCAAAACAGTCCATTTAACACTTTATGACCCAAATAACATTTTTAATCATGAGTATATTTTTAATGGGCCGGGTAATTGTGGTCCAAATTCCTATTTGTTGGCTGTTTAGGCTGATTTTTTGTTATGCCTCTAACAATGCTCATACAAAATACATAATATATATAGTACAATTACGTATAGTATATATTAGATACTAGATTGATGTATTTATGTTGTATATGAGAAACATTATTAATAGTTATTATTCGTATTTCCTTGGATAATCTCCAACTTGAGAGACGGATATGTGCCTCAAATGCAATGGAGGATTCGTGTACGTATTTGGCTTGGACCAGCGGCGAAGAAGACTTGTTCAAGAGGGGGTCAAAAATTACCTAGGTTCTAATAGTTTAATTTTTGAGTAAAGGATAAATTGGTCCTTATCTATTTTTGTCGTTGACAAATAGGTCCCTACAAAAATAAATAGTAAAATTGTCCCTAATCAATACAAATATAGACTTATAAGTCCCTCGATTACTTTCACCGTTTGACTAACATTTGAATCATAAGTCCCTAGCCAATACAACCGATGGACCTATGAGTCTAACATTTGTATTGGTTAGGGACAATTTTACTATTTATTTTGGTTATGAACCTATCTATCCATGACAAAAATTGATAGGGACCAATTTGTCATTTACTCTTAATTTTAATAGTGATATAGTTATTTTATTAGATTTTTATCTTTATAAAATAATTAAATTAATGTCAAAATTAAAAATATTAAGATCAAATTGATATTAGATTAAAAATATTAGGATTAAAATAATTATTTACTCTAGATTTTACTAAAAAAATTTAAAAAAATTGTACATTTATATATAACATATTATCAATTATAGTATATAAATAACTAATTAAATATAAAATTGATGAATATTATTAAATAAAATATTTAAAAATACTAAAATAAAACAATTAAAACTATTTTAAAAAAATTAAAAAATCTGGGGGCGGCCCCCCTTCTGCCTAATGTAGCTTCGCCCCTGGCTTGGACTACTATTCATTTTTGAACGGATTCACCTAATCTCTTTTAATAGAACCAAAATTAGATTAAAAATACTTTCTCCATTTTAAAATATAATTCCTTATAATATTCTTTTTCATTCTAAAATATAAATGAATTTTCAATTTTAGTACTTATTTTATATTTTCCATTTTCCATTTTATTCTTCAGAAATTTCAATTTTTATTTTAATATTCTATAAACTATAAATATATATTGACATAGATATTTTTGTTTTACTTTTAATTTTTAAAATACTAATATTAATCAATTACTTTAAATGTTATATTTTAAAATGTGCCAAGAAAATAATTACGTGTGATGGAATAATTTTAACGGGTACACACACTACAGCGCTTCTTTGGAACTGTGTCTGTGTGATGGAATAATCTCGAGGGTACAATGACCTACAACATCTCTTTGTAATTGTGTGATGAAATAATATAAAATAAGATAACCTTCAAGATCATAAAATTAACTATCGTACATAATAATTAAATTTTTTAAAGTTATTAATTTAAATTTTATATATTATATAGTAATCTAATATTTAAAAATTAAATTAATAATTTTAAAATATTAAATTATTATCTATGGTACTAATAGTAATTGATTTAATATATATAAAAAACATTTTTCATAAAATAATTATTAATTTCATCTCTTTCTAGGTTTCACGTAAGATTCATTAGTTAAGGAAGTGTGACCCGCATTATAACGATAAGAATTCAATTTTCATCCACTTACAAGATAAAGATATTTTATATTATCATTCAATTAAAATAATCTATTTATATGATTTTTTAGGTAGTGAAAAAAAAATTTAATTACGAATGACGTAACATACATTACATGATTAGATTACTAAATAAAAAAGTTATATACAAACATCCTTAATGTTATTTCCTTTCCTTTTTGATATTTTATATGTATAATATTTAATAAGATCACTCTTTATTTATTAATTTAGTAGTACATGTTGCATTATCATAAATTTTAAAGAGAATTGCTAAAAGTATAATAAAAAATTAATCAAAACAGATAATAATAGGAAATTGAGTCTAAATAAATTAATCCATTAAAAAAATACACATAGTTAATAATATTATTTGGGTCAAAAGTGTTAAAATGGACTTTATTTGCTGTTTTGGCGGGAAAAATGTTGTTCTCCAAGCATTTATGAATTTTAAATAGAGTAATGCTATTGGTACATACCAAATGATATGTATAGCATACATATGTTTTGATCTAAGGGTGAAAAAAAAGTGTAAGTGATTGAATAATGTCATATTAACATTCAAAAGTGATAAAGTGACTGAAGAATGTATATAAGAGAAAATATATATACAAATATCATTATTATTTTAAATAACTAGGAATCTATTTTATATTTCATATGATGGCTGCGAAACTCAAAGTCAACTGGTACTCTAGTATTTTCCAAAGATGAAGCCTACACCAACTGAATTTTGATGTACCACTCACCGATTATTTAATCCCATTTATACAAAGTTAGGCAAAATGTATTAATAATTATTGACCATAATAATCACTGACCACACTTCTCAATACTTTTAAGATTTAACAGCACAATGTTGTACATGTTTTTAAGTATCTCAAATTAAAACATTCAACAAAGTCTATTTAATATTTTATAATTTAAATAATATTTTAATTATGAGTATATTTTTAATAAATTAGGTGATTATAGTCTAAATTTCTATTTATTGCTATTTTGACTTATATTTTTTGTACCTCTAACCATGCTCATTACATATTTACTTTGTGGTATGACATATCTCAGCAAATATACAGCAGATAAAAGTAAAACCCTCTTTTTTAAGCAATAATATTGGTACATACTAAAATGTATGTATAAGTTTTGATTCAATGGTGGAAAAAATGGTAGTAAGTGGTAGAATGATGTCACTTCAAAATCTAAAAGTAATGAAATAGATGAAAAAGATATATAAAAGAAAGATTACGTATAAATATCATTATTGGTTTTTTTTTGTTTCCTCTATGTCTGTCTATGTATAGGGAACACCAGAATATTGTATAATAAACACAAAGGCTGAAGAAAACAAGATGGAGCGAAAGAATTTTGTTCTGGTGCATGGTGCATGCCATGGAGCTTGGTGTTGGTACAAGCTCAAGCCACGATTGGAGTCCATAGGCCACAAGGTCACAGCATTAGACCTCACTGGTTGCGGCATCAGCACTAAGACCATTGAACAAGTGGAAACATTTTCAGAGTACTCTGAGCCTCTGTTAAAGCTATTGGAGTCGCTTGATCAAAGTGAAAAAGGTGGTTCTTGTGGGACATAGCTTCGGTGGTTTGAGTATAGCCCTTGCTATGGACAGATTCCCAGATAAGATCTCTGTTGGAATTTTCTTGACAGCTTTTGTGCCTGATACCCTGCACAAACCATCTTATGTCTTAGAAGAGGTATGCTTTAATTTCCTGTATACTCCACAAATTTAATTTGTCTAAGTTTACTATTTAGCTAGTAACTCAGATATGAGACTATTGCTCTAATTTATCATGGAATCCCAAATTAACTAGCCACATGTAATATAATATATAGTCCAAAAATGAACAGTTGTAATTCTAAACTAGCTTTACATTATTACTTGACCTATATATTGATTGGGATTTATATATGTGTGTGTATACAGCACATAGAGAGATGTGGAAATAGGAGAACAGAGGATACAGAGGTTTCATTATCCAGCGGAGGCAAAACGTTGATGCTTCCTGGGCCCAATACCTTGTCCAACAGGTTTTATCAACTCTGTTCCAAAGAGGTACTTAGGTACAACTAATCGATAATGATGGTTGTACAACAACATAAATACATCCAACTAGAATTTAACGTATGATGTACATAATATGAAATGTGTGCTATATGTATAGTACATGTAAGTATAACACACATTTCATATTATGTATAACACACGTTGGATACTAGTTGAACATATTTCTGTTATACGATCAACGTTATTAATTGTGGTTGAAATTAAAGTTGAAATGTTGAAACCCCTACACTTTTAAATGTTCATTCAAATCTATATATGTTTGAATTTTGTAGGATTTGGAGTTGGCCAAGAGCTTAGTAAGGCGAGGGTCACTTTTTGTTGAAGAGTTGTGGAAGAGAGAGAATTTGAGGGAAGAAGCATATGGGTGTGTTCCAAGTGCTTATATTGTTTGTAATGAGGACTTGGCATTAAAAGCGGAGTTTCAGAAATGGATGATCCAAAATGCTGGGATTGGTGAGATGCAAGAAATCAAGGGTGCAGATCATATGGCTATGCTTTCCAAGCCCCATGAACTCTGTTCTTCTCTCCTACACATAGCTCACAACCACACCTGACTAGGAGGGCTTCACTTTCACCAATATCATGTTCCATCGTCATTCCTAATAAAATCTCAAACTTCTCTTTGTAATATCAAAAATATTGTTATTATTATTACAAGTAAGTGTTAATGTGTATTGCACTGTGCTATATGTAATGTGGCAATTGACCTGTATTTGGGACGATATCGTGAGTGAAGGTATGTGTATGTGTGATCATATTGTTTTGTTTATTTTTTTTATGTATGGAAATCTTTTTAAATTTTTTTATTTTGATTTCCTATGTTAGAATAATAATGGAAAATAATTGGTAGTTTTTCATTGAAAATAGCTTAACTTAATAAAACATATTATTATTATTATGACATTCATTTTTTTTTTTATTTTAGGCTTTGAAACAAGTGTCATTAAGACATTTGTTAAGAATATTAAAAAAATGATATTTTTTAAAAAAATAAAAAAGTTATAATAGGTCATTACATAACAAAGATAAAAATACATATTTTTAAAATGAACGTTCATTTCTTTTTTTTATTGCCTTAACAAGTGCATATCAATAAATTTCTTAAAAATATATGAATAAATTTACTTTATTGTGCCTACATCAATTATATTTTCTTTGTATTTTGATATGGATGTCATCAAACACTTAATTTTTTTATTGTTCACCTTTAAATCCTATGGATGTCCCAAATTTAAATGTCAAGTAGCACTTGTCAGCTAATTTGCTTAAAACTTGCAACTTGTAAGTTGTAACTGTAATAATTAAGATTAAATGAAATTCTTTTTTGGTACAACCACCAAACATCAATTAAGTGTGAAATAATTTTAATTCGTTATTCAACCATATAATTTTATTTATAAGATTTTTTATAATTGATTTTAAGTATCTATTTATTACATCAAGTATCAAGTAGAAGACTAAATTTTCACGGCAGAATTCAGAAAAATATTTTGGTGCACGATAAAAAAATTAATTAAGACAATCAATAAATTGTGCACAACATATAATATATAATATGCACAATGTATGTTACATATTATGCATATCATATATGACATATTGTATATAACATATATCACATGTTGCAATATCATCTTTCTTTATAACATGTGATATATGTTGTGCATAATATATTGACTATTTAACCTATTTTTTCAATGCTCCAGAATTTATTAAAGTTAAAAATCTCGGAATATTCTAAAATTTCTGCCTAATTACCATCAATTTTGTTTTTATTATATATATTTTTTCCACTCTTCTTATTACAGTGACAAAGGTTCTCTTCTTTTGTTACAACGAAGCTTTTACCATTCCAAAATTTAGCACGGTAGCACACACCATGGACCGATTAATAATCTTTCAAAATTATAAAATTAAAACTCCAACAAGATGAAAACGGTAATATTATCGCCAATAAGACAAATATCCAATCACCATCGCAATAGTTAAGGCTGCAAATAATCAAAGAAAAAGTAATTTCATAAACTCTTTGATTTTAGGTCCAGAGAAAGATAGAGTTACTATGAGTATGTGATACACTAAATAATTTTTTTTTAATTTTTATCCACTCTAAAAAAGGAGTCACAGAGTCACTAGTTGATGGACATAGAGTAGGTGATGGTTTAATGAATTTTCGTTTCAATTATGTTCTTATCATTTTTTTAAAATTCTAATTTTATCGTTGTCAACTCTAATTATCATTTGTCTCATCAAAATAAATATGAAATAAGACACTAATAACTATGACTCTATGTATTTATCAAATAGAAATATAGTCAAGATAATATTATGTCAATCACTCTGACCATTGTGACTCCACTTACTCTGCCACTAGAGTCGATAAAAACAAATTCAATCTAAGTGATTATGTGTACAAAAAACTTGACCTTTATATTGATAATTTTGTATCAATAGTTAAATAAAGAGGAAAATTCTTTTCATATAGGACCCATATTCCAGCTAATATTTAATACAAAATTTATAAACATAGAGATTTAAGATATTTTTTGTAATAAGCGATTAGGTGTAATCGTGTTATGGTACTAATGTATAATGGTACCAATTTTGGTTGAGGGAACCGCCATTTAATAATCACTTTAAATGAATGAATAATAATGGAAGTTATAGCTGGCGTCGACATTATATTGGTATACTGAATAAAATCGAGTGGCCATTCTCAATTTTGGATATATTAATCCTCGCGTCCCACTTAAATATCATATCTGATATTTTTTGGTGCTACTTTTTTTTTCTGCTAATTTAATATCTAAATTACAATAAAATAAAAGTAATGTTATATGATAAAAAAAAACAATTAGAACTTATTCAAAAAAACATAGTAATTATTAGATTAAATATAGTGATATGAGTATGACTCACATACGTATCCAACAATCGTCAATTATGTCATGGACTAAAATATCCTAAAAATTTAATATTTTTCTCTAATTAATGCATTATGTTAAATTTATATATTTCTTTTGGACTAAAATAATTATTCAATTATAAATATACATAAGTATTAATTTTCTCTTTCTTAAATAAACAACTACTATTTAAAATAACAATAATGCTAAGTGTACAATGAAAAAATAAGTCAATACAACTAATGAACCTATTTTAACTTTAATTTTGGTCCAAATAATCATTGAGATTATAATGAACTGAGTAATTATGATCAAAAATCTCATTTGTTAATTAATTTGGCTAACTTTTATTATAAATTTAACATCACCTTTAAAAAATACAAATATTTGGGAAATAACATTCTTTTTGTCAAAACAGCCAACAAAACTCATTTAACACTTTATGGTCTAAGTAAGACTTTTAATCATGAGTATATTTTTAATGAGCTGAATGATTGTGACCCAAATTCCTATTTATTGAGTGTTTTAGCTGATTTTTTTATGCCTCCGTCAATATTTTTTAAAAAATTATAAAGTAGGCAGTTACTTTGAGAGAATAGCTCAGAGTTCAGACTTCGGAGGCTCTTTAATATCTCATGCCAAACTCAAGTAAACTTGATGGATATTTTTCATATATATATATATAAGGGGAACTCAGAGCAATGCAAAACATAATAACAAGCATATATCATGGCAGAGGAAAACATAAGGGAGCGAAAGCATTTTGTTCTGGTGCATGGTGCATGCCATGGAGCTTGGTGTTGGTACAAGCTCAAGCCACGATTGGAGTCCATAGGCCACAAGGTCACAGCATTAGACCTCACTGGTTGCGGCATCAGCACTAAGACCATTGAACAAGTGGAAACATTTTCAGAGTACTCTGAGCCTCTCTTGAAGCTATTGGAGTCGCTTGATCAAAGTGAAAAGGTGGTTCTTGTGGGACATAGCTTTGGCGGTTTGAGTATAGCCCTTGCTATGGACAGATTCCCAGATAAGATCTCTGTTGGAGTTTTCTTGGCAGCTTTTGTGCCTGATACCCTGCACAAACCATCTTATGTCCTAGAAAAGGTATATGGTTCTGCCAATAGCAAACAATTTCTCTTTGATCTTTAAATTGTTAATTGATTTTACCTTTTGCTTTGGATATAAAGTTCATTGAGAGAGAGCCTTTTAAGGAATGGGAAGACTCAGAGTTTTCAGCATGTGGAGGCAAAACGTTGATACTCTTAGGCCCTAACACCTTGTCCACCAAGTTCTATCAACTCTGTTCCGCTGAGGTAGGGAATGAAATGTTACTTAGAACAAATACGCACGCACAAAAATGCTTGCTTGCTTGCACCCTAATTAAATTAAAACTAGTTGTAAAACATAAATATATTAAAATAGTATCTAATATGTCATATGTAATGTGTACTGCACGTAATAGTTTATTACGTATAACGCAGCTTACGTATGACACATAGCATACGTTGATGTATTTTTGTTGTACAACAAAGATTAAATTAACTAATTAAGTGTTTTTTGTGTTGTGAATTATGATTAATAATTTGCAGGATTTGGAGTTGGGGAAGAGCTTAGTAAGGCGAGGTTCAATTTTTGTTGAAAAGTTGTCAGAAACAGAGAATTTGTCGATAGAAAGATATGGGTCTGTTCCACGTGCGTATATTGTGTGTGAGAAGGACTTGTCAATTCCGTTGGAGCATCAGAAATGGATGGTCCAAAATGCTGGGATTGAGGACGTGTTAGAGATGAAGGGTTCAGATCATATGCCCATGCTCTCTATGCCCCAGCAACTCTGTTCTTTTCTCCTTCACATTGTTGATAAGCATGCTTGAATAGAATGCTATATATGCTTATTATAGTGAAGTCATTTGCCATCAAGGATATATATTTGGATTTATATATATGGATCACTAAAACTATATAATATATGGACCGATGTGTTCTACTTTGAATAATAAAGAGATATTTGTATTCAAGATTTTAATTTTCTAGACTCTTGATAAACAGATGTATCTATATTCGATAATAAATTGTTATTTTTGGATAAAAATATAAAGTAATTTAAATAAATATCTCAAATTGAATGTTTATAAAATATCTACTGAGATTAAAACATAAAAAAAATGTCTGATGTTAGAATGAGGATCACATTGACATGAAATAGAAGAAGATAAATATATAAATAATTTTTAAAAAGTATAAGATAAAGATGATTCTTGATTAAAATGTCATTTTATCACTACATATGAAATATATTCATTTTACATTTTATGTGTGTGCAAAAAAAATTTCACATGTTTATGAATATATTAATATTTGATTTTCTATTTTATAGGCCTCATTTAGGTTTGATAAAAAATATACCGAAATGAAAATTATAATAGGAGATTGTGAGAATGGAGAACAACTTTATATTAATTTGTCACTTTAATTAAGTTTTACAATAATGATATTTGCACATACATTTTCTCTTGCATACATTTTCCACTCACTTCATCATCTTTAAATTTTGATGTGACATCACTCCATCATTTACACTTCTTTTCCCTACTCTTGGAACAAAACATATATATGTTATACATATCATTTGGTACGTACAAATAGAGAGTTTTATTCAATTGTCAGTGAAAGATCTATTTTTCATACAAATCATATTCATAATTATTTCAAATATTTATTCAGTTTATATCAGTTTCATGAATATTCCAGCCTATGTGACCAATTACATAGATGAACAAGGCATGTTCATGTTATTCTGCAGCAGAAGCTCTTGCTGTGTCCGCTGTCCAAAAATGCGGCAGCGTCACCTCACTGAGGGAGGCGCGTCAACTCCACGCCCTCATTATAACGACCACATCCTCAAACCCCCAATTTCAATCTCCCTTTCTCTTCAACAACATCATCTCCATGTATGCACGATGTGGTTCCCTCAGGGACTCTCAGCTAGTGTTCGACAAAATGCCTCACAGAACTCTTGTTTCTTACAATGCTCTTGTTGCTGCTTATTCTCGGGTCTCTTCAGAGCATGCAGTTTCAGCTCTCAATCTGTACACTCACATGGGAACTATGGGCCTTAGACCCAGCAGCATGACCTTCACAAGCTTGCTGCAAGCGTCTTCTTTGCTTGAAGATTGGTGGGTTGGGTCTTCGCTTCATGCCCAGGGTGTAAAGTTTGGTTTTTTAAGTGATATTTGTGTTCAAACTTCTCTGCTCAATATGTACTCGAATTGCGGGGATTTGAGCTCTGCTGAAATGGTTTTTGGGGATATGGGTGATAGAGATGATGTTGCTTGGAATTCTTTGATTGTGGGGTATGTGAAGAATAACAAGTTCAGGGAAGGTCTTCGTCTCTTTGTTGCAATGGGGAATGGTGGTTTTGTCCCCACCCAGTTCACATATACTATGGTTTTGAATGCCTGTAGTCATCTGAAAGATCATTATGGTGGGAGATTGATTCATGGCCATTTGATTGTGAGGAATGTGATGTGTGATTTGCATCTGCAGAATGCTCTTCTTGACATGTACTGCAATGCTGGTCATACACATACAGCATGTAGAATTTTTGGTGGAATGGAAAATCTGGATTTAGTCTCTTGGAATTCAATGATTGCTGGGTATGCCGAGAACGGAGACGGAGAGAAGGCCATGAATTTGTTTGTCCAGTTGAAGGAATCGAGTTTTACTAAACCAGATAATTATACGTTTGCTGGCATCATATCTGCAACTGGTGCATTTCCATCTTCCAGTTATGGAAAACCTCTTCATGCTCAGGTTATCAAAGCAGGATTTGAGAGAAGTGTGTTTGTAGGAAGTACTTTGGTGTCTATGTATTTCAAAAATGGTGAAACTGAAGCCGCCCAGAGAGTATTTTGTTCAATCTCAGGGAAGGATGTTGTTCTCTGGACTGAAATGATCACCGGTTATTCTAAAATGACTGATGGAATGAGTGCAATCAAATGCTTTTTCATGATGTTTCATGAAGCCCATGACATTGATGACTATGTTCTCAGTGGAGTTTTGAGTGCATGTGCTGACCTTGCAATCTTAAGACAAGGTGAAATGATTCATTGTTATGCTGTTAAATCGGGTTATGATGTTGAAATGTCTGTTTCTGGCAGTCTCATTGATATGTATGCCAAAAATGGTGCCCTTGAAGCTGCATATATGGTGTTTTTTCAAGTTTCAGACCCAGATTTGAAGTGTTGGAACTCAATGCTTGGAGGATATAGTCGCCATGGAGTGGTAGAGGAGGCATTTAAACTGTTTGAGGAGATTCTTGAACAAGGTCTGGTTCCAGATCAAGTGACATTCTTATCTCTGTTGTCTGCATGCAGCCACAGTAGGTTGGTTCAGCATGGAAAATTCCTCTGGAATCATATGAACAGCATTGGTTTAGTTCCCGGGCCAAAGCACTACTCTTGCATGGTAACTTTGTTGAGTCGGGCGGCATTATTTGAAGAAGCAGAAGAAATTATCATTAAATCACCTTACATTGAAGACAATCTAGAACTATGGCGAACTTTGTTAAGTGCCTGTGTAACATATAAAAATTTGAAAGTGGGAGTTCATGCAGCCGAAGAAGTTTTGAGATTGGATGCAGAAGATGGTCCAACACTTGTCTTGCTTTCTAATCTTTATGCTGCTGCAGGGAGGTGGGATAAAGTTGCAGAGACAAGAAGAAATATGAAGGGATTGATGCTTGAGAAAGATCCAGGGTTAAGTTGGATTGAGGTCAAGAACAACATTCATGCATTCTCTTCTGGAGACCAATCACACCCTAAGGCTGATGAGGCGCAAGCTGAACTGCACAGGCTTAAAAGAAATATGATTAGAACAGAAAAAGATGACAGTTTGGCACAAAATGCATATGCTACATAAGTTGTAGAGGCCAAGCATATAAGGCGCTAAAATATTTAGTTAGAGGAAATTGAAAACGACCAAATTTCTGTCAATTTGTAAATTTTCATCATTACTTTGTACTCTTTGTACTTTAGATGTTTAACCAATCTTCTTTACATCCAAATATTTGTCAAATGAACTAATAGAGTTATATAGTTTAAAATTAAGCTAATATTAGATTTGTTTAATTGAGAAGCTTTCAGTCAAGCTGTAACTGGCCCCTTATATGATAGATGAGATGTCCCCTTTGATGTTAAACTTCCCTTCAGAATTGTGTTTTGAAGTTTGTGTAGAAGATTAACAGTAAGATTGGATGATAGACAAACAAGAAGACCACAAAAAAAAAAAAAACAGGAAATCGATTCCCCTGCTTTTTCCTTCAAAATCTACTTTTTAAGAAGGGGTTTGAGGTACAAACGGAGAATGACGTAACGATGGTTGATGTTTATTGGTGGAAAATTAATTGAGTCGTGAAACATAACTCGATGGATAAGAGATTGGAGCATTAATTAAAAATACTTGAAATTTGAGTTGCCATTAATAATATTGAGAGGAAAAGGCCAATTGCGCCAGGTTTGAAATCTAACGGTAAATGGAATTGGTATCTTTTACAACAGGGAACGATTTATCAAAGCTCAAATCAGAGTCAGAATGTATCAAGATAGATGGATGATTAGGACAGGCTAGCTACAATTCATGGAATTTTTAACAATAAAAATCATCTAACCTAAAGATTAATCTACACTGAATTCGCCTAATTGAAGAACTCAATGGCCTGAACTGTAGAATCCAGAGGTCAGTAGTTCGTCAACATGTGTACCAGTGCCTCAACGTAGTATCTCTATCTCCAAGACTCACCAGTTTCAGAGCAACACCAATTTTAAGACCAAATTTCAAGTGGAGCGTTGCATCTTCGTTTGCTAGCAGAAGAGGATCACATCACCTTTATGATCTCATATCACTTTTATCAGCGCCGAGCAGTTCTGGATTTTGGCCGAGGATTTTTCTACAAGATCACAGAAACGAAGGCTTAGAAGGTGTATATGTACAAACAGTAAAAAAAATAATCAGAAACGGTGTAGTTTATGAGCCAGAAATGCTAAAGTTTACTTACAGATCCAAAGCTTGCCCCTGACCCTGTTGCAGCAGCGCCTGAATAAGAAAACAGAGAAAATGGTTGATGTCATTTGAAGACAAGATTGAAAAATTGTGATTTCATAATCAATTTTCCGTAGAAAACATCTACAGAGTTTGTTAACACTCGAAAATATGATAATGAAGAACTGTAACACAAGATGGTACCTGACACAAATGAACTTGAAAATAGTGAATTTCCAGCTGGAGTTGAACTGAACAATGATGCAGTACTACTAAATAGAGAGGGGGTTGAAGCAGGACCAGGTAACGATGGTGTTGTAGAACCAAAAAGCGAGGTCTGAGGTGTAGCAGTAGATGGTCCAAATAAAGAAGATCCAGGGGCAGGAGTTGATGGGGTTGTAAACAAAGAAGATGATGGAGCAGAAGATGGTGTGCTAAAAAGAGAGAGTCCACTTCCTGATGATGAAGATGAAGTTGCGGCAGATGTAGTTGGGGCAGTCAATGCCCCTTGAGTTCCTGAACTGGAAAACAACCCAGCAACTTGAGTTGAGGGTTGTGAATTTGTTGAGGGTTGTGAATTTGCAGGTAAATGCAATGTTGGATGAACTCTTTTTGAAGCAGCTTCTTGTCTTGCAGTTTCACGCCGATCAGCCTCTAGAAATGGATCGTTCACCTCCCCCCTACGTCGCTGATCAGCTAGGTATGCTGATTTCATAGATTCAATGTATTGATGAATGCTCTCCACCTGGTAAGCATTTAGAAACCTATTATTTTAACTGTATAAGAGAATTGGATAACATCATATAACACACTTTGACATCTAACATTTCCACATGAGAGCACTTATTTTGAGCAAATGGGGCAGCCAATCTTATGTTATAGTCTTTAACACACCAATTATTGCCCCTCGTTCAGACAATAATAGGGAAAATAGCATGGCAGAGTAAACCATTTCATATGAAGAACAGAAACACAAGGGATATAAGTGAAAGAATTATCAAGAGTTCAATGATCGTAAAATTTGCATGTCATGTTTTGAACAATAACAGTTTATTTTGCAAGATTCAGTATGAAGTGCATACACTCCTTGCTGTAGTTATGGTGTAAGATCAGTTAAAAAGGCTGCATTTGTTTCTCTTTACCTTTGCAGCCACATGAACAAAAAAGTCATGGACATTTGTCATGACTTTAGGAAGAGATTGCAATAATGAAGACCCATTAGCAGAACTGTTCCTCTCAGAGTCTAAGAGAAGAAGCTGCTCCAACTCTTCAATCCACTGATGGCATTCACCAAGATACTTTTCAAATCTTAAAACTGTTTGCTGTAAAAAGGGTGATGGTTTCTTTGGAAGACCACTGTAGAAATCAAAAACAGGCACTATAGTAGCTGTTGGTTGACTAGTTGAACCAGGAGTCTGTGATGGTGCAGTGGCACTTGATGCACCCCCACTGGGATGAAGGAACCTTGGACGTAGCATCATAAAGGAGCGAACAGCAACCTCAGTGTTGCGTAACATATCCTTGACAACGGACATCAGTTCCTGCAGCACAGTTTTCTGACGTTCCAAAGCAGTGTTTATTCCACCAAGTTCCTGGCAAACAACAGAGTTAAGTAGCTATTGTTTCAAGACTAGGTCACTTTAATCACAACTTTGCAAGAAAAGCACTTTAACAATGCATGAGAAGTATCACATCATAAAAACTAGAATGCATTAACATCTCCCAAAAACAGGCTTGTAATTTTCCACAAACTTCAATAAGAGATTATCTGCTGAGTCAAAATATCCCATCTATGAATGCCAATAACCTTAAACTATCTTTAGCTGACCAACAAAATACATCAAAAGCTCACAGATTGTGTATGTTATAGAACTTAATCATGCTCTGCCTAAATGAACAAATTAAATTCTATATGCTTACTTTTATTTATAGAAAACACAACAAGCCACATGACAGCAAGTGTCAACTGCCAACTAATTTTGCATCTTCTTTGCCACTTTACATTTAACCAGCAAATCGCAGATATTTTTATGTTTCTTATATTAGTATTTGCTCTGTTGAAAGCTAAAAAATGTAAGTGGCCAGCATCAGGCACTTGTTTAGAATTTAGAACTGAAAAACAATATTGTGACCCTTGTTCCCCTTCATGCAAAAATCAAATAATAACAGAGCCTCTGTTAAATGCTAGAAGAAAACCTAAAACATACAAATTACAGCAAAATTAAATACGTGAAACTAAATATGCCTCGATTAAAAAACATTAATCCACACTTCTTTCCTCTTCTTCGTAAACAGGGGACTGCCTTTACAGAAAAGTTTTAATTACCAAAAAATAAATAAAAAACATGCTTCTGATTTAGAATAAAAATAGATAAAGATCCAACAATCACCGAAGAAAAAAGAACCAACAATGACAAAGAGCATAAAGAGAGCACCTGGACAATGTGGCTAGCATCAAGCTCAAATCCATCATTAGAAACTGAAGAATCATAAAGACGACTACACTGGTCTAGTCTCTGGCTTTCATCCCTATACTCCAATATCCGCTCCCTAAATAACACAAAACAGTCCAAGAACTACTAGTTCAAACAAGAACCGCATAAAAAAAAAATAAAAAATCATAGCATATTGTAATTAATATATAAGTTCCAATTATATTCTCTTCGGTGAAATAAGTGCACAAATTCGAACTCCCACTCCCTATTTTTGCAGAAACAATGGGAAACGAGTGGAGAAATTATATACATACTCGATCTGAAGGAGAAACTTCTGGGAATCAGGGTGTAGATCCGACCAATTGGTGCCGTAACTAGCCGGAGTTTTATCATTGGTGAAGAGAAACAATTGCTGTTGCTGTTGTGGCTGCTGCTGAAATTGTGGTTGCAGCTGCTGCTGCTGCTGTTGCTGTTGCTGCGGCGGAAGGAACAAACTGCTCTGCTGGAATGGAGACTGTTGTTGTTGTTGCTGCTGTTGGGGTTGAAACAGCTGTAGCTGCTGCGGTTGCTGTTGCTGTTGCTGCGGCGTCGAGAACAGAGAAAATGCCATTGCGGTGGTAGTTGCTGGTCGGAATCCAGACAAAAAAAAAAAAAAAAAAAACCTTCTTAAACCCTAGTCGCAGAAACAAACAGCAACAATGAGACGAAAAGAGGAGGAAATTTGAAGCCTCAGCCACCACACGCGCCTTGATTTCGGAAATTTGGATTCGGGGGGAAGAATCTTCTTTAGTCTGAATTCTTTCTCTTCACTTCATCAAACTTTCAATTTCAATTTTGTATATTGGTACCTTGAGTTCAGCTCGAGTTGAGTTGAGTGTTTTTTGCTTTTTGGTAAGAACGAGTTAAGCAAGCATATTTTGGTGCTGCAATGGCCCATTAAGACTCAGGCCCACTGTAAGCTTGTTTTGTAACAACTCTATGTTAACCCTGGCCCAAGTAACCATATCAGGCCCATTACTACAAAGGAATAAAATATGCAGTAGGGGTCGTTGTATGAAATATTAAAAAACTTGAACAAAAATAAGAAGTAATAATAAGAATGCTAAGCCTGTGTTTGACAAGGTGAGCCCCACAAGAGAAGAAGAAAGAAGGAAAGGACATTTTTGATGTGGGAAAGGAAGAAAATTACATTCCATGACAGCATGGGAGGTAGAAACAGAATAAGAATGACGGCTAAAGGGACCTAGCTTGATGACTCTTTGACTACTGGTCGCTTTGCCAATGAACATGCTCTTTCGGCTAATTAATACTAGCTCCACTTTTATACTGTTCATTACGCATCTCTAATAAGTACTAATAACTGTACTGTTATGTTATATAATTAACCATTATCACTAGTCAATCCTTAGTTTAGTTAGTTCACTACCCCAGTTATCAAGCAGTTAATTTTTCCAAGCAAACTAAACTAGCTCAAAATAAACCACGCCATGAGGTTTCCGCCTGGCCTTAGGAATTATGGCCAAATAACACGACCAGACCAAAGTGGATAATCTTTGGGCGAAAATACTAACCAAGACTAAACAAGTGTTTTGATGTATACTAACAAGCAATGTCATTTTCAGTTTTTTTTTTACATTAAATAATTAATAAATTGAAATGTAATTTGAATTCGGATTAGTACCAAAAATGGGAGGTAGTATCTTTCATCTCATTTTTTTATTTTCAATTTTTAATTTTCAAAGGTATATGTATTGAGTTAAACTAAATTACTAAACCAGTGTACAGGTCAGAAAGCACTCCTGTCTATTCTACATTACAGACTGCATTTTGCCAGAAAGTTTAAAAATAAGAGATTAAAAGCATATAGAAGGCATGTGAGCAAACAAATACAATCACACATGACACAACCCAGTAACTAAGCATAATGAGTAACAGAGAATCGCAAAAGTTAAATACATAAACAAGAAAATGAAAAAAGAAAGTAGAGTTGTCCTTCTAATATAAAATTTCCATCGAAGATGATATACCAAGATAGATACCCTTAACACACACAGTAATCCTAAACTTCAACTAAACCATATGCAGTGAGAACACCCTCCCCCCTCATCAAGGGAAAACCAAAACAAAACAAACAAACCAAATATTTAAGAAAAAAAAGGAAAAAAAAAAGTGGCTTCATTTGAGACCATTTCCTGGTGTTGAAATCGCTAGTCCAGGCCAAGAGAAGCATTCTCCACCAACAAACCCACTATCACCGTTTTCAAACTGCCACGTGTTCCCAACACCGGAACCGCCAACAACGCCGCCCCCGCCGCCAACAATGTTGTTACCTCCATCCGCCATTCCCGGGAAAGCCCAACCAGCAGCAGCTCTACCCATCCCAAACTCCACATCGTCAAGCGTAGGCCCAAGCCCAAGAGCAGGCCCAAGCCCAAACCCACCAAGAGCAAGAAACCCGCCAGGCGCTTGGGTATTGCTAAGCAGAGAAGTGAAGCTCCCATTTCCACCGCACACATTGACGCTATTACCCTTAATGCCACCATCAACAACAACTCCACCGTTAAACTGCATGGACCCTACTCCATGGTTGCCGGGGACGGCGGGCAGCATCACCGGGGTGGCAGAAGAGGCGGAGGTCACGGCGGCGGAGGAAGTAGAAGAGGAAGAAGGGGCGGAGACAGTACGGGAGCGCTTGGCGTTCTTGCGGCTTCCTCCGCCGACGGGGATATCGCGGAGGGTGCCGCCGTGGGTCCAGTAGCGGCGGCAGGACTTGCAGAAGTGGCGGGGCTGTGAGAAGTTGTAGTTGTTGTAGTAGCAGAACTTGGTGTTGGTTGAGTCGCAGCGAGGGCAGGGAAGGTGCTCTTGCTCCGGCGGCGGCGCAGCCCCCGCAGTGTTCTGAGGCTTGGATGGTCGGCGGCTATCGCTGGACTCCGACGACGGCATCAGAAATATCGAAATGAAGAGTGAGGAAGTAAAGTTAAGCTTTGGATGTGAAGAGAAGAGAAGAGAAGAGAAAAGTATTGCTATAATAGGAATGGAAAGTGTTGAGTGAATTTAGAGCCAGGGGTGAAAGGGGGGTGGTGAGGGGGGTTTTATGGGAAAGGAGAGAGAGAGAAAGAGAATAATGTGTTTGAAGAAAGGAAGAAACATTTTCTGAGGAATATATGATATGAGACAGAGTGGGATCATAGCAGCTTTAACAGTAGTGTGTATGTATGTATGTATACATGTTGTGTGAAGCACCACACACATATATTTTCAGTCGGCTCCAGACAGACTCATCAGATCACACTTCTGATTTTTATTTGCTTTGCTTTGAGTCGGCTAATAATAGGGCTGCGATGCGGCTTCCTAATCCACTCACCAACCTCACAGTAACAGCTACCTAGCCTACTCCTAAGCTAGCTAGCTGCTAGCTTCAGCTCATCATCAAATCAAAGCCTTCTCTCTTATTTTTAATAGTATTACTACTGCTGTTTTCGTCCACTTTTATTTCTCTTTCTAGAAAATTTATTTGTCCACTATTATTTGTCATTTTAGATTTTCAATGAAACATTTACAATCTTTTTCCAATTTTATCCATACATACACTTTCTTTTTATCTCTTACAATTATTATTGCACAAAAAACTATAAGGATAATTTTGTTATTGTATATTTATTTCTATAAAATTTTTGTTATTTTCATCACCGTCTTAATATGTGTGCAATACTCTAAAACGTCAATTAAAAGTGGACAGAAGGAGTATTATTTGTTTGATTATTATTTTTCGTTTTTATTCTTATTCAAAATGAAGTTAATCATTTCCTTCACTAATCACTATGTTGTATGTTCTCTTTATTCCTTTTTCTTTTTCATAAAAGGGGGTTAGCTTTTTGGGGTTGGATCATTAGGATGGAAGGGAATAATAGGATGCGTAAAAAGTGAATTGGTGGAAGCATCATCTTGCAGGGCCACTAGATGCATGAATTTGCCTTTGAGCCAATTATAGCATGTAAATTAAATCTACCCCCATTATATTATTTTTAATAATTAAAAAACAAACAAACAAAACAATGACATTTGTACGTGTTGCCAATATGCCTTAGTATAATATATAGTCTTCCAATTAAACGACACTAGCTAGTCAAGCTCTAATAATTATGGATACGGATCATTTAGCTGGGCACGTTGCATTATTATAATGTGCATAATAGTATAATATATTCATCAAAAAAAAAATAATAGTATAATATATAATGCAATGTACTATATATACTTGTATATATCAGGTCTCTCCCTGTCCTTTTCCTTATCCAAAAATAATCCTCCCTGACCTGCCCCTAGCTATGTTGTAAGTTGTTTTGCATTTCAAAATGCAATGGGCTATGTGTGTAGCATGCATTATGCAAGATGCATCGAAATCTGGTCTTATATTGTCATTAAAAATTTAGGATAATAATGATGCCAATACCATAATAATTGCATTCTACTAGAGCATACTACTATATATTTTCCCTCCTAGGACTGTACGTACAAAGACACACATACATGAAATAATGCATGTCATTTTCCGTATGATATTAAATTGTGGTAGGTGCTATTATATTACTCCTTCCTTCCGTTAACTTTTATTTGTCTTTCTAGAAAATTTATTTGTCCACTATTATTTGTCATTTTAGACTTTCAATGAAACATTTACAATCATTTTCCAGTTTTATCCATACATACACTCTTTTTTTATCTCTTACAATTATTATTGCACAGAAAAACTATAAGAATAATTTTGTCATTGTACATTTACTTTTATAGAAATTTTTGTGTTTTCATCACTTTCTTAATAAGTGTGCAATACTCTAAAACGTCAATTAAAAGTGGACGGAGGGAGTAATAATTAATACTAATAATTAAAGAATTGGAGAAACCCAAGCTTTGATTGAGCATTAGTGGCTTACTAAAAGAAAAGCTAAAAAAATGGAGGATGAGAGTGAATTAGAATGATGATAGATTGAGTGGGTCCAGATTGGGGGTGCATCACCCGATCCAATTTCATTTGAATCATTTTTAATCTTCAAAGCGTGCGCCTAAGGGGGGAGAGAGAGAGAGAGAGAGAGCGGTGCTTGCTGGTGGTTCGGTTTAGTTATAATAAGACAGAGAAGCAAATATAAATAAGTAAGCAAGTAAATTTGAAGGTGGCTACGCGGGTCTAATCATGTAAGAGCCTCAAAGACTAAGACCTTGTTGGTGGGGACAGTAGAGACAATATCATGAGTGTCGGGCAGCGTGGGGAGCAATAATTGGGTCTCCCCTCTGATTTCGGACGCGTCATGTCCGCATCAGATTCCTCCTCCGTACTCCTACTCCTCCTATCCTCCTCTTCTCTTCCCCAATCTCTCACCGCATTTTCCGCTTCACTGTACCCATTACCAAACAAACTGTTTTTGCTCCTATATGGACACGCACCCTTCCTGGCCGTCCGATTCTGATCTGACGCTGCGATGAGAGACAGGCACCTGTCAGGGACAGACCGGTGGTTGTCGGTGATACGAGGGGGGAGCACGCGCGAGCACAGCACAGTGCTCTCTCTTTCTCTTTCTCTTTCTCTCAGGCAGAGGGAGTATATTATAAATACTAGTAATACATAATCATGGGTCTCTGTCAAATCGAAACTAAAAACGTGAAAATGGGTTTAATTTTGTTTGTTTGAGTTGAGGGCGGCCCCGCAAGGCAAAAATAAAAGAAAAAAGAGTCGCTATCAGGATTTGGTTGATGGGGAGTAGTGTTATGTTATGTTATGTTATGTGTGTGAGACTGGGTCAGTGTAGTGCAGTAGTCTAAGCTTAGCTTTATTCGGTCGCCCATGATCACTGACATAGCGTCCCCGCAATCCTTCCACCGTACTCACTCCTCGCTTCTCATGCTTTCCAATCAACAACACCAACACCTCCTTCTTTCTCTCTCTCTCTCTCTCTTCTTTTTGGCCTTTTCTGCCTAAACATCATTCATTCATCCCTTCATCATCAACTGCAATTTCGCCATTCTTATCCGTCCCATTGACTACTATTTAGTATTTACCGTCCCAATTATTATTACTACTACTACTAGAGTTAATTACGCTGTTACTTTACGAGTTTAAATTTTATCGCTCCTCTTTAATTTCTTCGATTGATGCCTTTGTTCAACCTTAATCTCACTGTGCAATTTACCCTTGAGAGGAGCGTGTAATGATTTCGCAAATTTAAGGTCATAATTTCATAATCTATCACCCTCCTTAATTACTTCGTAAATGAATGAGAGTTTTCAAGATTTGCAAGTGAATAAATGTCTAAGAATTTAATAGTTTGTTAGTAATTGTTTTAAGAGTAAGATTTTGAGAATTTTTAGTTATCAAATTTAACAGTTAACGATATTTATATATAATCAAGTGAGACCGTGACGGTTAAATTTAATTACAATAGTAAAAAATAAGAGTTAATCAACACTTTAGTCCCTCACATTACATAGTTGTTTCATTTTAGTCCTTCATTTTGTTTTTTGTTCAATTTAGTCCCTCACATTGCATTATGTGATTCACTTTAGTCCTCTGCTAATACTCCATTATTACTAACTCGATTATTGCTTTGCTGATATGTACTGTTAAATGCCAAGTGACAAGTGACGTGTACAACCAAAGTGAGTAGTTCGATTTAGTCATTTACATTACACTATTTGTATCAAATTAGTGAATCACGGAATGCAATTTAAGGGACTAAATCGAACAAAAAGTAAAGTGGAGGACTAAAGTGAATCACAAAATGCAATCTGAGGGACTAAAATTGAACAAAAAGTAAAGTGGAGGACTAAAGTGAATCACGAAATGCAATATGAGGGACTAAATCGAACAAAAAGTAAAATGGAGGACTAAAGTGAAACAGATATGCAATGTGAGGGACTAAAATGATGGTTAACTCAAAAAATAATGAATTTTTTATTCATTATTAATATAAAAAGATAAATTATCAAATAAAATATCTTTAAAGTCTTGTGTTGTTTTAGACAATTTTAAGCTATAGAGGCGCAAAAGTAGTTGAACAAAATGCTTCCTTGATAAATGTCTACTATTGCATATATTATCTATCTATCATAAAATGGTCATCATCAAACCGACAAGGAAATGAAATCCTACCCAAATATCCACTTGAAAACGAATCACTCACTATCTTTGAACTACTCAGTCAAATGCAACTAACAGCGCAAGAACCAATTGTTAAATGGGGATCAAAACTTGAAACCACACACACACAAGCATTGCTTAAAAAGTTAAAACATGGAACCAAAATTAAAGACACTTTGCAAAATTAATATTATCCGAATGTATGCGTTGCAGTCAAAGAAATTAAAAACCAAAAAGCATACAGGGCACATATATCAATCTATCTTGTAAAGAAAGCTACAGTTTGACACAGAGAATTGAATGAAAGGGAAATTGCATGGACAGAATAAGGTATTTAATATATATATATATATATATATATATATATATATATATATGAGGGATACATTTACATCGGTGTAAGATATAATGTTGATCTTACACCGGCTATAACTTTTTATTGAACATGTTTTTTTCAAAATCCACCGTTGGATTAAAAGTTTATATACTATAGATCATCTGTAACAAATTTTACATTAATCAGAAATCATTTGATACATTTTCTGTATGTCTATAAATCAACGTAATAAATAGTTCGGAAATGTGTGTTACTTAGAAAATTTTGATCACAATATTATAGTTGTTCAATTTATTTGAAATTTGACACATACAATCACTTTGATATGCAATTGTAATTCAACGGTTGGATTGACAAAAAATATATCCTATCAAAAGTTATTAAAAGTTTAAGCATATTAAATCTTACACCGGTGTCACTCTCCTCTGTGTATATATATATTAATTTGTTTATTTGTTGTTAGAGGATCAAAGATTGAGGAGTTGTCTGAGATTGATTGGGGAAATGTATCTGTTGTCTCCATCAAGGAGGTGGTTGGCAAGGATTAGGTTAGCAGCCTCGCTGGGGTGGTATGGATCCCAGAACACGTGCTTGTACCTATCTGTGCACAACCTAGACGTAGGTCCACATGGAATTATCCCTGCATACTGGCCCCCATTTCCACAGCATTCTCTGTTTGCTGTTCTGAACCCTGTGTCCAAATTTATTTTAATTAATATATGTCTTAATAAATTCAATTCAATTAACAAATCTGAAGTTACAATAACGGCTTTCAAATTATATCATACATTTTCAGTTGAGATTAGGTTAAACTTAATAGATGGTTTGTTTATTTAGTCTTGTCATAACGAAGACATTTCAAGATTTAGAGACTCTTTTGGCAAATAATTATGTTAAAAATTGTTATACTATTTCACTTGTTGAATATTTCATCAATACTGTACTATTGGGGGAAAATGTTGTTTAAAGTCAATTATTTATTTTGTATATCTTCTTTTTCCTGTTTTGAGTTGTCTTAATTTTAAATTTATAAATTAATGGTAAAAGAATTTTGTCATGATAAGATGCCACCAGTCAAATTGAATCATAATGTTTGTTAAAAGGATTGATTAATTCTATTATAACAAAATAAGCCAAAAAATATTAAATGATAAAACTCATCTCAATTTAAAATCAGGATAAATCCATATTGATAAGGTAAGTTAGCCTTTTTTTTGACAGTTTGGGTCATCAATAATAAATGTTCCAGCACATAAATTTAATTATTAGTGAAGTCATAATGAACTAGACGGGTGATTCAGAAAAAAAAAAAATATTGTTAGAGGCACAACAAAAAAATCAATCAAAACAGTCAATAATAGGAAATTGAGCCTAAATCACTCAGCCCATTAAAAAATACACATGGTTAATAATGTTATTTGGGCAAAAAATATTAAAATGAGTTTTATTGACTGTTTTGGTTAGAAAAATATTATTCTCCAAGCATTTATGAGAAAAAATTAATTGCCAAACCCCATCACACTCTAACAATTTAGATAATGAAAACTTTCCTTATACAATTAAAATATAATCAATCATTAGTAAATCTATTAAATATTATATATAAAGATATTGAAAGTATTTCTTATTAAGAAGAAAGATTTTAATGATTATATATTCTATTATATTAATTATATTGACCGATATTAATATTTCTGTAGTATTATTATTTAGATAAAATATCACTTTAGTAGAGTTTGAACAAGATAATAATAATAGAAAAAATTTGGTTGCACGATAAAAAAAATTATTGAGAGATATTTACCATATTTGGCATAATTTGTTATGAGTTCCATCACAAGATCATAAACATTGGCAAGAACGAAGGTTGCTCCGGGAAGATTCTCGTTTAGCTGAGCAAGCAAATCCTTCAATCGGGAATTATATTGCACTGCAAGCTTGTTAGCCAAATCCGCACACTGATCTTCATTCAACTGATTTATGGCCTTTTGGTATGGTATGCACCCTATTGGCCCAACGTTACTCACCACAAACTTTCGTGCATCCATTTGATAAAGCCGCTGTATATCCAAAAAAAGAACCAAAGTTAAACACTTTATTATTAGTTTTTTCGTGATAACTAGAATTAAATTTAGATTAATCAAGGTGTGTATGTACTGTAAGTTGGGCCCTGAAGTGATTGATCATTTCATCGATGAAGGCGTCTGGGCTATCAGATACTCTGGCTCCAATTGCCACAAAGGGGAGAAGGTAGTTGTTTAGGAAATCATTGGACCCAACGATTATGGAGAAAAATGATTTTTTCATTATGTAATCCCTAGCATTCGATTCACCTAGCAATCTGTCAATCTGTTTTCTTGTTATGTTGAAGTAATCTATCTGAATATCCATTCCCAGCCTGTTTACCTAAAAAAATAAGTCCAACCACGCAACATAACAATAAAATTTAATAGCTATATTATATAATACATTCCTTAAGTAAGCTTGATTAATTAATAAGGTAACATGGAACAGTAGTTATATAAGGATGAGGAAATAGTTACAAAAATGCTTCCTGTTGCATTCAGAATCCCTGCTCCTCCTGAAGCATAATTGACTCCATTAAGTATAGCTCTCCCTGTTGCATTTGGTGCCAAGAATGGGACTGCATAATGTGGTTGCCCCAATGCCTCTCCTAGTAAAATCAGTACAACCACACATACATACATATATTATATATTGTCACTCTAGCTAATTAAAGAGTAAAAGTGAAGTTGTTAATTACCAACAATATCAGAAATGGTTCTTCCATTGGTGAAACGTCCGGTGGGGATTCCTCCGGAGGCCTTAAAATCGATTCCATTGGGTGTCATGTTGGCCCTGGAAAGAGTTGAGAGGAAGTTGTTGTTTCCTGCATCCACCAATGAGTCCCCAAAGATGAAAGAAGCTCCTAACCTCTGAGCACCACAAACAGTACTGACACTGACAAAAACAAGTGCCAAGATGTTATAGTAATTCATTAATGCCATGGCTTTCATGCTCCACCAATTCATCATCACACAAATAAGACACTACTATGTGTATTTGTATATTTATAGCATAAAATTAATGCAAGAGGCAAAGCTAGCCGCAAAGCCACCACACCAGGTGCAGCTTAATCACACAAAGAGACCTTCTTTCTTTCTTCACAGCTCAACTTACAAGGTTGTTTTCATTACTTTTGAATTCAATATAATTACTTGTTTTGACCCCCTTTTTCAATTATCTTAGGTACATACATACATATATATATATATTAAAAAGTAAGGGTTATTAATTATGAAGGAGTGGACAAGTTGAATACGCAGGGATGTTATTTTTCATGGGGTAGGTCATCAACATAATTATATGTGATGCATAAGTGCAGAATTTTATGCATGCTGTGGACGTGGTCTCGTAGTTTTTGCATTAGACAATACTTAATAATCAATCTTCTATAGCCCTGCCTGCGATTGATTCAAAGTCACTATGGTTTTTTAATTCATGGTGACGTGCGTATTCAACGAGCCTGAGACCCTTCGGCGAAGAAACTTCTGGGTATTAATTAGGTGTTGTTTGGTCACCTTAATAACTAAAATCAAATCCCTTTATACTTGGATACATATATTAGAAAGCAACGCCTACTTCTCATTGGTAGCACTATGAATGAAGTAACAACATAATTAACCACCAACTCTCAACATTTTAGTCGGTAAAATATGCAGTAAATATTCTTATTCATTTTTTACACTCAGCATTATATTAAATTTATCACAAATACTTGGAGAATAACAAAAAATTAGTCAAAATAGTCAATAAAGTTCATTTAGCATTTTATGGTCCAAATAACATTTTAATCATGAGTATATTTTTAATGGACTGAGTGATTGTGACCCAAATTCCTATTTGTTGCTCTAAATTTATATTTAACAAAATTATCTCTTTTTTTTCTGTGGTTTACAACAAATTATCAATTTATTGTCAATCCCACTCCAAGGAAAAAGAAAAAAAACGAAAGCTAATTTTTGTTATGTTGGCAGGCCGTATGAGACTGATGTGGAGCGAAGGATTGGGTCCATCTTGGCCCAATTATAACATGAAGCTCCTCCAACTTTGGGCCTTGGCCACGTTTTGTACCAAAAACAAATTCAAATAAAGAAAAAAAAAGGAATGTGGGAATTCCAAGTTTCCAACGTTCGTTTTCCCTGCCATCTCTCTCTCCCTCCTACTTCATTTCGCCCGTTCGCATTCCAAATTTCCAAGTCCAATAAAAAGAATCAAACCCTCTGACAGAGAAAAATCGAACGTTGAAGACCGTCCTTCCTCCAACTTTGAAAATCCAGAATAGTGAGTGAGCGAAGCCGAGCGAGCAGCAATGGAGTCCGCTGCGGCTGCCACCACTACTGTGGCGAACCACGATGATCAAAACCAGATGTCAGAGTACGAACTCTCCAGAGAGCAAAGAATAAGAGAAAACCGCGAGAGAATGGGAAAGCTCGGTATCATGGATCTCTCTCTCAAGCTCAAGTCTTCGAGCGTCCCTCCAAAGCGCAGTTATCGTTCAGCTTCCACCCCCAAAACCCCTCCTACATTGCGCCCTTCTGCCCCTGTTCGCCGCTCTTCCAGGTTCTTCTCTCTGCTTCATTCTTTACTTTTAGTGGTTTGCTACTTGTTTTGTTTAGCTAGGTTTCCGTTTGCATGACATTATTCCGGGTAAACACTTTTTTTTTACAAAAAAAAAAACTTTTTGTATATTTGGATGAAAGAGTTTTCAGTTATCTGATAAAAAAAATATTTGGATGAAAGAGAGCACCTTTGATATGTTTGGATAATTTTGTTAAAATATCAAAATGTCTAAAAAAAATCTGTACAGAGTTGTTTTTAACTTTTCTGCTAAGAGAGCATTAGACTCAGTATGCCCAAGGCAAACCCAGAAATCAGAGCAGTTGGATATTGTTTATTTGTGGTTTAGGTTGAAAATAGAACATGCGTTTCAAATTTTATAGTGTTTTGCATTAGGTTTTGGTCTAAAAATTCAATCTTTGGTATCTGGGAGAAAAACTGTAGGATCATGGCGTTTTGGTTGTTGTTTTGATGCTGGTTCGTTCTGTGTTTGCAGGTTGCAGAATGTGACTCCTGTTAGTTACTCTGAGGTGCCCGCAAAGAAAGCTGAGTTTGAGGGTAATAGGAGGATTGTGATAGAAGAGGGTGCAAAGCCTGAGGTGTACACTGAGGAACACGAGAAGCTGTTGGGTTACACTGAGAAGAGCTGGACTCTGTTTGTGGATGGCTGTGGGAAGGATGGGAAACGGATTTATGACTCCATCAAAGGGAAGACTTGCCACCAATGCAGGTTACTTCATTGAACTCTCTCTCTAACAACCAAAGAAATGGAGTAACTTATCAATATGAAGTTGTTTAATGAGTTTGAGACTTTAAGGGATTTAAGGTGCATTGTCTGCCATGATGTTGTATTTTGCTATTTATTAAATGTGTGAACTGAATATCACTCCTGTTCTAACATGACAGCCACTTTTGCTACAAAACATAATACCTCTAATTTTATTTTATTTTTTTGATATTGTGCAAACCTGTATGTTAGGATGGGTGTGTGTATTCTTTACACTGTAAAGTTATTCAGCTTCTCATGGGACTGGCTGTGAATTGTGTCGATTGCATTCATTTTAGTGGGATTCAACCTTCTGCAGCTGAGCTTGGCAATTGTTGAAGTTTGACCATGGGAATGATGTTTCATGGTGTTTATGTAATGATGTTGTTAACCTCATATGGAATATCTCTGAGTGATTAGGATTTTTTGAGGGTTTATGTGTACACTAAATCAGGATATTGTGATTCCGAAATAGAAAGGGTTGTGGAGACCATGTTGGTGTCTAGATTGTATTGAATGTTTAAACTATATCCTAGGTATAATTTATTGTAGCTTAACAAATGTTACACAGAAAAAGGGCTTGAACTGGAGAACTTGATCCCAAATTGAAATATTTTATGAAGTTGAATTGATATATCCGCATTCACATATAGAAAAAGTGCTCATAGTTTTTTACATCTATGTCTATGAGGCTTTGCAAAAACAAATTGATTTCTACATGCTTTCAATAAACACATGATTTTTCTTTTCTAATCTTTTTAAACATCTTATTTTTGCTATGACCGGATTTATGCCACGAATTCAGTTTTTGGTCTATCCATTCAGCTGGCTTCTTTCACTTTTTTTTTTACTTTCTTTCAGCATTTGTCTTATTGAACTTGCTTACTAGATGAAGTATTATTTTGCAGGCAAAAAACTCTTGGTTATCGGACCCACTGTAGCAATTGCAAGATAGTCCAAGGGCAGTTTTGTGGAGATTGCCTATATATGAGGTATACTTTCTCTAACATGTTCATGTTAATCTGTTGGTGTTGCTTTGTTTAAATTCGAACAAGAACGCCGCAGTAGTTTATGATTTCCTATCACTCTGCATTTTATCTGGCCTGACTATGGTTTTTCCTTATCCTGCTTTTATAGATATGGAGAGCATGTACTCGAAGCATTGCAGAATCCAACTTGGTTATGCCCAGTTTGTCGTGGAATTTGCAATTGTAGTTTATGCCGTCAAGCAAAAGGATGGGCCCCCACTGGCCCTATGTATAAAAAGGTTACTCCAAACTCTCGAACAAAATTTGGTACTCTTGTTTATTTCAATGTTTTGTAGGAACTAAGCTCATTTTTTCCATTTTTTAGATAAAAGCATTGGGTTACAAATCAGTTGCACATTACCTCGTTCAAACCCGACGCTCAGGTATAAACGAGGAGAAAAAAGCAGATGTTTCCAATCCATTTTTAGCAAAAATGTCTCCACCTCTCTCTGATGTGGAGATCAATGAGAATCTTGTGGAGAAGAAGGCAGACGTTTCCAATCCAGTTTCAGCAAAAAGGTCTCCACCTCTCTCTGATGTAGAGATCAATGAGAATCTTGTGGAGAAGAATGCAGATGTTTCCAATCCAGTTTCAGCAAAAAGGTCACTACCTTTCTCTGATGTGGAGATTAATGAGAATCTTGACATCAAAGAGAATCATCTTGGATTAGTGAAGCCTCCATCTAAAACTGAAAGTGGTGGGAATGAAGTTTCAGTGAAGAGATCACTGCTTTTCTCCGATGATGGACAAGATCCGCTTGTAAGAGTCGAATGTTTGGATACCGTGAAGCCGCTTGATTCTTCACCCAAACCTTGCTCAGATAGCATTGCTAGGAGACTTAGGCCCAGGCTCAAGAAAACATGATCAGGATGCCCTTCTTACCCAACCTAATTAATTGCTGGAGTATGGTGTATATGCTTGATTTCCAAGAAACATTTTTTTAGGTAACCCGATCTTGTAACTGGTATGAAAACCAAAACCTTTGTCATGGTAATAGCCTAATAGTAGTAGAAACTTGCTTTTTGAAATGAAGGGCTAGTGTTATGTGAGTTTCACTTTCAATTTTGCTCATAATTTGAACTATTTTTAACTTCTTAAATCCTTTCCTAAACTGCTTGAGTTTTGCCCTAGTGGCCAATTTTCCTGTCATATTTGTTGAGTCACACTAGAATACGCAAATGGCCTTGAAATTACTTTTTACCAAAAGGAAAAGCGGATAAACCACCAAGTGGCTAGTGCTACCTGATTACTATTAGTAGCATGTTTGGTTTTCTGTTTTGGAATTCCAAAACTATGGTTTGGACAAAAGTTATAAGATATTTTTCAAACTAAAAACCAAACAGATCAGAGGAGTTTTGGTCATCCATATGAATATGATATGACTGAGGCTCAATGAGTATTGTAATGATCTATAATGGAGTAGCAGTGATCTTCCAAAACATCAAATGGGTACAAACATCTCAAACCAAAATAGAAGGGTATGGATAGACCAATGAATTTTGCTAAGCATTTCATTAAATATTCACTTTCTCATCCATAAACGGAAAATAATTGATAATTGATACAAAAAGTTTCTGTCAGGTCAGTAATGTACATAATTGCCTGATTGATTTTGATTTCTTTTTTAACTTTTTTCTCGTGCCTTTTATCTACCATCCTTTCCATCTTTGTTAAAATAGAATAATTTTTTCACTTATAATTGTGAAACATTATCGGCAAACTATTTGTACTTTTATATTAAATCTATCACAAGAAAAGAAAATCTGTCATCAATTATCACAATGGTAAGATCAACAATATAACGGTGAAGAGAGTATGTAGGATGTACATGGCTATAAAAAGCTATTAATATATTTTCAAGACCCGTGAGTTAATAAATATTTCATATCATTCAAATTCTATATGACATATTTTTTCTGAAATATGACATATAGTTTGAGATCATTTGGACATTGTGCAAAAGGCAAAATGGGAAAAGATAGACATGAAATATTAAAAAAGGCAAATTATATGAACATGATAAAGAACATCCTCTACTCATTATTACTGTCAAATGTCAAATGAAGTTCCCTTACTCCTTGCTTTGAAAAAAGTTGTAATCAACTAATCATGGTTCAAATCAAATCATTATAACTCAGTGTACATTTAGACACCACTACACTAATGCACTATGTTCGTGCTAAATGAGGCCCCATCTCCCAATTCAGCCAAGTCCGATCCTTTTCTTTTCCTTCCTTCTGTTCATTTGAAGCCTCGAAGACATTTAAAGCTTTCCTTTTCTTTATTCATTTTTTCAGTGGTGGGGTTTCATGTCGGATGGGGTAGTTGTGTTGTGTGTGACATGCATATGAATGTTCAAATAAGGGGTACTTTGGTACTTTTCAAATTAGGCCCGTCTTTGCTTTGGTTGGCTCCATCTGTTCTAACCATTTCATAACTGAAGATGCTTCCTATCAAAGGCTGAATTGATGCACACCACCATGTTAATTCTAATAAAAAAGTTATCTCCAAGAAACTTAAGATTTTTGGACTAAGCACATGGATGATTCACACTAATATCAAATCTAATATTTAACAACTTGTTCAAATTTTATAATGTAAGTTGAATTATATCTATCCCTCCAAATTTTGATGAAATTTAATTCAACTCATCTCTAATTTATTCATGCAATATTGATCTCTCTTAACTGTATTGTTAAAGAAATGTTAGTATAGTTTTTTAGGGGATATTTATGCAATTTTAAGGAGAGATTAGTGTAATAATTTTATAAAAAAAATTGAACAAATTTTATAAATAGAGAATAGTGAAAGTAAATTTTACTAAATATGCTGGCTATAATTTATTTATGAGTTTTCTTAAAAGGGAAGTAAGAAGAGGGGATTCGTAGAATAAGAGGAATGCTACGGTACGCCGTACGTGGAAGGCGTAGTAGCATGCACCTTGCAATATTAACGGTATTAGACGCAGTCTAAAGGAGCTTATTAGCGGCAATTTATTTCAAGAATAGAAAAAAGTTAAATTAGAAACATTTCCTATTTTTTAATAAATAGTAATAATAATGATAATAATAATAGTATTGAAGTATTATCTATCGACCGTGCGACCTTTTTCCTCACTCATTTGACAAAGGAAAAGAACAACGCTTTATTCTTGAATGATACAACTACCCATCCCATTAGTCAAATTGTTCCTAAAAATCCAATAAAAATTGAAAGTAAAAATCTGTAATGTCGTCAAGTGCTCTTTTTCTTTATCTGTTTTTTGCTTCTAGGGTTTTGCGCATGGCCATTGTGAATGGAATCCAAGACCATGGAACCAAAAAGATCAAATGGGCTTGCCTTATTACTACTTAATAAAGTAAGCTTGTGTTTGGTAAATACTGTAGATTTTTTTTTATGAACAGGATTAGCACAATTGCTAGATAACTTATTTTTCCTTAAATAAATTTTTATATTCGAGTCTTATGAATGAAAAGAATTTTTATTAGGAGTCTCATCTATCATTTCCACTCTGAATATTGTGGACAACCAGAAAAATACTATAGATTTTTTGTTATAATGCGAAAAAAGTAAGATTCACTCATTTTAAATACATTTACACTGCTCTTTTGTAAAACTTAGTATGTAGTATTCAAATAATAGGGCAAAATTGTCACTGAAACTACTAGAGCTTTTATGAATGATGATTAGCAAATAAATTTAGTGGCAATAATTAAACTGTCTAGTAATATCACATAGATTAGCACTTTTTTTTCTCTATAAAGTATTAATCTCAATTGCTAAAAATTATCTTCAAATTTCTCATTATGGACTCTTGCTTGTAGTTGAAACCACATATAAGTGGTTGATTATCAACAAGAAACCATACATGCATTTCAAACTTGCAATCCCTTTTTTTTTTTCCAACCACAAATATTATCTCTTTCTATTGAGTGCACATAAAAGGAGCCTTATAAAGCCATCATGTAATATATACATAACGCCAATAATGATCATAAACTGTTCAATGATAATCCTAACATTATTATGGGCCGAATGGATTAAATCAAGATTCAAGCATATACAAGTATAGTTGTAGGATCCCAATAATAATATTTACAGTGAATCAACACTTAATTAGATTGAATCATTGCATAATGTAAAGATCTCTCTGTTCTGGCACCCATGCATGTCTTGTGGTTGTGGGGTGCCTTTACTTTATACGGACAAAAAGTTATCACAAACATAAAAAAGAAAAAGTAGTTCGACTTTTACATTTTGTTTTTCTGCCTTTGTTAATAGTAGTAGTAAATTAAATTTCTCTTTTTTTTCAATAATTTATAAGCAATATAGCATATAAAAATCTTTTGTATCTCTGGATTTTTTACCACTGGCTCTCGAGCTCTGGGCCTTAACATGGAAATTGAAAAGTTTGGGAAAAAATATTAATAATACTAGAGTTTGCAGGGAAAGGAGCACCCACTACACCTAACCTCATAAATATATATGTCCTAACTTCAAGACTGTTTGGTTAATCAACAATATTTTTCATACAACAGAAATACGTTCAACGAGTATTCAACATATACTGTATATAAGACGTAATGTGTACTATATATATATAACACACATTACGTCTTATGTATAGGACATGTTAAATGCTCGTTGAACGTATTTATGTTATACGATAAATATTATTAATTGACTAATTGGTTGTGCTTTGATTAATGCATGCTTCTTCTCACACCCTCATTTTTTTTTCTTTTAATAAAAAATAGCATGCTAAAATAAATAAAATAAAAGTTTTGTTAATACTCTTAATATTAAAATAAAAAATATTCATCTTAAAAATCTACATATTCATATTTTCTTATATAAGAAGTTTATCATAATATTTAAATTTTAACAAATTTAACCATTTTAAAGACACTGGTTAGCAAAATAATGCTCATACGAGCTGACTAGAAGAAGAAGAGATAGAAAGGTGGGTTAGGGTCAGCTCTTTATTAATCATCTTATATATTTATTCATCAATTACCTTTTTTATATTATGTTTATTTGGGTTACTTCTTATATAAAATACTTTTATAAGATCTTAATTTAATTGTTTACATGAAGCCTTAAGGCTTATCTTATTCCCATGCGAACAATACCTTGCAAGTCCCTCTCAATTGCTTTCATTGTTTGGGTCACAAATTGTACAGCTTGTAGTTGTAGATTACTTAATATACTCCTCCCCCAATAAATATTACCAATTCAGAATACATAATATTCTGCTTCATATTAGATCATTGATAACGACACTCTCCTATATCAAATTTATTATCAAGTTTTTAAATTGTCGTTGGATGTAGAGATTTCCTTTATAAAGATCACCCCACTTTAATTTTTCTATGGAAATACAATTACTAACATGGCAAAAGAAAAATGACATTTACCATCACACCACCAACTCACCACAGTATTTTACACGTAATTAGAGGCTAAGCTAAACACAGTTATGAAAGTTAATTTAGATAAAAATTACAGTTGAATTACTAACGTACGTGATGTGGCACTATATCATATGACTAAACTGAAGATTAATGAGATTTAGAATTTGCAATTTTAGGGACTAAACAATTAATTCGTACCTTTAAAGACTAAATATATAATATATACGTACAATTTGAGATTAAAGGTAACATTTGCCCAGACTATGGTCAAAGATATTACATGAATCAATGAAAAATAGTACTGTCAAGTTATAATTGATAAGACCAAATATTTTTATATCTTATGTAATCTAATCCAACATACTGTGCTTTTGAAAGAAAAAAAAAAAAACACACATGGCCGAACATAATTATAATTTTATTTGTATAATGTATGTGCATATCAAAATCAAATGACATATGTCAATCAAGATTGGATAGATTGGCAAGATAGGAAAATGTTTATAAGAAGTTCTTGATTTGACTTTCACTAATAAATTAAATAATAATATTTCATGTACAATAGAAATACGTGCAATTTATATCCAATATATGCTATCTATATTACAGGATATTTGTTATACGTATAGCATATATCCTGTAATATAGATAACACATGTTTAGATATAAGTTGGACGTATTTTTATTGTATGTCAAACGTTATTGATAAATTAAATAATTCATGTACAAGAAACTAATACGGTAACAATCTCACATACTAAACTTAGCTTGTATTTCCTGTCAAGTGTATAAGATAAGATGCTTGTGATTCAATGCCATAAAGATTCAATAATGTTTATCGTATAACAGAAATATATTAAATTAATATCAAACGCGTGTTATATATAATATGAAATGTATATTATATATATAATTATAACACACATTCTATATTATATATAGCACATGTTGGATATTAGTTAAATGTATTTTATACTATCGACATTATTGATAAATATTACACTTGTCCACAACAAACATGAATTCACAGTGAAAAGAAATCAAAACATGATTAAATAATAAACAAGTACTTAATAAGTAGTTGGCTCATCATGGTTGCATTATGATGAACACTAGAATCCCATGAACTTTCTAAATATTCCATTTGTTCGAAGGCTAGATAGGCTCTTGGGCTAATTACATACATGCATAGATTTGCCTCCTTTGCCGTTTACCTATGTATATATGTATTTTCTCATGACATTATTAATTAATAAATTAGAATAGAAATAATCACCCACCACAACGTGGCTGGATAAGGAAATAGGAGCCTATGGCTTACTCACATGGGACATGGCTATAGTAATACTCTAGTCAATAAATAGATAGATGTTATTTATACTCATAATACTTTCTTTATGTACATTAAATTTGACAATAAATTAGTCACTTAATTTAATTTTAATATAATCAAATTTTTATCACTATTTAATCTAACTTATATCCTAACTCTATCTAATATTATATTCAAACTTTTATACTAAAATAATAATTTTCACGCTGACATAATTCAACATTTATACTTATTCAATCAAACATTTTTGTATTGATAATTCATTTAATATCACTTTTAGAGTGCACATAATATTGCTCTATTTATACACTATTTTAAAAAAAAATCTTTTTACTCACATGGCTATTGTCAAATTCATCGTTTTTGGTTGAATTTGATCCCCTTCCAAGGGTTGACCATCCCTAATTGTCAGTTATTGACGCAATACAACAAAGAAAATGGTTTACTATAGTTTTTGTATAATTGATAAAGAAAATTATAAGAAGATCAGTTCTACCGTCAACTTTATAATATTAGTTTTTTTCATCATCTTCTGCATTTCTCGTTTGTCTTCATTGAAAAAAGAAGAAAGAGCTTAGATTATTGATATGGCTCAAGAAACAAAATCCTCAAAGCACAAGGCACTGACACGGGAGTTGGCTATTTTTTTATACCTTTAAACAATTAGCTTATGTGTATTCGTATCAAAGATTCGTTTTTTTTTTCTTTTTTTTCCAATTTTCTCCTTTTTATTTTAAGGGGCTACAAGAATATATGCTTTGTCTATACTAAAGCGTAGATTGGTGCTGCTTTGTCTACACTAGAATTTGAACTTAGAAAGCAATTACTTTGGAGGCAAAACTATAGCTTTAGTCTCACATACTAGGAAATTTTGAAGTGACTTACCTTAGAAAAGGAAAAAATTTAAACTAGTTTATATAATAAAATCGTTCCATGGGATATTATATATCATGTACCTGATATGTGTTAAATTAAAGAAATCACAATAATGGTTCCAACATGAGGCAATCAAGCTAAGTGGTGGTTAATCTGAATTTATTAATCAGAGTTTGAGAAAGGTAAGGCTGAACGTGATTTTGGATTAAACGTGGTTTTGCATAGTTGGACAGAAAACAGCTTTTACAAGGCAGCTGAATATTTGACTTTGAGCATTAACTGCAGCAAGGAAAAGGCTCCTGTGGGTCCCAACTCCAACATAGACAACAGAACCTCAATTTCTAAAACAATAAATAAATAAATTAAATAATGATAATAATGCAGGGTAAAATATTGGAAGAAGAAAAAAAAAGAAAAATAGAAATTAATAAGCGCAAAAAGATACTACCACCCAACAATTTGGTTTTTGTGAGAGTCAATGTCCTTTCCCACTGTTTGTTGAGGCTATTTTGGTTTATTTTTTTGGTGCGGGAAGATTGTTTGTGGAGAAAACAAGGAAGGGGTTGGGTCAAACAACACAGAGTGGCGTTACTCTGAATTCTCTCCTTTTTTCCTGTTCTTTTCTTTCCTTTTTCTTTTTCTCTCTGTCTTTTATTTTCTTTCTTTCTCTTTTTTTCAATTTAAGGAGAAATCGTGCTGTGGAGATATCAAATTCAACACAGGGGTATATGTTTTGGTTGGTTTAACTCTTCACTGGTTAAAAGAGCATTTGATGCTGGGTGGCCTGTGCTTTAATTGCGCTGCAGTGGAGAGAGAGAGAGAGAGAGAGGGTCTTTCATCTTTGAGGAGACTATTCTGTTCTTGTGCTATGTGGAGTTTCTGGCTCGATGGCTCTTCATGATCGAAAATTGAGGGTTTCTATCACTTGTTGCTTACTTCTACACTAAACCCATTTCTCAAAATTCCATTTTTTCCCCTTCTGGGGGGTGATTTTTGGAGTTAATTGCAGCTGTGAGCTTAGCTTTGAAGTTTTTTCTTTTTTTTCTGGATCTGGAGTCTAGGGTTTGAGCCCCTTTGACTTTATCTCTCTCTCTTCTTTGGGTTTGTTTCCATCTGTTATCTCTGCTGTCTTTCCTTTTCAATCCAGCCTGGTTTGTCCTAAAAATCCCTTCTTTGTTGGTTTCCATTTGAACCAAACACCACACAAGGATTTCCCATTAGTAAAAATCTCTGCTTTTTCACTCCCCTTGTGAATTTCATTCCCTGAGAAAACCAAAGTTGCAACCTTTTCTACGATCGGGGTTCCAGATTCCTTCTCTTGTAACCGTTCTGGTTTTCGGGTTCTAGGGTTTGAACTTTGAAGCAGAGTTTGATATACAGTACTCGTATTGGGCTAAAGAAAAGCGCACTTTTTGTTTTGGTGCTGTTCTTATAGCGCTTCTTGGTCCTGCATCTCTGAGATTGCTCTGTTCTTAGAGGCAGGGAAGCTATCATGCATCTTTCACTATGGAAGCCCATTTCTCACTGTGCTGCACTGATCATGGACAAGAAGAGCAGGAAGAAAGACGAATCTACCCTCGACGGCAAGAGGAACCCAACAATTCTGCGGAAGCTGCAAGAGAACAAGCTCAGGGAAGCCCTTGAAGAAGCCTCTGAAGATGGATCCCTATTCAAGTCACAGGACATAGAGCCCGACCCGGCTGGCAACCCGGATGACAGCTTGGGGAGATCCAGGTCCCTTGCCAGGCTCAATGCCCAGCGTGAGTTCCTCCGAGCCACCGCCCTCGCCGCTGATCGCACATTCGAGTCGGAGGAGGAAATTCCCACAATTGATGAGGCCTTTTCCAAGTTCCTCACAATGTATCCAAAGTACCAGTCTTCAGAGAAGGTGGATCAGTTGAGGTCTGATGAGTATTCACACTTGTCACCTAAGGTATGCCTTGACTACTGTGGATTTGGGCTATTCTCTTTTGTTCAGACCATTCACTATTGGGAGTCTTGTACATTTAGCTTATCTGAGATAACTGCGAATTTGAGTAACCATGCACTTTATGGTGGTGCTGAGAGAGGGACTGTTGAGCATGATGTGAAGTGTAGGATCATGGATTATCTGAATATCCCTGAGAATGAATATGGCCTTGTTTTTACTGTCAGTAGAGGTTCTGCTTTCAAGTTGCTAGCCGAGTCTTACCCTTTTCATACGAATAAGAAGTTGCTGACCATGTTTGACCATGAGAGCCAGTCTGTGGCTTGGATGGCTCAGTGTGCTCGGGAGAAAGGTGCAAAGGTGCATAGTGCGTGGTTTAAGTGGCCGACCCTCAAGCTATGCTCTACTGATTTGAGGAAGCAGATATCTAACAAGAAGAGGAGGAAGAAGGATTCTGCTACTGGTCTTTTTGTGTTCCCAGTTCAGTCTAGAGTAACTGGGGCTAAGTATTCATATCAGTGGATGGCGTTAGCACAGCAAAACAACTGGCATGTCTTGCTTGATGCTGGATCATTGGGCCCCAAGGACATGGATTCACTTGGCTTGTCGCTGTTCCGGCCAGATTTTATTGTTACATCATTCTACAGGGTATTTGGGTATGATCCTACAGGTTTTGGGTGTCTTCTGATCAAGAAGTCAGTTATGGCCAGTCTTCAGAACCAATCTGGGAGTACAGGGTCTGGAATGGTGAAGCTGACTCCTGAGTTTCCGATGTATTTGAGCGATTCTGGAGATGGTTTGGATAGGTTGGTTGGGATTGAAGATGATGAAGACACTGGAGATGGTGATAAGGCTTCTGAAACTCGTCAAGGGCCACAATTGCCTGCCTTCTCTGGTGCTTTTACATCTGCTCAGGTCAGAGATGTATTCGAGACTGAAATGGATCAAGATAGTTCTGAAAGAGATGGTACTAGCACCATATTTGAAGAGACTGAGAGTCTTTCTGTTGGGGAGGTGATGAAGAGCCCTGTTTTCAGTGAGGATGAGTCATCTGAAAACTCACTTTGGATTGATTTGGGTCAGAGTCCATTGGGGTCTGACAATGCAGGTCAATCGAATAAACAGAAGATAGCTTCTCCCCTTCCACCATTCTGGTTCAATGGGAAGAGGAACCAGAAGCGACCTTCTCCTAAACCAACTTCCAAGATATATAGCAGCCCTATGTATGATGACAGAGAGGTAAGCATAGGTTCTCATGATGACTGCCATGTGCTGTCATTTGATGCTGCTGTCATGTCAGTGTCACAGGAACTTGATCGTGTCAAAGAGGTCCCTGAAGAAGAAAGTGTTCTCGAAGTTGATCAATATTCAAGAAACGGTAATGGGCCAGAGCATCTATATGTCAGTGAGATTGAGGAAGAACCTGGAACCAGCAAATCAGTAAATGGTGGATCTGCTGTTCGGAAAGGATCTCGGCTCAATAGTTCAGCTTCTATTGCTCAGCATCACAGTTTAGAGAATGGCTCATATCCTGAGATTAAAGAGAGTGCGATAAGAAGGGAAACTGAAGGTGAGTTTAGGCTGTTGGGTAGAAGGGAAGGGAATCGACACGGTGGTGTTAGGTTTTTTGGTTTGGAGGAGAATGAAGCCAAAAGAGTATCATTTAGCATGGAAGATAATCACAAAGAATACCTTCGCCATAGCATGGAAGCTGGAGACATATCTGTGACCAGTGTAGATGATGAAGATGCCACAAGTGATGGAGATTATGGCGATGGCCAGGATTGGGGCAGGAGGGAACCAGAGATATCATGTCGACACCTTGATCATATTAATATGCTTGGTCTCAATAAAACTACCCTTAGACTTCGGTTTTTGGTAAATTGGCTTGTTACCTCTTTATTGCAACTGAAGTTGTCGGGCTCTGATGGGGATGACAAAGTGAACCTTGTTCAGATCTATGGTCCAAAAATTAAATATGAAAGAGGTGCTGCTGTGGCTTTTAATGTCAGGGACCGGAACCGGGGGCTAATCAATCCAGAGATTGTTCAGAAGCTGGCTGAAAAGGAAGGAATCTCTCTGGGCATTGGTTTCCTTAGTCATATAAGGATTCTCGATAACTCAAGACAGAATCGCGCAACTTTGAATCTTCAAGATACAACACTTTGCAGGCCAATGGAGAATGGTAGGCGTGATGGAAAAGGTGGCTTTGTAAGGCTTGAAGTGGTCACAGCTTCGCTAGGCTTTTTGACTAATTTTGAGGATGTGTATAAATTGTGGGCTTTTGTGGCAAAGTTTCTTAATCCTGCATTTATCCGTGAAGGTATCCTTCCAACTGTTGAAGAAGGTTCCGAGACATGAATTCAAAGACAGAGTAGTCATCAGCGACGTTGGAAAATGCAAATGAATGATTCTTCATGAGTGAGTTCTCAAAAAGGGTAGCAGCTGCGAGGGCTGTTGGAAGAATAGATTGTTGGTGATCATTGATTGTATTTGTATGCTGCCAAATAGAAACTTATCTCTACTTTGAAGCCACACAAGGCATGCGGGTGAATTTGTTAATTCATGTTTCTTGTTGCTTACATTTTTCATTTTCCTCTGAGCTTCTTGTAAAGTTGGCTTTAGACTAGAGATTTGTTACATATTGGGAAGCCATGGTGTACTTGAAGCCGGTTGTGTATGGATAGAACTTCTATTGATAAATACTCTCCTTCTGCTGCATGAGCATACCAAAGGATTTCCTACATCTGTAAAATCTGTTCATTTCTTGTTTTAGTATATGAAACTTGCTGTACAAACTTCTTTTGTTTTCTTCCTGAAATGCTTAAACTGTTATGCCTTGTAATATGAAGGGGACCTAAAGTGGATATATTTTTTTAAAATAAAAAATAATTTGGATTAATGATATTGTATTAAAAAAGTTTGCTCAAGAAGTTGGAAATTTCTTAGTATCCATATCAAATTTGGGTGGTATTGGAAAATAAAATATTACACAAGTAATTAGGTTAGTGCTGGTTACTTGAACTGGAAAAAGTAACTCACTACATGGCTCATAATAAGAGGTTGAATTCCATATCTTTTTTAAGGGTATCAGTCATGGTTGGACCTCACCCACTAAATTTTGTTTCCTTTAGGAACCATTGCAGAGGAGTTTTCTTATGCTTACACACCAATTTACTTGGAAGTGAATTTATTTATAGTGGTATTTGAATTGTTAAACATGCCACAAACATGTAATAATGAGATTGGTTAGGGCAGTTGACTTTGCCCTAATAAATTCTTTATGAAAGTCAATTTTTATTAATGTAAGGTTAAAACTGAATATCAATTATTTATATTCGCAAGCAGTAAAAGGAAAGGTGAAACTATAATAAAAATTAATACTAGAATGTTATTTTTAGCATAATTATATATTTTGCATTTTTAACATTGCTTTCCTGATGAATCTTTCGGTGCTATCACCAACTAAGTAGGACGAAATTGTTCCTGCAGGACCTTCTAGGCTTATATCAGCTGTCAAAGTCTGGTTTGTTTATGAAACACTGAGAAGTAGAGGTCCAGTTCAGGGGCTTCCATATATGTATATATATGACAATTTTACTTTCCCTATGATTTGAACATTTTTTGTGCCGGGTCAGTTCAGCTAAGAAATATATATATTACACACAATGCTGCATTGAATACTCTAATGTTGCTTTCTTGAGGGTGACCTATATTTAGTTACACCTATAAATTGTAGAAAGTCAACCAAAACTATCTTCTCAAAGGAGTGAAAATACAAGATAATATTCTGATTATAATAACAACTCAGTGAAATGATATAGAACCATATCATCCAATGAATATCTAAACCCAGGAGAAAATTATTGAGGTCATAGCCAAGTCAGCAACATCATTATGTTGCTGTGTCCATAATGTATAGGATACTAAGTCAAAAAATGAAGGCAAAATGTTATATATATAACCTATACTAGTTCTTTCTAAGATAATGTAATATATTATCATTAATCCATTATCATTTACTCTATCTGTCTTGCTTCAATGCCTACTTGCTGATATGGAAGATCTGCTTCAATTTTTGTCAACCTTGATCACTTGTGTATTTGCCCTGTTGGTCTGCATCTTCATTTATTATGTAGGAAGATCAATTACTAATGGAACCAAAACCTGTAATGCACCACAAGCAGGTGGGGCTCTGCCAATTCTTGGCCATCTGCACCTGCTTTTTGGTGGCAAGAAACTGCTCCACAAAACACTAAGCACCATGGCTGACAAATATGGGCAAGCTTTTACCATAAGGATGGGTTCAAATAAGGTCCTGGTTTTGAGCAGCTGTGAAATGGCCAGAGAGTGCCACACTGACCATGATAGAGCATTTTTAGGCAGACCCTCAGTTACTGCTTCAAAGTTACTCGGCTATGATTGCGCCATGTTTGGATTTGCACCTTATGGTCCTTATTGGCGCGAGATACGGAAGATTGCCACAATTGAGCTTCTATCAAACCATAGACTTGACAGGCTTAAGCACATAAGAGTCTCAGAGGTTGAAATGGCAGTGAGAGAGCTGCATGACTTATGGTCAAGTAAAGGGTTCCCAGAAAGTGGGATATTGGTGGAAATGAAGCAATGGTTTGGTGATTTGGCATTCAACATTCTTTTGAGAATGGTAGCAGGTAAGAGATATTTCGGAGCAAGCTCAGAAGATGGTAATGCTCAAAACTGCCAGAAAATTATAAGGGACTTTATAAGCTTATTTGGAGTGCCAGTTTTATCTGATGCAATCCCAGCTCTTAGGTGGTGGGATATAAATGGTTACAAAAAGGAAATGAAGGAGACTGCTACAAAACTGGATCAACTTGTTGGGGAGTGGTTAGAGGAACACAAAAGGAGGAGATTACTAGGCAACCAAGGAAAGGAAGAAGAAGATTTCATAGATGTGTTGCTGAGAGTCCTCCGAGACACCACTATTGCTTCTTATGACACTGATACCATTATCAAGGCTACTGTCCTGGTGAGTTCTTGAGAGCAATTTGTTTATTTTGGATTCTTAGGAACAATTTATAATTTTCATATTCTTTTCAGGGTTTTCGCCACACCAGATTTTACTATGATATTTCATAGGAATCATGTCTCAATTTTATTTTCATAACTGGTTTTTTCATTCTGCATTAGAATGATGCTGACTATAATATATATGATAAAGCATTATTAACCAGTCCTACTGCACGAGACAAGACTTAGTTGTTGCTGGTGTATTGGAGTAATGTTGACTAGATCATCTCTGTAGAATCTGTTAGCAGGAAGTGACTCCATTATGGTGTCTATGATATGGGCCTTGTCTCTGATACTCAATAATCCGCAAGCACTGAAGAAGGTCCAAGATGAGTTAGACATCAAAGTAGGGAAGAACAGAGAGGTGAAAGAATCTGACATTAAGGATTTAGTGTATCTGCAAGCCATTGTGAAGGAATCATTGCGCCTCTACCCTCCAAGCACAATCATTAGTCTTCGAGCAGCGGTGGAGGATTGCACGCTCTCAACCGCTTATCACATACCTGCAGGCACACACATGATGATAAACATATGGAAGATGCATCATGATGAACGCGTGTGGCCTGAGCCTCATAGCTTCAAACCTGAGAGGTTCTTGACCAGTCACAAGGACATAGATTTGAGGGGCCAACACTATGAGCTTCTTCCATTTGGTTCTGGAAGGCGTTCTTGCCCCGGAATGCCGCTGGCTCTCCACGTGGTTCATCTCGTTCTCGCTGTACTGCTGCATAGCTTTGAAGTTTCTACTCCCTCTGATGAACCTGTGGACATGACTGAGAGCATTGGGTTGACAAATTTGAAGGCAACCCCACTTGAAGTTGTTCTTATCCCACGACTCGGTGTATTTTGTAATGGGGAAGGCTAAGATTCTTGTAATTTTCTTCTGGAATGTGTGGTTTGAACATTACAATTCAACAGAAAATACAACATCTTACTCAAATCAATACATGATGTATCGATCTCAACTTCAATACGAGTACCTCTGTATTCACTATTCAGCAGTATAGGATGGCTATACAATGCGATTAGAAAACATTTCACTTTCTACTGTTTGTGCCTTTAATTTTGTGTTAGTAGTGTTTGTTGTGTTTCTTTATGGCTTTATTTCACTCTGATAAATATCACAATCAAATGTCAGTGCAATACAACAGCATAAGCAGTAATAATAACTTTAGCCATGAATAGAGTCAAAATGAACTGCTGTCTGCTGAGGATTCATCTAGTTTTAGCACCAGATGCTGTGCACCCGTGCATTCATTTGCTCCAATTATTCTTCAAAGCTGATTCTTATTAGCATCCTATGTTTTCCTCCTATATTTAAGGTCAATTATATTTATCTACTTCACTTCACTTGTAACCTTTACCTGAGGATAACAACTTGGGCCCTGCCTTGCCCACTATGTGCCATACACATATATACATGCAACTCTATATGTGGCCGACACAATTGGTCCACCATATGACACTAATGTGTCAAGGAAAATATATATGGAATGGAATGGACTACTAGATTCTTTCATAAGGATAGGTACACTGAACCTCCATTGGTCAAATGCTGTCAAGGTTAGGTTGTGTGTATGCATAATGCTCAAAGCTACTGGAGGGGACCAGGGAGTGATGAACATGTGTTTTTTCTTTCTTTCTAGGCATTTGGAATTTACAGATGATTATGAATTTTATAATCTCTACAAAAATTATGTTAGGTAAACACTTGTATGTTAATCTAGCTTACCTGAAAAGCTAAGATAAGTTCTATCAGATCGGCTATAAATAACTATTTCAATAATTGTATGACCCAATTAATAAGTGGTAGTGGTGGCATAGCATGGTACTATATATGGTCCAAAAATCCTTGAGAATGCACATGGGAAATCTAAGAGGAGGATCTTCAAATAGAAATTTAAGATAAGAATGCTTAAAGAAGATAATAAAGTTAGTATTGATAATCTTAGCCGACCAGAACAAAAATAGAGTTTGACACTCTTCCATTCTGATATTATTATCCTCAAATCATCTTTGTTCATATGATAGTATGATACCACTGCTTAACCTCAAGTTGCACTTGTGATATTGGAGGCCAAAATGAAGACAAGAAAGTTATCTATCCATGCTTTTGGACACATAGTCATGTGAAGTTACCATAATAAAGGATAAACTAAAAAAATAATAATTTTCTTTTCAGTCAGAAGGGAAAAGTTAAAACACATCGGTTTTTGGTACCTGTTTGGCAAAAGGAAATAGAGTGAACTGAGGACAAATTCTTGTTTAGTGATTTGATCCGAATCTAAGCAAAATTGTTGTGAAGTCAAGCTATCCAAGGCCGTACAGACAATTCAAGTGGAGTGGAGATGCACACGACTGAGCTTTTGAGCCATGGCTCTCACATCAAAGGATTGAGATTATTGTATGACCTTACGTTAGTCTAAGAGACACTTGCATGGATTTAGCGGACCGAAACCGAATCATCCAAATCTAACTAAATAATTTTCCAACCACTAAATGATAATGTATGAGCTCTCTATTTGAACAAGATTCACGTCCTATTCAATGATAAATGATATGTGAGTCGACTTAGTGTCCAACACAACTTATCTAAAGTCCTATTCAATGATAAATGATATGTGAGTCGACCTAGTGTCCAACACAACTTATCTAAAAATAACAAAATTCAATGGATGACAACATCCTTACAAAATGCATTGCTGAGTTAAGCAAAGAGAAGAAAACCGACATGAGCGAAGTTTATATATAGAAGTGTATTAGCATTTGTTCTTCATTAGGCCATGGTCATGGATGCTAAAGATCTCAATGCTCTCATTTCAAGCATTGTTGCCATGTTATTAGTTTGTGCCCTGATAATTTATTACTTAAAGAAAACACAAAATAATAACACAAAGATATGCAGTGCTCCTCAAGCAGGAGGTGCATGGCCAATTATTGGCCATATGCACCTCTTCAATGGCCATCAATTCACACACAAAACACTTGGTCTGATGGCTGACAAACACGGTCCAATTTTCACAATAAAACTTGGTTCATACAAAGTTCTGGTATTAAGTAGCATGGAGATGGTCAAGGAGTGTTTTACCACCCATGACAAAGCATTCTCCACCAGGCCCTGTGTTGCAGCCTCAAAGCTATTAGGCTATGACTGTGCAATGCTTGGCTTCACACCTTATGGGCCTTATTGGCGCGAGATAAGGAAACTAACCACTCTTAAGCTTCTTTCCAACCAAAGACTTGAACTGCTCAAAAGCACAAGAACAAATGAATTGGATGCTGCAATAAAGAAGCTTTACAAGTTATGGTTAAGGGAAGGTTGCTCAGAAGAAGGGGTTTTGGTTGATATGAAGCAGTGGTTTGGGGATTTGACACATAACATTTCTCTTAGAATGGTGGGAGGGAAGCCATACTATTGGGAAAGTGATGGTTATGCAGAAGGTGAAGCAAGAAGGTTTAAGAAGGCTATGAGAGATTGTGTGTGTCTTTTTGGGGTGTTTGTGTTATCTGATGCAATTCCATTTCTGGGGTGGTTAGACATCAATGGACATGAAAAGGCCATGAAGAGAACATCCAAGGAATTGGATACTCTCCTTGAAGGGTGGTTGGAGGAACACAAAAAGAAAAGAGCTTTGAATAAGAATGGAAAAGAACAGGATTTCATAGATGTTATGCTGAATACTCTGCAAGATGCAGATCTTTCTTGTTATGATTCAGATACCATCATCAAAGCTACATGCCTGGTAAGTGAACTAGCTAACTTTTTATATGTTTATTATTAACACACTCATTTGATCATGAGACCCACCACTTTATTGTAAGTAGGTGCAAAGAATGAAGTGTTACTCTTGTGTTTACCTAATAAGTTTTCAGTGAAGTTGTAACTTTGTATTCCAACTTTGAACTGTTATATCTTTTAGCAGAATCTGATATTAGCAGGAAGTGATGCCACCATGGTCACACTAACTTGGGCGCTTTCTCTGCTCCTCAACAATCAAATGGAACTCAGAAAGGTCCAAGAAGAGCTTAACACTCACATTGGTAAACAGAGGAGGGTGGAAGAATCTGACATAAACAAGCTAGTGTACTTGCAAGCCGTTGTCAAGGAAACTCTACGCCTATATCCACCAAGTCCCATAATCACCTTCCGTGCAGCTATGGATGACTGCAAATTCTCATGTGGCTACCACATTCCTTCTGGCACACATCTAATGGTGAATGCTTGGAAGATCCACCGGGACGGTCGTGTTTGGGATGATCCTCATGATTTCAAGCCTCTGAGGTTCATGACGACACACAAGCATGTCGATGTGAGAGGTCACAATAACTTCGAGCTTGTTCCATTTGGTTCTGGAAGAAGAGCATGCCCTGGGGCCTCACTGGCTCTGAGAGTGGTGCACTTGACATTGGCTACACTGTTGCAATCTTTCGATGTTGCTTCTCCTTCAAGCCAAGTTGTAGACATGACAGAGAGCATTGGACTCACGAATTTGAAAGCAACTCCACTTCATGTTCTCCTTAGACCACGTCTTCATGCTATGCTCTATGAGGACAATATTATGTTAGGCTAGTTTGTAGACAGAGAAATGTGAGAGTATCGAGATAAATGTGATAAAAAAAATCTTCATGGAGATAAATATAATATGCTCTATTTAAAAATATATATATATGCCTGCATTTGTGTTGGATTTGGAGGTTACCTGTCTTGAAAGGCATAACCTTTCATGTCTGGACCAGCAGAGCTTGAACACTTGCAATTTAATTAATTAGAATTAAATTAAGTGCAGTTTGGAGAACTCATAAGCTTATTGTAGATGATCGAGATTTTTTTTTAATCTTAACTAGCAAGCCATACAATACATTTTTCTTGCACAGAACAAATTCATACACTTAAATATATGAAACAAATGGATGCCAGCAAAATCTTTTCTTACTGCAAGGCACCTTAGAATTGACCTACTCATTTAGCCACCATCACGTTATCCACACATGAAGTTCAGTTTAGTTTATTTTACTAGTGCTCTCATTCCAAGTATTCTTGCCCTATTAGTTGGAGGAGTCTTCATTTGTATCTTGAAGAGGACACTCAGTAGTAACTCAAAGATATGCAGTGCTCCTCAGGCAGGAGGTGCATGGCCAATTATTGGCCATCTGCACCTCTTCAGGGGCCATCAATTCACACACAAAACACTTGGTGTGATGGCTGACAAACATGGTCCAATTTTCACAATAAAACTTGGTTCATACAAAGTTCTGGTATTAAGTAGCATGGAGATGGTCAAGGAGTTCTTGATACATGACAAAGCATTCTCCACCAGGCCTTGTGTTACAGCCTCTAGGCTTATGGGCTACAACTATGCAATGTTTGGCATGGCTCCTTATGGACCTTACTGGCGTGAGATGAGGAAATTAGTCACTTTTGAGCTTCTTTCCAATCAAAGAGTTGAACTGCTCAAGAGCATAAGAACTTCTGAGTTGGATGCTGCAATAAGGAAGCTTCACAAGTTATGGTCAAGGGAAGGCTGTCCAAAAGAAGGGGTTTTGGTTGATATGAAGCAGTGGTTTGGGGATTTGACTTACAATATTGCTTTGAGAATGGTGGGAGGGAAGCCATGCTATGAAGATGGTGATGCCAATGCAGAGGGTGAAGCTAGAAGGTATAAGAAGGCTATAAGAGAGTGCCTGCGTCTGTTTGGCGTGTTCGTGCTGTCCGATGCGATTCCATCTCTGGGGTGGTTAGACATCAATGGATATGAGAAGGAGATGAAGAAAACAGCTTGTGAATTGGATACTCTTGTTGAAGGATGGTTGGAAGAACACAAGAAGAAAAGAGCTTTGAATAGAAATGAACAGGAAGAAGAGGATTTCATTGACATCATGCTAAATACTCTGAAGGATGAAGATATTTCTGGTTATGATTCAGATACCATCATCAAGGCTACTTGCCTGGTAAGTTTTCAGCTGCTTAATTTTTTTGGTTTCTGCTATAATTGAAATGAAACTAGAAATTATTAGGAATTTCTGGCTTTGTGCTACAAAGCTCCAAAATAAGGTCTAAGCCCTAAGGACACTGATATAGACAGACTTTTCTTCATCACATCGCCAAGCACTAATATACAAAAAGAATTGAACCGAAAATAAAGACAAATAAGTGCTTCCAACAAAATTCAGGACATGAGAGTTGGAGAATTTGATGCATAGTACCTTTAAGATTATAATAATTTGTCTCTTCAATTTGAATCTACAAAATATGATCTAATTCAATACTATATCTTCTGTTGATTTAGAAGATAAGGAAAAAGTAAAGAAGAAAAGGAAACAATATAAGTTTTCATTTTGTTACATGTTGTTACCTTGGCAGAATATGATGTTAGCAGGAAGCGACTCCACCATGATCCCTCTAACATGGGGTTTATCTCTGCTACTCAACAATCCATTGGAAATCAAAAAGGTCCAAGATGAGCTTGACATTCATGTTGGAAAGGATAGGATAGTGGAAGAATTTGACATAAACAAGTTAGTGTACTTGCAAGCCATTATCAAGGAAACTCTACGCCTATATCCACCAAATCCACTCATCTCCTTACGCGCAGCCATGGATGACTGCACCTTTTCATGTGGATATCGCGTTCCTGCTGGCACGCATCTGATGGTGAATGCTTGGAAGATCCACCGGGACGGTCGTGTTTGGGATGATCCTCATGATTTCAAGCCTCAGAGGTTCTTGACAACACACAAGCATGTTGATGCAAGAGGACAAAACTTCGAGTTCATCCCTTTCGGCTTGGGAAGAAGGGCATGCCCTGCTGCATCACTGGCTCTGCGAGTGGACCACTTGACATTGGCTACACTGTTACACTCTTTCAATGTTGCTTCTCCTTCAAACCAGGTTGTAGACATGACAGAGAGCATTGGACTCACGAATTTGAAAGCAACCCCACTTCATGTTCTCTTAAGGCCACGTCTACACGCCAAGCTTTACTAGGACTAGAGTTATATTAGGGTCTCCATCTTGAAATTGCATCCCCTGTTTTAGTACTTCTGTAATAGTGATTTACTTCCACTGGTTCTTCTTTGTCTTACACTCTCAAATCTCTGTAAATGGAGTTTTCAAAATAAATCGCGTCCAATAAAATGGAGTTTTTCTCTGCTTGCTTATCATCCCGTGTTTTGGCGTATAAAAGTCCGATTCCAACTCAATAGTTAAAGAACTATCTAACAATGATGTACAAAATCAAGCATCGAAATATTACTTTACTATGTGAAAAAAATGATTTGACCAATTACACCTTGATATGATTGATGGGCATGCATGTGCTGACCGACACATGAGCATATGCCCTAAAGAAACCTACACATCTAAATATCTAATGCAGCCAGCCAGGTTGAGGAGGGAATAATGTTGATGTTCACTGTTACTCCTAGTTAACTATATATGTACACAGACAGAATTCAAGTCAAGTCATAAACAAGTCTGACTCATAACTCATGTCTAAATTAGCAATCAATGAGAGAATGAACTCGCCTCCATACTATACATTGAGTACTCACTTGAGCTGAAGTTTGGTCTCTCTTCGCTCCACTTCAAAACTTCCTTTGCATATTTGAGTGCTGCATCAACACTACCAGGCTCCAACCCCTTCACCAGGGACACGTACAACTTTCGCCCTGTGAGGGATGAGAAAAGCCTTTTGAACTTAACTGCTATGTAATGGGAACCCAGCTGGCCAAGGGAGGGGTTGTGATTGATGCTGTTGCTATTGCTGTTAGGGCGAGGGCGGCTTATTATTGGACGAAAATCAGAGAACCAGTCACACCTAGTCAAAGGAACGTGTTCGACTTTCTCCTCAAACTGATCGAATTTGGTTAATATCAAGAGGAAGTCCAATTGCTCAAAGGTTGGATGAGTGACAATCGTTTCGAAAAACTTCCTGCTCTGTATCATCTGATTAGTGAAACAACCATTGCCGTCATCAGAAAACTGATCATAGTCACTCAAGGAAACGCAGAAGATGACCATTCCAACATCCTCGAACATCTCTAGCCACTTGCAATTTCTCCTAGCCCCTTGCTGCACCCTAATTAGTTGATACCTGTTAACCAGCCAGAAAGAAAATACATCAGAGACATTCAATAGCAGTTGCAATAATGACTTCATCCCTAATATAATTATTTTAAGAAAAATATATTACGTATATGAAGACAGGAATTTGAAGTGGGAAGCACCACATCAATTTAAAACCTTCTCATTTGAGCCAAATTCACATATATGAAACTGATTATTTTCCAAGTGAGAAACAATTATAACAGTATTTGGGTTAATCAGGGCCACATAACACAATTCTCACGTTAATCATATGCATAATTTTTGCTTGAGGGGAGACATGCACAAATATTTTCACCTACCTAACCAACGCATCATGGAGATCAGCAGTGTCTGCGGTTTCCCCAGGAGTTGATTGGGGAAATGAAAACTCCACACAAGCTAGCCCATTGGATGAAGTAACTCCCTCAGCATAGAGGATATCCAAATCTGAGGGTTCATAATCTGTCCTCAATATCTTAACAGCCTATAGAGAGAACTTTCAAGTTAGAAACCCAGTAAAAGCACAATTTCATCGAAGATACTAACTTGACAATCTTTTATCAAGAGAGAACAAATAGAAATGGAAATATACAAGAAACTGAGTAAACTGGTGCAAATATTTGCGCAAAAATACAGATGAGATGAAGCACTTCCGTGCTCAGATATATACAATAGCGATATATATCGTATTGTATGTTGATAAAAGTAAAGCCTGATCTTATTCTTACCCGCTCTAAGAAATAACTGGCAACACTAGGCAACATTTCTAATTCACTTTTTCTTTCATATGTGGCCTTAATGGCTGCATCATTCCACAACTCCTCAATCAATGGTGCATATTCACGGGTAGCAGCTGGAAAGATTGCATCAAGTTTACCCGATGCCATAGTTTTCAGCAACCAATCAGAAAATGCTTTCAGCCTTGGGCCAATGGAATATATTGTCTTATCATCAACTTCTGGTCTAGTTCCTGTGGTAAACCATATACAAATATTTTAGTACAAATGGACAAGATAAATGCGAAATCTACTAGTGGAAGTCTTAAAAGTTAAAACACGAATACTTCACACTAGTGGAAAATAAATAGAAAGCACACTATGCGTAATATTTTCAGACCTTGAGATGATGATAGAGTAAAGATGTCCAATCTCAATACAAACTATAAAATTGATGTTAAATATAGTGTTTAAAAGTTAAAACATAAACCTATATCCGTGTAAATTGAAGTGAATGTAAAAGAGATACTTAAACTAATTTGAATAGCATTCCATATTTTCAATAGACCAACACTTTTAAAAAGGAAATAATCTACAATGGCAATCATGTGTTCCAAAACAATGAAGAAATATCCAAGTGCTTCATATCAGGAAAGAAGAAGACAACTTCATTCATCAGTAATATTTTCAATGCATTAATAATAAATGGGGTTTTATTTAGTTACTTTTGAAGGGAAGGAGGTAAAAACATAATTAATTATGAACTGTATGACACCTTAAACAAACATGTTAGTGTTCTGACAACCATTTGGCATACAACTACATGGTGCACATTTGACGCATACTATGACTGCCATGTATATGGTGGTGCAACAAGGAAGATAGCTCTGCTGCTGAGTTAAAATTGAGAGGGAGAAGTGTAAAGGAAGGAGAACATGTTCTTCATACCTGCATTACCAAGTACAGAAGAATGTCTTTTCTTTAAATCCCCAGAACATTCATCTTCAAAACGCTCACGACCCTCAAGTAGTATGCCAAAATATGCATAAACATTGCTCTGAATGGTCAACTTTATATTCTCACGCTCATCTTCAGAGAAGGGGACACTTTTGTAAAGAATCTTGGCCTGTCATAAGTATTTGCAGTTCTATGAATACATTGACTATTGCCATTTTATTTAAGTTTCTTTTTTTCTCTATGAATACATCAACTGTTGCATACTATGTACTACCTATGAACTTGTTTATCATTTATCACAAAAAGAATTGCCTTATTAAGCCATTAATGATGAAACATTAAATGAGACTAAGTAGAGCAATATAACCATGTACCCTGTAATCTTAATTGGATTGACTTCATTCAATTATAAAATGAAAAATCACCTGCTTAAAAATAGTGCTTGTTCCAGATCCACTACAACCTACTAAGAGAAGCTTCTGAATTATTCCATGCTCAAGGTAGTCAGGAACTGATTTGCTAGCTAGATTGGAGTGTTGTTCCCCAACAGAATTTGAAGATTTAGAAGGAACTGGAAGGGACAGGAAAGCACATACAAGCTTGGTTCCAGCCTAACAAGTGAAAAAGAATAGAAGAGTGAGTTACAAACATTGTCAAAGCAAAAGAAGATAAGATGTGAGTACACCCAAGAAATAAAAAGTTACCTTTCCCCATATATACCCTCTTGTATTCCTCTGCCCCTCTTCTTGGTATGAACCATCCTCATTGACCCAAAAATGTGGGTTACCAGCACACTGAACTCCTGCCAACTGCACAACCAAACCAGGATCCTCTCAACAACTTCCTTTGCTAAAAAAGGGAAATAATTATTAACAGATAGCCATTTAAAAATGTTCTATATATAGTGAACTTTCAACCTGCAACATCCGAAGCTCTACTTTTGTTATTTCTCGGCCATTAATGAAAACCTGAGTGTTTCCATTGCTAGCATCAGGTTGGATGGGGCCACCAACATTCAGATGGGGACTGATAATCCTAGAAGGTTTTTGTCCTTCCTGTGAAAATTACAAACTAATCAGTACAGGTAATGAAACAAAGAATCAGTCAGCCATAAAATTTCAAATGCACGGCAAGAATAAAGAAAAATACCTTCCCCCAAAGACCAGATACTTTATCATACCAATAGTTTCCTGGCTTCAGCTTCTTTGGAGGGTTTGGACAGTTCTGCAACGTAACCAGCTCCTCAAAAGAAAGAGGCAACCCATTCACACAGATGTATTCAGGGGGAAGCTGATTCACCTCACCAAACTTCTCAGCCTTCATTATCTGCCTAACCTCCAACTCATTGAGCAACCGCTTGAGCATCCTAGAGCACTTGCCCAAATTCCCTCGTTTTGATTCGTCAATGGGGAATCCAATACACGTAACACACTTCCTACCTTCCGGCATAGACCCCATAGCTCTAAGCACACAATTACTGCAATACTTTGCATCACATACAAGACAAACCTCCTTGTCCGTGAACCTATTCCCCTTGAAGCACCTGTAACAAGAACCCTTCTTCCCTTTCGTTAGAGGTTCCCTCTTAACAGGTCTAGTCACAACTTCCTCCTCATCCCCACCAAATTCTTCATCATCCAAAGCATCATCAGAATCAACATCGAAAGTAACAACGGGCTGGCGCCTAGCATCACCACCGCAATTAGGTTCGTTCCCACAATCCTCAGCCTTCAAAGAAGATACCCGAGTTGAAGGGTACTCCAAACTCAGCACAGACTCAGTGGAGGCCCAATCACGTTCGTTCAACTCATTGGATACCCTCATCAACGCGCTCGAGCTTCTCTCTTCTGACTTATCGAAACTCTCGGAAAACTCCACCGTGCCGGAGCTTCCACCTCCTTCTCTAGTTGATCCCTCCAACTCGCCGGAGCCATAGTTCGCGTTCGAGAAATCGAACGCGCCGGAGCTGCTCAACTCGCCGGAGAGCTCGCAAGCGTTGTTGCTCTGCGAAACCCTGTTAGTTTCTTCGAAGGCGATAACGGAAGTAGGAGATACCGTTCTACCCGAACCTAACTCCAGCTCCTTGGAAACCCTAGTTTCAGAGCCGAGGGTTCTGAGCTCCTTAGAGAATCTCACGGTGGAGTTTTGCTTCGGCGCTAGGATCGGTTGCACGACAGGTAAGGATAGAGTTTCGGAGAGAGGGACCTGGGAGACAACGGAAGCCACCGGAATGTCGTCGACGCTGATCGGAACCGCCTTGGGAAGATCGAAGTGAAGCGGCGGTCCATCGTACTCGACGGCGAATGAATAGTGAGGTCCATCATCAGCCGCCGGCGACATGGTTATGGTTATTAACAAGACGCAGCCCTAATCCGGAAGAGGAAAGGGAAATGGAAGAAGAAAGAAAAGAACATGAAAGAGAAATTGCGGTTGGATTGGGTGAATGAGAGAGCGTTACTAGGAAGAAAAAAGGGAAACCTAATTTTGGTGCATAAGGTTAGGGAAGGAAGAATGAGAAAGAGAAGAATACAATACTAGTACTAGTACTAAATCAGTCAGTAATACTAGTAACGATGATGAGTGAGTGAGTGGGAGTGAGGGAACACGTGTATCGGTGGTGGTAGCAAGGATAACAATGGTGCGATGAAAACGTTATGAGAGAGAGAGAGAGGGAAAGAAGAATTGGGAGAATGAAGAAGAAAGGGAGATGAGGAAGAGGATGAAGAAGAGAGGAGAGGGTGGTGACTGGTGAAGAAGGGAAAAAGACAGGGAAAAGGTTAAACGGGAATTATGGAATCTTTCTTTGTTGCTGGGGTGGCCATGTGGGGTTGGAGTTGGCGACCACTTTGTCCTTTTTTTACCTGAGGACTGAGGCATCCAATAATCTAATCTCATCCCATCCAAGGTAAGGAGGTTGTTGTGCTTTGTTTTGGTGCCTTCTAGGGATGGGGAATTGGGATGCGAATTTACTATTTGCATAATTTGTTCCACTATTCATCTATTACTTAATTAGTGTATGTATATATGTGTATAAATAATTTCTTAGATAATGAATGTTTTAAAGTTTATACAAAGATATAAAATAATATAATATAGTAAATTTTTTTATGTATGTTATTTTGTATTTATTTTAATATTTACAGATGGAAGAGGACGCAGAAGAAGAGATGATGGAGGTGGTTGTAATTTGATGGAAGGAGGAGGAAGATGAGATGAGAGAGATAATAGGGGGATATTTTAAAAAAACTCAAAGAGTAAATTTGAATAAATTTTTATTAAAATTTTTGTAGCTGTATGTATATTTTGTGTACCTATTTTGATTGTGGCCACAAAATACATAAAAAATTTATACAAATACAAATTATTTTGTATATGAATATTCTAAACAAACATAATATAAAATAAGTGTATTGTATTTTATATTTTATGTCCATACTATTCTAAACAAACAGTACCTTACTTATTCTTCATTGTATTGTATGCTATGCTACCATAATAATATTATCTTATCATTCCACCACAAGTGCATGGCTTCTTTACCATTGGCTCACGAATAAATCACATTTTCCTTTTATTTTCTTCCTCAACATTACATTTAATTAACTATTACTATCAACTTTTACTTTATTTGATTTTAATGAAATGCTAAAGTTGGAGTACTTTTCAAGTAACATTGTTCGTCACTTGTATTTACTATTATTAATAATAATGGGTACTACTGCTAGTGTTTTATTCTGCTCATGCCCCCACCATTTTCGCCCCCCTTTTCTCCTTTCCTTTTCATTCAAAGATTAAAATCACCAACTTTTCCTCTTATTGGAGCTATTTTTTATTTATTTATATGGTTTTCCATCGATTCTCAATTGATGGTCACTACTTCCAATATCTATAGATATCGTATAACTACTATTAGTGAATACTGCTGTAGTTGATTATGACAATATTAACTCATTGCAGCACGTGTTCGGGCATCGCTTTCTTATATATGGAAAAGACAAATCCTTAACAAAAACAAATACAGCTCAAAGAAAAATGTTACACGAATACTATAAATTCACATGTTGGGTAATCACCAAAAGAAATTCATTTGTTGGGCTCTTGTGGTTGTCCTTCTCTCTATTTTTGTGTGGTCTTCTGGCTTTTCTATTTTTGTTATAAGATCTTGGGCCATTGGTCCACATAGCACTAACCTAGGACCAAACTTGACAAAAACAAAAACCTAACAATCCCTAAAATAATAACATACTGACAGTTGGCACAACGATTAGACAACACCACACCAAAAAAAAAAAACGATTAGACAACAAGCCTACAGCACAGCCCACACTTTTTGGGCTCGATTTTCCGATTGCAAATTACTTAGTTAAAGACAACAAATTCTAACCAAATTGAGTTGGCCAAGTGGTTAGCTCACTTGTCCGCTTAAGCAAGGATTGGAGGTTCGATCTCCGTCTTGTGTATGCAGCAACTCGTTGGCCAGCGACTAAATCCTTAAATGGAGCTCCACACTGCAACGGATTAATTTTTGACCTATTGGACTGGGGATACCGTTGGTCACAGTAAAAGGAAAAATACAACCCATTTTGGAGGCATCTAAATGAGTCTTTAGGATATCTTTGGATTGCCCTAATTTGAGGGAGCCTAGTGTGTGACATTCATTGACTCCTTATTGGCTGAATCCTCGATCTAGGGCTACTAGAGTCATGGCGCTAATACTAGAACGTCTCCCCTTATTAGTGTATCTTTAATACCAATATATATGATATATAGTGTCAAGATTTTTAAATTTTTGCAAAGGTGGAGGCCATAAAATAATAGTGTCAAGATTTATTTAACAAAAAAAAAAAAAGAACTTTAGTAGTTAATGAATAGTAAAATCTTCTTCAATTAGAAATAATTGTTTACTTTTAAAATTTTAATTTTACTTTTCATACATAACTGCTTACTTAGAAAATAGATAATAAAAATAAAAAATAAAATTAGACAGCACCTAAAAATCTTTCTTTTCATTTAGGCAACTTTTATAACAGTCAAATTAATTGAGTTGAGAATTCATTATTCATACACGAAGACATATCATACATGCAGGTAAATAAATACCAATAATGCTTGTTGTACAACAGAAATACATTAAACTGGCATCCAACGTGTGCTATTTGTTATAGATAATGTGTGTTATACGTAATATGTTATATGTATAGCACACATTATGTATGATAAATAGCACACGTTGGATGTATTTCAATTGTACAACAAATATTTTTGAATAAATACAAAACATGAATAAACACACCATTCATAGTAAAGTTCCACATCATGCATGCATATGTACAATACAAAAAATCTATGATCATAAAACCATCCTCTCTATCATTATCCAAAATAAACAAAAGAAGAAAAAATAAAAGAATGTCACAATTCACATTCCCCCTATCCAAAATCACATATACAAACAACAGCAGAGTTTGAGAATTCATCAACATTATCATAATTCGTAAGTCCCTTTCAACTGTGCACAAACACAGAAACTAACCAATCACTCACATATACCCCACTAGCTACTAGCTAGAATCTCCTAGACCCCATTTTCTTCAACGATGAAACCCTAGGAAACTCACCACTAAGACGAGCCTGATAGTTATTATTTTTATTGTGATGATCAACAAAACCAGCACCAATTGCTGCATTCTCCGAAACCTTCCAAACCTTAACGGACTTATCCAAGCTCCCACTATACAGAATCCACCTCTTCTCATTAAACATAGCCTCAGAATCCTTCTCCACCGCCAAACACTTGACAGGCCCAGTGTGGCCACTCAATATCCTCGTACACACATGCTCATTATTCAACGTTGACCTCTTCCACACACAGATCCCCATATCCGCCGAACCACTGAAAACCAGAGTCCCTGCAGTAGCCAAACACAAAACCGCAAGCTTGTGCCCTCTCAAAATCCCCGCATGATCATAATTCGTGTCCTTAACCCAAAAATTAACCAACCCATCAGAAGAACCACAATACAAAACTGTCCCTTCAGAATTTATAACCAACGCCGTAACCGCGCACTCTTGCTTCAACAGAGATTGGGAGAAAAAATGCTTCGTCCCTTTCCCCTGCATCTCACGACGCCATACCTTAACGGTGCCGTCAGCTGACCCCGTGAAAACCAAGCCGTCAGAGGCAACAACCAATGCGTTGACGGCATCATCGTGCGCCGTGACGGACTCTAAGCACTTGAAATTGGAATGTGCTCTCCAAACTTTGAATGTCTTGTCCCAAGAAGCAGAGTATATGAGGGAATTGTCCTCTGTTAAGCTTAAACATGAGATTGCATCGTAATGCTTGATCCAAAGTGCGTTACGGTGTTTTCGAACCTCAACATAGTTTTTGGGCTTCATCGAACACTTGATGTAGTTTCTCAATGTTGGTAATGTGGCGATGCGCCTATGAATTTGGTCATTCTTTGTGGAAACTTTCCATACTCTGATTCTTCCGTCTTGGTGACCGGTGATTATCTTTTCTCCGGCGATTACAATTGCTTTCACTAATCCGCTGTTGGATTTGAACCCTGCGAATTCCTGTTGGTTCTTCCAAACCCTAATGTTCTTGCTGTCTGAGCCTGTGTAGAGAAGGTCCTTCGTTGCAGCGAGGGAGTATATGTGGCCTTCCTCACGAACGAGGGACCCAATAAGTGCATCGTCGTTGATGGGATTGGAAGAACCTTCTTCAATTGTGTTGATGGTGGGGTTCATGTGTGAGGACCATGGGGATTTTGAGAGAGGGGAAAGAGAGGATTCGTAGTCGTCCGCCATTTGAGAATCGGCGGCCAAATGTGGTGCGTCGACGGTTATGGGACCGTCGTGGTGATTGTGATTGTTCTTCAACTTGCCGTACTTTCTTCCCTCGTGGAGGTTGCTGGGTTCTTCTGATGCAAATATTTGCCCTCTCCGTGATGACCCTGTCATTAATCTATTGTTATTCCCTCCTTGATCTCATGCAAATTGTAAAAAGAAAAACAACAACAATAATAATAATAATAAAAGCAAAAAAAAAACTAAAGGATTGAGTTTAAGATTTACAATGGGGTGGATGGGGAACAAGGAGAGTTTTGAGAAAAATATCGATAATATGAAACTTCAATAATCAAAAGGTGGTAGCTTGGTTTTTGGGTTTTTGTTTTGAAGATGATACGATGTTTAAGGGGTGACAAAATGGTAATGTGTTTGTCACGCCAAATCGCCAAACAATTGTTGTATTTGGGGGGTGTGGTTTGGTATGGGGATGCAACAATGTTCCTTTCTTTTGGGGGGCTTAACTTAATTAAGGTTACGTTGTTTTGCTTGTAAACCAATGTCTAATTGTGTAGTGCCACGTTTGCTATCTGTGGGGGTCATCTACAATGCCCAACTAAAGAATGGATAAGAAATTCTATATTCTAGGATTAGGATGGGACACAAGTGTTTAATTAGGTGAGATCCAAATTGGTAAACCAAACAAATATGCGGATTTAGGCATATATGGAATGAGTAAACAGAATGTTCTCATAAGTCACATCATTTTCCTTCATTCTAACCAGTAAAAATGACATTTGATTTGGTCAATTCACTAATGTTGGTGTTTTCTTTCTTTTTTTTTTTCTGTAGCATTTTGTTACCTTAACAAGTTATTAAGGATGTTTATTAGCAAAATCTAAAATAAAAATATTATATGATCTGCTATAAAAGTGTTATAGGAAGGCAATTGTGCATATATAAATATATGAAAAAATCTATTGCTAGTTTCCATGTAGAGATACGTTAACTGGAGCTGCATGTTTCCGGAGATCATGCCTGTTTCCCGGAGATCAGAGGATATATATTATTGGCTGTTCTGTAGCAAAAAGAGAATAATATAGATTTGACAAAATGTATATATGCACTCAAATTTTAGGGGCCAATTTTATAAAGCAGTTTCTTAAAAGTGAAATGCAGTTGTTTAAATAGTTCTGCATGTGATTGCCTCTCACACGGTGCCTTCTTCTTTTCTGTTACGAATGTTATTTGCGTTTACCATAGCAATACAATTGCGTACATGGAAAAACAATATTAGGTAAACCAGAAGTCCATTGTAAAACTCATTTGTAAATCACATGGAAACTCTTACTATTACTTTACTAAAATTTTAATTTACTTTGCTGTCTTATATATACATGTATTACAACCCCACCTAACTGATATATAATCAGCTCATATAAAATTTGAAACAACAATTCATTATCTTTTGTACAGCATTCTCAATGCTAATTTTTATCTTGATAATGGGGGATCTTATTCCCGGATAAGAGCTCTATATTGGATTGTAGTTTATTTTTTACTTATGATGCTCTTTTTCTCCTTACTAATTTAGTAATTTTCTCATATATAGTATTTGTTATATTACTAGGCTGGTTTGTTTCAAAAGACTGAAAATACCAGTATATAATACAAAATGGAGATATTCATGTATAGGCACAATCTTAATACTTCACCTTCAGACAAACTTAAAATAAAAATGGATACTATCAACTTTGTTTAAAAAATGTTCACTTGTTGTGGACTCTACTAACATTTTTGTGCGTGTTAGCTTGGTAAAATTGTAAAAGTCCATAAAAAAATAAAAAAGTTTCCTTCCTACAAATGTGTCTTAGAAAACAAGAGTTTCCTACTTTCCTTTTCATTGGAATAGTAAACAATTAGAAAGGGGGAAAAAAAGAGGGTAACATCTCAGATCCTATATTTATTTATTAATTTTGCCTGTAGATTTAATTAGTAACCCATCACGAATTTAAAAATTTGAATAGGCATTTGATAGAGTTGACTAGTTTAGCTGTATTTTCTTTTCCAGGTGCTGTCAACATATGTTAACTCATTGTAACTAACTAGCTAGGAAATGGAAAAAGTGGCAACATTAAATTTCTATAATTTCTTAGTTTTGAGTTTTGACATCACACACTTTACTTATGACAGCCAGCTGAATTCCTTAGGTGGTTTTCATAAGAATGCAATGCATGCATTGAATTGAACCACAATCCCTTTCACTCACAGTTCCCACACACTTTTTGAGAAAATCAATAGGCTTCCAGAAATAAACAATGGATCCCCGAAAGTAAAAAAACCACTTGCTATCTTCAACTAAACTAAACCAGCAGAGCTCAAAGAAGCATCTTTATTTACGGCCAAAAAATAATCATCAAACCACAGAGGTTGGTCATTTATAGCTGCATATACAAACTTCCTCTTCGTCTTGCATTTCATTCTCAATCAGAAACAGAAAAAAAAATATGGCTTTTGTGATTTCCAGTGGTGAAGCTGCTTTCTCAGAAACTCAGAAAAGAAGCATTGAGGACAAAGATTCTGAAATAGATGGTGGCATCATCTCATGCCAGCTCCAGGTGAAGTCATCCAAAGACTTATCATCTCAAAGCCTCAGCAAAAAAGCTGTTCTTCGAAGAATCAGGCACCAGAAGATGATGAACAGAATCAAAAGCGCTTTTGAAGGTGTTTGGGGGGGTTCACAAGGGAGCACAGCCTCTACACAAGAACAGAGGTGGCTCCAGCAAGATGATGTTTTCTCTGCACCTTAGAATTATATATCTAAATATGAACTATAGGACTTGACTTTTGATTCGTTGTAGGTTTCTAATGTTAGATTGCACTTGCATATTGAGCATGAGTATGAAAATTCTAAACTTGGGAAGTGTATCGCCACTTTTAGCAATACATAGTAATCAGAAGAATTAAATTTTTATTTTGTGCCAGTAACAATTTTGCTCAAATGTTGGGCAACATCAATCTCCCTCATCGAATTCCCTATACCATATCCCTCCTCCCATACGGATCTCTATTTTTTTCACCTTTCAGACTGGAAACATAAATAAAGTGCATCTGGTGTGTTACTAAATGGAAATTAAAATTCTGGGGAAAAAAATATATCATTGGTATTCCCTCCTATAAACAAAGTTAAGGGTGTGGGGAGCGTGTTCCATGCGGTGGCAGCAAAATCGCAAGTGGATAACTAAATATTCTCGATATGTTTATGTTACAAACCAGCCCAGTAGACCAATAAGAGCGCCAACTATGGCAGATTTAAAATCAATACTGCAAAACTAGCAACACACTTTTTAAGCAAAAACAAGAGAGAGAGATCCTCACTCACTTCTGGCGTAGCAGGCCAGAGCTGGATAGGAGACGTAAAGCTCGGTTGGAATTGTTCAAAACTGAAGATGATCTTTGAACAGACATTTTCCTTTCTTTCAAGAAATCCAAGGCACTGTGTAAACATTGAGAAGGGCCTAGTTCGCTCAAAACAGTAGGTTCCAAGCTGCAAATCACAATCACAATAGGGATATATATATCATTACAGGTCAGCATGCAATACGAATGCACCGTTATATATATTAAGAAAAGGATGAAATCCCTCACCCTGACTTCTTTGATTTCCTCTTCTTTGAAGGTGTAGGCTTAGTTTCATCTTTCTCCTCATCAGATTCATCCAAGAAACGGTGTCTGCAAATCAATTAAACCCTCTTATATATTACTATTAGTCTAAAGTCTAAACAATAATGCATGTTTGCACTGCACAATGGAGAGAGAGAGAGAGAGAGAGAGGTCACACATACTTCTCTTGAGCTGCAAGCTTTTGCACAATGTCATCGGGAAGAAAACCTGAAGCTGCACTAAATTTTTGCCGATCTTCAGAACCTAATACATCATCGTCGTCATCATCATCACCATCATCTTGAGTGTGTTTACTTGCTTTGGATAGTCGGGGTGTTAGTTTTTGGGCCCATTTCCTCCTCCGTTCTTTTCCTTCACGAACGACCCTAGCAGGCAAAGTCATATATATTAAGCACCACAAACACTAAATTCGATTTTTGTGTTTGCATGAATCCAACAATAATATCTAAACCAATGAAGGATTCAACAGTTGCTCCATAATTGAAGAAACTAATTACATTCTTACATGAATTTGTATACTCTCATTCCATTTTACATCTACATCTTGAGCAGGACCGAGTATGATAGGTTTACATAAAGCTTTTTATTTCCCAACAAATTCCTATAAGCAATGAAGCACCTAAATGCTAATTAATTAATTAATCAATAAACGCAACGACACTCACCCCTAAGTTTTCAAATCATCGCATCTTTCAAAAGAAAATTTCGAAATTTTACTACCAATCAGTGAAATTAATCAGCTGAAACTCATAACCATGCCAGTAAGCATAGATACCTGGCCTTATTTTCTTGTTGAATCTTGCGAATATCCTCGTCTTGTTGAATACCCTGCGAAACACACGCTTCATTAAGTCAAATTTGCACAAACTACTCATCGATTCTACTCCCCAGAAAAGGGGAAACAAAAAAAATAGCGACATACCTGCTCAGCTGTGAATTCCTCAGGAGCATCAGAATCGTAATCTTCTCTGTCTGACATTGATGCTGTCTGTTTCGAGTTCCTTTCTCACTATCTTTTCCACTTTGAAACCTGAACAAGACGATAGCAGCAACAAACGCTAGGGTTTAAGCTGCGTGCCCCAGGTTTTTTATTTTTCCTTTTCCGCCATGGCCAGCATAATGAACTGTGATAGGAACAGATTCATTGGGCCAATGGGCTTCTGATATTTCTCAAAAGCCCATTGGGCTAATTGAATTTTTGTGTTGGGATGTATTACTCAACACCAACCTCTAACAAAAAATAGAAAATGATCTTTATTCTCATCATCCAATATTCTATCCATAATTTGACAAAGTATGAATTCTTAAAATAGATAAAAATATTTCCAGACTATGATTTAAATTAGTATAAATTCGATAAGTAGTGAAAATGTTTTTTGTAATGTTCTGAGTTTGAGCCTATAGCCTTTATAGCTTAAATTGATTTAAAGGATTGACACCATATAATTAATTAAAAATAAATACTGACATGATACCAGTAGCTCCAATTGGTCATTTATTCAAACGTAATCCAAAATAATGAATGATATGACAGAAGCCTGATTATGATTGACCCACTAGATCTAGAAGAGTAAATGCATGCTTAATGGAAATATATCTTGTATAACAAAAATACGTTCAACTAACTAGTATCTAATGTGTTTTATATATAAGACATAATATATGCTATATAACATGTATATGTATAACACACATTAAAATTTATATATAACATATGTTGAATACTAGTTAAACGTATTTTTGTTGTACGATAAATATTATTGTATTATGAAAAGAATGAATTATATAAATTGGGTATTGTTGTGATGATGTGAGGAATAATATGCAGCATGTGTAGAATGTTAAGACAGTGCATTTGTCTAATCTAAGCAGAATGACAAAAAATCAGAAGAAGGATTTATGTAAAAGCCAAGGCAAGTCAAGACTAGAGAGGTGCACATGGCTAGACTAAGAATTGTGTGTGGTGGATTTATCTTCATTCTTACCTGTATAGGTCTATGACAATCTAGTTTTCTTTAAACTATGTTTCTGACCTGGTTGCTTCAGACTCTGAATTTTAGTTATCTATCTAAGAGCATTATAATTATAATGTAACATATTGTGTTATTTAGTAGTACTATGTTAGATGTTGATTTCCACAGCATGATTTCCCTAATTGCACTGACAATCTTTGATGATCCGTTATTCCACTAAAATATGGAATTAAAAAAAAAGGAGAAAAAATTAGAAGATTGTGACAATTAATAAATTAAAGAAACTGTCTGTTTTACTTTTCGTTCTGTAATTATGCAAGAAAAAAAAATGAAGATAATTATCAAGCAAAACTCAAATCTCTCTTATTCCTCCACTTTTTTCATGTGTTAGTGGTTGGTTATCCGTAGAATATATATTTTTGGGTCTATTGCTATACTTAGATCAAATTATGCAAAAATCCAATTGACTCTGGCAAAAAAGGCAAAGCAGCCTCCAGCCAAATGAATGCATTGTGATTTGGAATGTTCTTTTTGTAACGATAAAAGAAAATACCCTTCAGGTTTCTTTTTTTATGATCGAATAATATATTAAAATGATTCACATGTCAAAAAAATTGATAATTTATTTAAAATTTTAAAAATTTTTTATATTTAAAATGATAATCGAACCATAGATACTTGGTCTAAATTTGCTTTTGTTGCTGCTTCTAACTCCTCCACTGAACATTTTTATCCATGCCTAACTTGGCCAAGCACAGTATCATTATTATTATAAATTGCACAATATTAAAAACGAAATTATAAATTGCGTTTGCGACTTTGCGATTGGAAGCACAACCAATGGTAGTGAGTTATTGCTGTACATCCCACTCTCTCCCTAGGTGCTATGGTCAAACCATTTTATAATAATGATTTGACCATCATTACTATCACCATATTCATCTTTAATATAATTTCCCTAATATCTTCATTTAACTTTGATAATGTACACTACTAATGTAAATTGAGCCTCTGTAGTGTACATTTACAGAAAAGATGTAGTACACACTTTATTTCAGTTTTAAAATCAATGCCTAAAACTTTCATCTGCATAATAAAGTTTTGGACTATTTATTTGATTTACCGTGAAACAATGTATTGATCTTGTCTGCATATTCAACATTTTTCCATGTACATGCATTTTATTTATTTATTTTTATTTGTTTCCTATTGTATCTCCGGCCTGAAAAATTAAGGATTAAATTGTCGAGAAAGTTCGTGTACATGCACTTTATGATAACGCAAAATGTTCATTGCATTTATTATCTTCTTCATACCCTTTTTTGTGGCCCATGTTGATCACTTTAGTCAATTTTGACGTAACTACAACGAAAGGGATTAATTTTAGTTTTCCATAATATATTAATTAAGCCCCAAATTTATCCACTTGAAAGGGGCGCACACAGAAACATTGTAATATATTGTGATCTTGACATTTTTAACATTTTGGTAGTTGCATGGTAATTAGTAGCAGTTAATTTGACTAGACTGTTTTGCTTTTTAAACAGATTGAACAATAGTATTATTTAATGTTGAGTCTTGAGTGTTGACTGGATCATTCGCACGTATATGGAGTAATATAGTCAACTATTTTGGCTGTGGATAAAATAAACACAACAATTAATTAATAAGTAATACTAATAATTAATCCAAAAATAGGTGCTCTACTCTGATCTTGGTTATGTCACAGTTGCCATCTTGCAAACCAAAATCCACCCACCGCCCACGTTGCCACCGCGGAGTTCACACTCACATGCATCATGCTCATGCATGGCCATGGCTGCTCCAATTGAATCTTTCTTGTATTTGTTTTTCTAATTTTAGTCATATTTTTCTTGTGCTTGTAAGCAAACCCAACAACCAAGCTATCTAACACTATATCGGTAAATAATAATATGAGAGTAAGCCTAAGACTTTTTCATGTTTTATTTGTTTATTTATTATATATGGAAAGAAATCACATTACTCCTAATTCAAATATATATCTTAGTTTATTATTTAGAAAATGTGTAATACATTAGAAAAATGTTATCGTAGCGGAATAAATTCAAGGCCCATAAAGTCGGTCCAAATTATAAAAAGGATCCATTAAATTGAATATGTGAACCACTCATTTATTTTGTTCAATGTCCGTTCCAATTTTTAAAATATTGGACATTCGTGTTAAGATTACAGAGTCAAACTAAAGAACATAAGAGGAATCACGTTCACCTTGGCCGAAAGACATCAATGGCCATTAACTCCTCATTTCTCAAGAGGTACCAACTATACAAAGTGGGCTAATTTTAGGGTTGAGTAGATAGATGATTTTTAAGAGAAACTTTAGATAGGATATCAAAATCAAAGTATTAAAGAGAAATATATTATCTTTAGACGATGGATTTATGATGTAAAATACTAAAATTATGTTGCTTACAAGTAATGATGGAAGGTGAGAAGTAAGATAGTATATGACGGTGTACAATTTGAAAATTGAACACAACACAACACAACACAACACAGTCACAATTGAATTGTGTAGGGCTAGATACCAGATAAGCTCCCACCATTTGGTCAAACGTGGTATAATCTACCATCTCTTTTCTTCTCTGACTAAAAACCTTGCTGGTAATTTGGTGAAGTGAGGAGGGGCATTCTTGTCCACAAGGCGAGCACTTTAAGGGTATATTTGGCATTCAAGAAAGAAACGAAGGATGTCATTTTACAATGTTAACGACCCAGACGCCATGGAACAAGTGTGAACAACACCACCAGCGTCCTCAACTTGCTCCAATTTGCCTATTCCGCTGTTTCATTCTTTTCTAATTTTCTGTTGCCCAACAACGTTAACCTGACAACTCCATCTCTCTTTCCATGAAAAATATTTATTATTCCTGTTCCATCCTATTCAATTCTATTCAATGGACGACCTGAATTGCTTCTTCATCTGATACCCCCATTGCAGAGCCTTCAAGGTGCCTACATATTTATGTCTCACAACTAGTATCTATTACTACTAATTCAATTTTTCATTTTTCTCTTCATTTTGTTCATAACCGTTGTTGTTCACTACGCTCGCTGGGTACCTTTAACCTTCTACTATGTCTATGTGGCAGCATTTATTGAGATAGATGGCTACCCAACTGCATCTATCACGAGATTTTAATCCTTCATTTATTTCCTCATCTATTGCTCTGATTTTAATTTCCTACTTTCTAAAAACAAATATCAAAATTCCTTCCGATTTGAGCAATCAAACAAAAAAAGCTAACTCTGTTTTTTTTTTTCCCCTTTCTGTTTTTCAGAAGTGTGATGATTACCCCTGTTCACTCAAATCCCAGTTCAATTGCAATCCGAAAATGATTCTTCATCATCACCAAACAAACTTCGCTATATTTCTCACAATCTTCGTAGCTTACACAACAATAGCAAGAGCACAGAATCTCAACAACACCACCTGCAACCGCCAATGCGGAGGGAAACCCCTGAGGTACCCTTTCGGGTTCTCCGAAGGCTGTGAAGTGAGACTCAACTGTGTCGACGACAAGGTCAAAGTTGGCGACTTTCTGGTGCAGAACGTAACAAGCGATAACATATTCATCAACATCCCTGCGAAATGCAACCGCACCATCGACTCCGTCAAGCCTCTGTTCAATGACAATTTTGCCCCCACATGGAACAACAGCTTCCTCGTGCAGAGCTGCACGAAGGAGCTCGGCGGCTGCGTCATCCCTGCCTCCACCTTCATGGGCGGCCAGGGCGAGGTTGAGAGCTGCGACAACACCAGTGGCAACATCACGTGTTTCACGCAGAAACAGAACCAAAGCGTTGGGTTCGTGGAATACCAGAATTTGACGGGAACAGGGTGTAAGTTATTGTTCTCTGCGATTACTATTGGGCAGAGCAAGGAGCTTTCTGTGCAGTTTCAGGTGGTTGAGTTGGGGTGGTGGCTTCAAGGTCAGTGTGATGAATGCTCTCCCAACGCTACCTGCACAACGGTGAATGTTCGTGGAAACGAGACAGGGTTTCGGTGCCAGTGCAATGATAATTTCGAGGGAGATGGGTTCACCAAAGGTTCCGGTTGCCGGAGAGGTGAGTTCACTCTGTTCAGACTTCAGATTGGAAATTTAGAATTTTGTTATTTTTTTTATTAATCATAGATTCATAATTGATTGTTTTACGAATTGTCATTTTGTTTTTGGTTACTGTGGCTTTGATTCTTCTTGTTCTTGGAATGATTACTAGTAAATAATAATAATAATAATTGTAGTAATAATGGATGACCGTGGCCATGTGGTGTTTGATGGGTCAATGGGGGAATGTAGCACCTGGTTGCGGCTTTATGTGTTGGCCAACCATGTAGAGACACCTCAATTCTGATCTGATCTGTGAAAAGTCTGTTATAGTTCCAGGTGCTGGATGAATGTTTCGTTGGTTTTTGAATAATCTTTAGGAAAAAAAGTCTCTTTTTTTTTCAAGTTCTGTCTATGATTTTGATTTTTAAACCGTTTTAGAATAAGGTGGTAATTTATCATACAGACAGCTAAATCTTAGAATATGTGACTGTGAGGACCAATAGTGTGCATATGACTTATTATCCCCACAATCTAACATCTGAGCAACAAGACTCTAGATATTTCGTTCCGTGAATAGTTACTATCTTGAAATCTTGCATGAGAGATGCAAAATTTTAAGAGGGGATATTTTTTCTTCTTTTTTCCTTTTAGTTGGGGAATGGTCAAAAGATCAGGTTGTGCTTTATTAAGCATCATATCAGCAAGATCTATTTTTGGTGGGATCACATGAGGCACATCAACTTTTTCTCTTTGATTAGGTTCATTATTTTGATTTCTGTGTAGTCTTGTGGACCACGAGGGCCCTCACTGGTCCTTTGATTTTTGCAGTGATGTTTAAATGGAAGATAAGCAAATTTGATCATTACTTTGGGTGTTTTGGTCCTGTTGGAATTTTATGCATACTGATTTTTAATGCTTCTTCTGATGAAATCATTGTCCTGGGAAGGGAAATAAAACTGGGGGATATGAGAAGTGGATGGATATGTTTGTTTTGAATGGTAATTATTTACCAAAGAAAGAATCCTTCAAAAACCAGAAGTCAACAACAACATGTTCTGGCTGCACATGTGTTGGATGGATTAGATTTGAATATTTTTCTTACTTACTATTAGCGGTGGTCAAAGGGGGAGAGATTGGTGGAAATACATTCACAATGAAAGGAATTGGGAAATGGCATGATATTAAAAAAACTAAATTACTTGTAACTTCAAGCTTCTGTACGTCACCTACAATTTATCCATGGTATTGTTTTTTTGACCATTGAAATTGAGTGGTATTCGAGTTACAGTTTCTACTTTATACTTTCTGTCTTAAATCGGAACCAATCGTGGAAGTTGAAACAATTGTTGTTCGAGTTTTGTTGATTTCTCTTCCTGATAAATAGTAACCCTTTCTTGAAAAACTAAAAATAGAATAAGTTCTTTTTGACTCGATCAGCTAGGATGGATTCTGTAGATATGGATCTTTAATAAATCACGAAAACCATGTAGTTGAGATTACATTATTTTAAGAAAGCTTAGGAAGAAAAGAAATAATTTATTCAGATGGAATCTAGGAAAGTCAGCTTTTCCTTTTTTGAATATTGTCATTTTTCTGATCTTTTCTTTGATGTTGCTTTGTGACCAGTTATTGCAGTTCCAAGTTGCAGTGCATCTACACTAACATCTGGGGGATGTGGGAAAGCAACCAAAATTGGTGTTATTGTTGGAGGTACAACCTTACTTTTACACCTTCATGCCCTTCTCTTATTTTCAAACAAACTTTTGCTAGTATATGATCCTATATATGGCAGATTGTGTAGTTTCTCAGTTACTTGATGAAGTAATGACTTTAATAGGAAAGTTCGTGTTGATGAGTTAATCAGCATACTGTTATTGAATCCATGCTTTCCCTTAGCTTCAAATGTCTATGATATTCTACCCTGCCATTTCCCTAAATAATATTTTGACTCATGGTACATGTTTTTTAACACTTGACAGCGATCGCGGCCGGAGTTTTGGTCGTAGCAGCTCTGCTTGCATGCTACTACTGTGTCAGGCGCCGTTCTACTTGGTTGAGGAAACATACAAGAATAAAGCGCCTCTTGCGCGAAGCCGCAGGCAACTCCAGTGTACCTTTCTACCCTTACAAAGAGATAGAAAGAGCCACAAATTCTTTCTCTGACAAACAAAGGCTGGGAACTGGGGCTTTTGGTACAGTTTATGCTGGAAAGCTTCACAATGATGAGTGGGTTGCTATAAAAAAGATTAGGCACAGAGACACCAATAGTGTTGACCAAGTCATGAATGAGATCAAGCTTCTTTCTTCGGTGAGCCATTCGAATCTGGTTCGCCTCCTAGGTTGCTGCATAGAGGAGGGAGAGCAGATCCTTGTTTATGAATACATGCCTAATGGAACACTGTCTCAGCATTTGCAAAGAGAGAGGGGTAAAGGTCTTCCTTGGACAATAAGACTCACCATTGCCACTGAAACTGCTAATGCTATTGCATATCTTCATTCCGCGATTCATCCGCCGATTTATCACAGAGACATAAAATCCAGTAATATACTCTTGGATTACAGCTTCAAATCTAAAGTTGCTGATTTTGGACTTTCTAGGCTTGGCATGATAGAAACATCACATATCTCAACCGCCCCGCAAGGTACTCCAGGCTATGTTGACCCCCAATACCATCAGAACTTCCATCTTTCTGATAAAAGCGATGTCTATAGCTTTGGAGTGGTTTTGGTAGAGATAATAACTGCCCTCAAAGTGGTTGATTTTGCCCGACCTCAGAGTGAGGTTAACTTAGCCGCACTCGCCGTTGATAGGATTAGGAGAGGTGCTATAGATGATATCATAGATCCCTTCCTCGATCCACACAGAGATGCTTGGACATTGTACTCTGTCCATAAGGTGGCTGAGCTTGCATTTAGGTGCCTTGCTTTTCACAGTGACATGAGGCCTACAATGATGGAAGTGGCGGAGGAGCTAGAACACATCAAACGCAGTGGATGGGCAACGATGGAGGAGAGCATCTGCCTCGCCTCATCGGTTGGGTCCGGAAATTCTTCGCCTCGCAAAGGGAGTGAGAAGTCACTGAGTGGTATCAAATTCATGAGAGCGGCGCAAGGGAGCGAGATATTGATCGTTCCGCAGAAGACAGAGAGCTTTCTAGAATCTGCAGAGGTGAAGGAAAGTTCCCCTGTATCAGTGTATGAACGTTGGCCAAGTGGACACAGCTCACCTTCATCAAGCAGCTTGTTGGACAACGTAGTTCAGTGACAAAATCTGCAGCAATGTGAATACTAAAGCCATATAACAGTTTTCCATTTTTCCTCCTTTGGCAGTTATTGTTATAGCTATTCTTGTGTATGATATTGGCATTAGGATTCTGCTTTTACTAACAACTTATATATACAGAATTCACTATGCATACAAGAAGAAAACAATCAATGGTTAATATGTACAATAATAATATCTGGAAATACCGACAGCAGATTTATCTGGCTATGATTTTTCTTGCTAGTATCTTGATTCAAGTGACCAAGTTGGAGAAATTCATTGCTGTAAGAGCAGCTATAGATAGAAATGCACAAAATTGCGGGGCTTTTTGGTATTCATTGTCTCAATCCACCAACAAATTATTCATATAATATATAATAATACGATCACAAACTAAACTACAAACATAAAATACACAATTTTGGAGTACATCACTATTCACACACATATCCGATTGAATGCTGATGATACTGATGGAGCAATGGAGGACAACAATGCAATGTCAAGAGTCATGATTTCTGAGCTTCAGGCCCCAAAATGCCGTTAACCACCGCCGTCGCAATCAAAACGCCCAAAAACTCCGCTCCCGCCACCACACCAGCCTGCGCCAACCCTCCAAAGCTCACTGCAGACTCTATCTCCCTCTCCGCCGTCTCTATCCCCTTCTCCGCCGCCTCAAGCCCTCGCTCTGCCGTCTCAAGCCCCCGCTCCGCCGTCTCAAGCCCCTTATCCGCAGCCTCAAAGCCTTCCCTCACGATCTCCTCGGCCTGTTCCTCCGCCCTCTTCAGATTCTTCCGAATCCCGAACAGCGGAATGTCCTCCGCAAACGACGCCGCTTCCTTCACCGTCAGCCCTGCAGACGCCGTTAGGAAGAATAACAATTGCCTCCGCCCCGAGGGAACGGCGACAGGTAACGCCGTTACAGGTCTGTAAGCTTGCGCGCGAGGCTTGCATGCGAACGACGTCGCATTGCGCAAGATGAAACATTGAAAGGAGAGCGTTTGGAACGGTGGCGAAATTGCAGAAACCATTGCTTCGCAAGTCTCTAACAATCACACTGTGTCTCTGATCTTCTACTTGTGGCTACTGGTTTTTGCAAATTTCAACCAACATTTTTTATTACGAAAATAACCCCGTTCTATCAAACGCTATTAGCTTGACACGTGTACAAAAAGAATGTGGAAACGGTTCGGGTTCGGGTGCGCGGATATAGTTTTCACTCGGGTTCGGGTTTGGGTTTCTATTTTCATTTATTCACATTTTGCGCCATAAACGAAAACCCTAACCCCAAACCCAGTGAAGAAACCTTCTCTCTCTCTCTCTCTCTGAAACTCGCTGAAGGTGACAATGGCGGAAGAAGCTGCTGCATCCGAAACTTCTGTGACAATGCCTGAGCCAGCTGAAACAGTTATTGTTGACGGAACTGTAAACCCTGGGGAGCACGACAAGAGCGGAGTCACTGTGGATGCTACCTTGGAGTCCTCCGCAGCGAACGGCGGAGCTGAGTCGGCGTCTAACGGCGAAAAAGCCGCTGAAACTTCTGCCGAGGCTTCTGGTAGTGATCCTCAGAAGTCCCTTGAGGTCGCGGATGAGCTGATGGAAAAGGGGAACAAGGCCATGAAAGAGGAAGATTTTGCAGAGGCAGCTGATAGCTTCAGCCGCGCTCTCGAGATCAGGTTCGTCTTTTGCTTCGTGTTGATTGATGCCTTGTTTTATTTTGATATGTTCTGTAAAACGATCGAGAAATAATAGGTTGGGAGAAATTGTTACTTAGAAGTGCACGTTAATACTATTAGATTATGTTTCGAATGGATGCATGCTCGAGATATTATCTAACTGTTATTTACAAATCGTCGAATTTCATGGTAGGAATTGGTTAACTTGTATTGTTACTATGTTAGAGGCATCATCATCATACTTGATTAATACCAAAGAAACATGCAATTGTCCACTGCGAAGTATTAAACCTTTTGTAAATATTCAGTAATATTAATAGATGAAATTAAACCGTGTTATTTCTTATGTTCAAAATATGTCAATGAGTTTGATTAGTTTTATGCAAGCAATGTTGTGTAAAGTTGTCACCACATTCTAAGACATGATGTATATTGGAAAATTCTCTAGTCAGCATTGGACCAACAGAAAATGACATTGAATTTGATATTTCCATAGTTCTGTCCTCCCGTAATACAGTTTTTGGTCGAACCATCTTGATGCTCTTATTGGTCTCATGTAAAAACTGAATATATCTTTACCAAATAATAACCCCCAAATTATTTATATTCATAACTCTTATTTAGCTATATTTTTTTATGTTCTGAATTCTGAGAAAACTCAAATCAAAATAGAACTGCCCATTATGGTGAACTTGCTCCTGAGTGTGTTCACGCGTACTACAAATATGGATGTGCGCTTTTATACAAGGCTCAGGAGGAAGCTGATCCTTTGGGTAATGTGCCAAAGAGGGAGGATGAATCTCAACACGGCTCCACAAAAGATGGATCTGTAAAGAATTCTGGGAATGCTGAATCTTCCACTGCATCTTTTTCAAGCAATGTTGAGCAGGACGTGACCCCAAGTGACCAGGATACAGCAGCAAACGATGGTCAGTGCTTAGTTTCTGGTGTAAAATTCATTAATACTTCTATGTTTTGTCATAACTTCGCATTTTGTTTATTCAGAGTGTTCCAACAATGTCTCTTGTATTGTGGTATGCCATGTAAATTCGAACTTGCTTCACATAGAACAAGTGCATTTTTCCTTAGTTGGCTTAGAAAACATGTTTTCTTTTTAATGTCCTGTTATGGTCTGCAGTATCTTGTCATCTCATGAGTCTTTGCAAATAAGAGACAATATTCTTTGCATTGATTAAATGAAGGAATAACTGAGTAAATAGGGATGGTATTTTTTATTTAGAGTTAATAGAGGATTGTGAGTTACCTTGACAGTGATTTTATAAACTCTTCACTCAAGGTTGGAGTAAAATTTATTCAAATATATGTAACAGAGTCTGCTAAGAATGACCAGGAAGAAGAGGAGGAGGATAGTGATGCTGAGGACTTGGCTGAAGCTGATGAAGATGAGTCTGACCTTGACTTGGCATGGAAAATGCTTGATATAGCTAGAGCCATTGTTGAAAAGCATGCCAGCAACACAATAGAGCAAGTAGATATATTATCAGCATTAGCTGATGTTGCACTGGAAAGAGGTCCTCTTGTGCTCTTCTATATATTTTGAATTTGACTATATTTTTCCCCCAAATGCACACAAATCTCAAGAAAATCAGAGATTTGATTATACTAAATACATTGTTTCTTGTCTTTGTTTTGTACAGAGGATTTTGAAACTTCTCTCTCCGATTACCAGAAGTCACTATCCATCCTGGAACAGCTGGTTGAACCCGATGATAGGAAAATTGCTGATTTGTATCCTTGACTACTTGTCTTAATTCTTTTCTATATTTCAAATGGTAGTGAAAATTGAAACGAACCGATATGTTTTAATAAATAATGGAATTCACTGGTAACTAGTTCTGCAAATTTGAGATGACCAACTTTGTTCTCTTCCACTTGCCAGACAACCTTAACTTGTGAATTAAGAAATTTCCGTATATGTTTATGTCTGGAGGTTAGCTCTAAGCCTCAAGAAGCAATTGCTTACTGCCAAAAGGCTGCATCTGTTTTTAAAGCAAGGATGCTTCGTCTTACAAATGAAGTAAAGAGTCTTTCAGACCTAACATCCACTGTTTCCGAGTCAGATCAAGGTGTACAAACATGTGCCAAATCCGAGTCTAATAATAACTCAGTAGCAGATAAACAGGCAGAGATTGAAATTCTCAAAGGTCTCTCAAGTGACCTGGAAAAGAAGGTAAACTTGAAAAAACTTCTGTAAGATATTTATGTGTTATGTTGTTATTTTGATGTTGACATGAGTATAATGGAAATGCAGCTTGAAGATCTGCAGCAGCTAGTCTTGAATCCAAAATCTATTCTATCTGAGATCCTGGGCATAGCATCTGCCAAGGCAGGTTGTGGGAAGGAGCTGGCTCCTGGAAAAGTGAGCTCCTCACAGATGGCTACTGCCGACAGCTGTGGAGGTTTTGACTCTCCAACCGTTTCCACTGCCCACACCAATGGATCTACTGGAATCACACATCTTGGTGTGGTAGGTAGAGGAGTTAAGCGTGCTTCAAATGCTAGTGCTGCAGAAGGTAGCATACAAAAAAAGCCAGCATTAGAATCAAACGATGACAAAGGTGATGGCAACACATCTTGATGTATCTAGGTCTTAGTTATTTTGTATGGAGAGTTTAATTTGAACTTGGAATGCTACCATACATCTAGTGACTGCGAATTGTTTTAGGGTTAATTCTCGGCTTCTTGCCAAGCTCCATGCTTGACTCTTTCCAGGGAAAGTGTTATGTTATGCCATCTAATTTGCTCATACGACAACCTGAGTGTTGATCAATTATGCTAAACACTGTCAATGGTCAGATGCTTGTGCCTGTAATGTTTGGCACAGTTTTTATTTCGAGTGTATACTTTTGTTGGATGCTAATTAGTGTAAAAAATGTCAATTCTGTAAAAAGTGCCTTGCACATTGCATGCCCAAATGTATTGGGGACCCAAGGACACAGACAGGCTGGCAAGGGTTCTGGCAGACGCTAGGCTATGCCACCCAAACCTCAAAACCATAATTTAAAAGTCTTAAAATTTATTGTTAACCTGGGTGGTGTTTTTCTCAATGGGAGAAACCGGATAGCAATCTGATGTAACTTGCATTGGATTTTCCACCCTCTATTGCGGCATACAATTGGTGTGTTTTTTTGGATCAAGCTAACGTTGTTTCTTGGATTCTTAAGTTTTTATGATAAATCATTAGCCGATCTCTGTGAAGTTTGGCTTCTGAAATTATTCTTTTAATTTCTCTATATGTACAAAGTTTTGTTCAGACACTAGTGCTGATTTCTTAACCTTGCTCAATGATTAAAAAAAACGATAATTTCAAGGTACGCGGAATTGCACAATGCTAGAGAATTAGAGATAGAGAATATCCGCTTCAAGACGTTGTTGTATTCAGCACGAAATCGTCCTTACAAGTGGGTGGCATAATAGACAAACCAAACAAAAGCCGTTGATGATAACGAAAAGCAAGGAAGGAAGAAGGAACGTGTGTGTGTGTATAAAGGTCGGTTGCTAGATTTAGTAGTGTGATATGTGAGGCAGGATCTGATCTGAGAGTGGTGAGGTTGAAGAGGCATCATGTGTTACAGAGTGGACTGCAGGACCTGTGGGAGGTACTCGTGGGGAGGATGTGGAAAGCACTTGGAGGCTCTCTATGGCAGCATTGATGAGGGAAAGCACTGCATGTGCCGCCCCTGGCCCGGCGTCGACATACCCTCCCACCGCCCTCCCCCGACCACTGATCCACACCATTCTGGAAACTCCTCCCAAGGTCAGTGAACAGAGTTTGATCTCACTGAAAATTAAACCTTCAAATATTCAATTCTGTAAAACAATAATAAATGCTTTTAGATTTATTTTTTTTCCCTTCCTTCGTGACCATTCATACCCCATCCGTTATCGGATGGATTCATACTCCTCCATATGTTCATCGCACACAGGGATAGAACATAATACGATTAAGAAACACTATAATTCACCTATACTTTGCTGAATGAATGAAAGAATAATTTTAAGAATTCTTGATTATTTTGTTCTTCTGTCGCGACTAATGTGAATGGTAGGTGATCTGTTTGGAACCTAGTTATTGAGACTTACTATCCATGAGAATAACACTAGTGAAAATGATGTATGTCATTGGAACACAGGCTGAATTGATGTAATTTGATAGATATTCTCTTAAAATAAATCCTTGAATCTACGTCTAGCTAATCAATAGAAAATAAAATAGTTCTGTATAAGTATTACTCTCGTGACCAATTAACCTAACCCAATTATGATTAGAGACTTCAACCCCCAACTAACAAAGACTAGAAACGACAAATGCACACGGTAATAAGAGTTGAATTAAGTATCCTAGCTTCATACTTGATAATAGAGCCCATGAAACAACTTATTTGAGTGGCAAGAAATTGTTGCCAAGAATTATTAAGACTGAAACATGATATGATGTAGATCGAACATAGCATTATTGACTAGCAAACACGCTAAGTGATGAAATGAATGTTATTATTATTATTATTATGTAAATTACCAATTCGTTGTAAAGATGCCACTTGTTATTTTTTATTATTTCTATGATTGTTGCTTTCTGCAGGGAGCGAGAATCCTCAAAATTCTTGAAGCATCCTCGGATGCTGATTCTCTTGGTGGGATGCAGAGGGAAATAGATGGATATTGTCGGATGGCACCATAGTATTATACTCTAATACTACTACAAGAAAGGGTTAATTAAGAGGCAGATATTATTAATAATGTAATCATGGTCACGTTGTGGTGACCAAGATTTATTGACAGACATACATTCTTCTCAATGTTAATGGGTCTATTAATAAAAAAATAAAAATAAAACCCTCTGTTATTGTGCTGCTGCTGCTGCGTGTTCAAATGGTCATTGATTTAAGTAATCTTCTTTTATTATTATACTAGTAATTAGTATTTGTCATGGTTTTGTGCTCCCATTTTTAGCCCATACTTTATGACTGTGTGTCTCCTCGAGCAGTAGGAAATTTGAAGTCTTGGGTAGAATAATATCTATATATCTTTAAACGCCGCTAGCTCCACATCCATGGACACGCAATGGAGACCACGGAAGAGGGAAACGGACAAAACCAAATAGCAACCAAACCGGATGCCATTTGTCATCCACAAGCTGCACTCTGTTCTAATTACACATGCAAAATCTGCACTCTGTTCTAATTACACATGCAAAACCAATCTCAATCAACTAACTAGCTTTTGTGGCTCAGAGAATCTGACATTCTTGGGTTAAACAAACTGCAAAAATATATCAATAGTTATAAATGTCATTGCAAAATAAAAAATTTAAAAATTTAAAATATTATAATCATTATAGATACATCTTTCGCAAAAACACATTGCACTAAGACTAGGTAGAGTACTATTTAATTTAGTTAATTGTTATTGGTGGACTTATGCGGCAACTTCTACCAAATATACAAAATCTAATATTGAAAATATACAACCTGTGCTGGCTACTTTGGGAGGATATACCTTACTTTTTGCAGGATACTTCTCATTGTCATTGGTGGAAATGGGCAGCATTAAATATTTTGTTCATTTTGTATTTTTTTCTTCTCACTTTTATGAACCTCTAGGTGTCCAATAACTTCTGCATGAAAAATTCACTATTACAAGTTATTCACATCGATTTGCTGTTAAAAAAAAAAGAAATTACAGCAATAGGAAAAAAGAAAAGAACCTACACCACCAATTCCTCTCACACTCAAATACTATCATTTATCTATAAATAGCTACATTTGCTTGGAGCTCATCATCAATTTCGGATGGAGCATTTCTGATGGGGTAGACACAAGATAGTAGCAGTTTCAATATACACCTCAATGGCATACACAATATGAGGAACTCCACTACTAAGGTAAACAGTACTCAGTTCATATTTCTCTACCTTTATAATCTTTATTTTTATCAGTTGTTTAATTCAAACTTCTGATAATACAAGAGTTTACTAAGTCATACATACCTAGAATTACTATTGCTAGAAAGCAGATTATTTAACTATATAGTAGTTCAAGCATTCAATAAAAGGAAGTATATCCACTGTGATCTTAACAAAACTTCATAAAACGCATTACCTGTTAGAAAATAATGAATAATGTCCTCATTTATATCTCCAGGTAGGATTCCATCGCTTCCCTTCGAATAGAATATCTGTAAAAGTAAAGGAAGTATAGATGAGAACAACATTTTGAATAATAAATAACATATATAAGTTGTGAAGAATTCAGTAAGTTCAACTCAAATATCAGTATTGCATAACAAAACTCCATGGTGCTATACATGCAGGTGAATTTAGTAACAAGATAGAGTGCAACAGTATTGCATTAAGGAGTTACTCCACTACCTCCTCGATCTCTCATGATCACAGTATTGCATTCAGTAAGTTCAAATATTTAAGAAAATATAGAACAAATATAGTTAGAGAATGAAAGTAATATAACTTCTAATCCATGTTCAATCTAAAGTGAAGATGGCACGCACAATAGATGATGAAGAACTGCACTGCTAGGTAAGCTATATTCAATTCATGTTTTCCTTATATTTAAATTTTAATCTGTTGTTCATTCCGTTTATATTCCATTGAGATACTAATACATAACTCAAGCACAAGAAGATACTGAAAAAAGATAGAGGTAATAAAATCTTACAGAAAAGCAACATGTGTCATGTTAGTTGGTGATTCATGTCATTCACCAACAAGACTTATTATTGAAACTCCTGAAACAATTTTAGTAATACTTTTTAGCTTTAGTACATCACAAGACAGATAATGAATAACTTAAGCATAATTAAACTTTCAAATATTAGTTCATATATTCTTATTTTTTATCTATAAATAGGTGCATTTGGTTGGAGTTCATCATCCATTTTTGTTGCAGCACACAAGATAGTGGAACTATGGAAGTTTTAAAATACATGTCAATGGCACACACAATAGATGATGAACTCCACTATTAGGTAAGCTATATTCAGTTCATGTTTTCCTTATATATAAATTTTAATCAGTTGTTCATTCAATTCATATTCCATTGAGATACTGAAACAGAATTCAAGCAAATAGAAGATACTGAAAAAAAGATATATAGCAGTGATGATTAATGAAATATCGCAGAAAAGCAAGTTGTGTCGGCATTTCTCTACAATAAATTACTAAGAATGACATTGACAATATATGGAGTGTGAGATTATTAAATATAGAGTGAAAATTCCATCACATGAACAAACTCTTAGTGTCATTTTGACTGGATTATAATATAGAACAAATATAGTTAGAGAATGAAAGGAATATAACTTCTAATCCTTCTTCAATCTAAAGTGAAGATGACACACAATAGATGATGAAGAACTGCACTACTAGGTAAGCTATATTCAATTCATGTTTTACTTATATTTAAATTTTAATCTGTTGTTCATTCCATTTATATTCCATTGAGATACTAATACATAACTCAGACACAAGAAGATACTAAAAAAAGATAGAGGTAATAAAATCTTACAGAAATGCAACATGTGTCATGTTAGTCGGTGATTCATGGCATTCACCAACAAGACTTATTATTGAACCTCCTGAAACAATTTTAGTAATACTTTTTAGCTTTAGTACATCACAAGACACATAATGAATAACTTAAGCATAATTAAACTTTCAAATATTAGTTCATATATTCTTATTTTTTTTTCTATAAATAGGTGCATTTGGTTGGAGTTCATCATCCATTTTTGTTGCAGCACACAAGATAGTGGAACTATGGAAGTTTTAAAATACATGTCAATGGCACACACAATAGATGATGAACTCCATTATTAGGTAAGCTATATTCAGTTCATGTTTTCCTTATATATAAATTTTAATCAGTTGTTCATTCAATTCATATTCCATTGAGATACTGAAACAGAATTCAAGCAAAATAGAAGATACTGAAAAAAAAGATATATAGCAGTGATGATTAATGAAATATCGCAGAAAAGCAAGTTGTGTTAGCATTTCTCTACAATAAATTACTAAGAATGACATTGACAATATATGGAGTGTGAGATTATTAAATATAGAGTGAAAATTCCATCACATGAACAAACTCTTAGTGTCATTTTGACTGGATTATAACATAGTGCATAGTTAGAGCAAAGTTGCTAAATATGAAATCGAATAATTATTTCAGTAGTATGAATGCAAGTGATATTGTCATTCATTCAAAGTGCGTACTAATTTAAATCATGCTATGAAATGTAAGGTCATATTTATTATTCAATGAAATAAAGGGAAAGCTTATATACAACATGATTAACATAAAGAAAAAAATTAAGCAAGTTGAAATCAGACCACAAGTGTTGCAATGATATGATATTTCTGGGATCTTTTTGTTTGACATGAGATTATTTAATTGTTTTATGTCAAACATGTGAATATTCAAAGTAAATACAACTCAAATTTAATGACAGAATACTCACTTTAAAGTCTTAAGCTAGACATCATTAAAAATGAAAGAATATCATAAAAATATATAATCATGTGATAAAGTACTAGGTATGCTAACATCACTAAATATATAAATTGCAACTACAAATGAAATATATACACTACCTATATCAATGGTCAAGTTGAGAAATCCAGCAAAATCACCAACAACATAAGATTAATTATAGGTTGAAAAGTCATGAAGTGTAAGTTGTACAACCAGCACACACCATATGTAAATTGTCAATCACCTCCCAAATGTCAACAAGAATCAGAACTAAAACTATACTGCTAAAATTTGATTCAAGTGGCTTTAAAATAAACAAGCTATTGGACAGAGCAAAGTCTATGTCATTTTCAACAAGTTATCCAAAATCAGTGATATATGATAGGAAATTGAAGGGAAAAAACAACCAGAACTCTAGGATGTGTTTCATGCAAAACTCGAACAACTCATTCACAACACTTCTAAGAAACTTCCAATGAGTTCTTAAAAAACATGGATGCTGTCCCACAACATACCTACCAACAAAAGCAATTATATATTATTCAATGAAAAGATTCAAATCATATCATAAAAAATCAAAACATAAAAAAGAAATATACAAAAACAAATAAAAAAGAGAGATGAACAAAGAAACAGAGAAGTTAAGGGAACTTAGGGACAACTAAAAAACATTTTTTTGGCACAATTTGTTGGCATAGAAAAATGTAAAATGGGGGAGACAAGAAAAATTTGGAGAGACAAGAGCATCAATAAGACAAGACAAATAAAGACATAGCATTAACAATTTTATGAAAATGTAGAAAAGAAAAAGAAGCACCATCAATAAGAGAAATTTCTAAACTGCAAGATAATATTATCATAAAAAATAAATATGCTCATAAGCTGCCAAATCTATAGCTTTTAATTCATCATTAAAAAAATGGAGATTTCATCTCTCTTTCAAATTTTTTTATAAGCTTAAGCAATGAAAGCATAGAATTGAAAGAAAAACAACTAAAGTCATAGATTTTCACCAGTGAAAAGTACTAGGGACTTGGATAAAGATTACACATCATAAGCCGGGTTTAAATGAATCATCAAAATAGAACATGCCATACATTGTATCTCATAAGCTTACCAATTATGATCAATTTTAAATTTTTTATCCAACACATATGGTAAAAAATGTTAACAAATCATCAAAACTTTGTAAAACATAAGGAACAAAATACTATCAAAAATTGAAAAGAGATTAAAATCACAAGAATAAAACATCAACCAAAATAACTGAAAAATGAAACATCTAACAAGTAAGATGGTCATCATTTCACTTTGAATAGAAGATCTACAAACGTAAAGGAAGCATACATGAGGACACCATATTGTCCTGATGAATTTTCTAACTTTGTAATATTCTTATTACCAAATTATCTTACTGTTGCAAGTGAAGTTAAAAAAGAGACATTTATTATTATTTTTTTTAACAAAAAAGGCATAGAGAAGCAAAAAGCAGACTGTGAATTTCAGATATTCTACAACACTTGAGGAAGAAAATATGGAGAAGGTACATTATGTAGAGTAGGTCAAGAAAAACACTCAATCTCCAAAATGCAATAGCTAAGCTAACATCTAACTAACTGACCCTTTGCTTTCTTATTACAGTAAAAGGCGCTTTCACAACAACACTGAAATGCTATAATAGGATGGGCATGATCATCAATGTCAATACCATAATTATGCAGATAATTTCTCCATATCGAAGAGAAACTCAAACAACTTTGTCTAATGGGCATGTAGGATACATGTATCTTGAATACTAAGTTAGATGCTCATATACAACTCATACGAAATATATAGTATTTCAACATTAACATTAAAGATGTTCAAAAGCATGTGATTCCCACACAAATTTTTACACTATCAGTGTTTAGAAATTAACATCACAAGAAGAAATAAAATTACAAGTGTATATCCAAAAAAATGAAAAATGAAACATCCAACAAGATCTTTCTGTCACAACATAACATGAAGATAATAGATCAACGCATGAAAAAATTATGAAAATATGAATCATATCAATGATGAGAAGAACTCATGGTTCAAATCATATAAGCTTTTGAAAATATAGAAAAATCAAAGGCACAAACTGTAAAGCAAACAAATTCCTTATGTGACAAATTTTTTAAGAGAGAAATAAGAAAAAAAAAACTCTTCAACAGATATATTTCCAGCAAAATAATCCGTTGACCAATACATACTTTGTATAATTAAAAAAGATTACTTCCATACGCATACTACAAATGCAGTCCAGAATCAATCAGAAACCAAAAATAACTTAAACATATACACAATCAAACACAATCACTCCTCAATCAAAATCTAAACGGAGAATAATAGCATATTGAAACAAAAGAAAGGAAACAGAGAGAGTAGCATAAGTAGGAGCATCACCAACCTCAACCACCATCACCATCGTCATCTTCATCACCATCGAGCCACCATCCAAGCCGCAAACCGCGACCACAACCATCTGAGCCTAAACTCTAAAAATATACATATGTCTGAATACTGTCAAAAATCTTAATCAATAACACACAAATAGAGAAGAGGGAGGAACACTTACCTTCAAGTATGAACCTGAAGAGAATTTGCCAGCAAAGGGGGGAAGACGATTGAACCTGAAGAGAATGGGAGAGAGAAATTGAAAAAGGGATGAACTGAACCCTAATAGCAGTGTAGCAAATCGAACCCTAATAGCAAAATTAATCAAATTAATAAAAATAATTTAATGACCAGAAGAAGAATTACCAGGTACCAGAGGAAGTAGCAAGTGTCGATTGTCCGATTCACGGAGAGGAAGCAGTAGCAGTAGCCTGATTCACGACGAGGAAGCAGGAGCAACAAGCAGAGCGCCGAGGAAGAAGAAGCCGATTCGTGCACAGGCCAAGAAAGAAGCATCAGCCGCGGCGGAGACATGGCTGAAGTGGGAGGCGAGGAAGGTGGGGAGGTGGAGAGGAAGTGGAAGGAGTGGGAGACGAAGAATGGTTTAGGGTTTGGGAGTAGGATGACGGAGGCTGGCGATTCGCGAGGCTGGACGGACGGACGGGCGACGAGCAGGAAGAGCACGGACGGACGACCTCCACGAGCAGGAGCACTGCACGGCAGTCGGCAGGACGCGACTCCGCGTCCGCGAGCACGGACCACGAGCAAGAGCTCGAGCAGAGCAGAGGACTCCGCGACTCCGCGAGCACGGACCACGAGCAGGAGCTCGAGCACGGACGGCGGCTGGCTATCGGACGGGGCGGCGACCAGAGGCGGGCAGCGGCGGCAGCTTCAGCATCAGCAGCAGCAGCTTCTCGGTACTTAATTAGAGAAGAGAATAGAAAGTTAGGGTTTTTGTGAATTGTGAATTTGTGATGTTATGTGTGTAGAATTAGGGTTAACTAATTGTATAATAATAATAATAATAATAATAATAATAATAATAATAATATTGAATGGAGGGGAAATCACAGCGGTAAACCCTAAAAGCTCTCTGCCCTATGTCTAGCGGTGATGTTCAACGCTCGAAAGAAGAACTTGATCTTGCCCTTTGAAGCACTAAGAAGGTGAAGATGGAAGTCAATAAATTAGGCGAAAACCCTGTTTCGAAAGCGATAGAAAACGTGGTGGAGATGGTGGAGGTCGACGAGGACGAAGAGGATGACATGGAAGAGATCGAAGACAAAGCAGAGGAGATGAGTCACCCGAAGCCTAACCTGCGATCCTATAAAGATATCGTTCTAAACAGGGATCAAGATTCTGATATGTCTCCTGATGAGATAGCTCAGTTAGTAATAGAGGATTATACGACAGAGTTTGAAGCGTCGGAGCAAACCACTGATATGGGCGATTTTGATCCACAGCCAACCATTCCAGTAAGCTACGCTGAATTTCAAGAGTGGTGTGAACCTTGGAAACTCACACTTATTGTGAAACTTCTGGGGAAAAACTTAGGGTTGCGAGCTATGGATAGATGGATCCAGCGTGCATGGGCTAAGAAAGGTTGGATTCGTGTATTGGACATGAATGAGAATTATTTCATTGTTCGCTTTGAAAATCAAGAGGATTATAGACATGCTCTCTTTGAAGGACCATGGCTGGTGGCTGACCACTATTTGGTAGTTCAACGCTGGAGACCCCTCTTCAAGCCGACTGAGGATGCTGTGCAAAAGATGGCAGTCTGGATTCGTATCCCAGATTTAGCTATGGAACTTTATAATCACCACTTCTTATGGAGAACAGGATCGAAGTTAGGCACTATGCTTAAAATCGATGAGCTCACTTCAGTCCACTCTAGAGGTAAATTTGCACGTATATGTGTGGAAATCGATCTTCGTAAACCCTTGGTCCCTGCAGCCAGTGCTGTCGGTAGAGTGTATCGCTTAGAGTACGAAGGTTTGCATCTGATTTGCTTTGGGTGTGGCAAGTATGGTCATCGTATCGAAAAATGCACAGAAAAGTTATCATCGGAGATCATTCCGGCAGCCATGTAAGGCGAGGAGGTGGGCGTTCCAGCCCAATCACAGAAGATTTCAGAAAAGGAAGGAAATTCTGATAGTTCAGGCATCAAGGATACTATCACGATTTCTCCGGATTCTATAATCCCTGAGATTTCTGCCACGAATCATGCCAATCAGGATCCACACATTGATGTTGAAACATCTAGTCACTTTGGGCCTTGGATGCTGGCCAAAAAGCCTCAAAGGAGATTTTTTAATGGACAACGTAACCAATCAAGTATGGGCCATCCAGAACCTCACAAAGCTCACAAGTCTCGGTTCGAAGTGCTAGTAACCGAAGAAGATACTAACGAAGCCCATATAACCCCTCCAATGGAAGCTAACTTTTCTTGTCCTAGCAATCCTGACCTACCCATACAAGCTAGAAGAGAACCCGTTGACCACTCTCCAAAAGATAAGAAGAAAAATTCTTCTAGACAAAATCCTAAGCCACCTAAGCCCAACAATGCAGTCTCTTCTTCTAATCCCTCGTATCAGAAAAATTTCCTTGATCGGAAAGCTAAGGATTCCCTAATATCCCCTGTCCTACCTACACTGCCTGCAATTTCCTCTTCTTCAATGAGGAGTGACAAAAGAGTTTTAACAAAGAAGCATGACAATGATTCTAATATCGCTTGGCTTAGTCATTGTCTCCCAAATAATCGCCATCCCCAAGATTTAGAGATTCCGGGAGCTGTTATGGTGCACTATCCCACTGATGAGGAGATTCAATTTGCTGAGAGATTACGCGCAGGTTTTGCTAAGGTGGGGAAAGCTCAAGACCCACCTGATCCTGGCTCTATAGAAGCTATGGAAGAGGATATCTCTCCCTCATTTGATAAGAAGCTAGAAGCTGGAAATGACATTGATTGCTACATGCAAGAGGTTTCGAGGGGACAATGCAGTTCCCATCTCATTTCGAATCAGTCTTGATGAATGTTCTCCTTTGGAATTGCAGAGGTGTTTCTAGCAAGGGGTTTGCAAATTTATTGCAGGATTTGTCTCTTTTTCACAGAGCTCGTTTGATGATTCTTTTCGAAACTCACATTTCCGGTCCTAAAGCAAGAAAGGTAATTACAAATTTCGGCTTTGACAGTTTTCATATTCAAGATGGAGAAGGTTTTTCTGGAGGTATTTGGGTTATTTGGCTTTCTAACTTCTGGAAAGTAGATGTGATAGAATCCCATCGTCAATTGGTTCATATGAAAGTTAATTTTGGTAATGAAGCTAGTTGGTTTTTGACAGCAGTGTATGGCAGCCCTTACTCTACCAACAGAAGAGAGTTATGGGCGGCTATTGATTCTATTGGGGGAACTGTTAATGGCCCTTGGTGTATTGGTGGGGATTTCAATTCCACCTTATCTGTTGATGACACGGGGGTACCTCCAATTTGGCTTGTGATTCCTCCCGTTTCTCAGACTGTATGGCTACTAATGGTCTTTCAGATTTGGGCTTTGTTGGGCAACCTTTTACTTGGCAAAGGAGGAACATCAGAAGAAGGTTAGATCGCTGCTTAGCAAATTTAGACTGGACAGATCGTTTCGGGAATGGTTTCGTTAAACACCTTCCCCGTTTTAAAATCCGATCATGTCCCTCTTTGCCTCATCCTAGAATCTAATACTTCTCACAATAATGGCAACAAAATCTTTCGTTTTTTAGCACCGTGGCAACTTCATCCAGATTTCCCTAAGTTTCTTGTTGGGGTCTGGAATAAGGATATGGAGCTTCTCACTAATACTTCCAACTTTACTTCGGAAGTAAAGATTTGGAACAAAGATGTTTTCGGGCATATCCAGAGTAAAAAATTCAGAATTTTCTTGCGTCTTGAAGGGATATCTCGGAATCTATCTTTTAATTCAAACCCTTTCTTGGAAGATCTACAAAAGTATTTATGGAAAGAATATGAAGATCTATGTCAGCAAGAAGAGGCTTATTGGAAGCAGCAATCAAGATGTAATTGGATTAAGCTCGGGGATAGAAACACTCGTTATTTTCATGCAAAGGCTAGTGGCAGAAGAAGACGCAACCGTATTCTTGCTCTGAAGAATAATGAAGGAGCTTGGATAGAGGATGCTGAAACTTTGCAAGGTATGGGAGTGGACTACTTCACCCAACTGTATCATGAGGATTCTAGCCACGAGCAGTTCATAATTTCTGGTTTCTTCCCTCGGTTACATCAAGAAGAGCTAGAGATGCTGAATAAAGGGGTTTCCCCTGAGGAAATTAAAAGAGCTCTTTTCTCTATGGGAGGCTAGAAAGCTCCTGGTCCTGATGGTCTCCCAGCGATGTTTTACCAGAATAATTGGGATCTTGTTGGGAAAACTTTAAGTAAATGGGTTATAGATGTGTTTGAGGACCCTTCCAAGATTAAGGAGGTCAACAATACATTTATTTCCCTTATCCCTAAAGTGAATTGTCCTGAAAATTACTCTCAGTTTCGAACTATTGGCTTGTGTAACGTTACTTACAAACTTGTCACCAAAATCATATCCCTTAGGATCCAAGCTGTGATGGATCGTCTTGTAAGTCAAACTCAATGCAGTTTTGTACCCGGAAGACAGGGATCAGATAATATTCTTATTGCTCAAGAAGCGATTCATAGTATGGAGCATTTGAAAGGGCGCCAAGGCTATATGGCTATAAAAGTTGATCTTGAAAAGGCTTATGACCGTTTAAATTGGAACTTCATTCGTGAGACTCTTGCTGATACTGGTTTGCCTGAAGGTTTGTGTAACATCATTTGGAACTGCATTTCCTCTCCCTCTATGCAAGTTATTTGGAATGGGTGTGCTAGTTCTTTGTTCTCTCCTACTAGAGGGATTCGACAAGGTGATTCGCTCTCTCCTTACCTTTTCGTCCTTTGTATTGAAAAATTCTCTCAACTTATTTCTCTTCTGGTTAATAACAATGTGTGGGAGCCTTTACATCTTTCACGTGGAGGCCCTAGGTTGTCTCATTTGTGCTTTGCGGATGATCTTATCCTCTTTGCTAAGGCCACTAGAGATCAAATGCATGTTGTTAAAGGGGCTCTGGATCTGTTTTGCAATAGTTCAGGTCAAAAGGTTAATGTGACCAAGACCTGTATTTTCTTCTCTAAAAATGTTCATAATATTGTTCGAAGGGATATTAGCCAGACTTTCGGTTTCAAGCTCACTTCCAATCTTGGTAAATACCTAGGAGTTCCTTTTTTCCATCAACGTTGCAAAAACAATGATTTCGAGTATATCATTAATCGTATGCAACAAAAATTGAACGGCTGGAAGACTTCAGCTCTTTCTTTGGCAGGAAGAATCACGTTGGCTCAATCAGCCCTTGCCACGGTCCCCTCCTACATCATGCAAACTATTCGTATTCCTATTGCTGTTTGTAATAGAATTGACGCCATTTGTAGAAATTTCATTTGGGGTGGATCAGAAACTCAAAGGAAAATTCATTTGGTTAGCTGGTCTTCCATCTGTAAACCCAAGAAATTTGGTGGCTTGGGGTTCAGAAAAGCAAGGGATATGAATGATTCTTTTTTAATGAAGGTGGCTTGGGGAGTGGTCACTAAGCGTGATACTCTTTGGGTCCAAGTTTTGCGTCATAAATATCACTGTGGTGATGAGATTATTCCTAAGATCCAATCAAGGAACTCAGCTTCTATTATCTGGAGGGGTATTAATAAAGTTTGGAGTAAGGTGCAGAATAACATTATTTGGAAAGTTGGTAATGGCTTAATGATTGATTTCTGGGATATGCACTGGATTCCGGGTATTCACAAACTTAAAGATTTTGCAATTGTGGATACGATGGACCCCTCAATGAGCTTTAAAGTAGCAGATCTTGTGGCGGATAATGGTGATTGGAATTGGGATAAAATTTCCAGAATCCTTCCAGAAGATTTTTCTGATCTCTTCCGCTCAGCTATTAGGCCAAATCCTTGTCTTGGTGATGATTTTATTTGCTGGTTACCTTCACCCACAGGTAATTTTACTATTAAATCAGCTTATGAATTACTCCATGATTCATATGATTCAAGTTCATCTTTGCTATACAATAATATTTGGCATCTAGATGCTCCTCAACGTTTAAGATCTTTTCTTTGGTTGGTTTCCAAAAATGCTTTGCTCACCAACTATGCTAGATGGCGTAGAAACCTGGTCCCAAATGCTCTTTGTGCAGTTTGTGGTTCCTTTGATGAATCGGTGCTCCATGTCCTCCGCGATTGTTTTGTTGCTAAAGGATTTTGGAAGAGCATCGTTCCAAGATCGATCCACCATTCTTTCTTTACCAGAGAAGCTAATGATTGGCTTTTGGATAATGTGGTGGCTCGTTCTCGTTCTTTTACCAGTTCAAGTTGGCCCCTGTTTTTTGCTATTGCCTGCAATTCCTTGTGGCGTATTCGTAATGAGTTTATCTTCGAAGGCAAATCCCCAACTAGGTCTGATGTTACAATCAGAATCCTGAAAACAGTAAAAGAGTATGATTATATTCTGAAAGCTACGCATCATACGAATCGAAATCTTTGTTCATGGGCTTCTTCCTTAGTTTCTTGGAATTACCCGCCAGCTGGATGGGTGAAATTAAATGTAGATGGTTCAGTCAAAGCTTCCGGTTTGGCTGCTTGTGGTGGTATCCTTCGCGATTCTAATGGCAGATTTATTAGAGCTTTTAGTGCAAACTTGGGTGTTGTTTCTATTACATCAGCTGAGTTATGGGCAGCAGCCTTGGGCTCTCAGCTGGCCTCTCAATGGGGGTTTCACCATCTCATCTTGGAAATGGACTCTAAGGTTGCTGTCACGTTTCTGAATGAAGGCGTTGACATTGGTCATCCATTGGCTCATTTGATTCAATTGATTCATACTAATATGACAGCATCTAGCCCTTACAATATCGTTCACGCCTATAGGGAAGCTAATGCCTGTGCGGATTGCTTGGCTAATTATGGTCATAGAGTGGAAGGAACCTCCCCTGTCATCTTCACTTCTTGTCCTGCTTTTATTTTTGTTGCTTTGTTAGCTGATATGTCTAATACTGCTTTTACCCGTGTTGTGGGTGTTTAGTTCCTTTGGTTTTTGGGCTTTTGGCCCCGGTGTTTATAAAAAAAAAAATATATTGAATGGAGGATTGGAGCTTGGAGGCGGAGCCGTGTGTTTTGTTTGTGTGAGTACAGAGAGAGTTTGGGATGGTGAGGTTTTAGGGTTAGGTTAGAGTTTAATTTTTATTTTTTTCGATAACAAGACGGGGCCTAAGCCCAAAGAAGAAGAAACCTATTACACTTTATTGCGGGGCAGGAGAACCCCTCTAACATCATCATCAAGTATACTAGAAACTTCAGCTGGAGGGGTATTCCACTCCATCATTCCAATCGAGAGCTTGTGGGCGAGATTGGCGAGACAGTCCGCTGCTCTATTTCCTTCACGAAGAGTGTGGGAAAACGAAACCCTCCAAGGTTTATCCATCCATTTTGCTATGTGTCTAACAATGTGCAGGGGGTGTCTTCTAGCTTTTGCTGTGTCTGAGACAATTTGGATTGCTGTCTTCGAATCACTTTCTATGACAAGTTGAGAATAACCATGCCTCCAGGCCACCTGGAGAGCATCTCTAATCCCCCAAAGCTCAGCCACAAGAGCAGAGCAGATACCTATGTTGCGCGAGAAACCCCCTTTCCAGATGCCATTATGATCTCTGATAATCCCTCCGCTCCCAGCTTTACCAAACTCTCTGCCTCTGGTTCCATCTGTGTTAATCTTCACCATCCCAAAGGGGGGCTTGATCCATCCAACTGGAGTCTCCCCCCTGGGTAGGTCCCGCTTTCTCTTGGTGGTATCTCTAGCTATTTTGATCTTATTGACTTTCCTGAGAATTGCCATATGCGCTTCCGGGGGTCTTTGGTAACCTTCTTCATGGATTTCTTTGTTCCTCCACATCCAGATGAAATCGCATGCAGTGAGAAAATGATCTTGCCAGGGAGTGTCAGGAAAGATACCAAGGTCATTTCTCATATTGTAATCAATCCACTCCTTTATATCACCTGAGAAAAACTGTCCAATATGCTCAGACTTGATCAGTCGAATCCATATTCTGGTTGCATTGATACAATCCCTGAGGCCGTGGATTATAGTTTCCTGATCCCTCAAGCACAACTCACACCAGGGACTTGTTCCAAAAATTTTACTCTTTCTTGCATTTGTAAAAAGGCGATCCTGGAAAGCCAACCAGATGGAGATAAGAGATCTAAAGGGGCCTCTCCATTTCTAGATCTTTTTCCAGAGGTCGTTCTGGGTCTCTGCGACATCCCCCAGCAACCTGTATGCACTAGCCACAGAAAAGTTTCCGTCTTCCGCTGGGATCCAGATCCAAACATTATTTACCTCCATCTCAGAAGGCGGTTGTATCGCAGAAAATTTCATAATGACTTCATCATCCAAAAGGTTCCTGAGTTTTGGCACGTCCCAATCGCCGTTTGTGTCAATGAAATCAGTGACTCTTAGGTCCAGAGACTCCTCTGTTGGGGGTTGCTCCATCATATCTATCAGCTTTGTGTTCCTGTTGATCCAGTAGTCTGTCCAAAAATTGATCTCATTCTCTCTAGCTTTATCAACAACAATATTCTCAGAGAAGATAGGAAGTAATTTAATGATATCCTTCCATAAGCTTGAGTCACTGGCTTTACTTGTCATATCAAGGATATTAGAGCAACCTCTGCCATACTTAGCTTTGAGGACTCTAACCCATAGTTGCCTTTCTGAAGCTGCCAACTCCCATAGAATTTTTAGAAGAAAAGCATTATTCATATCTTGGAGTCTTCTGAACCCCAACCCACCATTATCAGATGGCTGGCACACCAAACTCCAGCTCGCATGGTGCATCTTTCTGTTTTGATCTGTATCACCCCATATGAAGCTTCTTTGAGCCTTTTCGATATGATGGCAAATACCTACTGGAATTTTCCCATGTTGCATAAAGTAATTTGCAACCGGACTTATCGCAGCTTTGGCTAGTGTGATCCGCCCAGCTAGAGAAAGGTATTGAGCCTTCCATCCCCTGATCTTACTATTCATTCTCTCCAGGACATCCTTATAATTGTCCTTGCACTTCCCTTTATTATTGATGACAGCCCCAAGGTATCTGCCAATGTGAGTAGCCTCTTTGTAACCACTGAGCCGAACAATCTCCTCACGGTCTTGGCTACTAACATTCTTAGAAAAAGAGATCGTTGTCTTTGCCCAATTGATCTTATGGCCAGAGGCCAAGCAGAACTGGTCTAAGGTCTCCTTAATCATGTCAAATTGGCTAGTGGTGACTTCAGCCAGAAGGAGTAGATCGTCAGCAAACAAAAGATGGGAAATAAGGGGGCCATCCTTCCCTGTAGCGATGGGGTTCCAGACGCCACTATTGGTTCTATCCTCAATGATATGGGATAATTTGCTCATGCAAATAACGAACAAGTAAGGGGAGAGGGGGTCCCCTTGTCTGATGCCTCTGGAGGGAGCAAAATCTTCCGTTTTTTGGCCATTCCACAAGACGTTGAAAACAGATGATGTGACACAGGCCATGATGAGTTCGGTCAGGGGAGAGGGAATCCCAAACTCAACCAAGCAGTCCTGTATGAACTGCCAACTCAAGCGGTCGTAAGCTTTTTCCAGATCGATTTTAATAGACATGAAACCTTTTCTACCTTTCATTCTTCTCATAGAATGCGCAATCTCTTTTGCAATGATAATATTGTGTTATATATTCCTCCCAGGCACAAAACTCGCCTGATTAGGAGCAATTCTAGCATCCAAATGGGGTTTGATTCTTTCCACCAGAATTTTGGAGAGACATTTGTAAGTGACATTACAGAGGGCTATCGGGCGAAATTGTGAGATGAATTCAGGGGCTCGTATCTTGGGGATGAGCACAAGCAATGTTTGATTGATGAGCCTTATATACGTCGGATCCTTCCATAACCAGAGAATTTGATTGACAAGGTTGCTGGAAATGGTCTCCCAATTATTTTTGAAGAAGATAGCCGGAAACCCATCATAGCCGGGGGCTTTGAAACACCCTATACTGAAGAGGGCCCTTTTAACCTCATTAAAGGATGGCACAACAACCATCTTGTGATGCTCATTGACAGGGATAGGAAAGAAGCCCATATCAGTCTTAAGAGGACTGTGGTTCCAGTTCTCTTCCATGTAAAGTTTTTGAAAAAATTTCACAGCATGATCTTTGATATCAGCCTCAGAGTCTAGCCAGACGCCTTCATCATTTCTAATTGCAAAGACTTTATTTCTTCCTCTTCTAATAATTGTTTTGGTGCGGTAATATCTAGTATTCCTGTCCCCATCCAGGATGTAATCATTTCTAGATTTTTGGAACCAAAAAGTTTCCTCATGCTCCAGAACCTCAGACAATTGTTCATGCAGCTCCTTTTCTAACTTATACAGGAAATGATTCCTACCATATGATGAGGCTCTCTGAATACCCTGCAGTCGATTCAAAATGTCCCTTTTTTTGTGGAACAAGTGGCCAAAGACCTCCTTGTTCCACTTAACAAGCTTAGGAACAAGAGATTGAAGTTGTTGATTGCACATTGCCTCATTGTCCCAGTTTTGGCCAAGAAAGCTCTTGAATTCAGGGTGATCGAGCCACATAGCTTCAAATCGGAAAGGCTTTTGATTTATAGCACCTCTTTCAGGGTTGGTGATCAGCAGCAAAGGATGGTGGTCAGAGTTGGTCCTTGGAAGGATTTTGACAATGGCTTCATCGAACTTCGTGCGCCAATTAACATTTGCCATTGCTCTATCAAGCCTTTTAAAAACTCTCTCCTGCCCCTCAAAGACAGGTCCCCTCCAAGTGAATCTGGAGCCGTTAAAGTCTAAATCAACCAGCTTACAACCATTTATCCTGTTAGCAAAATCACGACATTGGGAGGCGTCACACGGCGCTCCACCTTTCTTTTCGAGAGGGCTGACTATCTCATTGAAGTCTCCAATGAGAACCCATTCATCCTTCATCCCTTGTGAAATACTTAGGATAGCTTCCCACAGCTCCCTCCTGTTGCTCCTTTGTGGGCTAGCATAGATACAAGTAAGATAGAACATAAAGGCTCCATTAAGATTAACTTTTGTGTGGATGAATTGGCGGTGTTTCTGCACATCTTCAATGGAAATCTCCTCATTTCTCCATATGATCCATATCCCACCACTAAAGCCAATAGCTTCCTCAACAATATGATGGCGCCAACCTAGCTTGTTAATGACATTGATGGCACCATTCCCACTACATCTAGTCTCAAGAAGGACCACCACATCAGGGTGATATTGATTAATATAAGTTTTCAAGGTGCGACTAAAGCCTTGCTAGCAGCACCCTCGTATTCCAAGTGAACACAATCATAGAAACACAAAACAATATTTGAAGAAAGAAGGCCCTTTCAAACAAACATAAGGCCCAATTATTGGGTCTGCTGACATTCCCCCATCTGGGGTTCCCCTATAGACATAGGATCCACAAGCTCCTCTTCTTCAATCATCATCTGATCACACAGTGGAATATGAGTTGCAAGGGCTGGGTCAGGGGGTTTTGGATCAAGCTTCATGTCCCCCACCCCTCCATAACCTGGACTCTCAGAGATAGGCCCAAGAAAAGGAGGAGTCTCAGCAACTTGGGACTGAGAGGTAATGTTTTCCTGTTCTACCTCCAAGGGGCCCACATTGACATGCCTCCTTGGTCTTCCTGATCCAGCTTGTTGTTGATGCCCAGCATGATGGTCCAATTGAGAAGGGCCTATATTGCCTTGATCCGCACTAGGCTCAATTAGAGCAGTCTCCCCCTCTTTACCTCCCTTTCCATTTTCAACTTTTTTCCCTGACGTTATACCTCGACTAGATGTCGCCATAGCGGAATTTTTGTCTTTTTTTGGTATATTCTCCTTATCTTTTTGTGCCTCTTCTATATCCACCAATGATTGATTGTCAATCAAATCGTCAGATTCCATAATTGCAAACCTCGAATTGCTTTTTGTAATATTGCCTGAAATAGTAGTAGTGTGGGCCCCTTTTCCATTCGTACTGTCATCATGTCTCTGATGCACCTCTTTTGTTGGTTGCTTTCCACGTTTAGTACGCTGCACTAACATCCAAGGGCCAAATCTCTAGGATTTTACATCTTTGCCCTTATCAGGGGCATCCTGAGTGGCCCCCTCACCTATGTTGCTCTGTGGCTCTTCTGACGGTGTTTTAGGATCTGCCGAAAGACCATTCTCCTCCCTGTTGGCATGGACTTTGATAGGGCATCTATCCATAGCATGCCCCACGCAGCCACATGTGAAACAAACCTGGTGGAGCCCTTCATACTCCACCCTATGAGGCTTTCCGTCCACAAAGAATTTAGACATTAAAGATTTCTTAAGGTCAATCTCCACACAGATTCTGGCAAATTTGCCTCTGCTTTGTCTAAGAGTGTTATCATCTACCTTCAGAGTCTTTCCGATCAGGTTGCCAATCTTGTTCAAGAACCCAGGATAGTAGTACTCTAGGGCCAGCCCTGGTAGCCTGATCCAAGCTGCGATCTTGTCTACCTTTGCAATGGAGGGGTCGAAATTTGGTTCCCATGCTCTCACCGCCAAATAGTGGTCAAAGATACACCACGGACCTCCCGTTAAAGCAAAGTCTATATCCTCTTCAGAATATAGCTTCACCACAAAGAAATTGTTTTCCAGATCTATGACCTCCATTGCACCATGTTTAGCCCACATGTTCTCCAGTTTCCTCTTCATGACAGCATAACTAATTCTTCTGCCCAGTAATTTTACTATAAGGGAGTCCCTCCAAAACTTTCTAATATTTCTTTTAGCAGCACCCGATGGAACGAGGTTAAAGAAACCCTCTTCGTCCTCTTCCATCAAGATGTCGTCATCAGCATCCTCTCCCGCCTCACTTTCACTATCTCCTAGATCTTTTTCCTCATCTGATGATGAAAGCAGCTCATCTCCATTAGCCTCTAGGGCACTTCTCTTTCCTTTGCGAACCATGTCCGCAAAAGACCTTTGGGTTACCTTATCTTGGATGGCAGCAACTTCTTCCCCTATCATCCAATCTTCCTCTCTCGGTTGAAGAGCCGACGTGCCTGAGAAGGCTTCTCCTTCTTTCCTAACTTTCTTCTTGCTCCTGTGGAGGAGGTCTTGTTCTTGCTGAGAAAACCTTCCCTGAGATGGCCGAAAGCCACCTCTTGTTGTGCCGCCTCTCATCGTAATATAGCAGTCTCAGACCAATGTTAGAGTTTAATTTTTATGGGTTGGGTTTTAATCCAATTAAATAGTGGGTTGGGCTTTAAATGTTTGTACAATAATAAATTTTTCTCATTCCGCCATGACAGTCCGTCCCGTGCTATGCTCATATTTTCTCATCCTACTTAATTTGTATTTTCTGTCACTTCTATAATTTATACCATCTATTTACTTAATAATCATATTGAATGTGTGGATTATTGATTAGTATGAATTGTTAAACTACTTTTGCTCTCATTTACGGAATCATAGCTTCTGTGTATAATTTTTTAATATGTCTAATAGTTTATTTAGCCAAACCTTTCTTATTAATATAAGTTGTCACTAATTCTTAAATTACTAAATATTCATTGCTTCAATTTAGTTAATAATATTCAACTTTTTAAATAATAATATTTTATATACAATTAGTTACATCAATTTTTATTTTATTATCTTACCAAAAATTTAAAAAAAAAAAACATTGATTATCACCCCGTGCATCGCACGGGTGCACATACTAGTTAGTATTAAAATAAACCGGCAGTTTTAAAACTTGCTGATGCAAGATTAACGTTGCCTAAACCCAAAAATCAAAGAGAGCTACCCACAAATTAGACATTATGTAATCATCCCCTTTTTCTTAGTTATGACTTGAATGAATGTTGGTTTCTTCATTTTTTTTCAATTAAGTCTGCCCAATAACATGGCAAGGCTATGTGATAGACTATATTGATTGACAATTTTGGCACATTTCATCTCTTGAAAATTCATCTGATAGGGTACAAAAAATGTGAAAAGGAGTTAACACAGGCATTCCTATACCTATTAGTCACATTCTCATATATGTGACCTGTCTTCCATTAACTTAATATACATTAGAAACTTAATTGAAGTCTCAGTGTTTGAAAATGCCCCAATCACTTTGAACTTGTGATTGGAATAATGCACTTTACAATGGTATTCTAATCATTAAAAGCAGCCATAAATTCTACAGAAGGAAGTGTGAGATGGTAGATAATATGGCAACATAAATGAAGATATGGCTCCTTTGGTACATTTCCTTTCTTTTTCATTAAATTATTTTCTATTTTTTAGGGCTGAGGAGTTTGATTAGCCATTTGCTACAAAATAATTGCAGTAACAATTCAGAGATTCATACATATCAAGCAGCTTTTCATACCGATTTGGGAGAGTGAGAAGCAAAATCAACAAACTAATGCTATGTGTCATTATATGATTCATGAGTTAATTACAAAAATTTCTCACATTCATTTACAGTTAACAAAATAAATCTGTGCTCCTTGGTGCAGGTTTCGTCTAATGAATATGTGGTTTTTTACTAATATTGATGAGCTTTAATTTATTCTCGTCCAATTACAGACAAAAAGAAACTTACACTATGGATCACATTGATTAATTTCATTTCTGGCGGAACAGATAAAGGAAAGGACTTGATGAATTTCGTGGGGTCTAGTATATAGTTGGTACTGCATTGGCTTAGTAGTATAAGACATAGAAGATGGAATGTAAGGTTGGTAGGAAAATGGCCTAAGCAAAGGTCCACCTTTTTGCATTTGTAGACAGTTTATATTATAATGTTAAAAATGATGCTATTAAAATTAAACCAAGTCAATAAGAGGTAATGATGAAACGATAATTCTTATTAAAAAAATATTCCATCATTTACGCAAAAGCAGTAAACATGGTTGGCAAGCAATACCTATGCAGTAGTAACTGGTGATTATTCCCTTTTCAAGGGATGTTAGTGTTAGGAAGAAATTAAAACTATTCAAAGGTAACTCCTTTTGTTGAGTTCATTTGCCATCTTAAGTCATTAGAGAGAAGCAGTAGGTGAGAGTGAGATTCTGATCCAATTCAGAAAAATAAAAACAATAAAAAGAAAAGGAGGAGAAAAAAGAAGAAAAGAAGTGCTGGTAAAGGAAGGAAACCGATCCTATATGAATCCCTTTATAGGAATTTGCTCAAAGTCCATTTGTCCTCTTTGAGTTTGTGGATTCCATACTGTTAACACCTAGTATTCTCTTTTCCTTTTCTCTTTTTTATTGAATTTTAATCTGTTTTATTTTCCAACATAAAACCATAGCAGAAAGCACAAGAAGACAATTCCTTTTCATTCCCATCTTCCATTTTTATGCAAGTCAAGTCTACTGCACCCTCTCTGCAACACATTTTTGGGTGACCTAAAAATCTCTACTTAGCATCAATTGTTTTAATTTTCATATGAATCTGACTTTCTAGCAGCACCCAAACTGAGATTTCTGGATAATAATACCAAACTAAAGAAAAAATGGCAACAGGGGAAAAGCTCAGCTCCAAAGGACAAGCATGGTTAGATGAATCATGAATATCATTATCTCTCTCTCTTTCTCACACCACTTGTGATTTGTGAATAAAAATTTTGACACAGTTTCTCTCTGCAGGTTCTGTACAACGGGATTGCCAAGTGACATTGTGATTGAAGTGGATGACATGAACTTTCATCTTCACAAGGTGAAGCCCAATCATGGCAATTCAGATAGAGCTTTATTTTTCATTCACTGAGATTATTTGTTTTCGTTTCAGTTCCCTCTCATGTCCAAGAGTCAAAAGCTTCACCATCTCATCACGGAGCATGAAGAAGCGAACAATTCCTCCGCACCACGACCCCAAACAGCAGCAGCACCTTCTTCCTCCACTCCCGAAGAAGCGCAATTAGAGGAAGAAGATCAGATTGTTGAACTGCACTGTGAATTGAAGTTCGAGAACTTCCCCGGTGGTTCTGAGACATTCGAATTGGCTGCGAAATTCTGCTACGGCGTCAAAATCGACTTCTCACCTTCCAATGTGGCTGCTCTACGCTGCGCTGGAGAGTTTCTTGAGATGACGGAAGAGTACTCCGAGGATAACCTCATATCCAAGACGGAGAGGTTCCTCTCTCACTCTGTCCTCAACAGCATCAAGGACTCCATCGTCACGTTGAAATCCTGCGAGAGCTTGATTCCTATGGCGGAGACCTTAGGCATCACGAAAAGGTGCATTGATTCGATTGTTTCCCGAGCCTCGTCGGTGGATCCTGCATTGTTCGGTTGGCCGGTGAGCGACGCCGGAGCTGACGATGTAACCGCCGCTCGCGACTCTGCGTCGAAGCAGATCCTATGGAACGGAATTGAAGCTGCTGGAAGAAGAAGAAGAAAGGGCGTGACCAGAGGAGGAGGAGGAGGAGGGGGAGGAGTCACCGGTGGTGGAGACTCGTGGTTTGAGGAGATCTCGCTCCTAGGTTTGCCTCTCTTCAAGCAATTGATTCTCGCCATGAGAGAGGCTGAGTTGAGCTCGGAGGTAATCGAGAGCTGCCTCGTGCATTACGCCAAGAAGCACATTCCCGGCGTGTCAAGGTCAAATCGGAAGCCGTTACCGTCTTCGTCGTTGGCTTCGGAAGCAGAGCAGAAGGATCTGCTTGAGACTGTAGTCTCGAACCTTCCGCTGGAAAGGAGTTCAAAGCCTTCAACGGCGACGAGGCTCCTCTTCGGTCTGTTACGAACCGCCAACATTCTGAACGCGTCCGAAGAATGTAGAGACGTGTTAGAGAAGAAGATAGGGTTGCAGCTAGAAGAAGCAACGCTCGATGACCTTCTCGTCCCAAGCTACTCCTACCTGAACGAAACCCTATACGATGTTGATTGCGTCGAGAGGATTCTAAGCCACTTCTTGGACAGCCTGCAGCACCGGAACGCCGCCGCAATCGACGGAGGTGACGGCGTTCCCAGATCGCCGGCATTAATGCTCGTCGGGAAGCTAATTGACGGCTATCTTTCCGAGATCGCTTCCGATGCGAATCTCAAACCCGCGAAATTCTACAACCTCGCCATCTCCCTTCCCGACGAAGCGAGACTCTTCGACGACGGCCTCTACCGCGCCGTTGACGTCTATCTCAAGGTAACAAATTCCGTTACAGAAATTCCTCTACTGTTATAACAGAATCCATTACTGAAGCGTGTTTTTCCGGTTTCGTTAACTGCAGGCGCACCCGTGGGTTTCGGAATCGGAGAGAGAGAAGATTTGCGGAGTTTTGGACTGTCAGAAGCTGACGTTGGAGGCGTGCACGCACGCCGCGCAGAACGAGAGGCTCCCGCTGCGTGCGGTGGTTCAGGTGCTCTTCTTTGAGCAGCTTCAGCTGCGGCACGCCATCGCCGGCACGCTGATGGCAACGACGGAGCCAGGGAGACCCTCGGCGGTGACGGCGTTGGGAGGGGAAGGTGAAGGGGAAGAAACTGGTGCGAGAAATCGCGATGGGAGTGACACGTGGCACGTGGCGGTGAGGGATAATCAGGTACTCCGGTTGGACATGGATAGCATGCGGACGCGGGTACATCAGCTGGAGCGCGAGTGTTCCTCCATGAAAAAGGTGATTGAGAAGATGGGCCAGGCCGGCCCACAAGATGGTGGGTCCTGGTGGGACCCGATTGGCCTGGGAAGGAAGTTTGGTTGCAAGTTCAAGACCCAAGTCTGTGATTCACATGAGGGTCCGGTTGTTGACACGCGCAAGGATAGGCCCAACCAGTTGCAGCACCGCCATCGTCCTCGTCGTGAGTAGGCTGCGCACGGTAACACCTCCCTGTTGCCACGTGGATTCATGATTGGAGTAGTTGGGACATGGGTCCCTCTCTTGTCGAAGTGTAATTAAGCAATTGTTTGTCAAAAAATAGTCGCTGGTAATTGGTATATTATATTATTGGTGAAAGTATATATTATCCGGATGAGGTTTTCGCTGAGTAGTGTGTAATGTTGCTGTGAATTCTCTTTTTGATTTCTGCCACGTTATTTTATTTATATAATAATAATAATAATAATATGGTTATAAAGAAAACAAAAGAATAAAAACTTTGGGGTACGGTTCTCTTTTTCACAAATTATTTGGCAAATGGGTGAGGTGACGCTGCTTTTGAGGTGATGGTGATGGCCTCACAAGGATTAGTAGTTTTGGAATTGAAAAATGCTACTCGTGCAATAATACACATTTACTCATTATTTTTTAATTAAAAAATTGGCAACTTTTATGAATATATTGGCAACTTGTCAACATTTTTATAAAAGTTGCCAACTTTTGAATAGGTGAAAAAATGGGTTGATGACACTATGTACAAATATGTACAAATACTATTCTCCTTTGAAATTAGACCGATTGGTAGTGCGTGACACTGCACAAGATAGCGAATTTTCATGGAAAAAATTACATACTCTTCTTCTTGTTGTATGCTATTGGCTACACATAATAATTACTCAACTTCATTCATTGCTTCTAATGAAAGTAGGCTCATGCTGAAACGCTGACTGAAAAAAGAATAGGAGTAGTAGTACCTTCGATCCGCGAAAGAAGGCTACAAAGGCTTCTTGCTTTTCTGAGTTAGAAGCCTGGAGAGTGGAGAAATTATTATTATTGCTTCTTTCTAGTCTTGTTAGTTAGCATGATTTCATTTCATTATTGCTTTAGATAGATAGTGGGTAGAAGCAGTCAAATCAAATATATTTCCTGTGTGTTTCGTAACTCTTCAGCCATTTATAATCATTATTATGTGGGGGACTCCTCCGTGGTCCAAAGCTTTTACCTCAATTGCTATGCTATGCTATGCAACTGTGTGCGTGGTTCTCCTATCCATCATTATTATTATTATTCATCGACGACAAAGAGAAAAACGACACTAGTGGAAATTGACAACGAACACGAGCGAAGGGACTTCATCTCCACATTATTATTATCATTCAAATTCTCTCCAAAATGGCTCTAAACATTATTGAAGTAATATTAGCCAGATATATAACTACTATTGTCTATCTGGTATGGGTAAAGAAATACCTATACTTGTTGTACATTGTAGATAGGCCAGTGCACGCTGTCATACTCATAATTGAGGACTAAGCAAGCCATTAACTTTGCTTGTTTATTATATAGCTCTGCAATAAGCCACGTATAGTACATACTACTAGTTTTTTGAGAAAACGAAAATGACAGCATCTAACAACCTCCCTGATAGCTTTGAGCTGACTCAAAGTTCTGTGAAATGCGAAAAGATAAAATCGTTTGATTAAGAATAACGCATTTATAAAGTTGTTAAGATTACAGATCCAAGAGCATCAATCTAGTCCTTGTTTGTTTCACCACCCATTTTGTGATTTTCAGAACATGCATGCTGTATACATAATGCACTTGTATGATAATTAATTAATTCTAATGAAAATAAAAACAAGATAATCTGATTTTAATAAAGATAATTTATAATAAAAATTTCTCCCATTGTGACAAGAGTGCCATAAAATGCTAACGTACTAGTGGTAGTGGATGAGTATGACTGACTAATTGGAACTACATATACATTAGCAAGAGGACAACATTTGAATGATACTAGTGCCTAGGTATGTATGTATGGCCTCACTTAAAACAATTTGAATGAAGGCTACACAACCACACCATTTGTTATCTGTCCCTGTTCTAATTCTTGCGTCTTGTTTAAGTTTATTCCATATTCAGTCACCGCATGATGCATATAATCACTTCTCTAACTTTTCCAACTATTGTTCTTATCCCACTGTGAACTTCAATTCATCACTTCACAATCAAATTCAAATCCTATAAAAAGTCATTTCATACTTGTTTAAATTAGAGCTTTTTCTTTTTTGGTCGTGGAACATTAATTAATTCTTGAACTTTCATATAGATTCATACTCCAAAATTAATTTCACGTTAGTATTTTTTATAGGCCACTTTTTTTTTTTTTTGATTAAGCTTCTGTAGGCTAACTTCAATTCTACGGGCTATGGAATTGTTCTTTTTGTTTTTGGTCAGGGAAAAGCTTTATCTTAAACCTGGGTCTATGGAAAAAAGTTGGGCCGAATTGTGCGGGTCAAGGCCCATTATACCCTGCGTTCAACGAAAACCCTAAAACTTCGTAACGGAACCTCAACGCCTATAAAATGAAGCATCTCCTTGAACCCTAAGAACCAGTCGACGGCCACCGCATCTGTGAGTTGGAATTTTCCTTCGTTTCTTCTCTCTTTGCGCTTTGATTAGGGAGTTCCTTGTATGTTTTCGTTTGTTTTTGCTTTCTCTTTTCTCCGATGGTTTGGATTTGATTGTTTTTGTTTTTTAACGTGTGGTTTTCTCTATGATGATCAAATTATGATGACGAGTCCGATCGATTTTCCATTCTTAACAATTCTGACGACAAACCGAGGCATTTGTCTGAGAGGATTCCACACTTCATTCTTATTTCGTTACCCTTCCTTTTTTTTTTAAATTCTTTTCTTTCTACAATGCAAAAAACGTTTTGGTTTTCTTTTTTTTCTTCTTTTTCCTGTCTTTTTGTTATTTGGCATGATGAGGAATTTATATTGTCATTTGATTTTTCATATGATGAATACAAAACCTCCTACTCATTCTGAATGCCTATTTTGATTTTTTTTTTCATTTCGAATTTTAATTTTTTTTCATATTCTAATTATTACAAGTTTTGAAGGTACACAGAGAAAGACCTCACAAGGTGGCTATGATGAGAGCGATAATCAGTTTTGTGTTGAGATTATCTTTCGATGATTGCATTTCAAGCACTTTTGAGCTACTGTCTTTCTCTCCTTTAATATTGTGTTGCTTTAGTTCTCGATCTGCAGTTTGTTGTTTTTCATTGCTTGTGTCTGATATGTTTCTTTCCCTAATTCATTTGTCTTTGATTTTACAGAAAATCACTTTTTTGTTTCTGTTTTATTTTAAAATTGTTCATCACCTTTCTTATGGTTCCACCGGTGTTTTCTTTCAGCATGATTCTAAAATAGTTTCTAAAGTATTAGACCGTTCTATTTCCTTCAACACTAATTTTTTCAGTTTTTGGTATTCATTAATTTTTTTATTAAGGATATTGACTCTGGTTTCTGAGAACATAAATCAAATGTAAGAATTTTGAAGTTAATGTCTATCATTCAAATGTCACTATAATTTGTTAAATGTTTTAATCGGTCATAATTCTTATCTTACATGACCAAATGAAGAATTGATATGTTCAATACTGGTGCTTTATGTAAGCTGAGCTATTTATCTAAACTATTCAGCTCTGTCGGTCACCACACCTGTTCATTCTTTTAAAAATAAATCTTAAAAAACTGAATTGAATAATTTGAGATATATTTTCCCTCAGAAAAATATATCAGTATTTGGACAAAATCTAAAACAAACATATTAGCCCTAATCTTGTTGGTGAATAACAGCCTAAATCGGCCTTGCAGTACCCAAGTGTGAGTATGGACAGGAATTTACGGACTAATTTGGACTGAAAAATAAGATTTAATTTGTGATTTTTGTATGGACTAAAAGTCTAAACTGTCCCAGTGATCCAATAACATGATCGGTTTTGGTATGTTAAGTTAGCAAAAGATTATCCACCAAAAAAATGTAGCAAAAGATTCAACCAAAAAAAAAGTGGCAAAAGATTACTACGAACCCTAACCTAATTACCTCTTGAGAATTTTACATCAAATGTCTTGTTTTTGTCCCCAAATAACGGTCTGATTGTTGACAGGAAAAAATATTGAAATATGATTATAAACAGTTCAACTTTTAGATCAATAGAATAAGCCGGAATTTCAGAACACTGAACTAAAAAATATAATAATTTTCATATGGGATACTTAGATAATATATAAATCTTCATTTACGCCAAAACTTTTGATAGTTGCTGCTATTAATTTGCGAGAACCAAATTGCTCAAACACGAAACATAATAGCTGAGAGGCGGAATGTACTGATATCATAAAAAGAAATAATTAGTGGCTGAGATTTTTAACACAACAATAAATTTCCTTTTTAGAAATTTTTATATATCCATATTTAATGGTCAGAAGTTGCTCTACTCTTCCAACGCAAAACCAAATTGTGAGTGAAACTGTTGATGATGGCATGATGCCGATTGAGAAGGTGCCAACGTGGCTACAAACAAAAGTATTAACATTAGCTTCAACCATCCAATAAGATGCCACCTTATCCTATCCGAAATCTCTCTCCCTCCCACTATAGCCACCAAATAATTGTCTCTTCAAGTAGAAAATTGCAGAAAAAACAACACTAGTTGCAGCAAAAACAAGTAGCAATGGCAGCATCAGTTCAAGCAGCAGCAACCTTCATGCAACCCACCAAGGTGGGAATCAATGGCCGCAGCAACACATTACAGCTCAAATCCACTCAATCCCTTTCTAAGGCTTTCGGTTTGGATCACGCTGCTTCCAAGGTCACCTGCTCTCTTCACGCTGATCTTAAGGACTTGGCTCACAAATGTCTTGACGCCACCAAAATTGCAGGATTCGCTCTTGCTACCTCTGCCCTCGTTGTCTCTGTATGTCACTTCTTCTTTTTATGTTCCATTTGACTTTTTGATACAATCAAATGTTGAAATTTCTGCTGAATTTACGGTTTGTTCTTTTCAATGCTCCATCACACGGTAGTTACATAATTGAATCGGCTTCACTAAACTACTGTTGTAGTAGGCTTTGGAATAATTTTAACAGTGATTTCATCTACTGTTCCTTTTCTTTAACAATTTTTGTATTTTTTTTTCCTCTTGTTTCATGGGATTCATTGCGATGAATGATTCTAGGTAGTGGTTAATTTGAGTTGGATGTTCATTGGAATCATATGATCTTAAACATCAGTAATTTAATTAATTAATTTTGTCCTTTTCTATTGTCCATTCCTATATTTCCTAACTTGACCAGGATACAAATTTATGCAACATTATCATACTTTCATAGGCTTGCCTCAATTGTTAATTTGCTGAAACTGAGACTTCTAAGAAATCAAAACAAAGCTGAACCCTAAGCCAATGATTTTTCCTATTTATACGATCTTGACCTGATTCATCCTAATCAACATTGAAATTCCAACAATTTTGTCATGATTTAGCTAAATGAAGTTTAACATCATCAATTCAGCATGCATCATGTCTATCTAACAATCATGGTCATGATTCTAGGGAGCAAGTGCTGAAGGCGTTCCAAAGAGGCTAACCTATGATGAAATTCAGAGCAAGACATACCTTGAAGTCAAGGGGACTGGAACTGCAAACCAATGCCCAACCATCGACGGCGGAGTGGACTCATTTGCCTTCAAGCCAGGCAAATACAATGCCAAGAAGTTCTGCCTAGAGCCAACCTCATTCACTGTCAAGGCCGAAGGCGTGACCAAGAACTCCCCGCTAGAATTCCAGAACACCAAGCTCATGACACGCCTTACATACACCCTCGACGAGATAGAAGGACCATTCGAGGTCTCTCCTGATGGAGCAGTCAAGTTTGAGGAGAAAGATGGGATTGACTATGCTGCAGTGACAGTTCAGCTCCCGGGAGGCGAGCGCGTGCCGTTCCTATTCACAGTCAAGCAGTTGGTTGCATCAGGGAAGCCAGAGAGCTTCAGTGGGGAGTTTCTGGTGCCATCCTACCGTGGTTCCTCTTTCTTGGACCCCAAGGGAAGGGGTGCTTCAACTGGTTATGACAATGCGGTGGCGTTGCCGGCTGGTGGAAGAGGAGATGAGGAAGAGCTTGCTAAAGAGAACAACAAGAGTGCATCATCATCCAAAGGGAAAATCACATTGAGTGTTACAAAGAGTAAGCCTGAGACCGGTGAGGTGATTGGTGTGTTTGAGAGCATTCAGCCATCTGACACTGATTTGGGGGCTAAAGCTCCTAAGGATGTGAAGATCCAAGGTGTCTGGTATGCACAACTTGATTCATAGACCACACACTTTTTGTTTAACACTCATACGGTGTTTGATGCATCGTGTTGTGAGTCGAAGCACTGAGAGCATTGATGTTTGTATATTATTTTGACTTCGATGATTATATAATTAATATGCTTAAGAATTAATGTCTAATTTACAAATGTTGCTGTGTGTGAGGATTTTGAAGGAATACCGGGTACCAGCTAGTGTTTGAATCCTCTTTGAACAATGATCATCATCATTCGTATCCTTTCGGTTGAATAAAATGGAAATAGATTTTAAAATAATTTGAGCTGTGTTTATAAACATAGTTGATGATCTAATGAATGAATAAATTAATGATTTTGAACCACTTTGAGGAGTTAAAACTATGACCTGACTATTGCTACTAAAGGGGAGAATGGAGAAAACGAGTATTCAGTCACACAAATTGGTGGATGAGGTTGACTGACAGTGTAAAATCAGTACATCATAATTAAATTCTTGTTTTAAATAGAAAATCACTTTTATGTTTCAGTTTTATTTTAAAATTGTTCATCGCGATTCTTATGATTCCACCGGTCTTTTCTATCAGCGTGATTTTAAAATAGTTTCTGAAATATTAGACTGTTTTTTTTTTTAAATTTGATTCTGGTTTCTGAGAAAAGGAATCAAATATCAGAATTCAGAAGTTAATATCTATCATTTAAATGTCCCTCTAATTAGTTAAATGTTTCAATTGATCATAATTTAGTCATTTACGTGGCCAAAACAAGAATTGATATGTTCAAAACTGGTGCTTTATGTAAGCTGAGCTATCTATCTAAAGTACTATGCTCTGTCGATCACCAATTCACCACACCAGTTCATTCTTATAATATTAAATCCTAAAAAAACTTAATTGAATAAATTGAGATATTTTTCCCTCAGAAAAATTTCGTTATTTGGACAAGATCTAAAATAATTTTTTTTTTTTAATTTACAAGGAGTTTCACTAGGAGCTAAGAAAATTAGGAAAATGGATAGGCATATAGGGATAGAATCCCTTACCCTTATCCAGCAAACTCCTTAGTGACTTTGACCAAGGGAGGTGCTATTTGATCTAGAACTCGCAGATCTAAAACAAACATATTACCCTAAAGTTGTTGTTCAAAAACAGCCTAAATGGGCCTTGCAATTCCCAAATATATATGGACCAGAAATTAACAAGAGCTAACTTGATGGAGCTAATGCTGTCCAGAACATTTTGGACTAATTTAGACAGAAAAATTCAAGTTTTAATTTATGATTTTTGTATGGACTAAACGTCAAAACTATCCCAATGTCCCAATAACTTGATCGGCTTTGGTATGTTAAGGTAACGAAAGATTAGTACGAACCCTAACTTAATTACCTCTTGAGAATTTTCATTGCAAGTCTTGTTTTCGTCCCCAATAGCGGTCTGATTAGAATGAGTCATTTTGGTCTCTTGTATTTTTAAAATGATCAAATTGATCATTAATTTACAAATTAAGAATCATTTTGGTCCCTTATTTTTCAAAATGATTAAATTGGTCATCCACTTTATAAAATATGAATCAAGTTAGTCTCTTTCATGAGATAAAAATAGAAGAAAAGAGGTACTAACTTAAAAAAAATGAGGGACCATGATTTGTAAAGTAAATGATCAATATACTAATTTTAAAAAATAAGAGACTAAAATTATTCACAGGACCAATTTACTCGTTTAAAACACTAACTCACAATTGACAAAACTTTTGATAGTTGCTGTAAGTAATTTACGAGAACCACATTGCTCAAACACAAAACATATTAGCAGAGAGGCGGAATGTACTGATATCATAATTCATAAAGAGAAAAAATTAGTGGCTCAGATTTTTAACTTTTTAACACAACAATAAATTAATTAATATTTTAGAAATATTTATATCCATATTTAATGGTAAGAGTTGATGATCCCGATTGAGAAACTGCCAACGTGGCTACCAAGAAAAGCATTAACATTAGCTTGAACTTGAATCATCCAATAAGAGAGCACCTTATCCTATCCGAAATCTCTCTCCCTCCCACCATAGCCACCAAATAATTGTCTCTTCAAGTAGAAAATTGCAGAAAAAACAACACTAGTTGCAGCAAAAACAAGTAGCAATGGCAGCATCAGTTCAAGCAGCAGCAACCTTCATGCAACCCACCAAGGTGGGAATCAATGGCCGCAGCAACACATTACAGCTCAAATCCACTCAATCCCTTTCTAAGGCTTTCGGTTTGGATCACGCTGCTTCCAAGGTCACCTGCTCTCTTCACGCTGATCTTAAGGACTTGGCTCACAAATGTCTTGACGCCACCAAAATTGCAGGATTCGCCCTTGCTACCTCTGCCCTCGTTGTCTCCGTATGTCTCTTCTTTTTATGTTCCATTTGACTTTTTGATACAATGAAATGTTGAAATTTCTGCTGAATTTACGGTTTGTTCTTTTCAATGCTCCATCACACGGTAGTTACATAACTGAATCGGCTTCTGTTCTTTTTCTTTAACAATTTTGGTATTTTCTTTTTCTCTTGTTTCGCGGGATTCATTGTGATGAATGATTTTAGATAGTGGTTAATTTGAGTTGTATGTTCATTGGAATCATATGATCTTAAACATCAGTAGATTAATTAATTAATTTTGTCCATTCCTAACTTGACCAGGATACAAATTTATGCAACAAATCCATACTTTCATAGGCTTGCATCAATTGTTAATTTGCTGAAACTGAGACTTCTGAGAAATCAAAACAGAGCTGAACCCTAAGCCAATGATTTTTCCTAATTATACTTTCTTCACTTGATTCATCCTAATAAACATTGAAATTCCAACAATTTTGTCATCATTTAGCTAAATGAAGTTTAGCATCATCAATTCATCATGTCTATCTAACAATCATGGTCATGATTCTAGGGAGCAAGTGCTGAAGGCGTTCCAAAGAGGCTAACCTATGACGAAATCCAGAGCAAGACATACCTTGAAGTCAAGGGGACAGGAACTGCAAACCAATGCCCAACCATCGACGGCGGAGTGGACTCATTCGCCTTCAAGGCAGGCAAATACAATGCCAAGAAGTTCTGCCTCGAGCCAACCTCATTCACTGTCAAGGCCGAAGGCGTGACCAAGAACTCCCCCCTAGAATTCCAGAACACCAAGCTCATGACACGCCTTACATACACCCTCGACGAGATAGAAGGACCATTCGAGGTCTCTCCTGATGGAGCAGTCAAGTTTGAGGAGAAAGATGGGATTGACTATGCTGCCGTGACAGTTCAGCTCCCGGGAGGTGAGCGCGTGCCGTTCCTATTCACAGTCAAGCAGTTGGTTGCATCAGGGAAGCCAGAGAGCTTCAGTGGGGAGTTTCTGGTGCCATCCTACCGTGGTTCCTCTTTCTTGGACCCCAAGGGAAGGGGTGCTTCAACCGGTTATGACAATGCGGTGGCGTTGCCGGCTGGTGGAAGAGGAGATGAGGAAGAGCTTGCTAAAGAGAACAACAAGAGTGCATCATCATCCAAAGGGAAAATCACATTGAGTGTTACAAAGAGTAAGCCTGAGACCGGTGAGGTGATTGGTGTGTTTGAGAGCATTCAGCCATCTGACACTGATTTGGGGGCTAAAGCTCCTAAGGATGTGAAGATCCAAGGTGTCTGGTATGCACAACTTGATTCATAGACCACACACTTTTTGTTTGTTAATGCTGTATTTGTATTTTGTTTGCTTTAGATCTTTGTTGTAACAACTCATACGGTGTTTGATGCATCGTCTTGTGAGTCGAAGCACTGAGAAAAATTGATGTTTGTATATTATTTTGACTTCGATGATTATATAATTATTAATATGCTTAAGAATTAATGTCTAAGTTACAAATGTTGCTGTATGTGTGTGAGGTTTTTGAAGCAATACCAGCTAGTGTTTGAATCCTCTTTGAACAATGATCATCATCATTCTTATCCTTTCGGTTGAATAAAATGGAAATAGATTTTGAAATGATTTGAGCTGTGTTTATAGACATAGTTGATGAGCTAATGAATGAATGAATTAATGATTTTGAACCACTTTGAGGAGTTAAAACTATGAGTTGACTATTGCTACTAAAGGGGAGAATGGAGAAAACGAGTTTTAAGAAATGGTTTCATGCCAAACACATCATATGTGAAGATTATGGGTTACGAGTTTTCACTCAGAATTATGTGCTAAAGAGGTTGAATGAATTTCTGTATAATAAAGACCATTAAACATTAAACAAATTAGCATTAGTAAATGTTTTTTTCCTTGCTGCAAATTTTGAAAGAAAAAAAAATAGAATTTTAATTGACTAGATGGACGGTCTATAATTCAGACAATAAAATGTGGAATTTTTTTATATTTTAGATTCTGATTTCATAATTTAAATTATTGTAATAAATTTATAATTGAATGTGTGAGATAAATATTCCTTCAAAGAAGTACAGATAGAAATTGTGAGAGAGTAAAAAGTGACAGGACATTTATTGTTAGTGATTCTGAAATATTATTCATTCCATAATCTTAAAGAAGGGACTAACATGTATGATCCTAATTTATCAATTATTTTGTTGAATATGAAAAACTTTAAAATTTATAATGAATAATCTCAATTAAAATTTAAAATTCATAAATTTGAAGATAATAAATTAAGATGTTAATCGTGATGCACAATTAGTATCAAATTATTTTATATTAATATCCTATCATATATATTTTTATCCAAACAAAAATATTTGATTTTTATATTCATTATTATCTCAAAAAGAAATTATTTTTATTGATTGTTGGCACATAATTGAATATAAATGTAAAATTATTTTATACTAATAATAAATCAAGATTCAAAGCATAAATTAAATGTTTATAATAAAAAATTCTTGGTGCATAATGAAAAATCAGTCAAAACAATCAATAAATAATACACAACATATAATATGTAACATACACAGCGCATATTACATATTATGTACAACATATATCACATGTGATATTATCATCTTTTCTTACAAAATCTAATATATGTTGTACATATTATATTTACTGATTTGATTATTCTTTTTTATTATACACATAATAATACTATTTTAGAAATACGTAGTGGCCTTTAAAGTATAATATCTCTTTTTCTTCCTTATACGTAATTACTAATATCTCTTTGATTTGCTTTTCCTTTATTCCTTCCTTATTTATTTGCTTTTGCATTTATTTATTAATTACAAGAGGAGAAAATTGGAGTAATGTATGTTTTGAAAAGATTGATGATTAAGACCCAACCAATGCATGTATCCGAATCTTCGAACCCGGTACCGCGCCGACAGAACACTTTCTACGTAGACGTAGCTGTAGCTGTAGCTGTAGTTGTAGGAGATACTCACACACCATCAACTCAACACCCTCTCACCAATTCCTTCCATTTCTCTCTCTCACACATCAACGTTTCACTTTCTTTTGCATTTCACCTCCCTCCAAAAAAAAAAAACAACAAATAAATAAATAAATATTATTCACTAATTTTGTGAATTCTTATATGTGTATATTATTATGGTTGAATGAATCTCACATTCATTATATTCACACTCCCAACAAGCTTTCCTTTTCCTTCTGTATTCCTCCATTCAATTATTATTATTATTCTTTATTAATATATAGCTTTTCCGTTTTCTTTGCGCGTTGCTTTACAATTAATTACTTCCTCTAACCACTCTCTTTTTCGATTGATAAGAAAATTTTTTGGGTCATTTTATGTTAGGATGTGGCAGTGTTAAACTGTGATGATAAAGTAGTGAGGAAGAGAAGGAAAGAAGAAGAGGGAACAAATGGAGGAAGTGCCAGGTGCGTTTGGTAGCAGCGCCAGCTTCGCTCTCCGTTTGGGGCAAACCGTCTTTTCCTCTGCTTCCCTTCTCTTCATGTGCCTCCGCCTTGATTTCTATACCTACACCGCTTTCTGGTATCGTCTTTATTCTTATCTCAATTCTCTTGGGTGTTCAATCATAGGTCTAAAGTTGATAACTTTATTGATTTTATCTCATTTCTTAGTTATTGGGGGTATATTGATTCTGCAAATTGTCAAAATACATGTCGGGGGTCTAGTTCTGAAAATTGTTTCTTACTTCTATCTGCTGGGTCTGGCACTGGAACAACATACGATTGTTTTCTGCAAGTTTTTGGGTATAATTGGGTATGCGATTGTGCTGCAGCATAGCAGGATTCGATCTCTCTATCCTATTTTCTTCTCCCCTTTCCTTCCATGTCCCCCAATTTGAAATTTGTACTGTGTAAAGTCAAGTATAGTTTTAAAAATGTTTGCTTGGAGATGAAACATGGGTGACAGTATCGAATTTTGATTGGGAGCAATGGAAGGAGACAGGGGAATGGAACAGGGGATTCAAATTTTGGTATAGTTTTCTGATGTTTGGTCATACAAAGTTTATACATGAATTTACTGGTGAATGGTGAGGAGAAACTAAATTGAATTTAAGTATGCTATTACCCAATAAAGTGGCAGAGTTTGATCGATTGATAGAATGATTATGCAAGCTGGAAAGTTGGTACAATTGCAAAGAAGGCAAGGGGTTTCGAATTTTTAGTGTTGTGTCTTTAGAATCCTATTCTGACATGATTTGGCTCTGATCAAAGGGCATAGCCCAAACTCATATGACATTGATACAGGAGGAAAAGGGTTTAGGTTAATGCAATAAGCATGTCTTTACAATTTCACAAGTTATGTTGTCATCAATGGCATGTCTTGTGGTTTATGATGTCTACAATATTGTCTATGCACATGCCTCAATTGGGGATTTTTAACTGATATCTTTATACTTTCCATTCCACAGCTATTTGGTAACAGTCATGGGGCTGGTAATTCCATGGAGCTTAACACTACTAGTTGTAGATGCTTACTCCGTCTTCATAAAATACTTACCGATTCAACGGAGGCTCATAATGATAATCCTTTTGGGAGACATGGTATGTGCAGCTTATGACTAAGACTTAAGAGGCCTCATTGTTGCCATACTTCACTAATGGTATTGAGTTTTTCCTATAATCCAGGTTTTATCATATCTCTCACTAGCTGCAGCATGTTCTACAGCCAGTGTCGCAGATATTCTGCTAGAAGCTAGTGAATCCCCTTGCTCGGAGAATATATGTGGTAGATATCAATTTTCTGCTGCTATGGCCTTTTTGTCTTGGTTTCTTTCATCAGCTTCATGCCTTTTTAATTTTTGGCTCTTACCTTCTCTGTAAAAAATGTATAGTTGATGTTAACATGTAAATGAATGAAAAGGGTGCAGATGACAAAGTCATTTGCTCTTAGGTACATAATTTTTTTGTTTCCCAGCAAATAAAATTCTGGTGACTATAGAGTATAGTCAATAATGTAATAACTGCTCTTAAAATGCAAGGGAAATACTGAAACTGTATTTCTTGGTTCTCAACTGTTTCCTCCTTTTCTATCCCTTACCAGTTTACCACCTCTTCCCAGTTTTTTGCTTCTTCTTTTTTCTCCTGATAGCTATAAGTTAAGTACCCCTATCCAGTATCTTTTGTAGATAATCATAAAAAAGACATTCAACATTTTCTTTTTAAAAAATTTGTATTCCTGCAAGTTTCTATACTTGCTTCTAAGTTGATGCAGACATTGGAAAATGACCCTGGTTTAGAAAATTTGGTTGCAACGTCTTGTTGATTTATTTGACATCATAACTATGATGACAAGTTCTGAATGTGAGCTTGCAATATTTTAGCAGTAGCACAATATCTGTTATCTTGCTATTGATGCATTTAGTCACAATCCCACGCCGGATATGTAAATTTTCTGATATTTGACGATTGATTACTGTAAGCTATTTACAATGTAAAATAAAATTATACAAAAATAAGAAACTATGGTAGCCATGAAAAGAATTGAATATAATAGTAATTCGATAGCAATTATGGTGTTGTAAAGAAAATTGAAGTCCAAATCATCATTAAAAAAGATATCAATTTAAGCAAAAAACCACTCATCAATATATTTTATTGTGATAATAAGTGAAGAATTAGTCGTAAATACTTACCAAAACACTTAAATAAAGATAATTAATTAATAAAAAAACATTATATATATAGGGAACCAAAAGGTGGATGTAATGTAGTTTGATTTCATGTTCTCCGCTCTGAAACACGCGACCATTGGTTCCCGCCTGTTCTGCGTTCACTCTGCACTCTCACAAACACCTCTTTCGTCCCAAATCAGCAAAACCATTTGGTGCAAGTTGAATTCACCAATTCACCAAACCCTTCACCATCTTTTAGACCGATGTTCCTCCATGAGAGAACTCAAGCTCCTTCATGCCCAGATCATCCTCCATGGCCTGGGTGCCCATGTTCTCACAATAGGCAAGCTTGTGTCCTTCTGTGCCAATCTCGAAATGGGTGATCTCCGTTACGCACACCTCGTGTTCGATCAAATTCCCCAACCCAATAAGTTCATGTACAACCATTTGATAAAGGGTTATTCAAATAGCGATGACCCAATGAAGTCTTTGTTACTTTACCGCCAAATGGTCAGTTCTGGGCTTTCTCCAAATGAATTCACTATTCCCTTCGTCGTCAAAGCTTGTGCTTGCAGAGCGTTCTTTTGGGAAGCTGTTATTGTTCATGCTCAAGCTATTAAGCTCGGGATGGGTTCTCACTCCTGTGTGCAAAACGCTTTCTTGAGTGCCTATGTTGCGTGTCGTTTGATACGGAGTGCACGGAAAGTGTTTGATGATATTTCTGATAGGACCCTGGTCTCATGGAATTCGATGATTGGTGGGTATGCTAAAATGGGGTTTTGCAAAGATGTGATTTTGTTGTTTCGAGAAATGCAAAACCTTGGTGTGGAGCCTGACGTGTTCTCCTTGGTCAGCTTGCTCTCTGTTTCCTCCAAATGTGGCAGTTTGGAGTTGGGGAAATTTGTGCATGTGTATATCATTGTTACCGGAATTGAAATCGATTCCATTCTGATGAATGCCCTCATTGATATGTATGCCAAGTGCAGGCATTTGCAATATGCTGAAAGGGTTTTCAATCGAATGCTTGATAAGAATGTTGTTTCATGGACTTGTATGGTTAATGCATATGCTAATCATGGGCTTGTTGATCTTGCTCTGGAGGCTTTTAATCAGATGCCTGTGCAGAATGTGGTTTCTTGGAATTCAATTATTCGGTGTCATGTTCAAGAAGGAAAACACATGGAAGCTATGGAACTTTTCCACAGGATGTGCAGTTCAGGTGTGATGCCTGATGAGGCCACTCTTGTTAGCATTCTTTCATCCTGCAGTCACATGGGTGATCTGGAGTTGGGAAAACAAACCCATAGTTACATTTGTGATAACAACGTCACGACGAGTGTGACGCTTTGTAACTCCCTAATTGACATGTATGCCAAATGTGGTGCTCTGCAGACTGCCATGGACATCTTCTCGGGGATGCCAGAGAAGAATGTGGTGTCATGGAATGTCATTATTGGGGCACTTGCTCTGCATGGTTTTGGAAAAGAAGCTGTCGAGATGTTTGAGATGATGCAAGCAACTGGGTTCCATCCTGATGAGATCAGCTTCACAGGGTTACTTTCTGCTTGTAGTCACAGTGGTCTGGTCGACAAGGGGCGATTTTACTTTGCCATGATGAGTTCCAAGTTTGGAATTTCTCCTGATGTTACACATTATGCATGCATGGTTGATCTTTTCGGGCGTGGCGGACTCTTAGGAGAAGCAATGACCCTGATACAAGAGATGCCCTTTAAACCAGATGTGGTGGTTTGGGGTGCTTTGCTTGGTGCTTGTAGAACCTATGGGAATCTAGAGATTGGTAGGCAAATCATGAAGCAGTTGTTGGAGTTGGGACGATATGATTCAGGGCCGTATGTGCTTCTCTCAAACATGTACTCAGAATCTAAAAGATGGAATGACATGAAAAAGATCAGGAAGATAATGGATCAAAGTGAGATCAAAAAGTGTAGGGCAATTAGCTTCATTGAAATTGATGGCTTTTGCTATCCATTCATGGTTGATGATCAAAGGCATGAAGCTTCAATCTGTATATACTCTATGCTGGATCAATTAACGGATCATCTAAAGTTTGTAGGATATTTATGTAAACCTTGGGATGTAGAGGAAATGTACTACTAATGTTTAATTCTTTATAGCAGTAAACTAGCTTGAAGTTTAATCCTTTGGAATGATTATTCTTGTTCTGCAGTTCTTCAGATCTTTTCATTGTTTGGTTCTCCAAATAAAAATTGAGCATACTTTCTGAAGACTATATTTTTTATGAATATAATCAATCAGGGTTTAAGGGGCAATTTCTCTCTGTTCTGTTATATTCAATTATGAAGAAAACCGAATTCATCCCCTGCAGAAAATAATAACACTTCAAATATTATCCAAAGATAATATGCTCAAGTGTTTTAAGTTGGCACGTATGAAATATTGTTCCATGTACCCAAATTAGATTGAATTAAAAAAAGGGAAATACTTGGGGCATAACAAAAAATCAGTCAAAATAGCCAACAAATTATGCACAACATATATAATATAAAATGCACAATGTATATCACATGCAATGCACAACATATTTCACCTATTGTGCACAACATATATCACATGTTGTAGCATCATCTTTCTTTATAAAATGTGATATATGTTGTGCATATCATGTAATATTTGGCGTGCACAATACGTAATATTCGTTGTGCAGTTTATATTATATATGTTGTGCATAATTTGTTGGTTGATTTTTTGTTGTGCCCTAGCATTGGTCTTAAAAAAAAAGTATTCTCCTTCTTTATAAAGGAGCTGCATACCCGACCTTGTTTCCCAGATTCAAACTAATACAACTTAATGCATTACGTATGTTATTATTGTATAATATAATTAATTTATAACAAAAGCAATGATCATGTCAATCAATATATATAAATATGCGAGCGTTCAACCTTCATATACTAGGCAATTAAAAGCGAGAAGATTCATGCTTGCTTGTGAAGGTACCCTTAATTTATTTATTTATTAAAATGCAACAACATGTGAAGGGACCTTCCGTATTGGAAATATTGCCCAATAATAGAGGCCATAATAGTGCATTATGTTAATGTATCTTTGGCTAAATTAATTGGATAAGGAAAACACACAAGTGTTGTTGAAGCAAACAATGAACTCCACCAACCGGCAGCAACACATTGCACACAATATTCTATATATTCTTCTTCTGTATTCAGACTTAAACACATACCCTTCAAACAACAACCCTGATCTTTGTTATGTCACTCCATTAGAGTTTTCCTTTTCATTATTATCAAATAAAAAGATATGTCAGACTTAGATATCTGGTTTTTAGAATCTTTGATGAAATTTGATTATAAAGTTTGGCATTGTCATTACCGTGAAACTTCCTTGCTCATCACAAACACTTTTTGCCAGCAAGGTTGGAATGGCCAACGATTCATATATTTGACCCATCAAAAAATAGGACACTAGAGTGGTCAATCGGATAGTACTGATTATATATATATGAGTACCATTGCCACCGCATCCAATCTATAGCGTATCAGCGGTGCCATTCCATTATGCATCCTATTCTTCTTGTGTTCAATGCATCGTGCGCACATGTATATCATAATCAGAAAGAAAGAAAGAAATTATACTTTAATTAATATAATTAATCCTACTAATTCCTAATAATGAACTCCCTTCCAAAGAAACTAAAATATTCCTCTGAGGGGATGTACGTACTTTGGATACTCATACTCATGGTTGCTAAATATATTAAGATTAAAATATAAATTATATATTCTCTAACAAAACAATCATACATTTATTTTATTTAAGTAGAATACTATGTTTGTCCTGTGTTTTTGTGTCGGGGATACTACACTATTTTCATTGTCATGCACTTACTACTATTCGTAATTAAAATAGTTTATCAAAAGCTAAAAATATATCACGATTAAATTATGCATAAAATTTTAATCACTGCCTTCCCAGTTCCCAAGACTATTTCTCTATATTTGACTCATTCTCATGAATCAATACAATTTTTTGAGAGTGAAATTACTCATAATCTTTCTTTTAATTTTTTGGTGCATTTTGAAGGCACTGAGTTATGCCCTCGTTCAAATTATTCAAACCTCTCATTATTAATTTATTTAAATAAACTAAGTAAGGAATTCTATTTTGTATTTTCTTAGAAAATAATAAACAATTTATGAGGGCATGCTTCACAATAAAAGCTGACAAAGTATATAGTAATTGTTTATATATGAATTTCAAGGAAACCCAACACAATATATATAGAAGAAACAAAAAATATACCAAGACAGGTAAAGCAAATAGTCTTATCTAATTAACGAAGAAAAGAAAAATCTACAAGAAAGTAGAGCTCTTAATTAAGGGTATACGATTAATTATTCTTTTTCGTTTTTCACGTTATTTAATTAAAGCATGAGATTTAAAGGGATTATGGCTTTTATCATTATTGTTCAAACACACAAAATTCATTATCAAGTGACATTAATGGAATAAATTGAATAACTACCTAAACATATGTATGTTCGAAGATGCACATATACTAGAAAGAAGTTCTTCCCTTAGCTTGCACAACAAATTAAAATCTCTAATTAATAATTGTGGAGTTTCCATCCACATACTATATAGTACCTATCTCACATATATTTGTGGGCACCAATGTTTGAGTTTCTATTATTATGAAAGCCCTCTAATTAATGTCCTTTATGTCTTTCATTGAGATAAAGTAATTCACTTTCTATATCAATGTATGTTTATATTCGAAATACCAACAACTTGGGGGTTTGGAAAATCTAATAACAAGTGGTGACTGTTCAAAGAATCCTGAACTGAAAATTGGGAATTATAGGGAAAGGGAGGTGAACTTCATGTTTGTTATTGATGGCTTGTTCTTGACGGAATCTAAAAATTAATTTCAAGTAATTATCTTACAAGATTGAAAATTTTGTCAGTTCTATTATTATAGAAAGTATATATGCAACAATCATTTTACCCACTAAGGATCAAACTATTCTGGCCACCTTCTTTATTCACGACAGAAACATGTGACAACACTTGCAATTTGAACTCCAAACTTTATACATGCATCCAAAAACTAATGCATGCCAAGACTAAACAATAATGCTACCACTAACAAAATTTGTGTGTTTTCAACAATTTTTAGTCATAAAAATGTTGATTGTCAAATTGTTAACAATTACTATTAATTATCAAAAGAAATAATATGTGTGTGTTTTGACCGCCACTAAATTGCCAAAGATTAGTTTTCTTAATTTATGTTGATTTTTTTTATAATTAAATGGTTGAAAATCCTCCTTCTTTTTGTACGGTATGTAAAAAGAATATTGCGCATTGTAAAATCATCGCTAAATTGAGAGTTGAGTTACAAAAAGTTATTAAATAACGAGTGTATTTTTAATATTATGTCATTATTAAATTTTACATGATCATTCAATTAAAATTTTTTATTTTGTATGACTTTTTAAGTAATAGAGTTGAATCATACTAATGTAATAATATATTATTAGATAAGTATGTAATAATATTTTCTTTGTCAGCATGTAGAAATTAAATCATGAAATAATTTATGAATTTAATCTTGTCATAGAGGCATGTGCAATTGCAATTACTAAAAAATGCCCTGAAAATAAAGTGATAAATTAAAATACATATAGGTGTTTTTTAATCCATAAAATAAAATGATATTGTTAATATATTAACCATGTGAAACAGTAAAAGCACTTAATAAAATGTGTTAAATTTACTTATTTTTTGTAAACAGAAGAGTTTAATTAAGAAAAAGGAAAAAGGTTTTTGAGAATTCATTAATTAATATGCAAGTTGTTGAAAAGTGTTCGGGGTGGACCTTCTTTTACGATAGAGACCATGATTGTGTGGGGAAGGAGATTAGTGAAGAAGCTTCTTCGCAAGGTTTGAGGGGGTGGCTCACAATGATACGCTTATTGTTATCCATATCACTAATATTTGAATTAAGATGAAAATTATATAATATTTGTATAATAATTATATTTATTATTAGATTGTAATATTAATTTATTAATTAATTAATGTAATTTAATGATAGATATGATTGTTGTACAAATATATGTTGTATATAATTTTTTTTGTACATATAATATTTTTCTATTCATATATTTTTTATCTATCTATTTTAGGAATGCATTTTTTTTTATTTGTCCATTTAGAAATTTTAGGTGATTGATATTAAATTTTTTCAATTATACACTTGATTAATATAATTAAGAGAGAGAATAAATTTAGTGAGTAATTAAGAAGAGAATTAATGAGTGGTAAGAATAATATTGTAAAATATGCTTAAGTTTTTCTAAATTTTATATATTGTAAAATGTATCTTTAATCTGTGTGCATAATTAAAACTGAACAGATAAAAAAATGTATATAAATGTCTACACTATCTCTTTCATTTTAAAATTTTATGTATCATAACTATTTTTCCTCACTATATTTCTATAAAATAAATATAAAAAATAAAGACTTGTAGATGGATTAAATAAGAGGGTATAAGTAGGGGATAAATGTACAAAAATATTATATAATATAATTTTAATTTAAGTTAAATATTTTTTCAATAGATGTGTATTAACCTAAATGGCGGATACTTATTACTTTATGAAGTGAGTACAAAGGAAGAGAAAGACATATATAGATGTCTTTAACTTTTGAACAAAATCATGGACCTCCAATTTCAATAGATAAACAAAGAAAAGGCTTCACTTTATTAGTTCCCCACCCTCCATGAACCCCACCACCACCAAGAACCACATAAAAGAAGGCATTACTGTACTTTCTCTTTTCTTCATAGGGAAGAATTTCCATAGATATGAATGATGTTCAGTGAAGAGTTTAAATTCTGCAGCCTTATGGAACTTTAATGGTTTGTTTGCTTTTTCTTAGTACTATATATGGATGCCTTCAATCGCTCACCTTATATTAGCTTGATGCCTAATCTAATTAATTGGAATATAAATACAATCACATGCATTATATATGATTTAGTTTGTTCAATTAAAGATGTTAATTTTATAACTTTTAAGCCTAAAGTGAATTCCCATTTTAGAAAGGAAAAAAAGAAGGCATTATGTATATATATTTTTTGCTTGAATGTTAATCACTAATTTTTTTAACATAAAAGAAAATCTTATCTATAAGAATGTAAATAATCTTATCTTTATTTATCGAAAAGTATCACATTATACAATATGTCACATCCTGAAAAGGGAAATTTACATATATTGGGTTTAATATTTTCAACATAGTGTTTGATAAAATACAAAAAGGTTTATAAAGTTGAGTTTTCCATAGAAGATGAAAATTTAGACATTGCAATCTAATGTTGGATTCGCGTTAAGAAGAGTTGTGGTAGCCGTAATGGTTCCGGTGTCTGGTCTACCCTGCACTGCGCCAGCTTCTGTCGGACTACTATTTTGTTTATTTTATTTATTTATTAATTATTATTAAGAATTTTACTGGTGTACAAAATTGTACGAGCTAAAAGTCTAAAACAGACAAAAATAAAATTTTGGTCTCATTAAAAAATACACATAATTAATCGAGTTATTTGTGTCAAAAATGTTAAAATGATTTTTTTTTTAATTTTGACTAGAAAATTATTATTATTGAAGATTTTATGTTTTAATAATTTTATTTATTTATTTATTTATGTTTCCTCCCAAAGTCATTATCTCCACGTCAACGTGGCTTCCCATCCACCTCGCAGCGAAGCACCAATGCGCTTGTACCATCGCCACGTCCTCTTCTCCGCGCCACTCACAACACGCCTTTCCCTTTTTTTACGCTCTGCTCTGACTCCTTCCTATTACTCTCTCACTCCCTTTATTTGTTTGTTTTCCTGCCAAATGAATGACCAAAAACTAATACTGAATAATTTATTCACAATCTACCCAAAAGAAGCCTAATAATAACGACAAAGAAAATTTGGTACATAGGGCGCTCAATAATTGCGCCCACCCCGAAAAGCTATCTTTATTCAATTATGATAGGCCTCTAAATTGAATTTGCATGCACAAATATATAAGTACCACCGCTAAACTGTTTGTTTGATGACTATATTATGCCATCATTAATATTCACCTAACTACTGTTTAATTCCTCAACGTGATCTCACTAAAAGCCGGATCTCTCTTGCCTTTTACAATGTACTTTTCTTTTAACTAATTCATTAAAAACACTCTTAAATTGAGATCCGCTTTCATGTCTGGCAAATCTCTCATCATCATTATGAAAATACGAATAATGTGTTCACTCTTAATGTGATTAGATGATGTAGTAGTATTGTTGTGCACATTTGAATATTGCTTGATTTCCACGTGTTGAAACAGAAGCAAACGACAAGAGGCAAAAAGAGAAGCCATACACAAATTTTATATTTTATTGGAAAGCAGATCTTTCTCTTCATTGATGTAAAGCTTATCATCATCATTTCGTTCAGATATAATTTAAAAAATATATATGTTCATCGTCTTGTCTAATGCAATTCAATGAAATAATGATTATTATAGCACTAAACAACTTATTATAGTGATTCAATTTTGTTTGAGCCCTTGACCTGACATTGGATCTTAATAATAATATATACCTTCCCAAACCTTACAAGTTACTACTACTACCATACTCCTCCTCCAAATAAAATCCACTACCTATGGTGGTAGCCCGTTGAATCGACGGTGCAAACAATTAGGTAACCACAATGGCCTGCACGAGACGTCACGTGATGTTGCTCCCATTCCCATCAAGGGTGAAAATAATTGCTCCAAAAATAAATAAAAGCTAGCTAGCTCGTGTGGCAGTGCCCGTAAATACCGACCCACCAAAATACGATTCTCGAAAAGAGGGTCTAGGCCTTTCACACTAAACTAATGAGACTAGTACAACCTGTCAACAACAACTTACAGCCTGGAAAGCCATTCAAGAATTTCTGACGTGGCAAAATTGGTCCAAATCACGAGGTTGGTTTATTCCTATATATACTCTCCGCCTCCTATTCCTTCCTTCTCCAGCTAATCCCTAATTCTAATTTTAATTACCCCCCCTTCTCTCTCCCTTTCACAATTTCCTATTTCTTCTTCCATCTCCGACTCGCGAACTCACTGACCCACCCATAACGGAATGGGCAATTGCAGTTCCGCCGATTCTACCGAAGTCGCTGCAACCGCCAAGCTCGTCCTTCAAGACGGAAGGCTTCAGGAATTCTCCCACCCTGTCAAGGTTTCGCACCTCTTGAAGGAATACCCCATGTGCTTTATATGCAACTCCGATGAGATGGACTTCAACGACGTCGTTTCCGCCGTTCATGAGGACGACGTTTTGCAACCTGGACAGCTTTATTTCGCTCTTCCCTTGACTCGGTTGAGGCATCCCTTGCAGGCTGCAGAGATGGCCGCATTGGCCGTTAAGGCCAGCTCCGCCCTCATGAAGAGCGGCGCTGCCGCTCATAATTTCGGATGTGGCCGGAAACAGATTGTGTTCTCCAGCGAAGGAGACGATTTTAAGCCTTACCGGAATGTGCCCGCCACCGTCGGTGCCGGCGGTGGTAGGAGTAGGCATAGGAGAGGAAACAGTATGAATGGTAGTAGAGGGAAATTCACGGCGTTGTTGAGTTCCATACCAGAGTAAGGGTAGTTTGGGAAGAAAATGTGCGCCGGTGATTTTTTGTTTGTTTCCTTGTAAATACATATAAATATTTTAAAAAGTTTTATTGTGAAGGATTTTTGAAGATTAGATTAGAGATTTAGAGTAGAGTGGTTACAGGGAACCTTGGAATGGAAAGGCAGCGATTGGAACTGGATTCGTGTAGAGTTGGACTTGGACCAAGTCTTGTGGGATATTCCAGTTTCTTTTTTAAAACAAAACAAAAAAAAAAGTTTCTATTTTTCTGTCTCATTAATTAATCAAATAATGAATAGTTTTAACACTAAGTTTTAACCCCCCAGAACCGCGTATAGAAAATGGTATGGGAATTTATTTCTTTTCAGCTTTCCATTGAAAAGGACATGAGAGTAATCCTAATTACTAAACGGTAAAATAAGCGTAATAGAGATATAATATATGCAGTGGTTAGTTAATACATATAGAGCTGTAGACAGTAACAGCATTTGTTGTTCTGTAATTTGTAGTAATTGGAAGCTTGTTTGCGTCCGTCATTTGGGTACGAAAGTAACAAATAATTTCATTTTTCTTTAAAAAAGGGTAATGAGATTTAATTTAAGATAAGCATCATGTAAGAAATGGACAGCCTCGTGCCGTGCCAAATGTAGAATATGTGGTAAAAGACAATATAAAATAGAGAAACAGAGCATGACTGGTAATAAATAATAATAAAAATATATATAAAAATGATGGAACAGATTTCGGATTTCTTCTGCTCAAGGATGAACAACGTAACTAATCAAAACCTATATGCCTAGGTTTAGAATGGATTGACGAATATCATCATCACCTTATCGCTTATCCTTATCCTCAGGCACTAAGCTAGCTTGTTAACAGAGCATGGAGCAAATAAATAAATAAATATTGTATAACAGTTAATGTTCATTCCTCGTTACCATGTAATCAACTTAGTTTTCAAATCCAAGTCATGCAAGGTTTGACAGCTGAGAGACGAGACGACGACTATAATATTATATATAAGCTGTAACTCATAGTGATCCATAGCCAATAATAATTTAGTGAGTTTAAAGAAATTGGAGGAGTAGTACGGTGGTAGAAGAGTAAATGAAAATATGAATGATGCCACAATTTTGTATGTACAATACAATGTGGGTACCGAACGAATTATGCAGAGGTGAGAGTGAGAGAGAGAGTACGTTAGGTGCAGAATTTGGAGCATAGATCATTGGCATTGAGGGTACTCCTTCCTATCTGGTTGAGGTTGAGTGGTTGTACTTGTATGCGAATGAAATGTTTTACAGCTGTAACAAGCCTGTACTAGTACGGTAATAATAAAAACAAAACAAAACAGATCAACCATACATGCCATTGCAAATTGCAATCAATTAATGTTGCTACACCACACAAAGTGTTTTGAAATTGTTATACTAGTAATTAAAAGTTAATATATAGAATTAATAATATGTATCAGAAAAGTAGTATATTAAAAGTTGAGATGTAGCGTGAATGCCAATGAGATGAAGGTGAGAGTGATGAGCATATATACACCATTCTCTTATCTCTGCGGCATAGAAACACATTCATTTGATTTTCAACTTGTACGGGGGAGTGAGTGACATACAATACAATACACATCTGCAAAAGATGTCCCATAATCTGTTGCTGCAGTGTCGTACTTTGTTGATGACATGACAATGGCAAATGTGACGACTCAGCATGGTACGACGCCAGTGCTGCACCCCCAACTTATAATGGATATGGACATCAACTCAATATATAATTTTGGTTTGTTTTTGTTTCGCTGGGGCGGGGACCATCCCATTCTTGTGCTGCCATCGTCCATTCCGTTACTTGTGGACTAGTGGGGTTGAGGAGCTAAGCTAGCCATTGCAATTGTAATTGTGATTTATTTAATTAATTGATTTGTGAGCTTGAATGATGAGTGAGATGAGAAAGTTTGGTACAACTATTAATGACACATTAGGTTATAGTACTGATTAATAGGATAGGTTTAGTTGAGTGAGTGCATAATGTTATATATGTAGTATACAGCTGTTGCGATGTGATGATTGGTGACTCGGGTACAGATAATGCCAAATCGAATTTAATTTCAAAAAATAGGTCAGACCAGACCTGTAGAAACTTTTAAATTTTATCTAGGTCCGTAAGAAATCACCAAAATTAGGACAATCCATGCTGCAGTACAATACTGCATGCCCCTATGGCAGGTAGATCTTACTCACATGTGTTGTTAATGCCTATTCTGTAACTAGAAGATTTTTGACTTGTTATCACAATATTTGCGGTTAGACATTTTAATACTAATAATGTTGGTTTGATTATTGTAAAAGAAAGCCAGCTAGTGGAACCCAAGCAAAACTTAAAAGAAAGAAAGGCGTTTGATGAATGAGGTCAAACAAACACATTGGGGATAGGAGTACTTGCAGTAGTAGGTGGAGAAGCAAGTGGCTGTTTCTATGTGGGGCTCATCCAATTCACCCCATCTCATCTACTAACTTATTCACCTCGTGATTAACAAGTGGATTTGATTTCTAGATTAATCTCTCTCTAAATCGGTGGCATTTTTCATGGTAACTACTACTACTAGTATGATAACACAGTACAGTATATCACCATAAACTCATAATTAATTAATTTATCACCATTCAAGATGCATGCCATTTTTATCATTTATCTAATGATATTACTTTTTTATTTTTGAATTTGAATTTGACTATTTGCAAGCAAGCCTGTTGAGATGGCAGCCTTTATTGGGTTTTATTTTCTGGAATTTGCTATATTTTTGTTCTATTCTGGGTCAATTAGTCTTCTGCTATGCTAAACTATCTTTCAATACTCAACTTGGGCCTTACTTGGGACTTTGTCATACACTCCTAAAATAATAAAAAAAAATCAGAAAAGGGTAATGAGAATGTTTTGAATTCTCGAACCAATTCCCTTTCGCCCTCCGCGACCCAATAAAATAAGTTGAAGAAAAAGTTGAAAAATTGTGCGTAGGTAAGCTACTTATTCTTATTTCTTATCATACTCTTTTCCTTTCTTTATTCTTTTTTACCGCAAACCTATTTTATTTTTCCTTTTGGTGAAGTAAACTAACTGCTTGCTATCTACGAATATGAAATATGGACGCTTTTAAATAAATATCTGTGTATATTTTTTTATAGTATTAATTAGTTAATGTAGGAATGGCCAAAAATATTGATTTAGCTTTGAATTGTATGACGTAGTGATTTTGAAAGACGTTTTGCGCCCTTCACCGCATAAACCGTCCTGCATTCATTTGACCAGTTGTTATCTGGGAACGCTCAAATGTTTTCTTACAATTGGGTCCTACTGTCTTTTTTCACTGATGAAGTCAAATGCCAAAGATCTGTGCTCCTCTTTGAGCCTCCTTGTATTGTGTCAACTCTATTGCTATCGCACATATAATCATATCATATAAATGCGTGCTTTTTATGGAACTATAAAATTGACTGAGACTATTTATTTGTTTACATATCCCAATATGTATATGCGTCACGGTAACCACAACACACACCTGATATTTTGAAATAAACAAACAAACAAAAACAACCATCCACACTAGTGCCCATATCCCATTCCATTACTACATTCTACCTCTAAAATTACAAAATAATAATCATGATCATTTTTTATTTTATTGGCGGAGAGTCGCTTTTAATTAATTGATTGTTTTCGATGAGCGCACGCGCAGAGACAACTCATACACACCTTTGTCAAATGGCTAAGACACTATATGTGTTGTGTGACCATTTTCATTAGCAACCTAATCCGTCCCTTCACACTATAGCAAACCAGATCCAGAACATACCCACAAAAATAAAAAGTAGTGGAAGAAACAGAACAGAACAGAACCATCGAGATTGAGTCCACATCTACAATGGGCTTGTGTGCATCATCGTCTTCTTCTTCTCATGATTCTACGACAACCTTAAAAACAAGGACGCCTAGCATAAAAAGCGGTGCACGCGCTTTCGAATCGTTTCGGAGACCGTCGACGATCATGGTGATGGACATGGAGGGAGGGATCATCAAGGAGTACAAGCAGCCAATTCCAGCCAGCCACGTGGTATCGGAGAAGCCAGGGTGCTTCCTCTGCAACTCGGAGTCAATGTACATCGGCACGTGCATGCCACGCGTTCCCGAGGAGGAGGTGCTTCTGCCTGGCCGAATCTATTTCCTCGTCCCCATCTCTGACTCCCAATCCCAACAACCCTTAACGCTGCCCATCCTCTGTGATCTCGCCGTTAAAGCCGGTTCCGCACTTTCCAACAACGCTAGCTAACGCCGTTTGACTCCTCCTCGCTCTGCTCTCTTTCATTCAACACCACACATGTAAAATAATTATGTATGTGTAAGTTACACTAGTTCATTGTAACGTTAGTTTGACTAGCTAGTTTTTAATTTCACTTTTCTTAATTCTTACGATAGCATTCAATTTTCATGATATATAATAATAATTGGGACCTTTGAAACAAAAATCATATTCATTTTCATATAGAATATGTATGTATGTAGCTCATTAAATTTGTGCATAGCTAGCAATTAGCAGCATAGCAAGGGGCCCAATGAGTAATTTGTTGTGTGAATTGGTTACTTAGCTAAGCTTCACTCTTGTCTCTTGTCCTGTTGGTGCTGTAATTTTGATTCCTGTATGTGTCCCACAAGAATCGGTGAAATGCAGCATAATGTATGTGATCCTGCGTGAGTGACTTGATGATGATTGTGTTTTGTTCTGAAAATCCCATCCAATTCTGTATCTCAACTTGGCAAAGACCAAAACTTTTCGGTCTCTTTATAGACGGTGGATGTTGAAAAATTGTACAAAAATCATTAGGGATTGTTTTTCTCCTCATGGATTATTTCAGTAACAATAATGTTAGGAGGATTGCTAGAGGCACAGTAAAAAATCAGTCAAAACAGTCAATAAATAGGAATTTGAACCATGATCATTTAGCCAATTAAAAATTTACTCATGATTAAAATGCTATTTGAGCCATAAAATGTTAAATGGACTTTGTTGGCTGTTTTGGATAGAAAAGTATTGTTCCTCAAGCATTTGTGTAATGTTTTGTGTACAATAGTATACCAGTCAATACATTAACTGGGCTAAACAATTGTGACCAAAAATCATAAGATGATAATGAGCTGAACAATTGTGACCCAAAATCTCATATATTAACTGATTTGACTGATTTCTTATTGTACATTTCGCATTACCTTTTAGTAATTGCATGATGTATGCAAATTGGGAAACTTAAAAGTCAAATTTTGTTTATGAATTTTTCACTAAAATATCTGTCTGGGTGCACATGAGGGCCGAAGCCCATTCAGCAAAATACTTTAAGTCAATGTTATTTAACATGTAATTATATATATTTCAACCCCAAAAGAACATGTGATCACATTAATTTAATAATCTTATGTTATGTTTTAAATAATATAAATTTAGGAAGAAAGTTTATAAAGTTTGAACTTGATTTATATGGCCATAAATTTTATAAAAGAATAGTATACTTTTGTTTTTGGATTGCATATTCCAGCCTTTGGTTTTAGTTTTAAGAAGAGTACACAGCCTTTGTTTTGGAAATTCCAGCGGGATGGAATCCTAACACTGACGTTAGGTACAGATTTGGGCCCATGCTCCACCATGAGCTAACCGCTTAGTAATACAATTTGCAAAGAAACCAACGGTTCAAAAATACTTAGCCCATAAAGAATACTATCGTTTTTTCTTTTCCTGGTATATGACGTGTCCTACCTTCATCTCTTCGACTTTACATCCCATTATTATTCCCACATATATAGATCAAAATAAAAGTTTGCATCCCAAATTGACACTCCCTACAAAATTAACATTCTTTGCAATAATAATAATAATAACACATACTACATAGTTCTCTTCACGGGGTTGTCATTAAATTATACACTTACATATAATATATGTCACAAATTACACAATTAGAGTGTGTGTGAGTAAGACCATTAATAATCTTTGTTGACTAATTAGTCTTTGTTTAATCAATTTCATACATATATGACATACACTACATGTAGCACATGTTGGATAATTATTGAATGATATTTACGTTGGACATATATTATTACGGCTAATTATGTAAGTAATCATACATGCAATAATAGATTTATATCAAAAAATGGATTCGTTTGTTTTTTTTATCATGATCTATGTAATAATGAGCTAGGTTATACTAATAATAATAGTCAAAGCAAGAATTTGTGGAGAGATAGAGTAGCTAGTAGAGTTGGAAAGATCAGGATCAAACTCCCTCAAAGTGCAACACAGCTTGCACAAACCAATCGTGTGCAATGTAATCTCCCATCCTATGTTTCACACTAGGGACAACTTGGTAAATTCACACACACACATCCGTGACTTCAACTTTTGTCCTACTTATAAACATTTTCAAATTTCAACTGAGCTTAGCTTAGCTTTCCCTCACAGATAAGATCAAACAAAATGCTGCACCCATCACTGCTACCTCTTCTTGCCACCATTTTCCTTCTCTTACCCTACTATGCAACCCCGGCACCTGTACCGCCGCCGCAGCCATTGCCGTCACTTCCGGCAGCAGCGAAGGAGTTCTTGGACGCACACAACGGGGCAAGAGCAGAAGTCGGGGTACCACCACTCATCTGGAGCGAGCGGCTCGCCAACGCCACGAGCCTGATGGTTCGGTACCAGAGGAACAAGATGGGGTGCCAGTTCGCGAACTTGACTGCCAGCAAGTACGGCGGCAACCAGCTGTGGTCGGGGAGCACGGTGGCGGTGGCGCCGCGCACGGCGGTGGAGGAGTGGGTGAAGGAGAAGAAGTTCTATAACCACACGACGAACTCGTGCGAGTCGAACCACGAGTGCGGGGTTTACACGCAGGTGGTGTGGAGGAACTCTGTTCAGGTTGGGTGCTCTGAGGCTACATGCGTGAAGGAGAAGGCCAGCTTGACCATTTGTTTCTATGATCCACCTGGTAACGTCATAGGGGAGACCCCTTACTGATTCTGATTCATTGCTCATCATCCTCTGTTTTAATTTGTGTATTGTCTCAATTAATTGTGAAGTAATGCTAATTAGGTGTTTAGATTCATGATGTATGTAGTTGTAATGGATGGCAGAGAGGTCTTAACTTTTATGTCAATGTATGTTGTGATATGAACTGGAAGCAATGGCACAAGATTATTGCATGGATTTTGAATTTTTGATGCTCTGTGCTATGAGTTTATCTAGGAGTGACTGATGACTGTCCTTCAAGTTTGTTTGAGAAATTCAATGAGTCAGTCATTTATTGGTTGGTGTTTTTATTTGTTGTCTTGTGTGGATTCTTTTTCTTTCTGTAACTGAAAATCTATCCTCGGAGTTCACGTGTTTCTAATCTAAACAGGGTAGGAGGGACACACACTGATAGTGACAAAGTAATCTAATCTAAACAGGGCCATTCAATATTGAACTGAATCAACTCTGCTCCCTTGTGTTTCTTTTTTGCTTAAATAAAAATCTCCACTTTTCTGATTTCTGAAACAGTCAAATTTGTTTGTTTTAAAACTTGGAACCATAAAAACCTTTACTTGTGTTTAGAGATGGATGCAAGGTCAGAATTTTTTAATGAACATAAAAAATGAATCATTCTGCGATATGTGATTATATAATGAACGATGAATGGTAATGGAGAAGAAGAAGAGTAACGGAACGAAAAAGTACCACATCGACGAATGAACAAAATATCGTAACCTTTATTTATGCGTAAGACCGATTCAAATAGCTGGATCATGAGGCGTTGTGGTTGGGCTCGTGCTTTATGCTGGGCTCAGGAAAGTCCCCGGGCCCATTACTGCAGAAATGCAGGCTCGGAAGCGAGTAAGCTTCGAGTCTGGAAATTGTTCTGGCCCTCCGGGGCTGGGGGCTGAGACACGTGTGGAGCCTTTACAATTTCCGCCGAAGATACTTGCCGATATCACAGTCATCCACAAGGTCATGTAGCCCATGACTAACAGAACGGGGCTTACGTCCTCATGATCCACCCTTCTTTTTTTTTTTAATTTCATATTTATTTATTATCTCAAGAAAAGAGCTAAATGTGGTTTAATCATAGCAACAGATCATAATTATTTACTACTACTTGGATTACAGATACAACAACAGCATGGGAAGAATTACATAGCCCTTCTCTCTACTCTGTACAAAAAGAATTACATTGACCCAACACAGCATCTTGTACACTCATTATCATTATTATTTAAGCAGCATGTCCTTAGATATGAGATATCGGAAAGTGAAGTTGTGTGGAATCCATTCTATGCATTTCCGGGATTTAGCTGCCAGCTGGCATTTCTTAACACTCTTTCTTAGGGACTCAGGTAGGGACTCTTGGACCACGTCCATAACATCATTGGGGCATAATCCTGAGTCCTTGGTGAATGACTCGACAAGCTTCGGTAGAAGAATTTTTTGGTCCTTGCGTACCCCAAATGTGGCTCTAATGTAATCATCCTTTGCTACTTCTAGTTCTTGAAACACCCTCTTTGGTGTATATACGCGTACCTATCAGAGTTCACTATCATATATTATAAACAGCTCTTTAATAAAAGAGAATATGGCATTAAAGAAAATAATATAGTATTAGGAGAATACCGCAGGATCAGAATGGTTTCCTGAACAGAGTGCGAAGTGTGAGAGAGGCTCAGGATGCTCCAATGCATATGCAACTCGTCCATCTCCACCTTTGTATTTGGTCCTCTGAGAAAAGAAGAAGCGCAGCCACTGCCAAGAAGAATGAAAGCAAGTTTCAAGAACCTCCCTTTAAATTAAAACATAATCATTTAATTTATAAAGAAGTAGTTAAGATTGTAGAATGTAGATACCTGTCCAGGCCGAGACATACGGCACCCAAGTATAGTACTTTGAATTGTGTCTGCACTAACTGTGTAACCCCCAATGTTATATGCAGCCTGCAAGAAACTACCCTTATGAGTTTCACCCTTTAATTAATGACTTATAAGATACTACTCTCTCAGTTTAGTCTTTTTTCTTACCTTTAGAAGAAGAAAAGTTCTTTTCACATTGTTTTGTGGAATTCCATATGCCAAAAATGCCTATTACAAACCAAAGAAAAGATTTTAACTCAACTTATCAAAGGGAAGAAATGAGTGGAAAGTACTACAAGGAAACATTGTTTTGAGGGTAATTAATTTATTACATGCATCACCAAAGCATTGTGTATGTTGATCCAGAAAGCTAATTTCTCCTCATGTTTCAATTTCCCAGGATCAACATCTTCTAGTCGGCTTATTAGTGATCTGCAACAACATGAAAATTCCAGTTAACTATGTACTGCTTAGCGAATGAGGATTAACTAACTTAATCAGATATTACATTAGGCTCACCTGAAATGCTGGAGCAACTTCTCTGCATCACCAAATTTCTGATTCTCTGTATAAATCCATGATACTTCAACCATGGTGCTGTATGGCCCACTAAACTCCTTGAGTCCTTCGACATGGAATGGATTGTCTAACCGTGCATCGAAAGACGAATTGTTTCTGAACCTTGGACTCCACATATCAACTTGATCTCCTATAGAAAATGCACTTATTGAGGACAATGATGAACTTGGAGATGAAAGGCCAGGATGCATCATAGGAGGATCTGCAAGCTTGCAATATATAGCAGATATGCACTTAACCATGTCCTCAGAAAGCTTGTTAGGTGTAACCTGAACATGATCCGATATTCGAGTACCCAGATGTTCTGCCAGACTGATTATATTCGATGAATCGCTTTGTGCATACTGCATAAAAGGACTCAAAATCTCAGAGAGTGTATCTACTCACAAAAAAGATCAACCTTTAGAACTAAGGCTAGTGTAGTTGCAAATTAAGGACAATTAGACATAGATAACATAGTTTCATGGGACTTGATTTACCTCCATCATGGACAATGGTTGGGAATGACATGCTCGCCGAGGTTTAGATAAAGGTTCTGAGGGAGGAGATGGTCTTGTAAATGCAGAATACTGCGACAACGCCGAATGGCAACGATAAACACCGGAATATATATGCTTTTCTTCTAGCCTATTTCCATTGCATTCTTTCCCTAGAGTCTGAGGTTCATATCCAGTTTGTTCCTTTTTTGGAGTCTCAAACTCATGGCCATTGGATTGTACTGCAGAGCATTGTTTTTTGGTTAAGACTTGTTGAGGCTTAGAAGCTTGAGTGGTTTGTGCTTTAGGTGTTGTTTGAGGAGACTTTACACTTCCCTCCTTGGTGGAAGGAGACACAGAAGATAACTGCTGATCGAAAGCTTTACGGTACAAGGAAAGAAGATGCTGTTCCAAGTATACAACTTCCAACTCTAACACTGCAATTTCCTTTATTAATTCTGTAGCTGGCTGGAGTTATAAAAAACAAATGCAGAACTTGAATATCAGAAATCAATACATGAATAAGCATGGCATACCAGAGATTGAAACTAGCATAAGAATGTGAACAACAAAGACTAAACTAAACTAATATACACATGTAACATCAATCAATGTTCTTAATGTTTTGAAAAAGCATATATTGAACATTTCATTAATATTTTTCAGTACTGTCACAGAAGTTGATAATAGGGGAAATGTATTGCTACCTTTGGCATCATCATATCATTATGTGAATTCGAATTAACAAGAGATGAAGGTATGTATCCAAGTGCCTTTTCTAACGTGCATCTAACCTCCAATTGGTCTTGTAATCTTCTCTCTAGTTGCAGAATCTGCCACAAGGTAATTTCATTAAAAATAAAATATGAATGCAGAGGAAGGTGCATATATATGTAAACAGAGTTATGAGGAATGATTTTGTGGTGATATTGCATTGTTTGTACCTCTTGTTTGAGAGTAGTGTGGACATGAGCAATAGGAGTTGGTTTTTTCCTAGCTTTAGCACATTCCGTGAGGTAACCCATATCCTGAAACCAAATCAAAACCCATACTTTGAGGCACTAAAAGTCTTTGCTAGTTAACAGAAATTTGTTACGTGTGGGGACTACAGAGGAATGATGTAAGATATCATTAAATGTTCTCCAACAGAATGGATGAGATCAATTCATCTCAAACATTTAAACAACATTTGCATAAAATTTCAATTCTACATGCGAAACTATACTACTTTCAATGAAATTAAAAAAGAAACAGAAAATGATGCTATTTTCTTTTCAACATTGTTTTCTACTAATCATGGATTTATATGAAGAACAAAGCTAGAAAGAAGTGATCATCATTTCTTGATTGAATATTCACATACCAGCTTTATTGGGTCTGAGGGCTCAAGGTGATTATCTCCCTCCATTCCTTTCTTAACAGGAAGACTGTCATGTACAAAGAAGAAAACTCAGATAAGTTATTTAGTCTGTTTCAGCATTTAGTAAATACCACAATTCTCACCCTTTACAAGAAATTCTGGATGAAGAGGAAAAATTAATGATTGCAGCAGCAGAGGGTACAGATATTAAATTTTAAACCTTTGTTTTTCATTTTCTAGAAAAGAAACTTCTCATGTATTGTTTCATATCAGTAGATTACATACATAAATGATCACAAATAATCAAAGAGAAGCTAAAGCAGAGAGGAAACAGAATATACACACACACCTCTTTGAACGCTTGTGCCTTGGAGCAAATCTCAGTCCCAGCATTTTATTTTCTCCACTTCTTTCAAGCCCCATATCTGAAAACCATCAAAATCAGAGTTATTCACAGTGAAGCAGATACAATTGACATAAACAACAACATCAATTATGGTAAAAAAAAAGAAGAAAAAGCTTTACATCATACCAAAGCAACTTAACAAGCAAGAACTCAGAAGGAACAAACTTCAGAAATGAGTCCAAGTTAGTTTCCAATACTTTCACAGGCCACTCTGCATTCTTAGCATATATCAGAGCTTCCTTCCTGGAAGTACCCACAAAGTAGTGATCATATGCTTGACATAACCAAAACCAGGACAGCAGTATCAATGCTTAAAAACTCTATGAATGTGTGATGTGATGAAAAAGATTAGCCTTTTGACCAATGAGCCTTCTCTTTTAAAGAATGAAGACTTGTTGTGACACTGCTAGTGCTATGCTGCTACAACTATAAAGACCTTTGTATTAAAGGATGACCCTTTTTGCATTGCATTAAAAGGAGTTCTTGGAGTGGTCTTTAATTGAACAAGGGAAGGCTTTACTTTATAGAATAACTTTGACAATGGTGAAGAACAAAGGAGAAGATGTCAAAGCATTATAAAAAAAAAAGAGTGGACAAATCTTACTCTTAAAGTCTAAAATAGAGATCCAAGGTGTGACCAATTTGAAGAAGAAAAATCAATTTAGGGTGGACTCCTAAAACTGTTAAGTGGAAAATAAAGTGTATATTCATAAATAAAGAAATAAATATAGCAGCATATTATTCATTTTTTTCAACATTCTCTTCTTCTCATGCTGGAAAACAAGTGGGAGTTGGTGACCGTCTGTCCACCATTTTGTCTCATTTTGCATCCATCAGATTAGTTTAATTGTGGCAGTAGAAAATTAGGCCAATTGACTTTGATGGAACACAACCAAGACAAAAAATAATATGGGACAAAAATTAGATATTAGTTTGTTTTTTTGGTTGAAAAAGATGCACATTATGATTGTAGTAACGGGGCAGCATTTATATTTTTTAGGTATGTTGCACCAATCATTGTACAGTGTTAGAGATGCCTCCGTTAAAATCATCATACTTGGACTAGTACTGAACATATCATGATAACATTTTTGTTTAATATATGCTTTTCTCCACTAAGTAATTCATTACATATTTTCATATATATATATATATATATATGTATATATATATATATATATATATGTATATTGTAGTTTTAATATATTAAAAACAAAAATGAAAAAACAAGGGACTAGGTAACAAAATACTGGATAGAAAGAAAGAAAAGCAAGGATTTACCTCAAAAGGGATGAAAGGTAAGGGATAAAGGACATTGGATGCTTGAAAGGAATAGAGATTTTATTGTGGGGTATTTTCTCTTTGTCTAAATGGCTTTTTTGAGGAGCTAGGATTTGCCTTAGGAGATACCCATATTGTCCTTGAGTGTCAAAGGGACTAATATTTGTCACAGAATCAACACATATAATATTTAATATAACAAATATAATAATAACAATTTAATATGTTAATAATGGGGCTTGACCTTTTCTAAAACCAAGACAAGAAGAAAAGGATGCAAGTGAGGTAAGGTGATCTGTTCTCCCCTATTGTCCTCACACAAAACCTACTGACAAAGAAAGTTTCTTTTTTCTCTTCACACATGTGGAGACACATTAATTCAATTCAATTCAATTAAAAAGAGAAAAGAGAAAAAGGAGCCATGTAGATTGTAGAAGCTGAAGCTAGCTAGCTAGCTAGAACAGAGAAAAATACAAATGGTCAATGTTAGTAAGAACTGTTCCAACCATATTTATATACAGTACTCTTATCTAATGCAAATCTTGCCATGTAGTATATTCAAGATGCATGGCAGGAATTAAAATAAATGGGATAAGGTAGTGCACAGAATTATCTTAATTCTTAACCAAACTTTTTAGTATTTTTTTAGCATAAGGGGTAACGATGCTAAAGATACCCAAAAAAGGTCACAGAAAAAGACTTCTAAACTTCTTTGATGGTTTTATCAATATTGAAACGTTTTCCTTAACTACAAACTTATCTATTTTCCTTATTAAGGAGATTATGTGTAACATATGGCATTGCTCCTAAAGTCCTAGGGGAAATGAATTTTAACATCTATATTTTATTTTATTTTATTTTTTTAGTTTTTATAAGTGACAAATTTGACAAAGGCCTTGTGAATTTATTTTCTCTATGGAGTGTGGAAGAACAGAACAAGATGCAGAGTTCTTCTTTGGACGCATATGATATTTTTATGCTTCACTCCAAATTAAGCTCAAAATTTCTGGTCCCGATAAATAAACAAATGAAACTTCTATTTTATCTTACTATCGAAATTGCATACAAGTCAGAAGGGAAAATTTTAAATGCCAGAAGATACAAATTATGCAATTGAAATTTGAGTAATATAAGGATTTCCAGATCAAGTGAGGGGATCGAAATTCAAATCAATCTGACAGACATGCTTCCTAGATCCATGTAATAATGGAAAAATATGTAACAACACTTTTTAATTGAGGATTACATATTACAAAATCACAGGCATCTCTTAATAAGGATCAAAACTTCACATAGTTCTATAACAGTAAGATAGTAAGATTCTCCATATAAAACAATAATAAAACCATTTTCAAAAACACAGGAACAGGGTTTGGAGAACATTATTCCTTAAACAATAATGTTTATCGTACAACAGAAATACGTCCAACAAATATCCAACGTGTGCTATACATGATATGTAATGCGTGTTATTTATATAGTACATATACGTATAGCACACGTTGGATACTTGTTGGACGTATTTCTGTTGTACGACAAATATTATTGTCTAGAACATGTATTCATTGTCCTTCAAGATTATACATGAATTTTTCACCCAAATAAACATTTGAAAGAAGTTAAATTGATTTATGGCTTCGTTTTCTACAGAGATGGTTATTTAATTTACTTTGATTTTACCGATAGAGACAGTAGTTTTTTGGATGAGCATATAAAAGAAGACAAATTAGAAGTTATTTCATAATTAATGTAACTTAAGATTCAAAAGAAGGTTGCACACCTTGCGGGGATTCCAAACGAAACGGGTCTGAAAAATGGTACTTGCTATTTCTGACATTTTGTCCTTGTTTGTTTGCCAGCTATATTTAAATTAGCTAGTGTTTGTTTGTTTTCATATGGGAACCAAAATAATGTTGAAAACACATCAATCCATCGTTAAATTAATAAAGGCAAACTAAAGTTGATTTTCATATGTCGACCCACCCTTGTGGCAGAAGTACTTGCTATTAACAGTGACACTAGCTAGTGGAACGATCACAATCATTACCTTGGTGATTATTTTGGATTTATCTTCGTTTTTATTACCTGGCCCTCCAATAGCAGATTTGGCACTTTATTATCTTTAGTTTTTGGTAAGTTTTTTTGTTTCCTCCCTTGACATACGTGTAATGCATGGAACTTTTTGATAACAACGGCTCTATACTTGATTGAGCATGCCATAGAAAACTACATATGGCACTTTGTGCTAACAATGACAATTAACAGCACCTTCATTTTTGAAATTGCTTAGGAGAATGGAAGATGAAAAAAAAGGACAGAAGAGTTTTTTGGCTCATTAAGATTAAATTTGAATGAATATTACAAAAAAAAATGTGTAATATCCATCTCTATTATTAGGAAATTATACGCACGGCTCATTCGAATCCACTTAATTCATTATTAATTGATATGGAGCATCACCTCTAACACTTAAATCCATGACTTATTTGATTTTGTTCAAAACATTTATAGATTAAAATGTATTTTTTAGGAATGAAAATCAGAATTTGCTTAGGAACAATGATATATTAAAACCAAGAAAAGGGAAGAGAAAGTGACTTTTCAAACAAAGTATTTTGGTATATATATGTTGCCCAAAATTACAACCCCACGAAGGGACCAAACCACAGAGGCATTGTTTCCAAAATGTGAATAAATTAAAGGGAAATACTTGGGGTACAACAAAAAATCAGCCAAAACAGCAACAAATTATGCACAACATATATAATATAAAATGCACAATGTATGTTACATGCAATGCACAACATATTTCACCTATTGTGCACAACATATATCACATGTTGTGGCATCATCTTTCTTTATAACATGTGATATATGTTGTGCACATCATGTAATATATGGCGTGCACAATATGTAATATTCGTTGTGCAATTTATATTATACATGTTGTGCATAACTTGTTGGCTGTGTTGACTGGTTTTTTTGTTGTGGCCCTTGCTCTGGGGTGTTGCAGCATATATATGCATATGCTGTGATAAAAGACGGGGTGTCATTTGCTGATAAGGGTGCCTCGAGTTAGGGAAACTTACATCCACTACCTCTGTCGATTAGCAAACTATATATGCATGCATGTGTGGTACAATACAATACCAATGGAGAATGGAGAAAGGGACAGTGTCATATATGCAATGCATGTCTCGTGCTGAGAAAATTTGGGAGAAGCTAACAGCCTCACCTTGTGATTTAAGAGATTCTAATAAGCTATTTGTTCCACACCACTTTTTTTTTTTCATAAATGTTTTGGGAATAATATTTTTTTAGCCAAAACAGTCAACAAAGCTCATTTAAACACTTTTGGCCCAAATAGCAGTATTAATCATGTGTATTTTTTAATTGGATGAGTGATTTAGGCTCAATTTCCTATTGTTAGCTGTTTTGACTGATTTTTTTTTTGTTGTACCTCTTTTTTTTATAGACAAAAGTTTAGATTAAGGGAGGCACACCTCATGCAAGGTCAGGGCATACCACCAACCTCAACGAGAATTTATGATGAAATTTACAGATCGCCTACCAAAGAGGGCTCCCCAAGATTTGAACCCAAGCCACGTCTAGCGTGGACGGAAGATTGAACCAGGTGTGCCAACCCTCATTCGTTATATATGTTTTTGAAACTTGACCTTCTTTCTCTTAACTATAATTAATTAACAAATGTGTGGGGAACAACACTTTTTTAATCAAAACAGTCAACAAAGCTCATTTAATATTTTATGACCAAAATAACATTTTAATCATGAGTATATTTTTAATGGGCTGGGTGGTGGCCAAATTCATATTTGTTAACTGTTTTGACTAGTTTTTTTTTTACCTTTAGCAATACTGTAATTAATTCACATCATTACGGGTAAAAACCTAACAAAAGCAAATTAATCTCTAATTTCATTATTCTTTCATTTTAAAATAATAGTTACTTTTATTTTTTTAGTATATGAAAAACTTAATATACTTACATGTATTATATGTTTAGATATATTGATTTTTTAATATAAAAAAATAAAAATGACTGTTATTTTAAAACTAGAGAAATATTCACTTAAAAATTACTTTTAAGAATTTTTGTTGTGATTTTGGGTTTGGGAATAGATAGAAGGGCCATAATATGTAGTGATGTATGTGTGATTGAATAGAATCCCAAAAATGGGAGAGAAAAAGCGAAGTTTCCAAAGAGGTTAGGACAAGGTAGTCAATGCCAATCATATATTACCATCATTAAAAAGCATGCACCTCTCTCTCATGTCTGTCCCCACTTCTTCTCGTCATCTCTTAACAATCCTTCACTTATTATTGCAAAGGTAATTATTACTATACCATCTCATTCCAAGGGTCCTAACCAACCCGTTCATTCATTGAATGAATCAAAAGAAGTGTTAATACTAGTACTACCTTATTTACATAGTGATTTGCACCATATATGTGGGGATCATAACTATATATATATATATTTCTATTCATCACTAGTTTAAATTATTGTTTGAAGAAATAAGATTAAAAAATAAATAAAAAAAGTAACCATCCAATCCTATAACACACGTTATTTTAATCTCTTCTCTTAATTTATTTTAGAGTATTGCAAGACAACCAACATATTATGAATAATGTGTGTTATATAATGTGCATAACATATATTATATATTATAAAGAAAAATTATATTGTAATATGTGATATATGATATATGTACAACATGTCATGTATGATGTACATAATATGTAATATACATGGTACATATCACATATCATATATATTTTTTACTAGTTTTTTTATAAAGTTTTTCTTTTATTTTTTTTTGTCTTTACCTTTAGGTACTCTTTTTCTATACTATTTGTACTATTTCCTTTTTTTTAAAAAAAAACTATAACTCATTTTATCTATTTTGTATATTAATATTTATCTTGCTTGTTTTTTTCATTTTCTACAAATATTTTCCAAAATTAAAAAGCGACTTAAAATATGTGGCGCTAGTAAAGAAGAGCATTGCTAGAGGCACAACAAAAAATCAGTCAAAACAGCCAACAAATAGGAATTTGAGCCACAATTACTCAGTCCATTAAAAATATATTCATGATTAAAATGCTATTTGGGTCTTAAAATGTCAAATGGGCTTTGGTGGCTGTTTTGGCTGAAAAAATGTTGTTCCCCGTACATTTGTGATTAAAGAATAATGTTGGTTCATTTTTATTTGAAATCGCGATCACAGTTGTACGAGTGAAATTCATGTTTATTTAAACTTATGAATAGATGATTTGGATTTCTTGTATATTTACTATCATAATTTAACGCTTTAGCTACTGAATAAGAAGCATTACTTTTTATTCTGACAATTATTTCTCCCTTATTACTAGTAGGTAGTACAATCAAATTAAAGCATCTGGTTTAGCACACACAGATAATATACTTTAATTGTAATATAATACTTTTGCAGTATGCCAACTCGTTAATTTCTTTAATTTGGCTGCGCAAACTGCTCCAACTTTTAGTATAATTAATTAGAGCATTGCTAAAAGGTACAACAAAAAATCAGTTAAAACAGTTAACAAATAGAAATTTTGGCCACAATTATCAAACTCATTAAAAATGTACTCATAATTAAAAATAATATTTGGGTCATAAAATGTTAAATAAACTTTCTTGACTGTTTTGACTGATTTTTTATTGTGCCCCAAGCATTTATGAATTAATTAATTAGTAGGTGAATGAACATTGCAACGAAATAATCACATGTCACATGAACAAATACACATATAGTAGCTAGCATTGGCCCTTCAATTTTGCATATATATATATATGTATGAATTGCAGACTTTGACAAATAAATAAAAAAAGGAGTGATCGAGGATGGGTGAAGTGATGACAACCCGGATGCACAGGCTTTAACTAACTTTATCATCCTTATAAGTCAGTCATTTATATATATATATAGTGAAACAGTAGATGGCGCCAAACATCATATCATGTGCTTGTATCAGCCATATATGTATGTAATGTATAAGCCCTGTTTCTATTTGTCCGTTATTTGTTATACTCTTTCTTCTCTCCTTTATTTTCCTTAACATCACTTGTCTTGAGTTTCAGGTTGCTTACCCACATATATATAATTATTGTAGTTCTCATTACTTTGGCACAACATGCATGCATTCATTCATGCACTTTCCCTATATACATACTAATAATGAGTCAATGATTAACCTTTTTGCTGTGGCCACCCTTCACTTGGACATCAAAATTACCATGTAAATTTAATCAATTACAACAAGAAGGAACAAACATGCTTATTCTTAAGATATATAGCTAGTACTATTATGATGAAGAAGAAGGGGAAAACAATAGTTATTATTTATGACCAACAGGGAGGGATCCTGAAAATGTTTAGCAGCTAGCAAAGACAAAAATATTATATTATTTATATGAGAAATACTCTGTGAATAATGAAAAATTAATCAAAGTAGCAATAGATCCATTTGGCAATTTTTTGATCCAATAAAAAGCTTCCTCAAAGAAGTTAATTTTTAGTGCTAGATGAGTGATTGTAACCCAAAACCTTTATGAGTGTGTTTGAAACCATAAAAAAAGAGAAATGATTTGATTTCTAAATCAATTCCATTGTTTGAAATGTAGAGATAAAAGAAATGAATTGATTTGTAATTCTCATGGATTTAATAATTGTGTATTTTTAAATCTCATGGATTTAGAGAGGATTTTGATGGAAATGATTTAAAAATCAATTCATTTCATTTCATTTCATTTCCATAATAAATCATTCCAAACACACCCTATATATTGGTTGATTTTGGCTGATTTTTCAATTGTGCAAATAGCTAACACTCTATTTATATATATCTAAGTACATTATGATATTTCTTAAAATTTTTATATTGTGTGAGATGAAACATAATAATAAAATGGGAGCAATATATATGCATGTTTATATACTTTTAAAGAATTTTTGAAAATTTAGTGAGGACATCATAATGCACTATTATACATATGCTTAAAATCTAATATATAACTCAACTATATTTATCATACCAAATATTGAGCAAGAAAAAAGGGTAACAAAATAAAGAGTTTTGTTAACAAGTGTTTTAAAAGTACTTGTTAAGGATATTTAAAATAATAAATTTAAAAAAATTTTAAGATATAATAATAGATCCATTATATAGAAAATATAAAGATGTATACTTATTTTGGGGTCATAGTTATTTTCTAATTTTTGATCATGCGAGTAAAATTCTAGTAGCTTGAAGAAAAATATTAGTTTCTAGCGGCCCATTAATTAAAAATGAATAGAGACCAAAAGCTACACATTCATCATGTAGTGGGTTGGGCTATGATTCACTGAAATATCCAAACCCAACTATAAACAAAAGAAACCCTCGTCATATTCACCAAAAAAGAGACCTCGTCACAAAAACATTAAAATTAGTAAAATGTACCAACAAGAATTGACACAAGTGGTAAGCGACTTGTTGTCCTTTAAGCAAGCAAGGTTTCAGGTTTGAGCCTTGTGGATAGAAAAATCCTTGCTATGAACCGCACCTGTCATTCCCAGGTACGCAATCCGTGCGACGGATTGGACGAGATAAACTGTATGTGAGAGAGAGAGTGTGATGAGGTCGGTTCTTTAATAAATGAGAGTAAATATGAATTAAACAATTTTGACTTGGATATTTATATTATGGAAGTCAAACAACACATGTCAAATAAAATAAAATATAATCTAAATAAACAAAAATGATATTCTATAGTTATGTAGATTGACCGGTCTCCTCCTTAATGATTTCAGACTAATATGGCATTTTTTTAATACTTTTGGACCTTAAACAATAATTCTATTGATAAACATTCTAACGGATTGTTTAGAAACTTTTAATAAGATGAAATTAAATTGAATTTCATTAAAAATTGAATTCATAATTGAATTGAACTGAATTTTAATATTTGAAATACATTAGTAAAATCGTAGAATTGAATTTCAATATTTAAAATGTTTATAAAATGAATTAAATTTTTTAATGGACAAATTTTTTCTATGGTGAATTTTAAGAGAATAATTTAAAGAGAGTAATTTGAAGAGAATAATTTAGACATTTCATATTTTAAATTAAATGTCAATGAAATTCAATTGAAATCATAGTAAAATGATTCTAATTTATTTTTGGATCAAAACTATAAAATTGAATTAAATTTCGTTTCAATTTAAATAATTTTTTTGTTTTTAATACTGAAATTCAATTCAATTTCGATGAGAATTGAATTCTAACTATGGTGTAAGATAATTTTCAAATGGTAGTGCATAAAAGTTAAATTATATAAAATAAAATAATGAGTGTGTTTAGAATCTACTATAAGAGAGAAATAAAATGATTTGGATAGAATCACAAATCATTTTCATCAAAATCTAACCAAAATTCAAGAAATTTTAAAATACAAATATATAATTTCACAATAATTATATTTTATTTCATTTTTTATTATCAAAACCTCCCAACACACCCAATGAGATTGTCCTCTTTCTCATCGCTAAAACGATTTGTTGCTGTTTTTATATAGCTTACCAGATAAAAAGAACCCATACATATGCCAATTTTGAGCTGCGCTACTATTTTCTTTTTCTTCCTCATAAGTCAGATATCGAATAAAAATCAAATTTTGAGCCTTGAAAGGAAAATATATTATCTAAAGTATATTTTGTTGAAGATCAAAACTTATACTAAAGTTCATCCAAAACTTTTCTACCCAAATAAAAGATGCATCATCGAAATACAAGATTCATTATTTAATTTGATAGATGACAGTTGTTAAAAGTTGTCACAGGTTGTGAATGAGATTGTATTATCACTACTATTCACTAGCCCTAACACTAAAAACTAAAAAGCCATGAGACGATGAAACGACATCGTTTAGGCGTCGTCAGTTACAAACTAAAGGAAGAGTAGCTCTTTCGGCGTGACTTTTTCCTCTTTAATTAACCGCTTACTCCGCATCTCCATCGCCACCACGCCCTCTCTCTCCTCTTCTCTTCTTAACCATCCAAATATTTCTGCACCACTTCAATGTTATAAGATTCTCATAAAACCATTTCTAAAATTAAAAATTTCTTTCGGATCTTAGCACTAAAAAATAAAAATATTTTTATAGCACACACGTATGGTAACTGGTAACTGACCGCAATTCCCCAATCTTGGCCGCATAAGCATGAAAAGCCATACTACCCCAAATCCCCCAAACTCCAACCACTATTTCTAGGACCCCCCATCCTTATTTGTTATTATTACTACTAATACCCTTCACAAACACCACACCCCTTCCCTTCTCTATTTTTTGCCTTCACCAATACCCCTTTTCTCAAAAATAAAAATAAAAGACGGAACAATTATTTTGTCTTTTAATTTGGGCACGGGACTTGAGCACCCATCTTTTTTTTTTTTCCTTCCATGCCTAAAACCAAGAGCCGGACTTGGTATATATGTAAATCATGAAATATATAGGCATATCTATCAATCTTTCTCTATCACTAACCAATAGCCATAGTGTGAGTGTGCGAGGCATCGAAAAGAAAAGAGAAGGGAGACACAACATTTTTTTCACATAAAAAACCAATTTCACCCACCCACCCACCTCCCTCAATAGACCCTGCAAGTGCAAAGTACCCCCAATCTCACTGCATAAACTTCCCCCAACTCTTTTTTCTCCTAAGGTACTTACATTACCATGACCCTTTTTTATGTTACTCTGTATTCTCTGATATTTTTGGCTAACAAAACCCATATTCTATTTTTCATGTCACATTTTTTGTGGGTCAATTTTATTTAATTGCGTCTGACCTAGCTCATGGATCACCCGTTAGATATGTATATGTTGTGCACCTTATATGTCTTATGGAACTAGAAATATATACCTATGGTATATTTATATATAAAAAATTCTCTATAGGTTACAGAAAAAGACGTACTAGTAATGGCAGAGTGAAGATCTTATCCCCTTTTCGTTCAACATTTTAAGGAGCACACATCTATTAAGTGTCGAGGTTTATACTAATTGATGCCCGATTTTACATTTTTATGATTCTGCAGCACTTAATTTCAATTTTTCATTATTTAAGACATGCAGTACATGTTCCTCATTTTCGTTCGATTTTCACACACTGTGGATTTGCTTAGGGTTTTATCATCGAGTTAGTGAATAACCACAAAATGCTGTGATTTGCTTAGGGTTTTATGATCGTGTCACTGGCTAACCACAATAATGCTGGGATTTAGGTCGATTTGGCTATTGGGTCTTTGCCAATTAAGGGTTTTGTGAAAGTGACTGATAAAAGATCTAATCTTTAAAATTGGGGATGTGACTGTGCTTCAATCTTTGAAATCTTTTTATATATTTTTTTTTTCGTTCTGCGTCTGAAAACGTTAATGCTGTGGCTGATTTACATCTGCTGGGAACTATGATCATTCCGTCCGTAAGTCGTAACCCTAATTGGGAGAATTAAATATTAAATTAAATCTGAAACAAAGGAAATTTTTTTAAAAGTGGTGAATTCACTTACTGTGTGACAGTTGACAGATACTATATGTTACATTTGGGAATTCTTGGTTCTCTGTTTATTTTCTCATAAATGGCTATACAGAATCACCATTTTTCCTTTCGCGTTGGTTGCGTTTCTTTGAGGATCATATTTTGACATGAATTTACCAAAAAAAAAAGTATTGCATTTGTGGCTAAAAGTTTTTTTTAGTATTTTTCCACTATGAAATCAGATGTGAATTACTGTCTGCCCAGAAAAAATGAGAACATAATTAAAATTATCAAATCATATCAACGGGTGGTTGGGTCTAGCAGAATCAATTGGTTTCCAGGATGCAATCCCAGTTGGAAGAGATAATCACAAGATGCTTGCTGGAAACTGAACAAATTTTTATTGATGCTGAAATTATTATTGCTCTTGTTTACTAGATGATTTATGCATTAAAAAGTAAATCCTAATCCTCAACCCTAAATTAATCGGGACTAAAGGAAAAAAAAAAATGTAAAGAAAGAGGAGGAATGGTAAGGCTAGTTGAGTTTTAGGAGTGAATCATCACTATATCTTGTCCTTCATAAACAGGTTAAGCTGTTGATTATCTTTGTAGTTATATACATCTTACATTCTTGTATGTGTTGACAATAAAATTGATTTTGTTCTATCTTTCATTTGGGTCTATTTGTTTGTTTATTTTGACAGATTGAACTTGTTCATTCTTTTTTATGAACTAGTTGATTCTATTGTTGGACCCATGACCAAATATTGTACTGGATGAAGAAACAATTTCATTGTACACACTACTTACTTATAGAGCACTAATTGTGAAGCTTTAACATGAAATTATATAGCATGACATGGTATTCAATTAAATTCTGAACAAACTGGGATGCATTTACTATGCTCTTTTTTTAAAGTGAATGCACTTCATTTCTCCACTTAAAAATATTATGGATAGGATATACTTCTTTTTCTGGTTTAAAAATTTTACCATTAACAGTGTTATGCTTGGCAGAGTATTTATTTAGTCAACATACAAGTTGAAACAACAGTCTTATTTCTTTGACTGGTTTATAATATTTTAGATCTGTAATTATTAATTTCACCTATAGGCAGCTATATCTAGAGGTGGAGGGAGACAATAAAAAAAATGAAGCGAAATCATTAATAAAGATTTAGATTTTATCTGTCGGACTATAGACATGGTTTACGATAAAACATTACGATGTCAGTTGATCTATGTAGCTGACTCAACCTAGTGCGACAATTGTTGATTGTTGTTGTTGTTGCAGGTATTCCTAGAGATTAATTTCTGTTGTTGATGTTTTTTTAGGAAATCATAGATCTCAAGTGTCTTATTTTACTTAATATAATTTGGGACCATATTGACAACGACTATTTCATGGGATGAATTAAGCAGAGTGGTGAGCTAGGGAGTCATCTGTCATATCATGTGTATCATATAATACTGTATTTTTGGATAGTATCATGGAAGTACTTCCTTGTTCTGGTGTTCAATATACTGGGGATTCTGATTGTCCACAGCAGAGTCCAGGGACGTCTTTTATATATCAGGAAGAAGCTAATTGTGCTGAAAATGGTGAACAAGTTAAATTGGCTGATGGTCAATTGAACGAATCATCACACAAAATGGAAGGGTCTCAGATAGAAAAGCAAGGGGAAGAGAAACAGTCTGTTTGTGATTTGTCAACTAATTCAGCATTCCAATGCATTGGAGATTCAGGTTTTGACTGTCAAGTGGAAGACCAGAAGGAATACAGTGGTTTCCATGATTTTGAAGAAGACATGATGAATGAACCTTGCTTAACCTCTGAAAACTCGCTCTCTGTTGTGGATACTATTGAAAGTGAATCACCCAACAATAGGGAGGGAGACATGTCATTTCCTGAACCAAAGTGGCTAGAGGGGGATGGATCAGTGGCACTGTGGGTCAAGGTAACTTATTTAGTTGTGTACTTTCTGTTGATTTTTTTTCCTGAATAACTGTTTACTATTCTCCATACAATGACAGTATAGATTTCTTATAACACTAGTCTTGCTTCTTTTAAGCTTTCCAAGTTATTCATTCAAAAACTTCGAATTTACTTCTCTAATTGATTTGGAATGCTTTGCCATGGTCAATTGTCTATGGGTTGTTAAAATCTTATGTTTTATGTGAGAAATGCATACTTAATTGAGCAACTTAGAAGGTTTTCTGTGTTAAAGAAAAAGGAAGATCAGAATATGCTAGCATTGCTGATTTGTATCCTGTGACTTCTCTGTCTTTCTTAGTGGAGAGGCAAGTGGCAGGCTGGCATCAGATGTGCAAGGGCTGACTGGCCGTTATCAACTTTGAAAGCAAAACCAACTCATGACCGGAAGAAATATTTCGTCATATTTTTTCCACACACAAGGAATTATTCTTGGGCTGATATGCTGCTTGTTCGACCAATAGATGAGTTTCCCCATCCTATTGCATACAAGAATCATCAGGTAGGATTGAAAATGGTCAAAGACTTGACTGTTGCGCGGCGGTTTATAATGCAAAAGCTAGCTATTGGCATGTTGAACATTGTTGATCAGTTTCATCCTAGCGTACGTGATGGTGGTCCTATTTCTTTTTTCTCGTTCCTTTTTCTTGTAGTCTCAATTTTCTTATTCATTTTTTAATTGGAGATTTCTACAATGCATGTAGGCATTGACAGAAACTGCCCGCAATGTGAAGGTCTGGAAGGAATTTGCTATGGATGCTTCTCACTGTAGTGGTTATTCTGATTTTGGAAAAATGCTTTTAAAGCTGCACAATGTAAATTCCAATTTCTGATGATGGTTTATGTAAAAGATATTTACATTTTATTGGTCTTTAACTTCTATTGTACTCAATATTTGTTTAATTACTGCATTACAGTGAATTGTTAAATATAAGTGTTCATATTCCTTGGTGCATTTTAGCAATTAATGCTGTTTTTATGATATCAGGCACTTTTTTGGCTTAGGGTATGTTTGGTTGGAGGGTAAAATTGAGGGTAAATTTTCCTTGATTGGGTTCTATGTGTAAAATATCAAGGAAAATTTACCCTTAATTTTACCCTCCAACCAAACATACTCTTAAATTGTAAAGTTGAATGCTGACACCTTTTTACATGCATTGCATAATCTGTGGGATTCATGTTACTTGAGCTTATATTTTATCTATAAAAAATCTTAAATCCTACTACTTTCATTTTACATTATATAAATAAATACAATTATTCTGGTCTCCTTGAATTTTTCCTTTAGAAGTTTCTTTTTCTGTGACTGAGTTATTGTTCCTCCTTTTTCCTTATAGAGCATACTACAGCACTACATAAATGCGGAATGGTTACAACATTCTTCTCACTCTTGGGTTGAACGATGTCAGAATGCACATAGTGCTGAATCAGTAGAGCTGCTGAAGGAGGTACCTTATAATTTTTGCTAACAAATCATGATTCTAGAAAAAAGAGGACTTTGTATTTGTGTTGTGTGATCATTGTTGCAACTAGTAATGTATATTCTTACCCATTTGAAGTATGGAGTATTTCACTTTTATCAAAATGTCAAATTAAGATTTTGACATGAGGTCCAAAGCATTTTAAGGTTGCCAAGGTGTAAATGTATTCACTTAATTTCTTGAAGTGTGCTTTTGACAACTATGATTTCAAATGATTTTGTTTTTATTTCTTTTAGGGTATAGGTATATTTCTTTTTGTAGAGAAATTCCTTGTGCCTTTTTACTTTCCTATCATGCCCTTGTTCTCCCTATCACTATCACTATCAGTACTCTAAAAGTATTCAGAAAGGATAAAGGCCCATCACTATTCCTCTTTTAAGAAAAAGTGGTTCATGGTTTATTTGGTCTGTTTGCACTTTGCAGTGAGAAATAAAAAATCTGTATTCTCAGTTTCCTCATTAGAGTGACTGAGACTATCTTCTGCCATCTGGGGATAATAGTTTGGGAACATTTCCTTGAAATACTGTTCTTAAATCTTAGCTGATGCCTGCTCATTTACTTTTAGTGCTTTGTAAGATGAAGACGTGAGTAATGTGGTACTTTGATTATGGTGCTTAGATTGAAATCATAAGTCAAATTTCAAACACATGCAACAATGATGCTCATACCTTGTTTTAAACAATGATCACAAATTTTTTCCTCAATATGTTCGTTTGATTTTATTCCATATCCTCTTGTTCAGGAATTGTTTGATTCTATATTGTGGAATGACGTCAACACTCTCTGGAATGCTCTGGTACAACCAATATTAGGTTCTGAATGGAAAACCTGGAAGCAGGATGTAGTGAAATGGTTTTCGACATCTCCTTCCTTATCTAGCCGCAACGATACACAGCTGCAAGGTTCTGATGGTTCATATTCAGGAAACCTTCAGGTTTGTAGAAAAAGGCCCAAACTTGAAGTTCGCCGTGCAGATACACATGCTTCTCAAGTGGAAAGCAGGGGTTCTAATCATTCTATTGCTCTTGAGATAGACCCTGGATTCTTTAAGAATCAGGATACATTGAACTCATTAGCAGCTGAGACAGGCAAACATGAAAATGTCAGGGAGGTATCTACTGTGAACGATTCACCTTGTAATATGGTTAATAAATGGAATGAAATTGTAGTTGAGGCTGCCAATTCCGATTTCTTGCATGCAATAGGAACGGAATCAACACCTATGAATGAAATGGTTGTTCCAAAATCAGCAGAACCTGGTAGTAAGAATCGACAATGTATAGCTTATATTGAAGCAAAAGGAAGACAGTGTGTGAGATGGGCAAATGAAGGTGATGTGTACTGTTGTGTGCATTTGTCCTCCCGTTTTCTAGGCAGCTCAGCAAAAGCTGAAAAGCCTGTTCCAGTTGATGCTCCTATGTGTGAAGGTACAACAGTTCTTGGTAGTAGATGTAAGCATAGGGCCCTACCTGGCTTTTCATTCTGTAAGAAGCACCGGCCCCACGCTGAAACAGACCAGATCTCAGATTTACCCCAGAATACATTAAAGAGGAAACATGATGATAATTGCACCGGTACAGAGGACATGATCTGCAAAGACATAGTATTGGTAGATGTTGAGAGCCCACTACAAGTGGATCCATTGGCATCCATTGGTGCTGATTCCTGGCATGGGAACAGTAATTTCAATCAGAATCTCACACATTCTGAAAATAATTATAGTGCAATGAAGACGGTGCACTGTATAGGTTCTCCTCCCTTTGATAACAATAATCCTTGTACAGAAGCCCCTAAGCGATATTGCTTGTACTGTGAAAATCACCTTCCAAGTTGGCTTAAACGTGCAAGAAATGGAAAGAGTAGAATAGTATCAAAAGAAGTGTTCACAGAACTTTTAAGGGACTGCGGCTCATGGGAACAAAGGGTGCATCTGCATAAAGCTTGTGAGCTTTTTTACAGGCTATTCAAAAGCATTTTATCACTAAGAAACCCAGTTCCTAAGGATGTCCAATTCCAGTGGGCTTTGGCTGAAGCCTCTAAAGATACTAGTGTAGGAGAATTCTTTACCAAGTTGGTTCACAGTGAAAAAGCGCGAATCAAAATGATTTGGGGATTCAATGATGATATGGACTTGTCTTCTGTCATGGAGGAACCACTACGTTTGCCATCCACAGCTAACAATAGAATTGATAATGAAAATGCCATTAAGTGTAAGATATGCTCTGCAGAATTTAGTGATGACCAAGCACTTGGTAATCATTGGATGGACAGTCATAAAAAGGAAGCACAGTGGCTGTTTAGAGGTCATGCATGTGCAATTTGTCTGGATTCATTCACTAACAAGAAACTGTTGGAAACCCATGTTCAAGAGAGACACCATGTGCCATTTGTTGAGCAGTGTATGCTTCTACAATGCATTCCTTGTGGTAGTCATTTTGGAAATAGTGAGCAATTATGGCAGCATGTTTTGTCAGTTCATCCTGCTGATTTTAAGCCACCAAAAGCTCCTGAGCAGCTAACTTTGCCTACTGTTGCTGGTGAAGACTCTCCGGTAAAACATGACCAGGAAAATTCAGCTCCTTTGGATAATATTTCTGAGAATCCAGGTGGTTTGCGGAAGTTCACTTGCAGGTTTTGTGGTTTGAAATTTGATTTACTACCTGACCTAGGTCGACATCATCAAGCTGCTCATATGGGGCCCAATCTAGTTAGCAACCGCCCTGCAAAGAAGGGAGTTCGCTATTATGCTTATAGGTTAAAATCTGGCAGACTTAGTCGTCCTAGATTAAAAAAAGGTTTGGCAGCAACATCATATAGGATGAGAAATAGAACCAGTGCTAATTTAAAGAGATGCATTCAGGCAACAAAGTCACTTGGCATGGTGGAAATGTCCTCACAACCTCATGTAACTGAAAAAGAAAAGATCAGTAGATTGGCAGAACATCAATGCTCTGCTGTTGCGAAGATTTTGTTTTCTGAGATTCAGAAAACAAAACCTCGGCCCAACAATCTTGATATTTTATCAATTGCTCGCACTGCTTGCTGCAAATTGAATCTTGTATCCTCCCTCGTGGAGAAATATGGAATTCTGCCTGAAAAAATCTACTTGAAGGCAGCAAAGCTTTGCAGTGAGAATAATATTGTGGTGAATTGGCACCAGGAGGGGTTTATTTGTCCTAGAGGTTGCAGGTCATTTAAGGATCAAACTTTGCTCTCTCCCTTATCATCTCTTCCTAATAGTTTTGTAAGGCCAAAATCTGTAAGTTCATCAGATCATGCGAATGACGAGTGGGAATTGGATGAGTTTCACTGCATCATCAATTCACACGGTCTAAAATCAGGGTCACTGCAAAAGGCTACGATCTTGTGTGATGATATAAGCTTTGGGAAGGAATCAGTTCCTGTGATTTGTGTAGTAGATCAAGAACTTCTCCAATCTCTTAACAAGCATGGTTCCATTGAACAAGATAAAAACTCTTGTATGCCTTGGAAAAGCTTTACATATGTTACAAAGCCAATGCTTGATCAATCCCTTGGTCTTGATTCAGAGGTATTTCACAGAAAAAGCATCTTGTAAAATATGCTATTTAATTGGTATTTGATATTCTTTAACCTTTTTGCTTTAGTTGCAGAGTCTGCAATTGGGATGTGCCTGCTCATATTCTTCCTGCTGTCCTGAAACATGTGACCATGTATACCTTTTTAGTAATGACTATGATGATGCAAAAGACATATTTGGGAAACCAATGCGTGGCAGGTTCCCATATGATGAAAATGGTCGAATAATATTGGAGGTAAAATAGTTTCCTCAATCGTAAACTACCATTCTATCCAAAATCTGAGCTAAGAATTGATTTCTGGATGTGCCATTGCTTGGTGATGGTCCCCTGAATATATTTTCTTTTCCTGAATACTTCTCACTGGATTATATGTTTCTAAACTTTTTTCTTTTTATCATTGCAATTTGAAAATTATGTTTTTGTTAGGACTATTGCTGTTTTGACTTTGCTGACTTAAGCTCTTCTGCTCTTGTCAATATCCATCATATAGGATATTCTCTAAATTTTTGAGAACATATAGATTATTTTTAAGTCACATGACTTTACCCTTGAGTTCCCTGGATAATTTGGTGGCATAAACAGCAGTTATTTACCTTTTATTTATTCTCTATTTCTTTATCCTTTATTCACTAATTTTGGGTTGTCTATGCTGGGGATTGTCCTACAAAACTTCAGGAGGGTTACCTTGTCTATGAGTGTAACCATATGTGCAGATGCAGTAAATCTTGTCCAAACAGAATATTGCAGAATGGAGTGCGAGTCAAATTGGAAGTCTTCAAAACAGAGAAAAAGGTAACTTCTTTTGATTGATTTAAATTCTTTTCAAGGCTTTTTACATTGATTATTTGATTTTTGTTATGTAATTTGTAGGGATGGGGGGTAAGGGCTGGTGAAGCTATTCTACGTGGCACATTTGTGTGCGAGTACCTTGGAGAGGTTTTAAATTTTCTGGAGGCACACAACCGGCGCGAGAGGTTTATATTTATTGAAGATGTAATTCCTTTTCAATTAATTAGTGTTTTCCCCCCCTTTTGTACTGACTTGGTGTATATCAATTCCAGGTATGGCAGAGAGAATTGCAGCTATTTCTATGATATTGATGCTCATGTTAACGATATGAGCAGATTGATTGAAGGACAGGCCCAATATGTAATTGATGCTACTAAATATGGAAATGTCTCAAGGTTCATCAATCATAGGTCAGCATGTAGCTTCTTAAAATTCTATTAGACGTCTTTTACTTGAGAATAGGTTTTAAATATTATTATTTTTTAGTTATGCTACCTGGTTTAGTCAAAAAATGGAATGCCAGTTTGACCTGAAATTTTATGATTTTCTTATAAGGAATTTTAATATTATAGCCTAGAGTCTTCTGTCCTGAAATTTTTGGGTAGGGATATGGCCTTTTGGCCTTTTCCATCGTCCATGATCCCATGCTGCACCCTGCTATTGTTTTGCCATTCTATTCTATGAAATTGTTTGGAATCTGCTGGACATTGTTATCATGATGGATGTATATCTGTTTCTTACTAAAATAGATTTAATGGGGGGTTACTTCTGCTGCTGTTTATTAATTACAGTATGAACGTGATATTTTTCCCTTTTTGTGCTAGTCAACTATGAAATGTGGTTATGTGAAAATAATTTATTGTTATTTCTTTCTAGCAATTGTAATTTTGATGAATCCTTGGAAAGCATAAACTTCTGTTCCTTGCAACTGTTTGTTCCATTATATTTATTTTCCACCTAAATGCCTGTTGGTTTGTTCTTACAATTCGTTGTTATTGTAGCTGCTCCCCCAATCTTGTGAATCACCAAGTTCTTGTGGAGAGCATGGATTGCGAGCGTGCGCATATTGGTCTTTATGCAAGTCGAGACGTAAGTACTCTCCTATATAGGACTATTTCCTTGAGAACGATCTAGCATCTATGATGTTAGGCAATTGCAGCATGCACACATGTTTCTTGATTTTGTTGTATATGACATGGTGGATTATATCTCACTTTGATTCTTGTTGACAGATTGCTTTGGGTGAAGAGCTGACATATGACTATCATTATAAGCGTGTGCCTGGAGAAGGATCTCCTTGTCTTTGTGAATCTTCCAAGTGTCGCGGACGCCTTTACTAGAACATGGACATCTGTGTATGCCGTTGCAATAATATTGTTTACATTGCCAATTTGGGGTACCAATGATCTGCTCAACATAAAGTGATTCCAATGTGGAAATGATCATGTTGGGCTTAACATTGAAGGGTGGTTCTATTAATCTTTGAGAGATGTGAGCAAGTCAATCATAACCTGGGGCGAACTTCTTGCTAGGATCCAAGTACCTTAGTACAATGTCTCTGTCTGCCTCTGTTCCCTCCTTCTGGGGTGGTACAGTAGGCATGTTTTTGCAGTTTAGTGCCCATTTCTCCATTCTCCATTTTTTGTTCACAGAAGTGCTTGTTTTCATGGAAGAATTTGGTTAAATACCCTAACAAAGGGGTCCATCTCTCTGCAGTCAAAGCTGTCTGTCTAGATTGGCAATTGCTATGAATTTCTTCAATTGTTTTTAGGCACAACTTCTCTCAGTACTATTGTGGGAATGTAAATATGTTTGATGTTTTGTACTAACTTCTTTTAAAGAATTGCCGTGCTGCCAAAACAAGCCGCTTCCAATTTAATCAAACGTGCCAAACTCGAGGGCATTTCTAGGTATATTAATTAATATATCATGTGTTCATATAAACTAACAAGTTTTAGTGACACCAGTTCTTTCTTATACTTAACAATGATATACAATACCGGTCCTTTTAATTGGAAGCAGTATTTCATTCCTCCTACTAAGTATATGGACCACAAAAGAGGAGGACCGTCAATATCAGCTTCTCTTGGGTTGGGTCAAAGGAAGGACTTAATTTGTTTAAGCAATTCTAATTGGATTTTATGTTATATTTTACTAAACTCGAGAATTCCATTTCCCTTTCTTTTTTTTAAAAAAAGGGATCATTTGAAATTGTAGCACATGATGCTTCCATATGGTGGATAGGACCGACAAACCACTAAACTAATATATATGCTTCAAGTTTTCACTCTTGAAAACTCACAATCTCACTTAAAACAAAGCGTATAGTATAGACAATAGTATGCCAATTTTCCTATTCACTTTGGTTGAGATACAGACAGCAGCTTGTGGGATTAATGATGACGACACATGAACATTGTGAAAAAGCAAAAAGAAAAATACCAATCTATGATAACTGGAAAAAGAACACTGACATCCACAATGCAAGTTCATAAATTCCATTTAATTTTTTTAAAAAAAAGAAAAGAAGATGACATAATACAATAATATACAAGAAGTTTAAAGACTAATTTGGATAGCAGTGCTTATAGTTTTTTTTTTAAAAAAAAATAAAAGTCATAATTTTTTAGTATATTTTGATATTTTGATTTTTCAAGAAACATTTTTTAAAATATTTACAATATGGAGAAAACGAATTGAATAGTAAAGTTGTAGTTGTTGCCATTGGCATCATCTGCTCCTTGACTTTGGGAATCTAAAGGAGGGTCACAATGTGTGAGTAGTTTTCCAGATTGCAATTCAAGATAGCGGGTAGGAGCGGAACATCATGAATTATAATAATATTCAAGGTCTACAAGAACTGTATAATGATAACATGTTTTCTCTCTCTATCTGATAACTAAGATATTATATATATATATATATATAGTTCAATTCAACTTGAAGAGTATGCAATCTGAGCCATGTCATGACTTGTGCATCTGGTTAAGACGTTTAGTAACTAATAGGTCAAACCTTGATTTGTGCACTAAACTATAATAATAAAAAAAATTGTGCAACTTATAAGAGGGGTATATTTTTATTTTCATACTCCTCATGGATGTTCAAGTTCATTATTTGCCAAATTCATTTCTTGAAATAGATACTAGTGAGTGATACAGAACAAGTAGCTCCAATTATTTAGCAAAGCCCAAAAATAAAGTATAGTCACATTTTCCTGTTTCCATGATTTCATTTGATCCCAAAATTTGAGAGGGTATAAGAAAAGGGTGCATATGGAGGCAGCTTTCAAAATTTTGAATGGTGCAACATAATGAAAAGAGGAAAGTAACCCATCGAAAAAAGTGGATAAGGATTAAGGAGGAGGTAGCAGCAGAGCAAAACAGAACAGAACAGAACAGAGGAAGAAAGGAAAGGGGCCACATGGATGGATGGATGGATGAGCAAGCATGCAAACAGGGCATGCCAAACTGCTTTGTCGGTCCTCTTGGGCTGATATGCCATCAAGCTCATAACCAATACTTACCTTGATTTTCTTCTAACACTATCTTTTGGGGGTGTTTTGAACAAGTGATTATTATAGAGTATGATATAGCATATGCTAAATATATCATTTGTACTCGTAATTTTTGAGACACCATTCTTCATAATCTTATTTCTAGTTGAAGGTAGTATGAGACCAACATCCTAATTAATGGTAGATGAAAGTATATTTATATGCTTGTTTCACAAATTATTAGTATAAATAGTATTATTTTATTTAAGACAATAAATTGTTTCTTAACTCTTTAATAGAGACAAAGAGAGAGCAATTGAGATATTAAGCAACTTAAACACAGTTTAAGCAAAATGAGAGTTTCCTTTCTAAATCATTCTTAATTTCTCCTGCCATTCATCCAAACATGCCCTACATGTTTTACAAATCGTTTCTCATGGTGGAGGAGAGCCGCTTATATACATCATTATGATTGAATTTGTCTACATTCTAACCTATTTTATTTGGACATAATTCAAATTAGATTTTTTCTTTTCCTTTCTCAATTGGTGGTTTACCCTTAATAAACAATTAAGTGATCCTTCCTTGACCTTCACATAACACATACTACTACATATAATGAGTCAACTTTCGGTATTAATGATTGGTTAGGTGCAGTACTCTTTACTGCAATCTCTATAAAATTAGGCAATTGGTTGGGGCTAACAACAACTTTAGAGTAGCACATGGAAGAGCCTTTAATTAATTTATTATTAATGACACCAAATCTTGGGACCGAAGAGCCTCCAAGGGTACCATTTGGAGAGATTATTGTATACACATGGACCACACTAAATATGTATTCATATTAGGTACTTATATATAACTATACATTTTACATTTATATATATAACCTATAAATATTCGAATTTAATTTTCATCTACTCACAGTGTACAATTTTTTTACACAGTCATCCAATCATATGTTATTACATCAGTCATGATTGTGTTTTCTCTCTCCCACTACCTAAAAAGTCTTATAATAATATAAATGGATTACTCTGATTGAATGATAGTGTAAAATATCTTTATATCGTCAATGTATCAAAATTAAACTCTAAATATTATATATCAAAGTGTATTGTAAATGTTATATAAATATAAGATGAACACGTATTTATTGTATCTACAAAGTTTCGGTCCAAATGAGGAGCACTGATTCGTCGGTGGGCCAAAACCCAGCAATTACAGGGCAGCAGAGGCCACAATAGCATGTGATTGAAACTTGATTCCTCATGACGTTTAATTTCTGTTCACTCTTCTTGTATATATCATCCAAGGCGATCACTTTTCTTATTAGAGAAATTAGATTAGATTAGATAGAATGATTGCAAAACTCTATGATTGCACTAAAGTTGCTCCAAAGCTTTGTGTAATTTGCATGAAAAGAAGCAAGTCAAAGATCTGATGTCTATGTCTATCTATGGTTGGTTAGGCCTTTTTCCTATGACAAATAATTACTACAGTACCGCATTTGCCCACACTCCCCTATTCAAACAGTAGCTTCACAGTGAAATGTTTCACCATGGAGCAGCACCAAAAATGTTGAAATTCGATATATATTATGTCTTCAAAGTATTTAAGAAAATTCAACTTTTTATTATATTATATTCTTTAATAAGTTCTCTTAAGTCTTATCTATCAGAAGAATGCTAGGAAAATCAATCAAATTCCCATGTGGTGGTACTGGTATGTCAATCAGTACTACTGCTGAGTATATATTAAATTGATTTTTAAAAATTCTTGAATGGTAGATTGTTGATTAATGGTAAAAAGAAGATCTCAATTAGTCGGTTAGTCCCTTTCTCTAATATTATAATTTGTTTATCAAAGCTGTAGGACACACCTTCGTTCAGGAGAGGAACAAAAAAAAACATAGATAAGATTAGTGATGCAAACTAAAGCTTCTCCTTTTTCTGTCATTGGATCCCATGGTGCAAACACCACAAACTTAATATTTATTATTAAATCTTAGCAACAACAAATGAATAAATTATTAATGATTTGATAGATTAAATTTGGATCATGTCTGTCCCTTGCATCGAGTACGACGTACACAATAACAGGAAATACTGCTATGCCAACCAAATGCTCTTTTAAAGACTATGCATTTCTATTAACAAAATTCATGTCACTAAATATTTTGAGGATCATAATTTTTATTTTATAATATATAAAAAAAAAATTAAAATTTTATATTTTAAAATATATAATCTTTAATTTTTACTAAATAAAAAATTTATACTATTTACTATTTTAAATGTTATACTCTTTATTTTATGATAAAATCAAAAAAATTGAGAAATCTCACATTTTAGAGTATATAGCCTTAAATTTCTACTATATATAAAAAATTCATGTGATTCAATATTTTAAAAATGATAGTCTTTATTTTATAGTGTATAAAAAATAGTGAAATCTCACATTTTAAAGTATATAGTCTTCAATTTCTATTAAGTAAAAAATTCATGGCATTCAATATTTTAAATACTATAGTCTTTATTTTATAATAAAACCAAAAATATTGAGAAATTTCACATTTTAAAATGTATAGTCTTCAATTTCTACTATACGTAAAAAAATTTCATGTGATTCAATATTTTAAAAGCTATAGTCTTTATTTTATAGTGTATACAAAAAAATAGTGAAATCTCACATTTTAAAGTATATAGCCTTCAATTTTGACTATATGTAAAAAATTCATGTCATTCAATATTTTAAAGGTTAAAGTCTTTATTTTATACTACAACAAAATAAAAATAGAAATCTCACATTTTAAAATATATGGACCTCAATTTATACTATATATAAAAAATTCATGTAATTCAATATTTTAAAGGCTATAGTCTTTATTTTATACTACAACTAAAAAAATTAGAAATCTCACATTTTAAAATATATATAGTCCTCAATTTATACTATATGTAAAAAATTCATATAATTCAATATTTTAAAGGCTATAATCTTTATTTTATAGTGTATCCAAAAAATAGTAAAATATCACATTTTAAAGTATATAGCATTCAATTTCTACTATATGTAGAAAATTCATGTCATTCAATATTTTAAATACTATAGTCTTTATTTTATACTACAACTTAAAAAATAGCGAAATCTCTCATTTTAAAGTATATAGCCTTAAATTTCTACTACATGTTAAAAATTCATACAATTCAATATTTTAAATGCTATAGTATTTAATTTATTTTATAGTGTATCCAAAAAATAGTGAAATCTCTCATTTTAAAGTATATAGCCTTCAATTTCTACTATATGTAAAAATTCATTGAATTCAATATTTTAAAAGCCATATAGACTTTATTTTATAATAAAATCAGAAAATTGAGAAATCTCACATTTTAAAGTATATAGCCTTCAATTTATACTATATATAAAAAAACTCATGTGATTCAATAATTTAAAGGCTATAGTCTTTATTTTATATTGTATCTAAGAAAATAGTGAAATCTAACATTTTAAAGTATATAACCTTCAAGTTTTACTATATGTTAAAAATTCATGCAATTCAGTATTTTAAATGTTATAGTCTTTATTTTATAATAAAACCAAAAAGTTGAGAAATCTCGCATTTTAAAATATATACCCTTCAATTTCTACTATATGTAAAAAATTCATGTAATTCAATATTTCAAAAGCTATAGTCTTTATTTTATAGTTTATCCAAAAAAATAGTGAAATATCATATTTTAAAGTATATATATATAGTCTTCAATTTGTACTATTTGTAAAAACTTAATGTAATTCAATATTTTAAATGGCTATAATCTTTATTTCATAATAAAACCAAAAAATTTTAGAAATATCACATTTTAAAGTATATAGCCTTTAATTTCTACTATATGTAAAAAATTTATATGATTCAATATTTTAAAGGCTATTTTCTTTATTTTATGGTGTATCTAAAAAATTAGTGAAATCTCATATTTGAAAGTATATAGCCTTCAATTTCTACTATGTATAAAAAATTAATATTTTAAATGTTATTGTCTTTATTTTATACTACAACTAAAAAATCATCAAATCTCACATTTTAAAGTAGATAGCCTTCAATTTCTACTATATGTAAAAAATTAATATGATTCAATATTTCAAATGTTATAGTCTTTATTTTATAGTGTATCAAAAAAAATAGTGAAATCTCATATTTTAAAGTATAGAGCCTTCAATTTCTACTATGTGTAAAAAATTCATGTCATTCATTATTTTAAAGGCTATAGTCTTTATTTTATAATAAAATCAAAATAATTGAGAAGTCTCACATTTTAAAGTATATAACCATCAATTTCTACTACATATAAAAAATTCACATGATTCAATATTTCAAAGGCTATAGTCTTTATTTTATAGTGTATAAAAAAAACTAGTGAAATTTCATATTTTAAAATATATAGCCTTCAATTTATTTTATGTGTAAAAAATTCACGTCATTCAATATTTTAAAGGTTATATAGTCTTTATTTTATAATAAAACCAAAAAAATTGAGAATATCAAATTTTAGAGTATAAAGCCTTCAATTTCTACTATATATAAAAAAATCATGTGATTCAATATTTTAAAGGCGATAGACTTTATTTTATAGTGTATAAAAAAGTAGTGAAATCTCACATTTTAAAGTATATAGCCTTTAATTTCTATTATATGTAAAAAAATCATGTCATTCAATATTATAAATGCTATAATTTTTATTTTATAATAAAACAAAAAAATTGAGAAATCACACATTTTAGAGAATATAGTCTTCAATTTCAATTATATATAAAAAATTCATATGATTCAATATTTTAAAGTCGATAGTCTTTATTTTATAGTATATAAAAAATAGTAAAATCTTACTTTTTAAAGTATATAGCCTTCAATTTTTATTGTATATAAAAAATTCATGTCATTCAATATTTTAAAGGCTAAAGTTTTTATTTTATACTACAACTAAAAAAATTGTAAAATCTCACATTTTAAAGTATATAGCCTTCAATTTTTATTATATGTAAAAAATTCATGCAATTCAATATTTTAAATGCTATAGTCTTTATTTTATAATAAAATCAAAAAATTGAGAAATAACACTTTTTAAAGTATATAGCCTTCAATTTCTACTATATCTTAAAAATTAATGCGATTCAATATTTCAAAGGCTATAGTCTTTATTTTATAGTTTATCCAAAAAAATAGTGAAATCTCACATTTTAAAGTATATAGCTTTCAATTTCTACAATATGTAAAAAAATCATGTCATTCAATATTTTAAAGGCTTATAATCTTTATTTTATACTACAACTAAAAAAATTGTGAAATCTCACATTTTAAAATATATAGCCTTCAATTTCTACTATATGTAAAAAATTCATGTGATTCAATATCTTAAAGCCGATAATCTTTATTTTATAGTGTATAAAAAAATAGTGAAATCTCACAATTTAAAGTATACAGCCTTCAATTTCTACTATATGTAAAAAATTCATGTCATTCATTATTTTAAAAGCTATAGTCTTTATTTTATACTACAACTTAAAAAATTATGAAATATCACATTTTAAAGTATATAGCCTTCAATTTCTATTATATGTAAAAAATTCATATGATTCAATATTTCAAAGATTATAATCTTTATTTTATAGTGTATCCAAAACAATAGTGTATCCAATATATGCTATACATAATATAAAATGTATGTTATATATTTAGCACATATTCCATGTTATGCATATCACACGTTGAATATTAATTGGATGTATTTCTGTTGTATTATTGTAAATTGAAATACCTACATATGCAAAACCAATTAATGGAGCATGGACGAAAATGACAATGCAGATAGTGGACTTAGAAGATACTATAATGCGGATGTTGTATCTAAAATGTTTCCTAAACTTTACTCTCTTCATCACATGATTTAATTAGTACAAAATAAATCAATCCATGCCAAATGTTTTAATTATGCCGGGGAATACAATTTTCATAAATTAAATTAGCTAGCTAGGAAGGACAAAAATGTTAGGTTTGGACTGTACATGGCCATAAATTAAAGTAATGTAATGACAATGAATTTGTAGTAAATACTAAATAGTGAAGTTTGATGATAGGCTCATGAAACTTGTAAGTAACTCAGCCCCCACAACAAAGAAACAGAAATATTGCCGTCAATTTCTGTATGTTAAGTATATGTTATCCATGCCATTCCGAGTTCAGGATTTAGGACCATCCATCGTTTTCAAATCAATCTTCAAATCCTCCCAAAATTCCATAGGTACCTGCCAATTTTAATACATTAAAAAAAAACAACCAAAAAATAGAATTGCTAATAATTCTTAGATGATACAAATCTAATATGTCAAATTTAACTATACTCACACTAATTTCATTTTAAATATAATTTGAAGAACACAGTCTTTTTGTAAAATACGTGTATAAATATGAATAGTTAAACTTGAATATGTATATATTCAACAATATCTGAAAATTCTTATAGTAAACAAAATCTTAAAATTCTTATATTGAAAAAGAAAAAGAATATCTTAAAATCGGTTGATACCTTTCTGACAGGTATCTGCTATGAATACCCAAGATTCTCGTCTACCATAATTTGGCTGGCTTATAACACACACTGAGGGTGTAGTGGTAATTACACACCGGATAGCATACTTCAAGCTTACTCTATACTATAACATGAGAACATGATAACGACGGTCACTCCTACCCTTGAAATTCCAACGACGGTGTCTAAAAGCAACATTGACACTCATAAACAATTCCCACAATATTATTACCCAATAAATAATTAATTAATTAATTAAACAATAAACAATATAATAATGGGTGGCATGCTTGCTGTTTGTTACATTGCTGAGTTGTGTTGTGTTGTGTACAGTACACTGTATAAAGAACTTCAATAGGAAATTAAAAAACAAGATAAATTAAAAAAAAGGTTACATTTTAATTTTTTTTCCGTCCGAAACTTCACGACTAATCGGTTGTCCGGGTTGCGCATCTCGGAATGGCAGGTGAGGCTTTCAACAAAGATTTTTTCCATCCACAAAGCTCAAATCAATACCTTATTTAAGTGACAACAAATCGTTTACCACTCGTGTTTGTAATTTTTATCTTATTTAGCTACACAAAAAATTTTTTTAATTAGGAAAAAAAGGGGAAAGAAATGATTTAGTCCTAAGACCCAAATCATGAAAAGCATGAAACTGGTAAAGTTGAAAAACAGAGTCTCTCCATAACATAAGTCATCATCTATTCTATTTTCATTCATTACCCCTTTTTTTTTTGGTTGCTTTTGTCATTGAGTATGGTGTTTTTCTACTTTACAAAATTAAAGGAGGAACAATACTAATTATTCCTCTGTGCAGCTTTGTTCTCAGTGGTTCCCTTGAGGGTCAACACTGTTCCTCTTGTTCAATCATTTTTTTGAGCTGAGCAGCATTTTAGATAAGACATGGTTTTCTCAGAGACACTTCATATGACCAAAACTCTCTGGTAAGGTTTTTCTGCTCTTTTTTCCCTTTGCTAGTGGCCACTGTCACAAGAAGAGACTCTTCCTCTCTCTCTCTCTCTTTTTTTTTTTAGCAATGATAGAGGCTAAATAAAAAACAGCGAACAACCAATTGTGCACAACATAAATTGCACAACGAATATTACATGTTATGCACACCATATAGCACATGGTGTGCACAACATATATAACATGTTGCAAAGAAAAATAATGTTGCAATATGTGATATATGTTATGCACAATAGATGATATACATTATGCATTACATATAATATACATTGTGCATTTTATATTATATATGTTGTGCATAACTAGTTGGTTGTTTCGGCTGAATTTTTGTTGTACCCAATTATTTCCCTTCTTTTTTTTTTTTTTCTGTGTGCTGATCTGTAGTTAACTACTTAGCAGAGGTCAGATATGGAACTTCATACATTTGTACTTTTGAATATATTCCAACCACTTTATTTCTATGAAATATGAAAAAAAAAAATTACTTATTTCTGCATATCTTCCTGGTATTCTGCTTGCGTTTCAATTCCTTTTTCCCATTTAAGAAAAAAATCAAAATTTTCAGTTTCATTAAACATTCCTCATGTTCCATGCATTTCTATGAAACTGCAGTGGTTCCTTTTGGGGAGAGTAGATCAACTTCAAACTTCAAAGGTTGCAACTTTGCATTATTTCCTTGTTTCCGCCTTTTATGAGGGAAAAGGGCATAGTGTAATTCAAAGGAAGAACTGAAGTTCCGCATAGAAAGGAGCGAAGTTTGCCTGTGATTTTGCTTCCTTTGACTTGTTGCCGCTTCAACAAACTTGGTTGTTAGTGTCTTACATAGGAAAACAAAGTACTTTTGTTTTCCACTGCATCATTTTTCTCTCCTCCCCTGTGATGCCATACCTTGTTCCTTGTTATTATTATTATTAGCTGTAAATAATCCTTGTCACTTTGTCAGATATGGCTGATGTTAGGCTTGGCAGGGTGGAGCAAGGCCAAACCAAGATTAAGAATGTTCCAATTGCTGTGACCCCTGAAGGATTTTGGTGCTGCCCTTCCCCTGTTGTGTTTCAGAAAGGCCTCAAGGCTCAACCTCCTCTGAACAACAAACCTAAACCCTCTTCACCACCACCACCACAAAGAACTAGTTCCCAGAAAAAAATAATTACTGAGAGAAAACCAGTGCCTGCCCCATCAAGATTGGTGGCTTCAGATGTTGTTCAACAATGCATTGATCCAGAAAGGCCTCCTCAAGCTGCCACATCTGTGGCTACAGAGAGGGCTCCAAGGCCCAAAATTGAGACTCTGCCTAAAAAGGTTGCTATTGAGTTTGGGGAACCTGGAACCTGTGATATGAAGGTGGTTCTGTTGGGGAAGCAGGGTTTTTGTGTGAAGTTGAGTGTGCATAGGGATGTTCTTACAGAGAAGAGTAGCTTCTTTGCTGATAAACTGTCTGAACAATCTGGTTTGTCAAGTCTCCAGATTGATGATTGTGAGGATGTTGAAATATATGTTGAAACTGTTGGCCTTATGTACTGCAAAGAAATGAAACAGAGGCTTATGAAGCAAAATGTTTCTCGCGTCCTCAGAATACTCAAGGTAATTTCCCATGCTTATTATGTGCTTTTTTCAATCTTTGATTTCTAGGGTTCGAGATAAATTCTGTTGTACAAGGGATTTTTGAGGAAGAATTAGGAGGATTGCTATTACTCTTTTGTTCTTTCCGGTATTATAATTTCAGATTATCTTTTATGGTTTCGTCTGTAATTGTGTGAAATACCATGCTTCATTGTGAGGCCTTTATTTACATGATATCCACTGATATCAGAAAGCTTCTCAGTAATTAGATTGGTTTTTAAGTTAGGGCTACTACCAATTGAACTTTTATCTGTCATGGAACAGTTATTAGTATTAGCTCAACAAAGGTCAATTATTCTGCACTAATTATTCTTGTGATATTGCAAAGCAGCAAGCATACCAATATTTTCAAGACAAAATACAGAGGCATTGCTCTTGAGAGGTCTTGAGTCTCTTGAGCATGTGGTCTCTTCTCTCCATCCTCATATTAGATGGAAGTGTTTTCCATTACAGTAGGAATTCCATTGATTGTGTATTTTGTGATGCATACTCACATACTTACTACTGTCAATGGCAAGATAATACATGTGGACTTTTTTACATGGCTGTAGGATTTGGTTGATGTACCTATCATTTCCATATTGTGGGGTTTGTAGAAGAACTCAGGTTGTTCGAGTTCAATTTCATGACTTGCATATTCTTAGCTTTTATTTGTTTGTATAATGTTTTATGAGCAATACTATTTACATGGTTGTTGATATTTGGGGATATATATGTCAAAAGATCTTCAAAATAACCTGAAAGAAACTATTCTGCAGGTTGCAGAATCGCTTGGCTTCAGCTCATGTATCAAATCATGTTTAGACCACTTAGAGGCAGTCCCTTGGGTTGGAGAAGAAGAAGAAGAGAAGGTAGTCTCAACTGTACTACGACTCCAAGGAGAAGGAATCGCGGTCAACCCTGTACTGAAACGAGTATCTTCCGAAATTTCTAATGCCTCAAAAGATACCCTATCCCACATTTTGGAACTTGTTCTCAAAAGCAACGAGGAGAGAGGTCGCCGAGAGATGAAGTCCATAGTCCTTAAGCTCCTTAGGGAGAATAACAGCCTTCCAGGCTCTGCTGCTTCAGCTGACATATGCAATGACATGATTTATAGATCATGCCGAAGCTGCTTGGATTCTTTATTGTCACTATTCAAGCAGGCTGCAGAACCCGACTTTGCAGACATACCTAGTGATAGCAGAGAACCTGTAGTAAAACATATCGCCCTCGAAGCTGATAACCTGTCATGGCTGCTTGAGATTCTAGTCAACAAACAAGCTGCTGACGAATTTGCGCAGATGTGGGCAAACCAGCAGGAATTGGCTGCCCTACATGGAAAGCTGCCGATTGTATCTCGCTATCACGTCAGCTGCATTTCAGGGAGGCTATACGTCAGCATCGGAAGAGGGGAGTTGTTGCCGTCGAAGAACACGCGCTTGTTGCTGTTGCAGACGTGGCTGCAGCCTCTTTTCAACGACTATAACTGGCTACAGCACGGATGCAGATCGTTCGATAGGAAGCTTGTGGAGGAAGGAATTGGGAGGACTATTCTAACCTTGCCTCTTGAGGATCAACAGAGTATTTTGCTTTCTTGGGTTGGAAGTTTCTTAAAAACTGGAGATGGCTGTCCAAATCTTCAGAGAGCCTTTGAGGTGTGGTGGAGGAGAACTTTCATTAGACCATATGTGGAGGGACAAGGCAATGCCATCTCAGATAGTTGAAAATGTTGTCAAAGCAGCTTGTGATATGTCCAATGGATATATATTATATATATTAAAATGGTTTTGGAGTTTCACTTATAATTTGATAAGTCAAAACGAATCATTAAGATATATGTTGATTTTAGAATGTGGTTTACCTCCTCTTGCTGACAAGTACTGATATCTGTATATATGGCCATTGCATGCAAATCACTCATTGGATTGTAACTTTCATAGATTACATTATTATATAATCTCTTCAAAGTGGTGGAATGGAAATTTTAGTTGTTTCATTATCAATAAGCTGTTTAACAATTTTTCCCCTTACCCTAAATTATTATCTAGAAAATCCTTGTTAGGAGACCTAAAGCTCCCTCATGGACCTCTACACGATTTTAACTGAATTAGTAGGGTTCTTAATAAGGCTTAGAAGTGTGACAACAACTTAAGCTTAACACCTTTGAATATTTTTTTCATCAATGAAACAGAGTATGAAGGGACTGGAAATGGAAGGAAAGGAAGGTAATTGAATTTTAAGGAGTGAAAATAACATGAAGTTCTCTTCTATTCATATCTATTATTAAACTCAGATAAGAAAACTCCCTTTCACATCATTCATTTTCCTTTACTCATTATCTATCTTTCAAACACAACATCAAGGATTAGTCTCACATTATGGATAAGCCTCATGAGAGAATTAAACAAGACAAACGTACAAATTTCTCTTTAATTTTTGGTCAATGGACTAATAATTGGACTTGAGTTGGAAGAATTTGCGTTTTCTTTGGTCAAAACTAACATAAATGTTTTGGTTTCTAAGGAGCAAAACTAGCAAAAATGTCTTTTTTTGGTTCTAAACTATCATAATCTTTTCATTTTTTGGTGCGGAGAAATAACATAAATGCTCAAATAACCTTCAACGTGATTCGGCTTACATAAAGATCCTTCTTTATAAGGGCAGGCCTTGGCCCTTATTGCCCTATGAGAAAAGGGCATAAAAAATACTGAGCCTCAGTGAAATGGTATAAGTTGGCCCACACCATCACTTCTTTTTTCTTTGGTATAAAAAGCCCATCGGTTCTTGAACATTAGGAAATATGACCCTCTCCATTTACCACCAAAAAATAAAAAGGAAGAAAAACCGATGAGACTAAATATTTTTCAAAAGGTGAAGATTTTGATCAGAAATATTAGTTATACAACATAAATACATCAAACATGTGCTCTATGTCATACATAACAAATATTACGTATGACACACATTACATATGATACATAGTACACGTTGGATAGTTGAATATATAATTGTTGTACATATATTATTATAGATTTTAAACTAACGAGTGTTCCTATTGATTTTTAAAATTTTATCCCGATTATTTTTCACACATAATAAGATGCACAACAAAATGAAATTAAACTACGTCAATATCTTTGTTTTAAATTATCGAAACTAAAATTAAACAGTTTCACAAGTATTTTGATTATAACCAAACAAACTTTTGTTGAATAACTTAAACCAACCCAAATTATGTTTATTTTGGCAGAAAAAACATATTTAAGTCTAAAAATTTGTAAATAGTTTTGTCTCGCCTAATATGGTCATGCAAATACATTTACTAAGTGAGCTGATTGTTATAAGTTTTGAAGAGGATAGATGACATCACATACAATTTGTTGTTTTTTTTGGTTTAATTAGTCCGCTAAGATCAAAGCATGTTTGTAGAATCAATGAATAGCTACAGAAATATTTACATTATTGATATAGCTTAATTATATATTAAATAGATTCCTCAGAATGATAGAGATAACTCGAATTGATCTACATCCCTTAAGATACAAACATTTTGAGTGTTTAGCACATGTGTCACACAGCTCAGTGTCACATCAATTGCAGCAAATTTCGTCAAGTGTAAGAGAATCTACGACCCTTGAATGCATAAAGCAGTAACTACTTACTTTATGACTGCTGCATGCTACAAGGCCTCATATATATATATATCCTCTATTTGAATTTGATTGTATGTATGTATCAGTAAAAGAAGAAAATGATAAATGCATGCAAAATGTCGGAGCAAGCTTGCTTCTTGATATGATATGATATATATATACAGTCTCATGGCTCTATCAAGCTCTGATCTTGCTAGCTAGGTAGGCTAGCATATCTATCTATCTATGTATCTAAATTAGAGGTACACAAAACATCACGACCACAAAGCAACATCTATCAACTAACGTAACATACATAAACATTGTCGCATGTGATGATATATGTTTGGGGGCATCGTAGCTAGCAGTAATTAACTGATCTCTTTTGAATACATACATACATACATATATACTTACTTACCTAGCTAGCTGATGCTTTCATGTGTCCTACTTGCACCTGCATTTGTCTTTTTTGCCCCCAAAATAAACACGAGAGCCAGAGAGAGAGAGAGAGACATTCCTATTCAGTCTCTTTCATTTGAGTCCACATCACACATGCAGCTTGCAGAATTATAAGAGAGAGAGCTGCTTTCTTTTACACTCTCTCTCTCTCTCTCTCTAGTGGAATGATTATTTCCTGGGAATTCCAAAAGATACCTCATCATCTCAATACCCTTTTTAGCTTAACATATATAATATTATATATATGTGTATGTGTGTGAGAGAGATCATAGATAGAAACAAAGATGAATAAGGGCGTGAATCTATTTTCACTCCTGCTTCATTGTTCTGTCCTTCAAAGCTTCATGTCCAAATAATGTCTTATGCTATTCAATTATCAGATCAAGCTATGCCATATATATATATATATTTTCCAAAACTTCTGTGTAAAATCAAATATATTATTTTAATATTTAAAAAAATGCCTAATTAAGACACTCAATTTATCATTATTAGATGTACATGTGATGATGATTTTAATTTAGTTCATTTATTCGTCACATCCATCAATAATAAAGTTAGTATCTCAATTACGTATCTACAATTAAATATTAAAATAACATTAAGCTTTAACATTATTTGATTCTATCATCGCTCACATATATATCTAAGAAACGTACTTAAGTTAGTTAGCTTTCATTCTATATATATAATTTGGTCCGTTAATTAATGAGAAATGTTGGTGGTACAACTAGTATACATCCAACCTTGATCCAACTAGTATTTTATACGGTGAGGGCCCACACACATGTATAATAGCACAAACCACTTAATACCAATTTAATTAAGGGGCAGCAGTTACAATTCACATTATATCACGTTTAATGACTGCAATTATTTTTATAATTAATTTAGAGAGTATCATGGGGTTGAATAATTTCATTTCAATTAGTTTGTTTGTCTTTTATCATACACATAAACCATAGAAATTGTTTGGGAATTCATCAAATCATATCATACTGTATTCACAAGTCACATTTACAGTTGTGGAATGACTTTTTTTGCAGAGCACATGATGGAATTAAGTGAGAGTATGGCTCAGGTAAGAACATTCTTAATTTTCCCATTACAGCAGTGTGTTCTTCATGGATGTTTGCTCACTTTGCTTATATAGTTTTATGAATTTTGATATATATATATATATATATATATATCCGTTTTCTAATATAAAATTTTGATATAAAATTAAAGTTGTTTTTGCCTATTGCTCATTATTTTAGTAATACTTATTAAACGGGAAAATACCACGTTGTGTACTTTATATATATCCATTTATTCAACAAGTCATGTTTAACGTATCAAGATGTGTGCTTTTTAGCAATATTTAAATGTGTGTTTTTCACCTATTCCTTGTGTGTGTTGTTCCTGTGTGCTATAACATGGTGAGAATATGTTATTTCATTAGTTTCTTTTTGCTATGAAGCGTAGCGTAACAATAGAACTTATTTTTTATTTTGTCTGCTAAATTTTTTAATATATAATATATTATTTGTTTGATAAAATTGGAATTCGTGACATGCTACATTTTGTTTTTTCTTGTATGTGTGCTTTTTTACCAAAGGTTAATGAGTGCTTATTACCTACATGTTAATGTGTGATGCTCACGTGTTTTATAAATGGTATGTCCTATGTAATATTTTATAGAATAACAACCAATTAATTTTTTATTTATTTACTTTTTAATACGCCAAATGATATGTCAAGATGTGTGCTATTTTTCTTAGAACTCAATGTGTGCTTTTTACTAATTGATAATGTGTGTCATATATAGTTGTGTTTTTTAAATACAATGTGAGATGCGTGTCTAAAGTGTGTTTATTTTCTTTTTTTCGACTCAGGCACCGTTTATTTTCGTTTTTTCTTAACATATTGATGTGTGCTATTGTATTGAGACAAATACGTACTATACATATGATGTGTGCTATTGTATTGAGACAAATGGGTACTATACAGATGATGCGTGCTATTGTATTGATGTGTGCTATTACTACGCAAAGTACATATTATTTTTATACTAACAACAAAATCTGTGTGTTCTAAAAGAATCAATAAAATCAGTGTTGTTTTTTGCATTTTTATTGTTGTCTTTGTGTGTGTTTCCCCTATTTTTTATTGATTTTTTTATTTTAATTTGTGTTTGTTTTCTAATTTTGTTAGAATGAAATGAGAGATTTAATTTTAGGAGTCAGAGATATTTGGGAGGATGAGAGAAATTTTGGGGAGAAAATGAGATTTTAATTTCCTTTAATGAAGCTAGAGGGATCAAATAATGTATTAATGATATAGTTGGATGAGAGTTGGATGTATTTTGGTTGTACGTGTAGCATTAGTTAATTAATAGGTTTGATACTCTATATATATGCATGCAAATTGAGGAGACAGCAATGACTGGTACCACCACATCACCAAACTATAGAAACAAAATTTAATACTACTACAAGCATGATATTCACACTATTAATTAATAATACTATTCATCTATCCATCTATATATATATATATATAAATGTGGAAAAATATAACAGAAAAGCACTTTGTTGAGCCGAAAACATGAATGCTCAGTGGTCCTGATCTGAATTATGATAGCTGGATGAATGTGCTCTAGCTTTATAGATATATACACATAATGCCAACTTGTTTGCAGGCCCTCCACTTCTCACTTCTATATATTTCGAATTGAAAAATGATATATCAATCATGCATCCTCATTTTCATTTCTCCAAATAATAATTCCTTCACTAGTACCCTCATTGCAAGAATTTATGTTTCCACCCTTATTTTGAGTGAGTGGCCATTTAAAAGGGCTATTGCTAGAGTCACAACAAAAAAATCAGCCAAAATAGTCAACAAATAGAAATTTGGGCCACAATCACCCGGCTCATTAAAAATATACTCATAATTAAAAATGTTATTTGGGTCATAAAGTGTTAAATGAACTTTGTTGGCTATTTTGGCTGGTTTTTTGTTATGCCCCAAGCATCTATTCATTTAAAAATTAAAAAAAAAAACAATTTAATTTGTGTTGTCCTTAGTATTTTCTCATCGCACCATTTTTTTAAGAATAATAAATTAGACAAACATCTCCTAGAATTCAAATTATACCTTTATCTTGTCTGAATTTGTAAAATTACTATATTGCCTTTCCTTTATTTATTTATTTATCCACAATGAACAATATAAGTTGTTCTTGAGCATCACTTGGTTTGATCAAACCAAATTTGGCAAATTTGTATAATGAGATTAATTTTGTGAGCTTAGAACATTAAAGAAGAAAAAGGAAAAAGCATGTGCAGATTTTTCTGATTAGCATGGACCACAAAGAAGTAATAATTAGTATATATAAAGGATTGGGGGGGCGGGGCGGGAAGGTGTGAGCAGTGAGCAGTGAGGTGTGTGAAGATAGATGGGCCAAGCAAAGCAAAGCAAAGCAAAGAAATGTTTATAGCTTTTGTGAAAATGATTAAAAAGACTGCATGCATGGTTAGTCCAGGGAAGGGACAGATAGAGCAGCACTGCCGTACCCTGTTTCCTCCTTATCTATCGCTATTTGCAAATTGCAATAACCAATCCATTCATTTTACCATTCTCTGTCTTACCTATTTATATAAAGCCCCCCTAGTTTGACCCTCTTCAGTTCACTACTTCCACTTTATTTATATTTTTTGCACTACTTCCGTTCATTTTTTAGTTACCTAAAATCATTTAGTGGGTCACATTATATGGGTCCTGGCCCAATACTTATCTTATGAATTAAATATCCTCAATCATTAACCTACGACTATGTTTACTATTGTCAGCAAAAATTGTTACATTTTTATTTACTGAGAAATAAAAATAAACAGTTATTATTTAAATGAAAATATTTGATTGATTTTTTTTATCTCTGATTATGAAACACACATACTAGTATGTTACAAATATCTTAATTAGCAAATAAACTCAAACATAAGTTTTGACTCTCCAACAATTTTAGTAACCTATTTAGATTAAAAAAGACTTAGTATTGAACAGTTGTAATGAGCTAAAAATATGTATTTCTTTCAGATAATTTTATCACTATTGAAATCCATAGTTTTATATTTTATATAATTGATTGATAACATAAAAACAATTATAACTCATCACATCATCATAGATTAGTTTATCTGATCAAATTAAATTTTAATTCATATATGATCATGGACTAGAATTTGAGGACTCAAATTTCTTTCTTCATGGATCATATGTATGTGTGTGTTGATTAGAATTTTGTTGAGGGGGCCCACGTAAAGGAAAGGGATAGGACGAGTGAGGGGTACCTGCATTTGATTTGTGAAGTGTCATATTGCAAATGGGTGGGGCCATCTCAATTTGCTGTCACCGTGAGAGCGTCTGATTGGTGATGCCAACCGTGGGCTCCTTCATTAAATATAGTAATCTAAGTATGATGGAAGGGAATTCAAGGCCCTTTTGCTTCGTATCAATTTTTCGTCATCTTCTAATTTCAACATTATTCAGTGTGTGTGTGTAAGTTACTATGTTGCACATAACACATACAAGACAAACTAACAATTCTAGGTGTAGGGATCCGATCCCCATCCACCATCTACTACCCTGTATGGAGGCCCTAGCTACTAGCTACTAGTACCTATCATCCCTCTCTCTCTCTCTCTCTCTCTTGCTGATGCTTAATTAATTAATTTCAATGGACGGGGTGGGTCTCTTCTCAAATGACCCTCTTAAATTCTAATGAGTAATCATTGCTAGCTTCATAGGGCCGGGTAATGATAACTCAATGCAAACTCTTTCTTCAATTCACTCACATACTATATACTAGTACTAGTTTTTTTTATAGTTAGGTAGGTTATCAAAACATACAAATCCAAACCCCCTATTGCAAATATTTAATGTGAATGCTAACTAATTAGGTTTACATTTGTACATTTCAAGTGAAGTCTTAGCTTTTTGAAAAATTGATGATGAAAAAATAAACATTGAGTTGAGTGATAAGAGTAAAAGTTAATTACATGATTGAGTTTTATGATAGGTCAATTTTATTTAATTATGTTGGAGTCCATGTTGTTTTACAATATAATATGATTAAGATGTGATTTTTATTAGAATTTATTTGGATTATTATTATTTCTTTATGATTAAAACCCATATCTTAACAATAATATACGTACAATCGAAATATCATCTAATAACTATCTAATGTGTACTATACATAATGTGTAATATACATGTGTGAAACTGGTTGAATAAAAATAAAAAATAGCACAAAAAAATACATCATACATGTGTGTTATTACTAAAAAAACGTAATATGTGTCACTTCTTTATTTATAATATGTGTTACGTATTAAATACTAGTTAGATGTATTACTGTTGTACAACAAATATTTTCCCATATCTTGTTATGATATTAGAATATATGGTTTAATAATTATTTTACTTATGACAAATATCTAGCTAGTTCTTCAAATTTCACACTTTTAGGTTCAATCTTAAGTGTGAGAAAAGTGTGTTAGAGTCTTACATTACTTATTTGGTAGAGGGTAGAACATCCCATGAGTTTGCCATGGCTATTAGAAAAAATCCTTGCTCTCATTACGGCCTTGACGAGGACCAATCTCATAATCTAGCTAACCTTTAAGTTTAATTTAGGAATCACAGAAATCAGATAGACAGATATTAAGGACAGTGACAATGCTGCAAATCGAATATATATCTTTTCACACATGAAAAAGGTAGTAACAACCTACTAGCTACTAGCTACTACCTTACCTAGCTATAACATATACAACACTCCTCATTCATTTTGCTGCCACATGTTAACGTAAATCCCAAAACTTTACTTCTATTCAAAACAAACCCATCTGAAATCATTAATTAATCACACACACATATAGTTGAATATTCAAAAAAAGCAAACATGATCGTTGCATCAGAGCAACCTATTAGTAATGAGAATCAATAGTAGTGTGTGTAGAGGCTTTTCTCTCTAGTACGTTAGTACTAATATATATGAGGTGTTTTCTCAAACAACAAGAAATATATTAGGTGAGGAGTTCTTGTTGCTTTGCAACTTCTTGTTTTGGTTTCTACGGAAAAAACGTGTGGCTTTTGTTTTACATACCCCCCAACAAATTCCCATTTGGTCTATATTAATCAATTCTAGGCCACATTAATTTCATATAACAGAAACCGATTTGACAAGCTTGTAGGTGTCCAAACACGTCCTAATCAGGAAATGTAGTACACTAGTACTCACGCCTTTCAAATTCCAAGTACTGTGATTTAGTTTTTCTTTATCTCCTTAATTATGCACTAGGAACAATTTCTTAGTGTTAATGATCATCCCCAAGAATTTGAGCATGCACTTCATATTTTGTCTTATATGACTTTGTTTTTATTTGCAATAAAGATTGAACATTCAAAATTATCTGTACAAATCTCATTGCGAATCACGATATGTTTTGCATCATTTGATGCCTTTTTTCTTAGTCGTCTAAATTGTACGTATAGAAGGTACTTTATGCTCAAGTTGAGATAACAACTTATTCTCTTATGAAAAATATATAATTTTTTATATATAGCATGATAATAATTATTCAACGATAATGTGGAAAAATCATTAATAAAAACTCTTAATAAGATACATGATCCATGATATTTCATACATTAACATATTAATTTTGGTGGAAAATTAACTATATAATGGCCTTTAAAACTTTAAAATAAGATGATCAATATGGTCATTTTTTCCTGTGTCTATGACATGAACATGGATGTTAAAGAATAATGACAAATAATGTAGATTCTTCGTTAGTAGGAAATATTCGGAAGAAAAAAATAGGAATATCTATTGGAGAATTTACTTGCTCCCGAATCGCCGATTTTTTAAGTGTGCTGAACAAAAAGTGTTAGCTTGAGCACTTCCAATAAGTTAGAAGTATCCATACAAACCATTATTTGGCATGTTCTGATTGGTTTTCTAATCTATGTCAGCGTCTAGTCATCATTTATAAAATTTAATACCCTATATTTTCTAACCAATCAGAACATGCCAAGTAATGGTTTGTATGGGTACTTCCAACTTATTGGAAGTGCCCAAAAAAGCACCATACTTTAATTAGTATATGCATGATACACGATAATGTTTATCATTCAATAAAAATATGTCTAACGATCACCCAACGTAATGTATACTATACATGATACAAAATGTGTTTTATATGTATGTTTGTTATACATATAACACACATTATGTAATATGTAATAGCACACGTTGGATGCTAGTTGAATGTATTTATGTTGTACGATAATTGTTATACAATAATGCTTGACGTACAATAAAAATACGTTCAACTTGTAATCAATGTGTGCTATCTATGTTACAGGATGTGTGCTATAAGTATAGAACATATACGTATAGTACACATCCTATAACATGGATAGCACACATTGGATACAAGTTAGACGTAGTTCTGTTGTACGTCAAACATTATTGATTGTTATATTCTGAAATAAAAAAAGAAAGAAGTTTCATTGTAGTCAGTAACAAGATTAAGTCCTATTACCGAACCGGAAGATACAAAACCTTATTTAATTGAAGTTATATATGGGAAAAAAAAGATATGAAGAGACATCTCAACTATACGTACAGTTATACTACAATAGATACCACAGCTTGATACCTTAAGGCTACGTTTCTCATATTGTATTATCTTAATTTGCTTTGTTATCCCTGTCATGTCCTTCCATAAAATGCAACTTAAACAAAGAAAGGAGTAATACTCATATATCATCAAATTAAAGAGGGGTGGAAAAATAAAAATGACTTTTTTTTCTTTAGATGAGGATGATTAAAAAATAATAAAAAGCATCTTCCCTATATATATATATATATATATATATATATATATATTATGATCAATAATCATTAATTACCGTCATCATGTAAAAAAGCACTAGTATAAATTGAGATGGTATTTTTGTGTTTTTGTTGATTGGTTGTTGTGTTTTGGGGTTTAAATGCCTCCAAAGTCTCTAAGAGAGAAAGGGGTTTTCTCGGGCATGTTCCCGGCGTGGCGTAACCCTAGTGTGAGTGACACGTCACCAGCGGTGGTCCCGAACCTAATGAGAGTGGATCCAATGTCAGCAGCAGCAGAGGCGGTCCCATAATCCGAGCCTGCAAGGTATGTGCCGTTGTGACACGTGTCGTCCGCTGCGGGCATGGATCTGCTGTGCAGGGGCAGTCCTGATGAGTCGTAGCAGTGGGGCACGGGTGGCGCCACCTCAGAGGCGGTGGGCATAATGGTGGTGGTGGTGGCTTGGTTTTCCGAGAAGGGTTGCCTATTGATTGCGAGGAGCGATGCGTCGCTTTCAGCAGCAGCATTGACATCGGATCTCTTGGGCGGTGGTGGCGCTGCTGCTGTTGACGATGGCGTGGTTGGAGTCTGTGCTGATGCAGATGCAGCTGCTGCTGCTTGCTGCTTCTGATTGTTATTGTTACTGTTGCTGTTGCTGTTGTTGCTGTTGCTGCTTCTGCTTTGGACGTTCTTTTCTCCCTCTTCTTCTGCTTCTTCGCTCTCTGCTTCTTTAAGTTCTTGTTGGTACATCTCTTCCACCATGGGTTTCCACAACCGAACCCTGGCATTTATGAACCAGTTTGATACCTGAACCAACACCCCCCACATTATTTATTCTTCTTCTTCAATCCCTCTTTTTCTTATAATAATAAGTATTCACCATGCACCATTAATTCAACACTATACTGTAATTTAAATCACACAGAATAGACCACGTCATTTAATTTATAGGGATTTAATTCTCGTGCTGTGTGCTAGCTTTGTCACATTTAAAGCAACAATTTATTTTCATTTATAGTTCAATAATACTACTATATATAGAGAGAGAGAGAGAGTAAAGAGAGAATCTATCTCTAGCTCGCAAACAGTACTACCAACATGCACAACACTTTGGTCATTATATTTTCACCTGTATTTAAACAATTTATGAAATGTTATTATTTATGATTAATTTAAGCATTGGAATGAAAATATTATTGAAAGAAGGGGTTGGAAAGAAACAAAAAGAACAGAGGGAAACTCCGTTCCGGTCTGACTCATTATTGTTTGTATCTCCGTGTTTAAAACTGTGATTAGGCACCGAGGTATCTTGTCTGTGGATTTGACACAAAAGACAGTGAAATGGCAGATTTAAAATGATAATGTGATTACAACATACACTATATATACTATTACAACTAGATAGAACTATTCATCACCAGTCTCATCTCAGAAGGGACAGTGGTCAAGCCATGTATGATGTGCTTTCTATCTTATGAGTTTAGCTAGCTAGACCGTATCACTCAACCTTATATATATATATAGGGTCTAGGCTTGCATGTAATAAGCTAATAGGCTTTTTTTAAGTACATATATATATTTTCACATTAAAAAGAAAAGACACAAATGGTTGATATAAAACGTGCAAATAAGAATCTAAGAATGGAGTATTAAGTTATGTTATATGTGTAATTAATATTCTAAAGCATTAATATAATATAATTAGCAAAAAAAGGGAAAACTGATAAGATAACGAGGTAGAGGAGGAAGTTGCATGAATATATATATATATATATATATATATATGAATGGAATGAGAACACAGGATAGAAGGCATAAACTGTAGGGATCTCCAAAAGCTAGCACGCACATTTAATTCTGATATTAATGGTTCTCCATTGTGTAGTTGGGTGAAGGCAATTGATTGATATGAGAGAGAAAAGTAAAGAGAAGAAGGGATCGGAGAGTGAACGCGATTCGACAACAGGCAAACTTTCATGTCTCTTAATATATTGCCCCCCTGTACTTTCCTCCTGCTCCTTTTAATTTCAGAATTTATGTCATGAATTAAAAAGATTCCAAACCAAATTAAAACTATATACTCCTATTTTTATTATTTTTAAAAAAAAAGTATGGAGAACAAAATAAAAAGGGTGGAAAGGGGGAGAGAGGTAAAATAGCAATAAGAACCACGTTGCCACATAGAGAAAGACAGAACAAAACCCAAAATGATGTAAGTTGCATCTGAACTTACTGCTGGTCCCAAATTTTTCTTTTCTTTGTTACTTGGTCATGTCATGTGGGCCGTGGATGTAATTAGTTAAAAATCAGAGGGGCAAGCAAATATTTGTCTCTTATATTTTCTTTCTTACTTAGTATTATTGTTATTATTAGTGCATGTTGGGGGGTAAGAGGGGTGTGGAGAGAGAGACGAACCTGATTTCTCGATAGGCCAGTCTGTCGTGCCAACAGATGCTTATCAGCATCGCTTGGATACCTGAGAAAGAGACCAGAAAATGACATCAGAGTCCTTGCCTTAACCGTATAAAGAGACACCAAGCTTTCTGCACCCCGCCCTGAGTTTCAACCCTTTCCTTTCTCTCCCTTGGGGCGTGAGAATCTAAGAGCCAAGAAAGAAAGATCTATGTCCTCCCTACTGCTCTTGCAGAACTAAAGCCTCGCTCAGCACCGATCACTGCACACACTGCCACCCTCCACTCTATATAACCTTTATCCCCTCTTCTCTCTCCTTATCATAATCATAATAATAATATATCAATTTCATCTAATTACGTGTTTTCAATTCATTATTATTGGAAAATATAATATAATTGATCGAGAGATACATACTGGTAGATAGATATCTATATATCAGAGAAGAAAGATACGGTCCGGAGGAAATTGTTTTTCTAGTTAAAAGAAAGTAAAGCAGTGGTGATATGATGCTATTTGTGTGATCTCTAACTTACACCTTTTCGCTGCCGAGACAACAATCAAGGACACTGCATTACTGTAAACTCTAAACGATATATCATATATGCTATGCTATACATGAATCACAATAGTAATAGCTTTTGGATAGATTCTCTCTTTCCTTCTGCCACTCCTTTCCCTTTTCTATTAATTAACGGAAGCCACGCTGCTTTTTTCCTAGTTAATAATCATCACCACAGTATCTATCGTTTCTTGTATATCCATTTTACCTTTCTTCTGCATTTGCCACATCATATCATTGTCTGTTTTTGGTAGTAAGTACACCACATTTTTAATTCTTGTATTATTAATCTTTCAAAATTGAAGAAATTAAAGGTCTTTTATAGCAGTACCTACAACTTACTCATTACATACACTAGGAACATAGGTCTTTTTATTTATGTATAATACCTAATTATTTAATCATTAGTAAATAATGTTCAAATAAAATATTAAATTTGTCCTAATTACTTAAAACGAGTCAACTTATCCAGGTGGCTAGTGTACCATATATAGATCCACTGCTCAAACCTCAAAGACTCATGATTTAAGGAAAGGAAAAACTAACAATAAAGGAGCCCAATTAGTCCTTTAATTAGATATATATTTGAAAATTTCCCATTATGATATCTTATCCAAAAACTAATTAGGTTGGTTAATTAGACAATAATGTTTATTTTACAATCAAAATACGTTTAACGAGTATCTAACATGTGTTTTATATATATAGCACACATTATCTATTGTGTAAAACACACGTCAGATATAGATGCTCGTTTGACATATTTTTATTTTTATTGTACTATAATAAATATTATTGGTTAATTAGATGGTTAAGAATGATGAGAGAGGAAATGAAGGGAAGAAAAAGGTAGGAGAGAAGAACGTACGGGTGGAGAAAATGTTCGAAAAGCCAGGCTCTCAAGATGTTGACAGAACGTTCAGGGAGGCCTCGCTGGGGTCGCCAAGCTTCCTGCTCCATCATGCCCATCTGGTGGAAGGCCCTCTGCTGCCTCAGGCTCTGCTCCAGCATCTTCAGCCTCGGCGTCTCTCCTTTCGTCAATCCTGTGCCCCCCGCCCCCTCCTTCTCTCCTAGCACCTCGCAGCTCTGCTTCACCTGCGCCGTTATCGCATCCTTCAGGCACCGGAAGTGCCGCGACATTGCCTTCTGCGCCAGCGCTGTGTACGGCACCGCCGCCCCGAACCCCATCACCAGGTCGAATGAGTTCACCACCATCTGCATCTGCTCGCAGTAGTGGTTGTATCTCCGGTCCACCTGTCACATTCATTCACACTTTATTTACAATCTTCAATTTATTAAACACTCTAAACTTTGCCGTGTCTGCACACATCATTCAATTCAACTCATCTGATTAATTCCACTTAATGCAGTTCATTGCACAATATATATATATATATAAATGTCTTCGTACATTATTAATTCAGCGTTGTTTAAAAGAATCAATATATGAATATGAATAATATTAGAATGTTCAATAATCAATATTACATTGTTAAGGGAACTATTAACTATATATATATAAGTATGTGTATATATAATATTCACAAATACTTCGAGCATAATAAAAAATCAGTCAAAACAGCTAATAAAACTCATTTAACACTTTATAATTCAAATAACACTTTTAATCATGAATATATTTTTAATGGGCTGGATGATTGTGGTCCAAATTCCTATTTGTTGGTTGTTTTGACTGGTTTTTTATTGTGCCTCTAGCAATACTCTATAATATTATAAAAAAAAAGGGAAGATATAGGGTGCATGCATGTTTCTGGTTAATAATGAAGTCATCAAATTTTGCGGTTAGTGAAAGACTGGATCAACCAACTCAGCATTAATTAAGAAAGCTTAGTGTATGTGAAATAAAACATGGAGAGCTTAATTAAGAGAAATGGAAAATAACCCACGGAAAGAGTGAAAAGGAAAGCATATGTGTGTTGAGTAGTAGATATATAATATAGACGGGCAGAAAAATGATTTCCCATTTAATTTAATTTGAATTTGGTGAGGTGTTGTTAGTTGCTACATCTTAAAAAGGCAAAAACAAAAAAGAAGAGAAGAAGAAGCTAAGCAGAGGCTAGCAAAGCTAGGAAGTGCATATAAATTAAAAGTTACAAATGTGAATTCAAGTAATAAATAATATGGAAGAAGCTAAGCATTGAAATAGTTGATAATTAATTAATTAATTAATAATAAGAAGGAAGAATATCCTTGGGTTACATAGCTTTTCCATAGTCTTCACTCTCCACCAATAGATCATTATAGACTTATTATGTGCATATATAAACAAAAATTAAAAAAAAAAATAGATAGAATGTAATATTTTTATATATATATATAAAAAAAAGGGGGAAAGGAGGATTGGATCGTTGAGATGGATTATCCCTTTGGGGTCAACTGAGAAATGATAAGAAAGGCTTTGGATGCAAAATATTACTAAGAAGGGAATATGGATGTGTAAGGTGGAAGTAGCTAGCTAGTGGGCATTGATAACCACTTGGTACGTAACAGATCGATCGATATGGTGAGTGAGTGGCTTTCTTTCTTTCTTTCCTTCCTTCCTTCCTTCTTGTTTCTGTTGGGGTCCGTCTTACATTTCAGAAGGAACGTCGCATCTTGATGGACGTATTCTCCTAATGGTTAGTCTCATGGTTTTCACCAAACTAAGAAAACCCAAAATACTATAAAATCAACCCACCAATCAAATCACATCATTTTATATAATCATTTTTTACTATCCTTTTTAAAAATAAAATAAAAAATTGGCTTTTATTAAAATAAGGAACAGATCCCTACCAACTGATCCTACGCAAAAATGCAACCCACCCCTATAGTATTGCAGTTAGCAGCCGGCTTTTTCTTCATCTTTCTGAATTCTTATTTTTTTATTTTTTAATTGAAAGGAGAATAAATAATAATAGTTGGAAGATACCGACCGGAGAACTGTGTGTTTTATTATCCCTGTTGGCGAGGAGAAAGATAAATAATGCACAGTGTAATAATTAATGAAGCAAATAAATAAGAAGAAGAAAAAAGATATTGGGAGACCTTGACTCTTGATGGATGAGAGAGGGCGATAGGAGAACAGAAAGAGAGAGAGAGAGAGAGAGAGATTACATGCCTCATCAAGCATTGATAGAAGTTTGACCTTCCTTCTCTGATGCTCAATCCTATCAGCAGCTGAGAGAGGAGGCGGTGGAGCAGGATCCTTAGACGAGGAAGAAGAAGCAGCAGCGGCACCGGCGGCGTTGGAATTCTGCCTGGTGAACTTGGTCTTCTTGAAGTGGCCCCTCCCAACACTGCAAAACTCCTCAAGAAGCTCCTGTGCAGCTTTCACATACTTTGAATTCCTAAGAACATTGACTACTCCTAAGGATGATGATGAGCCATACCCAATATGCCCCTGTCCCATGGCACCGCCTTGCAAATGCAATGCTTGGTGGTGGTGGCCACCGCCACCAAAGTTCTTGTAATACTGAGCCGAATTAGAAGAAGGGCCTCCACCGCCCTGATTGTAATAAAGAAACCCACTCTCCCCCATCCTCAATTCCTCCGCTTTGGCCGCTTCCAAGTGTTGCAAGGAGGATGATAGCGACAAGGAAAGCCCTTGGCCTTCCACAACATTAACCCCTCCAATTTCATGATGATGATGACCATGGTTGCTGCTACCACCACCACCACCTGCTGCTGCGGCTGCTTCGCTTTCAGGAACCCATGTGAATTGTCCGAAAGGGGCTCCTCCTCCGGGTCCGGCAGAACTAGTGAAGCCTTGCAAGGAATTAGAGGAAGGACTGGGGAGAAGCATGTGGAGAGTGGAAGAAGTAGCAGCAGCAGCAGATGGAGGAGGAGGGGGGGACGGAGATCTAGCAGCGGTGTGGGGGTTCATGAGAAAAAGCTGCATGGAGTCAGCATTAATGCCTGAAATCTGCTGCTGCTTTGACTCTCCCAACGCTCCTAACCCACTTACCATCATGTTTTGTCTGCTTCCGTACCAATCTTGCCTCGACGACGACGACGATGACGGGGATCGGAACCCCGTCACCGGCTGGTGTTCCAGAAGCTCGGCGGCGGTGGCGCCTGCCGGAGGGAAATTGAACATCTCTGACAGCATACCTGCGGTTTCGTAGACTGGCGGTGGAAGCCCTCCTCCTGGTTGGGGTGGTTCTTGCTCTATTCCTACTAATGGTGGCGGCGGTGGTGCCGCCTCGAATCCTTGTGGCTGCAACCTGACTAGTTTGTTGGAGTCCCTCCGGATCTGCTGGTGTGTTATTGGGGGTCTCTCGAACCCATTCGAGAAGCTGAAGATTCCTTGTTGGTAATCCTGGGACATAGAATTAATTCTTTCAATTGTGTTTGATGAGAGAGAAATGGATGGAACCAAGCTAGCACTAGTGCCGATGTTGCTTCCTAGCTAGCTAGCTAGCTAGCTATTCCCAGCAGACTAAAATCTTAACTTGCTCATCATCAATATCATATCATATCATGCTCTCTTTCTTCTTCTTCTTCTTGTAAATTCTTTGGAAGCAAGTAATTAATTATAACCGCTTCCTCCTCGATCCCTCTCGCCTTGTAGTTCCCACTGTCCAATAATTGAATTGCTTCATCAGTGTCAAAAGGATCAGCTAGCTAGCTAGAGAGCTTTATATAGCTCCACAATTAAAATAATAATAAGAAAATAAATAATAATAATAACCCAACAAGTACTAGCTAATTGAAGTGTTCAATTACATATGGTAGCTAGCAAGCAAGCAAGCGAGAGAAAGAAGGAAGGAAGGAAGGTGAAATTAAAGGGATAATAAAGAGAATAAGGAGAGAGTGGATGTGTATATTATATAAAGAGTAGTGAGTGATCGAAAGAGAAAGAGAGAAGAATAAATAATAAACAGGAGGGTCGGAGGCTCCTCTCTCTCTTCTCTTCTTCTCATCTAAAATGTTAAATTCTCCTTTTTATCATTTTCATCAGCCTTTCCCCTCACATCTCATCATGTAATAATAATAATATTAATATATTTATATATGCTCTCCCCCACACACATGACACACATACATACATATATGCTACCTCTTAGAGTTGCAGCGATGATGTTGTAAAGCTCTCGAACATCGTTTTCTCTTCAGTGGTTTTGAAAGCTTCCACAGTTCCTACTCTCTCTCTCCCACACTAGCTAGCTACCTCACTCTGTCGTCTCTTTCTCTCCTTTTCTTTTCGCTTTGTTGCTCTTGTCTTGGCGGTAAGTAAGTGTTTTTGCAGTCACCTTCTGGACAGAGAAAGCGCAAGTTATATATCGCTTACAATACCAATATAAAAATTAAAAAATGGAGCCTTTGGGTTTTCGGATACCATATACTACTACACAGTAGTGAGAGAGAAGAGAGAGGAAAGAGAAGCGGTCGTTGTTTCTTCCTCTCTTCTTTCGTCCTCTTCACCTCTTCTCTTCCTTTTTTTGTTTTATTTTTTTCCCCACCAATAATGCCTTTTTATATATACTCTTTTATCTTTGCATTCTTCAATTAATTAATATATTTATGGTAATAAATTGTACGCAAGAGAAATACTCATGCCCTGTAATTACGACAATAACCTTATCCGGTTTACATATATAACAAACAGTATTATTACCCAAAATTATGATTACAGTAAATTTTAACAGACTTTTGATATTTGTATACTAGCATTTCTATTCAATATTTAAAAATGAAAACATAAACACACACACGCGAACGAATTAGACTGGGTGTTTAATTATGAAATAAATAATTAAAATATTCCAACGGATCGTGATTCATGTTAATTTTATGATAGTATAAGCCTGATTATACATAAACTAACAATAATGATGATATATATTAGGAAATGACCACAATGCCATCACCAAAGTATTGGCATTTGAACACGTCCTTTGGAAACCAACGCAAACTACGGAATAAAATAAAGATAAGGTGAGTGCAAAGTCATCTCAATAATCCAAACTACCACCATCCTTTTTGTTCAACTGAAATGACAACAATGCCCTCGGTAATCATTGCCCATGGCTCTGAGCCCTCTTAGTTGGTAAGGGCGTTTAGGTAATCTCGGCTGCTAAAAAAACTCATTAATATCCCAAGTGAAGCAAAGAAAGAAAAAATAGATTTTAGAAAATAAGGAATGCTAGGAGAAGTGGATGGATGGCACGTGCGAGTGGATGGGCAAAACAGACAAGTTAGGTTTGTGTGGGAGAAATAGGGCCTGAAAAGCACCCATAACCGCTTTAAGGTTTGGCACTCTCACCCTTACCCATGTTCATTTTCCCTTTTAGTCTACCCTTTTATTTTTACAGGTGTTTTTTATGTTTCACCTTCTTTTACTTCCATTTAATTATCACCTTCAAGCTTTTTTTAAATTTATTTATTTTAATTTCTCTGTATTATATTACTCCACTATTAGGTGTTAAGTAACTAGAACTTCTAATCATTATAACTACATGCTATATTAAGTTAAAGTGCCGGAAAGACGTGGAATAATAATTTTCTCTCAATCATAGCTACTTACTGATTAAAAGCAGAAAAAATGCAAACACTTACTTTTTCCTTTTATTACTGCCTATGAATACTATAATAATATATTATAGATTTTGTGATTGTTTGTTTTTTTAAAAAAGGTTGATGCAATAAAGGATCAGCACCGGCCAGTTCGCGGGACATGCTAGCGTATGTTTCCATTAGCTTTCAATAATTTCTTTCAAAATCTTTTCGTGGTGAGAGGAAATTAAAGGTAATAAGTCTAGCTAGAGTATTAATATACCAGCCACATTTTGTGGTGGTTTAATTTTCTCCCAAATTATAAATTACTATTATATATATGTGGTTTATTATTGGAACATAGCAAGCTAGCTCTCGTAGTCCTTTTATATAGGTATATACAAGCTCAAGTTTGACTTTCGCAATAACATTACTGTATATGAAAATGTTTTTAAGCAGCCCCCACTCAATCATTAAGAAAAAAAAAAGAAATAATCATGAAAGTAACTAGCGTAACGAGTTGCACATGATATATCATTTTTATAAATAAAAGAAACGTCTCTGAAAAATATATGTAATTCCTATTTTTGTAAATTAAAACAAAAAAGTAAAAATAAAAGAAATTTTACAATCATTTATGTTAAAAAAATATGCAATAATTATTTTTTTCCTTCAAGGGCACATTTGGTTGGAGTATTAAAATGAAAGTAAAAATTACATGAATAAATTTTATATGTTACTTTAAACATATAATTCATTTATATAATTTTGTTTATTCCACTTTTATCCCTTGACAAATACACCTATAAATATTTACTCCTGCTAAAACTAAACTATCATATTATTTTTTCTGCCAAATCAGCTAAGGGCTGTTGTTAAAAAATAAAGAAAGAAAGGAAATGGCTGATAACTACATATTTTAATATTTTATTGAATTTAGACATGTTTCCATGTTGGTGCCAAAGGAAAAAAGGAGCTATCAATTTTCTTTTAGTAGCATAAGCAGTTAGGGTGCGCATGCATGTGCTATTTTGCCTTGTGAAAATATGGGATTTGCTGCCATAAAAAAAAAAAAAAAACCATATAAGTTGAAATATATATATACTGTCCATTGATCAGTTGCTAACCATACATACACATATCTCCATTTTCCGTTACCACAAAAAGTTCTGAATCCCGTTCATATGGAATCCGTTAATATATGTATGTCCCTTTTAATTAGCTTGGAGTTGAAGTCATATAAAGACATCATAATATGTGTCTTGAAATTAAATAACTAGATTATTATATAAGATACATAATAAAATAACTCAACAATTTGCTATATTTAGAGTGTTATACTATATATATGATAGTGCAACCATGGCGTAAATAATTAAAAAGGGAAAACTTCCTCTAGGTAGCATCTCAACTGTTAAAATCAACCAACCAAAGACATGATCGTCTTTATTTGAAAACTATTATTAGTTTCTTCTAAATACGGGGTTTATTGTGTATGGTCTTAACTATATATTATTATATTTTCTAACTTGCCAGCTCCACGTCACCGTTGCGACTTGTCGCTCACAAGAAGATTTTTTAAGACATTTTAAAAAACAATATGGTGGAAAACTCATAAGAGACGAGGCTACAATAATTAATAGAAATGTCATTACAAGCAAGAAGTAATTAAATTACACGATTTGGGTATTTTCTTTTACTACTAACAAACACCGATTCCTATATCAGATAAATAAAAAAGTGATTGACGTGTAAAAACAACCTTAAATTATATAGGTGTAGACTTCCACAAGAATACAATATAGCTGATCACCTTAATTAGATCATATGTATAAAGCAGGATTAATACATAGGAACCGTCAATTTTCAATCCTTTGGAGTTAACTATGGTTAGCACTAATCGAACCTATAGTTTTATATATAATTAGAAAAAGGATGGGTTTTATAGGAAGGTACAATTATAAATAAATATTTAATCAACAACAATGATTGACGTTTGTTTGGTTCCTTGAAATACAAGTAGGATTTTGGAATACGGAAACGAGAAAATTTGGGAATAATTATTTTCTTCTTTAAAATGCAACTAATTTAATTTAACTAACCTAATAACTTAACTATGTAATAATGATCGTTGTAAAATTGAAATACGTCAAAATAGTATACAATATGAAATATGTATTTGTTTGTACGACAAACATTATTACTTAATATGCTCAGTCGCCCCTAATTCTACCGTCAATCTCTACGCATAGACTCCAATTTGCCACTGGTTACTCAAACACTCAATTGAGAGGTGGAAACGAATTGCACTTTTGTTTTTTTCTCTTTTTTGTTTTGCAATTGAAAACTGTAAGCTGCAATGGACAGCTCAACCTTCTTCTCTTTTCCCTCCTTCCCTCTCCTCTGTGTGCTGTGCAATTTCCCCCAACTGTCATCTTTTGAGATGTCACGTGATTCTCACACTCCCCTCACACGTACGTTTGCTTTGTGGGGGGCCCATTTCCATCATTGCGAGAACCTAATCATCCCGTTATATCCTCCTCCACTCACGTGACAAAGTCGGCTACGCACGTGTCTTTAATTTATGTGCGCGTGTGTGTGTGTTAGGATCAGTTAAACATTTATTTGTCCCTCCTCCTCTTCCTAATTCCTACTTTCTCTCAAGTTTTATTACTTTTAGATATATGATATAAGCATTTTTAAAGTTCACGTTCTGAGTTGCAAGTGCCGCACTACTTTGGGAAAGTTGCAAGAAACAACAGCCACCCCTTTAATTTGTTTTTAGGTGGTTAATCTTTTAAAGTGTAAAGGCCACACCACACAACATAATGGCTTAGCCCCCCTTTTTGGCATCACTATGTGTGATTTTATGACATTATTAATGATAGTTGAATATACTCTTTTTTATTCATATCCTGTGTCAAATTTTGACGTGATTACTCAAATTCTCAACGCAATATATACATACCAATTTTATATATACAAATAAGAGTTTTATAATGATATTGTAAAGAAATTCTGTATATATTATCAATCAATTATACATTGACATTTTAATAGAAATCTCAAATTCAACCCTTCAATGATTACAATGTCTCATAAAGGTAATGTATATAATCAGTTAACAATATAAATATTTTATATTATGGGTGTGCCAAAAATATAATTAAACTTAATAGTTAGACATCATTGGACAATAAGTACTAAGAAAAAACCTCAGCATCCCAAAGCACCTTTTTTATGCACCTCATGACACACGAACACCCCTAGTGACATAATTTGAAGCATTAACATCAATCACCTAAGATGGATGTAGATAAGGCAGCATCAATCAATTGACAATTTGACATGCATAAATCATGCATTGTATCAAGTGGCGTTTGTCAATTAATCACCATACATGTTCTCTTATTTATATATCTTTCATGCATCTAGCTAGCAGCGATCGAACTAAGATATGAGAAGTGAACGTGGGACCATAAGCTAGATGCTTGCTCAATTTCAAGCACATACATACATACATTCATTCTGATAGCGCTGTCTTCCAATTTCACAGCACGAGCGAGCTTGATTGCTTTATTTGTTTTTAATTTGTATGTGTGGGTGATGGATGGATGCATATGGGAGATAGATATATAGGGGTGTTTGATGCATGAGATAGAATGATAGCTACTAGCAACAGATGTAGAACCATCATGCGCACATCAATATTACTATAATGTGATTATTATTGGAGAAGCTTGATGGTACCTTCGCATGACATATATGTTTATATGTTTTGTCAATTAGGTAGTAGTGAAGTGATGAGCTATATATATATATTTATATATATATCTAGGTGTGTAGATCTTTTATTTATTTAATTATATACGATCCAAGACCACATTTTTCTTTTTCTTATATATATATATATATGCATAGTTGACTAGGTGGTCTATAGCTAGAAAGCCTACATTCACTTTCATCATCGACTTCATTTGATGAAAACTCATGATTGATTCTTGTTGCTACACGTAGTGCTTTACCTTTTGGTTGCATTTTTTTTTTCTCCCCACTCGTTTGCCCCTCAGAAATATACAACTATCTGTCATGTAATTGCCTACTTTAAAGAGAGGGACATACATTATTAGTTGCAACAACACGCTATATTGAGGCCAACAGAAAGATAAAAACCTCTGAATTTAATTACTAGGTTCGGGGAACATTCGTTTAATAAATAATCAATATTATATGCTTGATTCTTAATGTTTGTAGGTGTAAGGTAAAAGTTAGTAATTAATAACTTATGCTAATTGATCCACGTACCATCTTTTTCCCAAATTAATAATCCAAAATCCTCATAATTAATAATATTAAATAATATTTGTTTGAGTGGTTAATATGCATTAGAGGATATTGCTTGTTTTATATATTTAAAGGATATTTTAGGTACATAATTAATGTAGTTTTCTTTGAGAGAGAAGCTTCCCCAATAATTTTGAAACACAAATGCTTCCGGACATACTTTTTCGGTCAAAACAGTCAACAAAATTCATTTAATATTTTATGACCCAAATAATATTTTAATCATGAGTATATTTTTAATGGGCTGGGTGATTATGACCCAAATTTCTATTTGTTGACTGTTTTGGCTGGTTTGTTATTGTGTCTCTATCAATACTCATTTAGAAATTATGTTATTTACGAACGTATACTTTCAACATTACATACCAACAAATAAAATATAAAAATCCAACTTAAATTATAACGATGTAGATTAAAAAAGAAATGGTGCAAGTAAGCTAATATAAGCTAATGATTTTCAGGGACTATAAGTTAGTATTTTTTTATCCGATAAATAGTTTCTTGATTTAATTAACAAAATAATACTTGTCGTGCAAAAGGAATACTTTTAACTAGTATTCAACGTGTGCTATATATAAGACGTAATGTGTGCAATATGTATGTGTGCTATACATATAACAGACATTACGTCTTATATATAAAATATATTGAATATTAGTCGGACGTATTTCAATTGTAATATAAATAATTATTATAATTAACAAGGCTAGCTAGCTAAATACATGGCACAAAAAGTGAATGGTGTAGTAGAATGTGAAGCCATCATGCATCATTTTACATCTGACCCTATATACATCATATGAGTTTCCTTTAATATATTGGGTCCCTAATCCCTTGGTCAGTTGTACCGTCGTCGTACCACGTTTAGATCACGTCACTAATTTGCTGGCAAGATTAGTAATTTACTGTTGCATGCTCACACAAAGCCCCAAGGTCATAGATATATAGGGCCCCCAGCCCTCCCCTTCAACAAGGGAAAACAATTAACATGTAATAATAATATATATGTTATGTGAAAGATATTTCAAGCTGCAATGCAATACCTCAAAATATCTTCCTAAAGTTAGTGTAGCATATGGAGACTAACCAATATATATATAATAGGGATTCCCTTTACTGAAAGAGGTTAATTAATTAGTTTTCACAGTAATATTATAATTAAGTTAATTATACTTTCAAAAATAAATATTCCATTTAGAAGCTCTATCACTGACAATATATATCTCGAATAAAGAAGAAAAATGATATATGTACAATAAAAATTGTACAATACTTATACAACAATTATATCCACTGTTGAATTGTATTAATTTTTAAATTCATATTGTAATAATCCAACACTGAATAAGATTGTTATATAAGTATTGTACAATTTTTATTGTATATATGATATTAGTGAATAAATAATTGACATGGGGAGGTAGAAAAAAAAAAAAAGTGAGAAAGAAAAAGTAGATGTAGAGTGTATGGATCATAAATGACTAGTTATACAAAAACGTTTCAAGTTAAAGTGTCAAACAAGAGATGCTGCGTACTTTTCTGCGCTCACATATAACTTATCCGATTTATATACGAACATCTTCTTTGGTGCATGATTTTCACCGCTGTTCTAATCGAAACCACACCACCACCAATTAGATTTATCTCCCACCACGTGAAAAGGACGACAATGAATTTTAAGGATTAGTGGTTTTGGGTGCAACAAAACGAGGGTATCATAATAATGACTTTTGAGAAAGAAACAAGTTAAACATTGAGCGGGTGCATGCATTTAATTAACAGTGACAGTGATGATCTTGTTTGAGCCTTCTAGTCTGGTACCTGTCCCGCCACTATTCCATCATTATAATTGCTCTCAATATAACTCTTCTCATTTTTTATTTTGACATATGTTTTTAACTTCTTTAGAGCGTCTTTAGATCATTATAATTCCAAGACATGTTAGAATTCGCGTGGTCCATCTTGCAGAGATATTAGAGAGTATTTTAGTTATTACACATTTATTCATTCAATATACAATTTTACATATATTTTATTATTTTTCTCCTCTCTTCTATCTATATTATGAATTTTAACAAAATTTGATGCCAATGATAGTTTACACAAATTTTACATACTATTATTTAATTAAATTTAATTATAAAATATATTTTTTTTAATATTATTGATAAAACTTAACTCACTAAAATAGGTTTACTTAGATTGTATAGAACTTTTTTAGAGTGTGACTGAATGAATGTATTAAAATTAAACCACAAATGCATGGGCACAACAAAAAAATTAATTAAAACAGCGAACAAAGTCTATTTAACACTTTATGACCCAAATAACACTTTTAATGATGAGTATATTTTTAATGAGCTGGGTAAGTGTGGCCCAAATTCCTATTTGTTGACTGTTTTGACTGATTTTTTGTTGTGTCTCTAGCGATGCTTAAATTAAACCGTGTATATTGTATGAGGGGCAGAGAAGTCCAATTTACAGTTTAGCTGCGCCCAAAAGCTTTACTCTCTAGATTCTATATGGCTCTTTAGCTTGTTTTGAAGACATGTTGACTAGATATGTTACGTAGACACAGAACAACTTAACTATGACTTACGATTCTTTTAATTTGGACTTTTACGTACACATTCTGTCGGCTTTTATAGTTAGCTTATTTCAAGATCAATTAAAAGTTGTTGTCCTGAAAGTTTAAAGCCAGAAGCATGCATGCTTGTAAATAGTAGTACTAGTATATAGTATGCTATATGCTATTTAATTAATCAAATAAAGTAAATAGCTATAGTACAGTAGGGATTCCAATTCCAATCAGCCATCTATATCAAATAAACCTAGCTAATCACAATAGAATAATTAAGTTGTTTAGTGGTTAACCCAATGAGAAATATTTCTGTATACCATCATAGCTTGACATCCTATAGACAAGTTAAAAAACAAACAAAATATTTAAAAGATTGATGAGGACTTTAAATTTAAAATAATACATGTCTAAGCCAATTACAATATGCATTCAATAAAATTCTAAAAAACAATCACACAATTAATTTCTTGTTCCCCGTCTGGTATTTTGGCCATGTGCGTGGCTATAGATATGTATATAAAGATAGATATGTTTATAAAGTTGATATATATATATAGAAGGGGGAATGATGAAGAGTTGCAGAGTCAGAAGTAAAACGAAAAGTGTGGTGTGGATGGATCTATGTATCTATCTATCTATGCATGCTCATAAGTGATATGTGTCACTATTTGTTGTTGGAAAAAAGATGTTGTCTATACATCGCTGTTATGTCATGGCAAATTGCAAGTGTAGATGGCGACTTTACGGGACCAACTAGCGTGTCTCTTCAGATCCTCGATCACAACTAACTAACTCTGTATATATGTACCTTTAATTTTGATTAATCATTTCTATTCATCAGCTACCTCCATCCATCGCTACAAGCTGCTCACAACATATATATATGTTTGATAATAATTAAGCTAGCCAGGACTTTCATTTGGTGATCGATGCCAATTGTGTTTGATCTCATCTCAGACTGTAACATGTATGTATTAAGAAGGGATATATTATGATCCGATTGATACTAAGTAATTATTATAGTATAGATTGAAATTACTTTTACAATCTTGAATAGTTATTTTTTAACATAAATTATTATTCATCATTAAATTATATTATGTAAGTTATCATGATATTAATTTTAATGTGCTGATGTTGTTATAAGTGTTCTTTTACCTTTATATTTGTTAGAATTAAAGCTAATGTGTTATTGATGCAAATACTTTTAACCATTTTGATACTACCTCCTTTCTATAAGTCACTTTCACTTTTTGTATATTGAAAAATTAATATATTTAAATTCAAATTATATACATATTCATTAAATTTTTAATATACCAAAAAAGAGTAAAAATTATAATTTATATTGTGAAATGGGAATATTAATAGATAAATAGAAATTTGCACCTATATATATATATATATATATATATATATATATTCTTACAATAACCGTGTGCATATAAAGTCATACAATAATTTAATTATTAGCCCACATAAAAAGTCTTAAAATTTATCTTTTTTAATATATCGTCCTTAATGAGTATCCTAAAAAAAATTATTTTAACACTTACTTTTTTAAAAGGTTAAAATGCATATAACCTATGGATTACGGAAGTAAAGTACAATTTTCCATAAATGTTTAACAGGAAGATTGAAATTGTTAGGTTTTTCGATATAAGTAATGCACAAAAAATAAAAATAAAAAACTTGTAACTTTTTAGTTCTTTAATCCCATTATTCTTAAAAAGGAAAAGATAAAGAAAAAAAGACAGTAAAATTAATGAAGAAAAGGGTGAGGGTGGGGCGGTAAGTAAAGTACAGGAAGAAATTGATGTACGAGGAAGCGTCAACGCCAATTTGTAACTGTCTCTTCTATCTATCTATGTCCTAATGGAGTTGAGTTGAGTTGAGAAGGAAAAGGATGCTATATATGCAAAAGCAAAAGTAAGATAGAGCACCACAAAATTAAAAGAAAGAAATTAAAGCAAAACTCGTTACTCGCCCTCAATTTCTCTCTCTCTATATATATTTATATAATAATGTTTATCGTAAAACAGAAATACGTCCAATAAATATTCAACGTGTGCTATATATGATATGAGATGTGTGTTATACATACATGTGCTATACAAATAGCACACATCCCTATATCATATATAACATACGTTAGATACTTGTTTGACGTATTTCTGTTGTACGACAAACATTATTGCATATTTATATATATAGGATTGCTATAGCTATAACAAAAAAATAGCGAAAACAGTGAACAAATTGTGTACAATATATATAATATAAATTGCACAACAAATATTACATGTCCTACACGCCATATATCACATGATATGCACAACATAAATCACATGTTGAAAACAAGATGATGTTGCAACATGTGATATATGTTGTGCATATTATATTAGCTATTTTGACAGAATTTTTATTGTGCCGTAAATATTTAAATATATATAGAGAGAGAGAGAGAGAGATTCAATTGAGAGAGCTAGCCTCCCTCATAAATCATATCTAGCTAATTAATGGCCTTTTCTTTCCAATATGCTTTCTACTGTTTCTCTGTGCTTTTGAGCACACACTTACATACTCATAGCTCCGAGACCACACCCTCACTTCTTTTCATTTTTCTTCTTTTTGTGTTTGGGATATTTAGTAAGGGGAGCTTCTTTATTTTTGCAGCTGAAAATTTGAGTTCGTTGGGATCCAATACTCGATTTCCCATACAGTTTTTTTTTTTAATTAATTTAATTTTAACGCCATATTTTCCTTAAGATACATTCAATTCTCTCATATTTTCAGTATTTATTAATATATATGAGCATTGTCTTACGGTTAGTATTTATTAATGGTTACTCCCTCCGTCCACTTTTAATTGACGTTTTAGAGTATTGCACACTTATTAAGAAGGTGATGAAAACACAAAAATTTCTATAGAAGTAAATATACAATGACAAAATTATCCTTATAGTTTTTTGTGCAATAATAATTGTAAGAGATAAAAAGAGAGTGTATGTATGGATAAAACTGGAAAAAAAATTATAAATGTTTCATTGAGAATCTAAAATGACAAATAATAGCGGACAAATAAATTTCCTAGAAAAACAAATAAAAATGGACGGAGGGACTATTTTAGAATAATATGAGTTATTTTTTTATAAATGAACATAAGTTTCAAGGTAAGACAAATACTCATCATAGGTACGTAGGGTACAAAATGTAGGCAGTGTTTGTTTTGTATTAAAATACATGACGTAAATACATAATAAAAAAACATATACAAAAATATTTATGTATTTTATATTCTATTTGATAACATATACAAGACATAATCTATATTATTTATTCTCTATTTATGCCAACTTTCGAAAAAAATACAAAATATATTAAATCTATGCACAATGATAACCAAACTAACTGAAAATCCACATAATTTTTACAGTATTATGAGTACCTCTCCATTTGCACTGCCATTAAAAAAAAAAATCAACATATGAAAATTCATTTTTGGCAGGTACAAGTAGAAATAGGTTATACACTCGTTGTTAGACATCTTTAATCTAATCTACATGAAGATAAAATAAAATGAAAATTTTACATAAATTAATTTTATGTGACATATATATAATTAAATTTTATACACGAGACTTTTTCATAAAAAGATTATTCCATTTTAACCTCAAAACCAAATAAAAATATGAAAATTTTAGATTCCTTATATTTTCTATTTCTTACATGCTTTTGTTTATCAGAAATAATTAGAAGTTCAACCATCCATGTGTCAGCGTATGACGAAAGGATTGCAATTTGAAAATGCTTATCATTAGAAGAGCACCTTTTTGTGTTTTGGCTCACTAACCTACCTAGAAACTTCACAAAGCTTTTAAACTGAAAATATATATATTGTGTAGTGATATACGTCATTCATAAACCTACCTACAATTACAATACGTAATAAAAAATTTATATTCATATACTGTTGTTAATTGCTACCCCTCTCTCTCTCTTGTTAAATAAAAAATTAACTTCAATTTAATTAGAATACAAATGAACCATATATAGTACCATTACATCTAAAATATTGCTTTTTTATTTGATAAGATTATCTACTTGCTTATTAAATCTTACATGGTGGGATACAATTATTGGCTTTAAATAATAGTGCAATTCCTTACCTACTGATGGTAAGGCCTAACCAACCATTTCCCTCAAATGAGGTATCTGTAGATACTCTATGATGTTAAGCAACCAAAACCCGCCATACTTTTTTCTTCTCTTCTTCTTTCTTTTTTTGCTTTAAAATTAAGCCTCATGCACCACCAAACCCTAGCTAGTTTCTTCTTAAGAAATTTTGGTTCCCTCTCCTTATTGGTGCAAACGGTTGAAACCCAATTGAGGTCAAGGCGTACAATATGAGAAAATCATAAAAATAATATAATGTCAGCAAAAGATTGTTAATATATTTAAATTAGGTGATATTCATGTCATGAACAGAGCAATTAAGACCATGTGTTTATCTTGGATAAATATAGAAACATGCAAGTTACTGAAGTTAGGGTATTTATTTGGTGAAATGAGTAAGCAAGTACACGAAATCTTCCCCCCTAGAACAGTTGTGGGAGACAATTCATAGTCAACTTTTATATAGTATAGAATTTTATCTACGTTAGAGTCCTTATTGTTTGTTTTTTTTTTTTCTTTTGAAAAGTAATGATTCCTTATTGGGCTATTAACATTTTATATAAAACAAATAAAATTCAGCTGAGTATAACCGCGGATAAAGTAAAACAGTTATTACTATTATTTTTTACACAAATGTTTGGGGCACAACAAAAAATTAGCCAAAACAGTCAATAAAACTCATTTAATATTTCATGGTCCAAATAACACTTTTAATCATGAGTATATTTTTAATGATTATGACTCAAATTCCTATTTATTGACTGTTTTAGCTGATTTTTTGGTGTGTCTCTAGCAATGTTCTATTTGTTATTATAAGCTCCTTGTAGGATGCTTTATTTTCATTAAGCCGCATTTTATGAATATTTATTTAATTTAGTAATTATATAAATTAGTGAGATTGATATATTATAAGGTTGTTATGATTTGTTATTTATTTAATTATTTTTATTTTTAAAAAATATCTATGGACATTAAAATGTCGTTATATGTTTTGAAAAATTCACTTTATATAATAATAATAATATAGATGGGCTTCATTAAAAGATTTCAGATGAGGACAATAAACGTAACAAAAGTGTATTTTTCTACTTTGTATGGATTGTAACTAGACAAAGAAACTGGGTTATTATAGCTCTTACTTTTTGTGTTCATGCTTGAAACTAGCCAATTATATTGGAAGAAAATTGAGGGGGCTAACCACCAACTAATAAAGCTAGCTTTATTTATTTACTTATTTTATGAGGGCATACCCTTAAACCGCTTTGTGATAGCTATTAATAATTAATCGCAAATATAATGTAGGAAAGCTGCACATATTGCATGAGATTAAGGCTCGAAGGAAAATGACAAAAGTTCATTTTGAAGCTTTTTATTGACAATAACTCCTCTTACATTAATATAGGTGCTCTCTAAGATTATGCCCTATATATTTAATTAGGCAATTAGAGACAGTATCTTAACGACTTAATAATATTATGATGAGTTGTTTTTCTTGGGACTGGAGAAGCAATAATAAGCATCTATGTCCTTCTCAATAGGGTCACTTTCCCTTATTAGATGATTACATTAACTTAGGGACCAACATTCTCATGGGATGGTTCCACCCTTTTCGAGATAAATAGTTTCACCACCCTAGCGCCCCAATCCATAAACAAAAAGCAAGGTTTCCAATTGGGATATATATTATATTGTGCGCCATCACAATTACTAGTACTCCTATTATGTTATGTTATGAAAATTGTGGGAAAGCGTTATCAATCTAATTCTTTTCCAAAATCTTATATATGCTCATTTTATATTTTTCATATTAAATAAATGATTAGTTTGCGTTGAAATAGAAATTTTTTTAATGAAAATTATTATAAGTCTTATATTAGTATTTGATCATTTTCTCTTTTATTTTAAAATCTCAATACTTGACATATGTACATTGAAAAAAACATTTAACAATATCAAGAATTTTTAAATGAACAAATATTAGAAAAAATAAAGAGTACTAAGTGAATAGATATTAGAGAATTGTCAATGACGATCATTGCAATGCACAACTTAAAAATTACAACAATATTTCAGTTGCAATTGCTATCATGAATTACAATTTAATTTCTGGTCTTTAATTTTACCTTTTCTTTATATTGTCCATTTGAACTTTGGAATATGGTGATATATATATGAAGACATTTAAGTTTTTATGAAAGCAAGAAAAATGTCCAATAATTAAAAAGAAAAGGGAAAAAGAGGAAGCCCCATGAAAGAAAAAAAAAAAGGGGGGGAGGGCATTTAAAATTATGGGTGTGGGTGATGAGTGGTGAGGTTGGGAGAGAGGCTTTTAGGCATGGGCCCATATGGACAACGACATGAAATTATTGAAAGCATAGGCACTTCCGATAACAAAATGGGGTGTTGTCTATGTGCTTACTATACTATACTATCTTTCTCTCTCATATTCATATATATGCAAGGAAGGAGTAGTATATATATATATATATGTATATCTATAAGGTGGTCCTCTTGCTCGTTCATATAAGGGGGTCCAGGTGGCGATGCCGCCGGCAAGGGCGCCCACAGCCACGTGGGGGAGCTGTGGTCCAAAGGGATTCAACACCCTCCGTCCTGCGACACATGTCGTCCAATGAATGGTGACAGCCTGTTTGTTTTGCAAATTAAAGAGCATGGGTTTTGACACAAAAAGGAATAAATAAAAATAATATGGGATCATCACATTTTGATGGTGTTATGTGTTCAAAGTTTACAAGGGGGGAAGGAACGTGTGTGTGTGTTTGTAATGTGTCTCTGATCTTATTTAGCATAATGTCAAAGTTAAACTCTTTCTTCTTGGTGTTTATGGATGGACCTATATATGCGGATATATGTACATATATAATGAGAAATGATACACGTACATCAAATTTTTATCCATCAAGCATCCATCAGATAATATGATTGATGAATCTATATATTGATGTACATGTAGTACTATTGCATATATAATTATAGTATCGTCATCTGGAATTACATGATTAAGTAAATATAATGATAGTGCCAATTCAATGTTTTTATCCAACATTGGTGTTCATTACTTAATTAAAACAAACTTGACGATTCAACGTAACATACATACATTATTATTTGCATTTTGATGCAATCATCACTAGTCCCCCACTACATATACTGTTCAAATAAACCTCCCTTCCCGCATATCTCGTGTCCCTTGTTGTTTTATTTGCTGAGTGGTTCTAGCTAGGCCTATACATATTATATCCTTATAATTCTCATGAATGACGAATAACCATATACATACCAAGATCTACATCGCCATCAAATATATGTATACATGTCTTTAATTTTATGCATGCTAATCGGACATAATTTCCTTTTTTTTTTATTTATTATCAAATTAGGCTTAACCAACTCTTTCAATTTTTGCACATAGCATTCACGAAATAAATACTTTATTTAATTGTTTCTCACTTTTACTGCGTAATGAATTAATTTGGTGATGCTGCCTCTCAATCAAAGTGCTTACTAGTTGATCGAATGCCATCCCTCCTCGCCTGTCCACTTGCCCACTTTCATATAGTCCCATGCCTTAGATATATACTATCACCTTTTTCCTATACCATATCAGATATTATTATTTCTTGGACATAATAACTTCGATTCAATTATATTATATTCTTTGCATTTTCATGGCATGTTATGAGTGTGACCACGCACGTCGAATAAAATCGCCTCTCAAAGCGTTAAAATTTCATTTTGGATCTTGCATTTTCTCTTATTTCCCTTGATAGTGATGGTGGATTTTGTTTTTTAATCTGAAATGACAACCTAAAACTTAAGATGATATAACAAAACGGGCCAATATTTGGGGGCCACAGAAATTAAAGCTTGCTCATATTGGGCTTGAGATTCGACATAATGAGACGGTTTTTCTTTTGTTTAAGATTTGGTTCTCTATATCAATTGGGTATCGAATTCAGCCCTGTATGCCCTTGAACCCCATTTTTGCAAAACATCATTTTTTTTATATGGACATTAACTACGCTAGGCTTGCAAAGGCCTGTGATCTTTACCCAAAAACACGAAATAAAGGCCTTTTTATAAGAATTCCTATCTTCTGCCAATAAAAATATCCAGTCCAATATTCACCAAAAAAAAGAAACCCAAAACAAAACTCTCACATTGATCCTTCGTAGTTCGTACAATCATCACCAACCAAATTTGTAGTAAAGAAATATACTTTTTCAACGCAGGCTTTGAGGAGGGGATATATGATGAAAAATTAACTTAACTCAGTAATATAAAATCAGTTTAATCATATATGTATATATATGTTATGATTGAAATAGTGCATAGGTAAAAACAAAATCATGCATGTAAGTTTATGTACCAAAAAGAAAAGGCTCATGTAAGATTTGTTCCGAATATGTATAAACGAGTACTTGTATAATTGCAGACAAGAAACAAAGTGAAAAAAGTTTATGGAAGCACCTACATATAGAGAGGGGTCCAATAAATTTCTTATGGTGCTTGTTGACTGGTTGAGGCCCCCCATTGTTGAAGTATAGCTTCACAGTAAAAAAGTGTACAATAAAGCAAAATGTATATTTATATGTATAATTAAAACATTACTCCATCATTTTTAAATGTAGGTCACTTTTAATTTTTTTTTATACATATTAAGGTGATAACTTATTTATGTTAATATTTTAAAAAATAAAAGTGAATGATAAAAATATCCCTATAAAAATATTCACACATTACACAATATTAAACATATAAATTGAAATTATGAAGTGTAAAATAAAAAAAAAAACAAAGATCAGTAGCGCATTAAAAACTGAAAAAATGACTTATATTTTGGAATAAATAAAAAAAAGCTAAAGAAAAACTTATATTTTAAATAGAGAAAGTATATTATTAGACACAAATGTTTGGGACACAACAAAAAACCAGCTAACAAAGTTCATTTAACACTTTATGACCAAATAACACTTTTAATTATGAGTATATTTTTAATGGGCTGGATGATTGTGACCCAAAAATTCCTATTTATAGGTTGTTGTGTTCCTAGCAATGCTCATTATTGAGATTAAATATGACACTGATAATGGGTTTGGGAACTCAAGATAGGGAGATTCAAATTAATGGAATAAACGAAAGAAGCATAACACATTATATATATAATATATAATGTGTGCTATACATAATATATATTGGATATGTATTTACGATAAATATTATTGGAAACAATATCAATTGTATAATTGGAAGGCTGTCCCTCTCACTCACGCACGAGACGACAATTATTTATCATTTTGAAGTGTCTGATTTTTAGTAGAAAAGCGCTCAGAATAGTGGTGCTAGTAAAATGTTAGGTAAGCGGTTGGTGCTCCTCTCTAAATTGATTTTTATTTGCAGGGCAGGGCCCCGTATATTACTATAATGTACAACCACTGTTTTTAATATATACATTATTATTCTACCACTCTATACATTTTACTCAAGTCCTAATTCAATAATTGATTTCTGTTCCTATACTATTATTGTAAGACGCAGATAAAATGCATCAACGTGCGTCAACATTTCTTTCATGAGTGATGTGAAGTTTCGATTTTTACATTTAACTGATGAAGAATGCACGGTTATCAAAAGAAACTGTTACAATAATATGCCCCTATAAGTTGGGGATGTTTCTCGATTATTCACCTATACTATACTATAGTATAGTGATCTTAAAATCCTACTTTATCTTCACCTGTATATCCGGTCTTAATTAATTAGAAAAAGGTTCATTTATTGGACATATGATATAACGTCATCAAAGCATTCATATGGTACCACCGATACAGAGGTCATGGGCTTAATTAATTAATTTCGGCATAAAATCAATACTAATCTAAAATACGTCATGACCCAGCATATGGCCAGCTCCGGGACATTGTTATTGTGCTAAGTTTACATCACCTAGAGGCTAGAGCTAGGGATCGTTTGAGGGTTAACTTCAAAATTCAATGACCCACCTTTAATTTCAGCCGCTCAATTCTAGTACAATATCTTATTCATGACACGACCATACATTTTGATTATTAAAAATTTATAAATATATATTGGGAATAGAGATGAGACATGTTGGTGCATGGAGGGTGAAGCGTAGGGTTGTGGAATAATATCATGGTGTATTTAGCATGCCCAAATGGTCAGCTAAGACGGCTTTGTTTTATTTTGGATAAATGAAATGAATAATAATTATGTTTTACAATTTTACTTTTTTTTGGGTAGATATGATTTATTATTTATCCGATTAAAATATGTACCAGATTAGGAAGTTAAGAGTTTCAAGATCTGGATTAGAAAGGACCGAACTTAAAGCTCATAAATCACAAAAAATACGCGCCAACATATAATAAGGGGAGAGATTACGCGACCATCAAATTGGTAACGGAACAACGAACCTTTCTCACCATTTGTTTTCACTGACTTTGATGGCAGAGTCACATAGTTAGTGAAAAAGTGACTTTGTTTACGGTTTAATTTTAGAATCACAATAATTCTATTATCAAAGTCAAAAACAAATTCAACCCTAATGATCAAAACGTCTGATCTCCTCATGAATACTCGAGAAGGAAGATCTTCTATATAGAAAAGAGGTTGAACCCAGAACAGGACACAAAACGCTTAACCCTCATACATATAGAGAGAGAGAGAGAACAATTAAAGACTAACTTTCTGTTATCATTCGTTCGAGCTTATTAGACTTCAGTATGTTGATTCTATCAAATGCTCGGATTGGACGATAACAATAAAAATATATTATATTGTATGTATACTCCTCCTATTTCAGCAAAGACTAGAATGTCAATTCATTCATCAATAGGGGAATATGTATGAATGAATTTTTAAATCAATTTTTGTTTTTGTTAGAGAGGGCACTATCGGCCTAACTTCACGAGAAGAAAAAGAACAAACTGTGAAACTCAATTGTATGCAATAGAGTACAAATTATTTTGTCCTTCTCAAATTTGTTATTGATAATTGGATGGCATTGATAATGTTGTGATTCACCTTTCACCATTCATTCTAAGGGGTCAAACGAAACAAATTCACAAGCATTATTTTATCCACTATACCCTCGCTATAATACTACAAATGATTGAGGAACAACATTTTTCAGCCAAAACAGCCAATAAAGCTCATTTTAACACTTTTGGTCCAAATAACATTATTAATGATGTGTATTTTTTTCAATGGAATGAGAGATTTAGGCCCAATTTTCTATTGTTGATTGTGTTGGTTGATTTTTTTGTTATTCGTTGTAATACACATCCTTCGATAAGCAATGAGAAATTCTAGCATTTAAAAAAGAAAAAGTCAATTCAGTAATAATCAACAGTCATCGTTGTAAACAAATTAAAACAGTAAAAAAAAAGAAAAAAAGAAAGGAATAATCGAATAAAATATTTGAGGACATAACACAAACTAAATTACTGCACGAGGTATGATATATACCCCATTCAATAACTAATACACAAATGCTTGTGATACAACAAAAAATCAGTCAAAACAGCTAACAAAGTCCATTTAACACTTTATGGCTCAAATAGCACTTTTAATCATGAGTATATTTTTAATGAGTTTGGTGATTGTGATCCAAATTCCTAGTTATTGACTATTTTGACTGATATTTTTGTTGTGACTTTACTCAAACTAATAATTACAATTTTGTGAACTATAAAATATAATATTTTCATTAATAATTGATGAAAGTAGTATTATTATATATTTAATCAAGATATAACAATTTATCGTTCTCTCTGTATAAAGAGATTGGATTGGGAGGCAAAGATGAAATGACAGCAAGATAGATAACGTGGCAAAATGATAGTGGATGATGAGAAGTGTGGAAAAAGGCACTTTAGCTTCGATTCGATGGCCAAACCAAACCATAGTCCATAGAGATAGACAGATAGAGACAGTACAGTCACACAAGCAGTTCACTTGGCTTTGTCCACAAAACCACACCCATAATGAATCATCAAAACTCACTCTATGTTTTTTTTTTTCTTTTTCTTCATTCTCTCTGAGCCAGAAAGTTTCAAACTTTGTGGATTATCAATAGATAATATCTGACCCCACATGCTAAAGCAGACACTAGACAGCACCATTGTGGTAAATTTCACACCTTCCTATGATTCTTCCTACCTTCATTCTTCACAATTTCAAACCCCCCCACCCGTCATTTTGGTGGTTTTAGGGAAAAAGGGTAATAATATTTACTTATTTAGCTACCCTGTTATTCACTATGCAAGATTCTGCTGTTTCCTTTTTTTATCCTTTTTGCGTAGCATTCAAGTACTTTTCTTTTCATTCTTTCGGTCTCAAAAGCTGTTCTGCTATCACATACACGTAGACAGAGGAAGAAAAAAAAAACAGGGTATATCCATTATTGTACTCTAAATTTATCCGTGTGTTGATTCTTGGCTTTCTATGCTTTGATTGGAGTTGGGGATTTGTACTTGGATTTATCGATCAGATTCCATCATTGTCTCTGTAGATTATGTATATTTGTACAGTATATATACTCATATATTTGGTGGGTTTGGTGGAGAGTGTTTCTTTTTTTTTTCTCTATTTGTGGAATTTGAATTTATTCTGAAGCAATTTAATTTGAGTGAATTAGTTATCAAGCTATGTTGTTGTTGCTTTTCTTGTGGGGAGAAAATAGAAAGAAGCCAAAAGTAGTCTTATTGAGTGTTGAGGAAGTGAAGAAATTTGAGCTAATTGGTATATGTATGTGTGACTAAAATCTGCTTGTCATCTTTTCTGTTATTAAATTTTTATTCAGATACGGATTTTTATTCTTATTTTCCTTTTGATTTAGATATTTGCAGAATCTTCTTCTCTTATTTTAATATATTCTTTCCATTTTCCGTGTCAGCCCCCCAATTTTCTATATTGTGTTGAAGGCATAATGACCAAATGAGGAGAAGTTATGATATGATGGTCTTCAGATTCTTAATTAATGTCTCTCTCCTCTTGTTCTGGCCTGATTCTGTCGGTGCTTCTTAGTACCTCAAATGGCACTGGATGATGATGTTTAAAATCTTTTAGCATCATAGCATTTTTTTTTTCCAGTGACATTTATTTGTGAGTTATACTGTTCAACAAACTGTTTGTGGTGTGATTCTGGATGAAATGCTTCTAGACAGATCATCATGCTGTATTTGAAGATTGGATTCTAGGCCTGGCCCTATAGTTTTCTCAACATGCTTATCAGTGTGTAGATTATCCTTTTGGAAATTGTGGAATATATTTTCTCAACCATTTCTGAGGCGTTTTTTTTTTCTTTTTCTTTTTTTTTTCAGGAAAAGTTTTGCCAACCTGAAGGTGAATAATATAATTTTGAATGATATGGGTTGGCTTACCAAGTTGCTTAAAGGGTCCAATCATAAAGCATCAAAGGGACAATATCATGGCAAATATGGAGAGGACAAAATTTGGAATAATCATCAAGTGGTAATCAAAGTGTTCCTTTTCTTCTAGAAAGCAATTGAAATCATTGCCACAAATCAAGACTTATCATGTCATCTAGCTAAGCTAGCCTTTTTTACCTGACTTTAGCTTGATGGTAGCATTTATCTAACATTGTACTAGTTCATCTGAGACTTAAGGAGATTCTCTGATGTTGTAATTGTGGCAAACTTAGTGCAGGATGATTTGACTGATGTTGAGAAAGAAGATATTGACTGTGCAATTGCACTCTCTCTGTCAGAGCAGGATCAGCAAGAGAAAAATGCTGTTGGTAAGGTTTGGGCTTTTGCACATTCATTTACTGGTTTGTGTGATGAACTAACCAAAATGCACATTGATTTATTATAGAGGATGATTCTCAATCGGAAGATGAACAACTTTGTGATTTAGATGATGAGGAAGATGAACATACTTGTAAAGTTGAAGAAGAGGATGATGGACATCTTGAAAATGTTCAACCGGAGGAAGATGAGCTTCATGAAAATGTTAAACCAAAGGAAGATGAATATCGTGAAACTGTTCGGCCAGACGAAGATGAACATCTTGCTAAACTTCAACAGGATGAAGATGAACATCTTGCTAAAGTTCAACTTGAGGAAGATGAGCAACTTGCCAGGGCAATTCAAGAAAGTTTGAGCTTGGGTTCTCCTCCTAGATATGAAAGTGATTCTATATTCCAACCTTTTTCAAACCTCTTTTCACCTGGATACAGGTAATTATGTGTATGATCACATCTTTATCAGTACAATTGAATCCAAATTACTGTTTAGGGAAATTGCTGAAGTTCACTAGGGAAAGTGATTCTCCGATCGAGTAAAAGTGATTTAATGAAGTGCTTGTAAAAAGGAAAAATGCTAAAAATAATGTTTTGTTGCTTCAGTTTTAAGTATTTTCATGATTTTTTCTTATTGAAAACAAAGAATAATCCTGGTTCTGGAGAATTGCTTGCAGAATCTGTGCTGGATGCAATGCTGAGATTGGCCATGGAAGATTTTTAAGTTGCATGGGAGCTGTCTGGCATCCAGAATGTTTCCGCTGCCATGCTTGCAATCTGCCAATTACTGATTATGAGGTTAGGGTCTTGTTTTCTTTTGGTGACAAAAATTATTTGAAAACTTTATTCTGGAATTTGTAAATGAAGGTCTTCAAATTATTTCTCTTTTTCACAGTAAATCTCAATGTGATTTAATATAATGCTTGAATGTTCATTCATTCCTTTACAGTTTTCCATGTCTAGCAATCGCCCTTACCATAAATCCTGCTATAGGGAGCAACATCACCCAAGATGTGATGTTTGCAAGAACTTTGTAAGTATATTTAGAAGTTGTTTTTCATTTGCCGTTTTCTGTTTTCTGTTAGTCAATTCTGTTATACCTGTTCTGTATCAAAGGTTTTCTCTAATTTCTACTTGCTTTAGAAACTACCCTACAATGTATATATTATATATTGAATTTGACTAAGTTTATATTCCTTATTTTGCAAGTAGTATATACTGTATTGTAAACTAGAAATGTCGACTCTTGCATTGCAGATCCCAACTAATTCAGCTGGCCTCATTGAGTATAGAGCTCATCCTTTCTGGCTACAAAAATACTGTCCATCACATGAACGTGACGGTACTCCTCGTTGTTGTAGCTGTGAAAGAATGGAGGTCAGTTACATCAGCTCCCAAAACATTTTCTCCAAATAGGAGATTATAGCTATTGTTATCATATTTCCCTTTCCATTTTCTGATATGAAACTTTCCAATCAGCGCAGCCACGAGATACAAAATATCTTTTGCTTGACGATGGTCGGAAGCTATGTCTTGAGTGTCTAGACTCGGCAATTATGGATACTCATGAATGCCAACCTCTCTACCTCGAAATACAAGAGTTCTATGAAGGTTTAAACATGAAAGTGGAGCAGCAAATTCCTATGCTTCTGGTTGAGAGACAAGCACTGAATGAGGCCATGGAGGGAGAAAAGAATGTAAGTGTTGAACTTCAAATCGTGTAATGTGCTTCTCTTTTCTCTTCTTTCTTTGTCTTTACTCTCTGCCCTGATCTTAACTTGTTTTGTGCTATTCACTATTGAATGTAGGGTCATCACCACTTTCCTGAAACTCGAGGACTATGCTTGTCAGAAGAGCAAACTGTCACCACAGTAAGGATTTCTTCCTTGGAAATTTGAATCTTCAGACACTATTTTAGTTCTGATACTCCTTCTGTTTAATACAGCTCAAGATAAGCTAACATTACAGAGTCACATATACTGTAAAAATGGAAGTATAATAGATTGTTTATGAAATAATGGTGTTTATGTATTTCATGTAATACCAGATTCTAAGGAGACCAAGGATAGGAGCAGGGCACCGGATGATGGATATGATAACTGAGCCTTATAGGCTGATTCGTCGCTGTGAAGTTACAGCAATTCTTGTTTTATATGGCCTTCCTAGGTATCCTCCTTATAGGAACCCCATTTTCATATTCCAGTGTTTCCTTATGACAATTTCCCTGTACATGATTCTAGTCTTTTATGTTTATAGGTTGTTGACAGGGTCAATCCTAGCTCATGAGATGATGCATGCATGGCTTAGGCTTAAAGGTATTCATTCATCTATTATGTGATCAACATTTCAATACCATGTTAAAGTTATAGTTTTGTTTCTTAGTGTTAAGTTGAACAAAATTATGTGCATTTTTTTTTGACAGGCTATCCTAATCTGAGACCAGAAGTTGAAGAAGGAATCTGCCAAGTCTTGGCTCATATGTGGCTGGATTCAGAGATATATTCTGGATCCGGGAGTGATGCTTCATCATCCTCGTCGTCTTCTTCATCCTCATCATCATCATCGCCTTCCTCGTCTTCTGGATCATCGAAGAAGGGTAAACGTTCCGACTTCGAGAAGGATCTCGGAAAGTTTTTCAAGCACCAGATTGAGGCAGATACATCATCAGCTTATGGAGAAGGATTCAGAATGGGTAATCAGGCAGTGCTCAAGTATGGGCTCAAAAGCACCCTTGATCATATCCAAATGACAGGAAGTTTTCCATATTGAAAATTTGAAAGATGGTATATATAATTTTCTCACCTATACTATACATACCTCAAGCTAGTCATATAATTTATATAGATCCATAGATTCCAAGATTATATAGTTTAAGACTACTTTAAGCAAAATAATGAATAATAAAAATGATCCTCTGAGGCTGCAGTTGCTGTAATCTCCTGTTAAATGTTGGCACCATATGTTCTATATGTATCACAAAATACTGTTCAGAATTGAGAAAATTAATTACTGAAGTAATAAAATTGTTCAAGTATATAATTAATTTTGCATATTTTCATACTCATCATCAAATCTTTTTTTTTTAATTAAATGGGATGAGTTACTTTTAACCTGTCATGCCATTCTATATTACATTAAGATATAATTAGTTAATAGATTTTTAAATTAATTAATAGTTAGTTCTATGTGTTACTTCTTGAAATCCCTTTTATATATATCTGAAAATTTCCATCTTAATATAGTGTTTTGTTATAAATAATGTTTATAATTCAGCCATTTTAAATCGGACGTGGTAGGAGTGGATTATACGCCATGTGAATTTCACTTATAATAATGTTGAACAGTTTAATCTTGATGGCACCACTTTGAGAAGAACCTTATCTAATCATGACTCATGAGGCTCAAAATTGCTTCTTAAACCGCAAAAGAGAGTTAAAATGTAATTCAAAATGAGTAACATAAAACTCCTTTTACGAAGGGATTTGTTTGTCTATTAACGGGATTAGGATAAAAGAAAGATATATACTGTAAAGTATTTATTTTTACCGGAGTAAATATCGATATTAAAGGATGACTTAGTATCTCGTATTAAAATTATAACTTTTAACCCTTTAAGGTAAGATATCTTCTTAAATAATGACTTTCTTTAAAATTAATCTTTTCTATAATAGATAATGTACAATTCCGTTTTTTTTAATGGTAAGAAAATGTTCTGCCAAAAAACAAAGAACGAAAATTAACAGTTGAAACGTGTGAGAGTGGGAGAGACATGGAATAGGCCGATCCAGTGAATACAGCTGTGTGTTCTCTCTATTCGCTCCTCCGTTCTTGCATAATTCATCGATCTATCTATCTATCTATCAATCCTTACTGCTACACAGTTTCACCGAATACCACCACCAGGCACAAGTTCACACTTCCCTTCATCCTTTCACTCTTTCAATTTCACTTCTCTAACTTCCTTTCCGTTCATCATTCTCCTTTCTTCACTGCCATATTTCTCTCCTTCTCAACTCAATCCTTTTCCCTTTTTTGTGTGTGTGTGTTCTAGGGTTCCAGTACCATGGCCCAAGCTGAATTATCCACTGAACAGGTTCGCATCGCTGCGCTCTTCTCCATCGATTCCATCTGATCGATCTGATTGTAAAATCCGAAGATGTTGAATTCTATAGCTCTTGTAGATTTTAATATCTTCGATTGTCAAATTAAGCCTATTTCATTTGCTCTGATTCGAACCGCTGACATTGTGTTAATGTGTTTCTGGAAGGTTCTGAATCGGGACATCCCATGGGAGACCTACATGTCCACTAAGCTCATCTCCGGCACAAGCCTTCAGCTTCTACGACGTTATGATCACCGATCAGAAAGCCACAGAGCACAGTTGCTAGATGATGTAATCTTTTTTTTCTCTCTCTGTCTGCATAAAAAGATTGAATCTAATTATTGGTGCTTAATTTATGTTGTTCGTGAACTCATTGAGGAAATACGTCTGAATTAGTAGATCGTGATTGTGATTTTGGAGTTTATTGTGTAACTGAGTTGGAAATTTGATACTCCGTTGTGGCAGGATGGTCCGGCTTATGTTCGCGTGTTTGTTCATGTTTTGCGTGATATTTTCAAAGAAGAGACTGTAGAATATGTTTTAGCGTTGATTGATGAGATGCTCACAGGTGATTTGAGGATTTAGAATGTTTCTTTCTTTCTTTCTGTGTTATTAGTGTTGTATGAGAGCTTTAACTTATCCTCTTTCGCAGCCAACCCGAAAAGAGCAAGGCTGTTTCATGATAAGACCCTTGCTGATGAAGACACTTATGAACCTTTCTTAAGTTAAGTATTTACTCAAATATTTCCCTTGTTCTGGATCTTACTTACTAATCTGTGTTGAGAATTATGTGGCTATTATATTGCTTGGCTTCTTGTGAAATAGTTGTAAGTATTTCAGCATTTGGTTTAAGCCGAATGTATTGTGAAGATCACCACTAATTCAACCCTTTTCTTTGTTATCTTTTACAAGGCTTTCACATCTTCTTCGAACCATTGATGAGCATACCCTGCTTCCATAATATATATAGTTTTGACTTTTGAGTATATCTAGTTCTCAAGAGCCTAGAAGCTGAGAGTAATGTAGAAAATGTTCTTTGATTAGGAGCAATTAATATCTGGTGAAAACTATTTCAGTGCAGATTAACATGTGCCGGTAGGAAGACTGTTTTATTAGGCTCCTAATAGTTTATAGCAGCACTAGCAGATCTCCTCCTCACATGGAAGAGAGTCAGCCATTTTCTGTAATCATGCTTGCATGTTTCTTCTCTATTAATTGTATATATTTTCCCCATATTTCAGATTGCTTTGGAAAGGAAATTGGTTCATACAAGAGAAAAGTTGTAAGATCCTTGCATTAATAGTTAGGTAATACAAACATGACACTCGTGTTGATTAAAATTTTCTGTGTTGTAAGTTGCATTTTCAGTTTTACATCTTCCAACCGTTTTATGATTATAGTGCCAGGCCGAAAAATCAGAATGGCATCATGGAAAATGGACACTCAAAGAAATCATCGACCACTATTGATGATGTTTTAACAGGATTGGTAAAATGGCTTTGTGAACAGGTATGTAATGTTGAAACCTGACTCCCCCTCCCCCTCTCTTTCATTGATCCCGGTGCAGACCATCACTTCATAATCTAGTTGTAACGGATAGTATGATTCATTTTAGATGTGAATTGTGATAGCTTGATAGGTTATAATTTGGAGTTTGGACTGCAGAATTGCATGAACCAGATAGGATAAAATACACACGCAGATCACTTGGCAGTTGTGAGATCTCAAATGACATGACTAACATGACTTAAAAGCACTTATATTAAACTCTGTATGATAGTTTACGACTAAGCTCTATGTATCCATGCTCACCTCATATAATTCCTATTTGTAGTTGAAGAAACCTTCTCATCCTACTCGGGGTGTCCCAACTGCCATCAATTGCCTGGCAACTCTGCTTAAGGAGCCTATGGTGAGGTCTTCCTTTGTTCAAGCAGATGGGGTCAAGTTGCTTGTACCTTTGATTTCTCCAGCATCCACCCAACAGTCTATTCAAGTAAGTATGCTAGACTATATCTTTGAGAAGCTGAATAACTGAATTTACAATCAGTTGGCCCATATGATTTCCACCAATAGTTGGCTAGGGAAGTGTGATTCACCTGCTTTAATGCATTCTGGAAATCCAGTTGCTTGTATTGCATTGGTTCACAGATGGTTAAACATGCTTGATGTATCTAAGTACTAAATGGAATTTCTATCTTTCATAGGATGATCTGGGGATCCTGAGATTTTTTTGGCTTTGGGATTTCAATAAAATAGTACAGACAAAATTAGGAAAACGTTAGAATTGATGCTGCTTACGTAGAGAAATGAAAATTAATTGAGAATTCTTTCTGTAACAGCTTCTTTATGAGACGTGTCTCTGTGTATGGCTCTTGTCCTATTATGAGCCAGCAATTGAATACCTGGCTACTTCAAGAACCCTTCCTCGACTTATTGATGTTGTTAAGAGTTCTACAAAAGAAAAGGTATTGCTAACTCCTCGAGGTTGTAATCGTCTCCTTTTTTTCTTGTAAAAAAAATGATCAGATTTCTTGTTCCAGAAATATCATTATTTGTTAGAGGTATATTATAGCCATTAACTTAATATGAGTTTGTGATACTTGTCAGTTTTTTTTTCTAGAATCATAATCTGATTTTGTCATACTTGTTCTGGTCATTTTTGTTAGGTTGTTAGAGTTGTTGTCTCCACCCTAAAGAACTTGCTGTCAAAAGGGACATTGGGTGCCCAAATGGTTGACCTTCAGCTACCACAAGTTGTTCAGAGTTTGAAAGCACAAGCATGGAGTGATGAGGTGAGTGCCTAGAGAATTTGAAAGACCTGCATTATACATTTGATCATAAAAATTTATTTATGCACAAACAAAGTGAAACTATAAGAGGTGACGTGCAGCAATCAGTCAACAGGAAGTCATTCTCGCCCCCACCCCCCTGCTCCTTTTTCTGGTTCATGAAATCATTATTTACATGTTGCCACTAGTAGAAGAATAAGTTTTATGTTTGGGAATTAGTTGTTTGTATAATATTTTAATAGTAAGTAAAATTGCTTTTAGGTTTAAATGTATGTTATTCTAATAAGTTTGTAAATAAACCCAGAATGCATTCTAGAATTCTTTTAACCAAACACTTTCTCCCCAAAATGTATCGAGAGTCATAATGATTTCTGGGGTGCAACCAAACTATTGTGTGTGTAGGCTAAAATTTTAACTATGTTGGTAATTGGATTGAATATCTGACATGTCAGTGTGCTGATCTCTTTCTCTCTCTCTCTCTCTTTCCTATACCTTTAATTTTGAAGAGTGTAATTTTCTGGTGCTTCATAGGACTTGTTGGAGGCATTGAACATCCTGGAAGATGGGCTTAAGGATAAAATCAAGAAATTAAGCTCTTATGATGTGTATAAGCAAGAAGTGCTCCTTGGCCATCTGGATTGGTCTCCAATGCACAAAGATTCCATATTTTGGCGAGAAAATATTACCAATTTTGAAGAGAATGACTTCCAGGTATCTCTGCATTTCTGTTCCTTGTGTTGTGGTCCAGACATACCGAATAGCATGATTGCATAATTTGGCTCTTTATCCGGCGGTCTTGTTACTCCCATGATACGTTATCAAATCATTTTGTCCAACATACATTGAAAAAGACAATGTCTGTACAACTGTCATTGATATTGTGAGATGCCATTATTTTTACAACAAACACCGATGTGCATTTGCGCTCACCGGATCATGGAGAAATCATCGTAGCAATGCCAAAAAAATGGCGTATATGACATAATCTCATTGCATACTATATGCTCAAAAGCACATCTACTAATTAATTACCTTCTTCATCTATTGCAGATTTTAAGGGTCCTATTAACCATTTTGGACACTGCAAATGATCCAAGGACTCTGGCTGTTGCTTGCTTTGACCTTTCACAGTTCATCCAGCACCATCCTTCCGGACGTCTCATTGTGGCGGACCTTAAGGCTAAGGAGCGAGTGATGAAACTGATGAATCATGAGAATGCTGAGGTTACTAAAAATGCACTGCTCTGCATCCAACGACTTTTCTTAGGTTCAAAGTATGCCAGTTTTTTGCAGGCTTAGCTCTATTTCTCTCGGGTGCGCATAGTTTATGCATTCTATTCCATAAATCTATTGCTGACTCATCGATTGAGATTCTTTATAAGGTTTACTGGTTGTTGTTTCATTTAATTTATTCTCTGTTGCAGCTAAGATTTCAATAATTACGTATCCTTGATATTAGAACTATTGAATAAGGAGTTTTGTAAATTTATACTCGAAGTCGTGATGAATTTAGTTGATGTTGAGTTTGTTGAAAATTAAATTTTGTTATCATCTTTTATATGCAACCTTTTGGGTGATATAAGTTAGTTAAAATTGATCCCTCGGTACGGTAGTTTATCATATCCCAAATGTAAAATACCAAACAAATCACATCGATGCATCTTAATGTCTGGTATTCATATGCAAGTAGTGATATCAATTAATGCATTTCACTTGAATCTTGAAAAGTCAAGGCTATATAACCCAGATACTATGGTCTTTCATTTATTTTTTCTGCAAAATGAAATCACATTGGCGGTAGATATCAATTTTAATCGTAGTGTAGTTATCAGACTGCCATATTCTGTAGCAAGCATAGGTTATTGCTTTTGTTATGTTGTAGTTGATCGTGACATTGTAGCTGAATATATAAAGATAATAGTCGAACGTAAAGTATACACATTTTGACACCGAGATTACAATATTTCAACCACACCAAGGTCTTAGCCGAAATTGGTATTTGTAGAAGTTGACAAAGAATTTGTCCAAATTGGTATTTTATAGAAGTTGACAAAGAATTAATCAACGATATAAAGAAAACAAATTCGAGTAAGTATAATGCAATTTGCAGAGTAAATATAACTTGAGATCAATATCATGAAATGGTAAACCTAAAAAAAACTGAATTAAAAGAACAAATATTAACAAACTAAGGCAACAGAACAAAAAACAACAGTCAATGATGCAAAATAAATAACAAGTAGTGGATAAAAAGTTGCAAAATCAACAACAGTGGAAATGAAATCAATATGCATGGACAATAAATTAATACAAACAAAGAAATGGAAAATGTAATAGAAGTTAAGACGCTTCTTCAAATATAAAACTCTGATGAGCATGCTAATAACTCTTGAATGAATAAACATGTTCTACTTTATTTCATCTAACCCTTCTTGTGGTTTTGCTAAAAAATAAAATAAATAACTTCAAGAATTATATCGATGCACAGTAGCATTTATCCTTTATAAAGTTTAATCCTTCTTTTGAAGGAATTCAACTAGCAATTCCCATTGGGATCTTTGTCTTGAACAATCGATTTTGACCTGCCCTAATTCATATATTGTTCTAGTCCCATTTTGACTTTCTAAATTCTCAATAAGTCAAAATTAAAGAACCCTGTTCCCTAAATAGACAATTTTTAATTCTCAATTTTCTTCATATATATATATATATATATATATATATATATATATATATATATATATATATATATATATATTGTTTATCCTATCTATATTTTGATTTAGTGCTTTTTTTTCTCATGTAGGTCTTTTTCTCAAAAGAAGGTATTAATCTAATTTTTAAAATGTTATATTAATGTATAACATTAAAAGTTAGATTAATAGTTTTAAAAAAATGAATTATTACGCTGATGGTAATTAATTTTGTAACGTACGAAAAATATTTATCGTCTAATTATAATGTGTATGCATAAATATGATTAGGATTTACTTATATTTGCTGACAAAAGGTTAGGATTGGATTTAACTTTATGTAATATTTGATGTGAAAGTTTTTATAGGTACTACTAACAATTTGTCTGTGAATATTCAACTTTTATAATTTGGTCACCATTATTCATCTTGGAAGAAGTTACGTTCCTCTGCAAATTCTCAATTTCCTGGTGCATTTATATTAAATTTTTGGTCGGATAATGCATTTATTATTTGTATTGGGCTTATAGAACACTATATGATGGTACACAAGAAAATAAACTATGATGACAATAACCAAGGCCCTAGCACAAGCGGTGGGTATGCAGAGAGGACTTTGGTCAGCCGTCCCACCCTTGAGGTGCATGCACAAATCGGTGAGAGATTAGTCATCAAAACCACTCCGATGGATACCCTGAAAAACCAAAAAAAAAAAAAAAAAAAACTATGATGACAATTCTCCATTGAACCGATGTAGTCAAACCAGCAAGCTAGTTGCACGCATGTAAGGGAATTCCACCTGCCGGAATCAAAGTTTTGCAAGGGAGGTTTGATTGGTCCTTCACTACCATTAAGCCCATCAAGTGATTCTATTATATGTTGATTTAGTTAAAGGATTTTATTAACAACTATATCATTAGCCCACTTCTTAAATTTACTTTAAACAATAAAATGTTATTTTAGAAAATTTTAAACATTTATGATGGATCTTCTATATAGAAAATATAAAAATAAATATTTTTAAGATAAATATTTCTCTTTTATTATGTTAATAAATGCCCTTAACAAAATCTATCTTGTGTTAAATTGATTATTTGACTAAATCTGATGACAATTATGATATAAAGATTTCTCTTGTGAATGAGTTGAAGACTAATCTATTCATAACATTTATCAGATAAATTCAACTTACATGTGTATATGATATTGTTTTAGAAGCATTTTCGAATTATAAACTTGTCAAATTGTTTGATTTTAAATTAAAAAATATGATTTAAGCAAATTGATTGTGTGTTGCTGCTAAATATAAGTGCATTTGAAGAAATTAGGCATGGGATATAAGTCAGCTACATTGAAAGGGTCAGGCAGTGATTGGGATTTCACCACTTTGATTGTGTGATTACTTTTCTAAAAATAAGGTCATAAGGTAGTGATGAGTGAGTGAATATTATTATTCAATCAAGATTTCAAAATTGGCTCAAACAATGTTCATCATTTAATCCATCAAATTAATGCTGCAACATTTTTTATTATTCTAATCACGGCCTTGTTTACTTGTCAACACAACTATATATAGATCGATCAGAAGATTATCATATTCAAACCCAAGAAACTATTGATGATGATATGTGCGACATAACATTGTCGGATTAAAACTAATTATTAAAGAGTACCACCACGCACTAGAATTGTTCTGAATCTCATTTAATTTCCTTCTTACGCGTCACATTAATATAATGAGTTAATAATGTATAACAAAAATCGATAATAGTACAATATAAATACATCTAACTAGTATCCAACGTGTGCTATGTATCATATGTAATAATATGTGTGTCATATGTAATGTAACATTACATATGACACATATTACGTATGATGATACATAACACACATTAGATACTGATTGGATGTATAGTTGTTGTACATATACTATTATCGAAACAAAAACTAGTCAAAAGAGTCAATACAACATATATAATATATTATACACATCGTATGATATATGGTGTGTAAAACATGTAATATTCATTGTGCATATTATATTATATATATTATGCAAGTGTTGATATTTTTTTTTACACTAAATATTTATAGTTAGTAATATAATTCATTACGTGGAACTCGTAATGTTATTATTCATATGACGGACATTTAATAACTTAAAAGAAAAATAAGTCATTTGTTTGCCTGTCGACATACAAATTCAAAATACATACGTCCTTGATCGATCAATTTGGTATGTATATGAAGTTGCAGAAGTTGATTTTTATTTAATAATAATTGAATAATTGGGATTTCTAGTATGTTATTAGGGACGTCATGAACGCAGAAACATCGATCTATGGGAGCGAAGAACAAGGCATTAGCTTGGGAAAAGTCCAGCTGCTGAGGTTTACCATCATATATATCAGAGAAAGAGAAAAAAAGGGTAATTAACTCGCTCGTTTGAAAAGTACCGCGCACATTCTGTGAAAACTGAAAACCCCTAGATCAAAGACTGAAGGAAAAAACCATTCATGATTACATAGACACTCATGGAACGTACACTTTGCTTGAATGATCAAGTTGATCTTCATCACTTACATAAGAACATTAATATATACACAACAAAAAAATTAGTAAAAATGGTCAGATATAATATAATATATATAATGTATATCATATATTATGCATACAGTATATCACATAATATGCAGAATATATATCAAATATTATAAATAAATATGATATTGTAATATATGATATATATTATGTATAACATATTGATTATTTTCATTAATTTTTTATTGTACATTAAATATTTACATTTACATAAAGGTTTATATATTTTATACTACACTTTATATATTATATTATGAATAACTATATTTTGTTACTCAACTATAGTCTATATATAGGTTATGCACACTTTAGCTCCTAAAATTTAAAAGCAAATAAATAGACCAACTCAAATAGTTACAACTTACAAACATGCGGGTGTTTGTATTGTAAATCAATGATTAAGTAAAAGCCTCACAGAAATTAAAGATGATAGATTGAATGTATACATGATGTATAAAATAATGAATGTTAAAATAGTTTTACTCTATAATATATATAATAGCAACATGTTTAAAAACCCAACCAATTTATCAATGTCATCCATACAATCCAGATTTGCAGATTGTTTTGCGTGTGTTGAATGAATCACCCAATTCCAAAGGGAGGGGAATGGTTATCTTTTACTTAATAGAGATACAGACACAACTTACCTTATAGTTTATAATATTATGGATAATTAAGTTTTCTTTGTCTTATTAAATGAATGAAATATTGACTATTTGATTTTTTTTTATTCGTCACTACTAATATGACGGTGATTCTATATGCATAGAGGTGAAGTAAAATTAATAAAACAAAATTAATAGTGGAAAGTCAATAAAAATTAAAGTCAAGTCATGATGGAAGCAGAAGATATTGGAAGGATCCGTATTGGTCACGATTGAGAACGAAAAGGATAACATGTCCTCACCCCCTCCGATCCTTTGCCATGTCCCTAGCTATATATAATATTGGACTTATCTTTCCCTTTGAAATTATTAACCAGCGCCTGAACACAACTTTTTCATTTATCTCCATTTTTTTATTTGCTTTCTTTAGTCTACACTTTGTTGCAAGATAATTAAATTGGCGTTTAATTAGGTGCCACCATTTTGAGGGACCTCCGAGCAAAGTGGCTAGTCTTTACGGTTCGAAGATTATTCAAAATTAAATAAAATAAAGTTGTTGTGCTGACTCTGTTACTTCTATGTTTGATTTTGTATGTAATCACAATTTTTCCGGAAATAACACTAAAGTATTGAATTTTTATTACCGATAAATTATTAGGTGGACTAAGATCAAAATTATTTTTACTCTGCACCACTTATATCTTGACACATTAATTATTTTATCTCCTTATTTAAAATTTAACCTCATCTCATTCTCATTATAGTTAATATATTAAATTATATGTTATGCAATGAATGATGAATAGTACAGAGAAAAAAATGTTTTAGTTCTCTATTTTTATTACCAAGTGTCTCACCGCGTGCATCCACATGAAAATTGAAAATAATGATTTCTTTGTTTGGTTTGATTTCTCTCATACTATTCCCCGATCGATCAAATGGATAATTTTCTATCACTCGTCAGTTCCAATACATTTATATATTATAGAATAATAATCAATCAATAATGCATGCTACAAGTCTTCAGTTCCATACGGTTTCTTGATTCTTGAATTGAACAGATCACATGCAAACGTAAGGTAACTCCACTAGGATCTTGGTTATAAGTTTTTTATGTATGTATATGCTGAAAAATTGAATTTTCCCTGAAAATAAAATTGCCATATTTGTTGGTTTCAGATACAAGCTAAGTTAAGTTCCGATCATAAACGCAACCTTCCCGCAGATGATGGGTGACTATGAAAATTACAAGAAGCCCAAATTCCTTATTTCGATATATACAACGTTTGATTTGTTATCACTATCACTCTTTGTGCTGAGAACATTTGATTGTGACCATATTATCTTGATTATATCTATAATAATATACAATAATGTTTGGTTTAAAATGCAAAACCAACCGATACAACCAATAAATCTATTTTAGTTTTTTTTAGTCAAATAATCATTGAAATTCTAATAGGTTGAATAATTATGGTAAAAATTCTTATTTATTGACGATTTTTACTAGTCTTATATATCGATTGGATTGCAGGGAAGTTTCCTGTGTTATCCTATTTCTATGTATTACATACAAATTTCTTGTCACCTTCTCGTTCTTCTGAATTAATCCTATCAATCATATTAAAAACATGTCTTCAGTTTAAGGGGATCTATGTATTTCAACTATTTGGTTAATAAAAAAACATAAATAATTGTTGTACAACATAAATACATCCAACTATTAGTATCCAACGTGTGTTATGTGTGTGACATATGTAATAAATATTACGTATGACACACATTACGTATGATACATAGCACACGTTGAATACTAGTTTGATATATAATTGTTGCATATATACTATTACGTACCGAAGAAAAAAGTATATTTCTCAATAATTTATATGTTTTTGACTTGTTAGGAAACATGGAAAGATTACTTCAATTCTTTGATACATTTATGTTCTTTTTAACATTTATCCCAACTTGAATTTAAGAGTTTGGATGTACATATTAAAATGCAATTGTGTAGAGAATGTTGATTAAGTATCGGTCAACTTTTAATTGTAAATTTAACATTTCTTGAATTTAAATAAATCAGATATGGAAAAATAGATCAGATTAATCGGAAAAATATTTCCGAGTCTTGTATCTATTGGTGGACTTAACAATATGGAGTAGGATGCAAGTTAAAATCTAAGAATGAAAATTAATGTTAAAAGTAAATTGTTAAAAATTGGTTATTATCTCTTACATTTTCCTAATCTAATGTACACTTTATATTTAAAAAATAGCATTGCTATATATACAGCATCTAGGGGCACAACAAAAAATCAGTCAAAACAGCCAACAAGTTATGCACAATATGTATAATATAAATTGCACAACAAATATTACATATTGTGCACGCCATATATTACATGATGTGCACAACATATATCACATGTTATAAAGAAAGATAATGCTATAACATGTGATATATGTTGTGCACAATAGGTGAAATATGTTGTGCATTGCATGTGATATACGTTGTGCATTTTATATTATATATGTTGTGCATAATTTGTTGGCTATTTTGACTGATTTTTTAGTTGTGTCCCAGGTATTTCCCTTGCTATATATATAATAAAAAACACAAATACTTAGGAACAACACTTTTTCAGTGAAAACAGCTAACAAAACTCATTTAATATTTTAGGACCCAAATAACATTTTAATCATGAGTATATTTTTAATGGGCCTGGTGATTATGACCCAAATTCCTATTTATTGACTCTTTTGACTGGTTTTTTTTGTACCTCTAACAAATAAGAATTTATTTCACAAGTTCCCACTCTAGTTTCTTGAACTTTTATGATTATATAAAGGATAGTTTCATAATAATCAAACATATAATAATATTTGATAACATTTGCGATCATTTGTTCTAACTCTAAATTATTGATTTTTCTTTTTTCTTCTTAATTTATGGTTTCATAAATTCAAATAAATCCTCTTAATCAAGTGAAAGGAATCGGTAAACCAAGAAATTAATTGTTGAATTCAAAGCACCAAGATCATACATCATCATCACATGCAATTTCTTCATTGAAAAAGTATAGATATAGATATGTCGCCTCATATTGCTACTTCCAGTACTCTATATATGAGAGCCAGCATTGAAGCAAACAATCACAAGCAATTAATTAATTAAGCACCTGAATCGAATCTCATTACAATCACACCTTGAATTAAAACTAAGCCATGGAATCTGAATTTTCCTTTTTAGCCATTGCCGCCTTTTCTCTTTTCATAATACTGTTACATTGGCTTGCAAATACTTTTAACAAGCCAAAAACCAAACTCCCCCCTGGCCCAAAAAAGTTCCCCATCATTGGCAACTTGCACCAAGTAGCATCAGCAGATTCACTCCCACACCGCGCCCTCCAAAAGCTCGCCAAAAAGTACGGACCTCTCATGCACCTCAACCTCGGCGAAATCTCCACAGTAGTCGTAACATCCCCACGGCTAGCCAGAGAGATCATGAAAACCCACGACTCCGCTTTCCTGAAAAGGCCTCACCTTCTGGCCGGCGAAGCCCTTACGTACGGGTCATCAAACATTGCATTTGCTCCGTACGGTGAATACTGGCGAGAAATGAGGAAGATTTGTACACTGGAGCTTCTGAGCATGAAGAGGGTTCAATCTTTGTGTTCCATCAGAGAAGACGAGGCCGAGAAGTTCATAAGATCGGTTAAGGAATGTTCGGGGTCGAGGATCAATCTGTCTAGCAGGATTTCGTCGCTGATTAATGGGTCAGTTTGTAGGGCAGCATTTGGGGAGGAGTCTAATAATAAGGACCATGCTGAGTTTGTGTCTCTGTTGAAGAAATCGATGGCGTTTGCAGCAGGGTTTAACCTTGCGGATCTGTACCCTTCGATCAAGGCTCTGTATTACGTGACGGGGTTGAAGTCCAAATTGGAGGGTTTGCATAAGCAGCTTGATAGGATCATGGACAAAATTGTGACGGAGCATCAACAGAAGCGGCAGTTGAAAGGTCATGATGATAATAAGGAGGAGGATCTTGTTGATGTTCTTTTGAGAGTTCAACAAAGTGGCACCCTTGAGATCGAGATAACTACAAGGAGCATCAAAGCTGTTATCTTGGTAAGCACACTATCTGAAACTGCTACTATGCGAGATTTAAGCATACATCTTATATTAGCTACTCCAACTTTTCAATACTTGAAAAATGTTTTGAATTTTTTATAAAAAGCCCCCAAGGCTCATAAAACACATTTCCACCTTATATATGACATCTTACAAAGAGAAAAAAATATCTTAATATCATTTGTATATGTATAAATATATGATCTACTATATCCTAAAATTCTATGAGACCTAATTAAATTATAAATTCTTACCACTCTTAAATTTGGATTTCCATAAAAGGGATGTAAATTTAGCAATACTCTCTATTACATATCATCCACTCTAAAAAAAAACACTAAACGGTTAATTAGTTTACTACTACTTAATTTTTCTTTTTAATAAAAATGATTTAATTATTATTTTTTTTATCAGGACATATATGCTGCCGGAACTGATACTACAGCGTCAACAATAGAATGGGCCATGACAGAATTGATCAGAAACCCAAAAGTAATGGCAAAGGCACAAGCCGAGTTAAGAGAAGCACTTAAAGGAAAAGAAATAATTCATGAAAGTGACCTTGAGGAACTTACTTACTTAAAGTTGGTAATCAAAGAGACACTAAGATTGCATGCACCAACCCCTTTGTTAATCCCAAGAGAATGCACCGAGCACACCATCATTGATGGATATGATATACCCGTCAAGACTAGAGTCATGGTAAACGTGTGGGCCATTGCAAGAGATCCTGAAAATTGGCCTGATGCTCACAAGTTTATGCCAGAGAGGTTCGACGGTAGTTCCATTGATTTCAAAGGCACTAACTTTGAGTTTTTACCATTTGGGGCAGGAAGGAGAATGTGCCCAGGATATTTGTTTGGTTTGGCTAGCATTACGCTCCCTTTGGCTCTCTTACTTTATCACTTCAATTGGGAACTTCCGAGTGGGATGATGCCTGAGGATTTGGACATGAATGAACGCCTTGGACTGGCAATGGGAAGGAAAGAAGAGTTGTGCTTGGTTCCCACGGTTTATGATCCCTCATTTTAGATAGAGAGATATGTATTATTTATTTAACACAAATATTTGGGGCACAACAAAAAATCAGCCAACACAGTCAATAAAGCCCATTTAAGACCCAAATAGCACTTTTAATCATGAGTATATTTTTAATGGGCTTGGTGATTGTGGCCCAAATTCCTATTTGTTGGTTGTTTTTGGCTGATTTTTTATTGTGTCTCTAGCAATGTTCTTTATTTAACCATTACAAAGTAATCATCCTATAGATAGAATAGAGGGAACAGAACGAGACCTAATCTTATTTTTGTCTCTCTATTACTATTTAAAGAATGTATACTTTCAAAATAATGTTTCCCCCTAGATAATGCTACACTGCAAAAACTAGGAAGTGGTACTCGCATTTATTTTTTGTATACTTCATTTTTATTGCAATAAGTTCTCACATGAGATCAGTAAACTGATTAATAAGATAAACTTGTTACCCCTAACTAGTCAACATATATGGGTTAATGCTAATTAATAATATTTATTGTACAATAAAAATATATTCAACTAGTATATAATGTTTGTTATATATAATACGGAATGATATGATATATATAAAGCACACATTACAAGAAATCTTGGACAATTCTTAACAATTGATCGAGTTACCTTAGCTTTTGGTTTGTTAGACTCATTCAATTCATATTGAAAAAAAGTAGATCCACTTTTGCATGGAATTTAAGATACCAAAAGTTATATCATTATTATTTTTTTATAGATTTTCTCTCGAATATTCATCGATTAGTATTTGACGATTAATTTTTAGTTCTAACGAATATCATTTTTTGATGAATAAAGAACAGATCACAAAATTGTTAATCGTCCAAATATCTACCGGGTGGTTAGAGTTATAACATGCATTATGCTTACACGTCTTTTAAAACTTGAGGTTGGCAAACCATAGAGTACTTGAGAATTGTGTTCGTATGGATAAAAATTGTGAAAGATTTTCTTATCGTTAAAGGCTAGTACGTACTAAATAAACCCTAGACAAATGGAGTTTACATTTTTTTAAAATTAAAAAAAGGAATTTACTGGAAAAATTTGTATTTTTTCTCTTAATTTAATGTCTTGTTTTTTATCATTATTATTTTATAAAAGTAAAGTTAATTAAAAAAAGGAGAGGGTAAAAAACCAGCATGATGGAAGAGGCCTATTGAAAAGAGTGTAGCCCATCATCCTCAAACAACATGGCCCAAGAAAATTTGTTTTTGTAAAAAGAATAGGTTGAGAAAAACCAAACAAAAATAGTTAACCCAGAAAAATAAAAAACATGAAAAAGAAGAAGAAAGAGATAGGAAGAATCACAGCACCCTAGGCCTTTCAACACCATCAGACACAGAAAAGTGTGATGCAAGCAACTTTTAGTAGGAGCTCTTTTTTTCTGTTCAACACGAGAAAAAAGAGGTTGCCTCTCAGCTCTGCTGAGCGTAACCCAAAAACAATAAATAGTTGCTTTGGTCTACTAGCATAGTCAAGTTGGTGTTCAATTGTTTTAAATCCTTCGAACCATTTTATCTATGTTCAAGGAGGTTTTAATGAAAGTATGGATCTTCTAACGCCAAATCAAACGTATCTGCATAATAATTTGGATAAAAATATTATCTATACATTTATTTATTATAGCTAATGTCAATATTAATTTTATAATCCTTAAATTTACATATTATCCTCACTCTAATACTCAGATTTTCCTTATTAATCAACTATCTATATTAATAACTATCACAGTAACCTTCAATTCTAGATGTAATATAACCATAGTTTAGTTTTGAGGATGATGAGGATGAGGATGAAAATTAATACTCCTTACAATAAAAAATCGGTCAAAATAGTTAATAAATAGGAATTTGGGTTACAATCACCCAGCCCATTAAAAATATACCCATGATTAAAATGCTATTTGGGCCATAAATATTAAATGGACTTTGTTGGCTGTTTTGACTGAAAAAGTGTTGTTCCCCAAGCATTTGTGTTTTGAAATCCCTTCTTTACTCCTTAAAAAAAGGAGCATTGCTAGAGGCACAACAAAAAACCAGCCAAAACAGCCAACAAATAAGAATTTAGGTCACAATCATCCAGCCCATTAAAAATATGTTCATGTTTAGAAATGTTATTTGGACCATAAAGTGTTAAATAAACTTTATTGGCTGATTTTTTTGTATGCCCCAAGCATTTGTGAAAAAAAAACAAAAAAATCTTGTTTCCTTTTAACGCTTCCAACACCTCTTTTTAATTACTCCTAAAACTTTACTCAAAATTATCATATGAATTTTATGTGTAATATGATGTTCATAGTACACAGTAATGTATGTGTATTATATCCACACCGATGATTATGGATCGGATCTACGTTAACTAGTATTAATTGAATTTTTATGGTTCATCAATATTTTTTTATGAGGAGGGTTACTCTCACATTAGTGTAAGAGTATTTTACTTACACCAAATTGTAATCATTGGATGAAGTTTAATTTAAAGTATAAATTGCATCTAATTAAAAGCATGTGCAATTAATTTTAGCATTTTTTTTTCAATTTTTCTCTCTCTTCCTTATTTATTGCGATAATGTCATCTTTCTCACTCTCTTGCATTCCTTGCCCTTTCATATTCTTTCTTTCTTTCTCTGTAAAAAAAGTGGGTCATTCATTCCATGACTTTCACCTCACAAGAAGGTAATTAAATTTATTTTTATCTTATTTCTGTTTTATAGAATGTTAGATTTTTAATAAATTTTTTTTTCTTAGGTCACCAAATATAGGAAATTGATGATGCTCATTTGTGTCGTTCAAATATGGAAAATGCTTTGGATAATGAAAACGTGATTGAAAGTCCTCACATCCAACATTTTTATCTACTATATAGTTATGATTCAAACTCTCTAGTTATTATTTATGAAATGCTTTTAGTATTATTATTTGCATATAAAATTGTGAGAAGAGTTTAATTCAATTTTCAACTTAATTAGTTCGTTATTATTTATGAAATACTTTTATTATTATATTCTTTTCACTCAATTTAGAGTTCAACTGGACACATTAAATCAACAACAAATATACATGGCTTAACACATAATAAATAAATACACAGTAGAATTATTTGTGAAAAAAAAATCATTTAAAAATCAAATCAAATAAACTGTATATTGTTATTTACTTGGCTCATTTTTTTTTAATTTGTAAAAGTAAGATTACCATGTTAAAAGAGAAAGGATGACAACAAAGGTAAGGAATGCACACATAATATGCTTATAACAATGTTACGGTGGGTGACAGTGTCACAATAAATAAGGAAGAGAGAGAAGATTTGAAAAAAAAAATGCTAAAATTAATTACAAATGTTTTTAACTAGATGCAATTTATACCTTTGGATTAAACTTCATCCAATGGTTATAATTTGGTGTAAGTAAAATACTCTTATACTAGTGTAAGAGTAACCCTCCTTTTTTTTATATTGATGAGAACATCATTATTAATCAGTCATTCAAATCTTGTAAGTAATGCTGTGATCTTCATTCAAATCTTGCTATGGTCATGATGATCGACCTCCTAAGAAACAAGGAATCCAACTCTTAGATAAATTAAAAAACAATAAGTGCTATAACTTGATACTACTTGAAATTGATCTCGAGGACACGTAGGCATTTTCAATTTGTTAGGCGTACATTAAATTCATCAAACGGTTGTAGTTAATTAATCACGTTGATAAGCAATCTTTTAAATATTTTTATTTCAATTCCTTTAATTTTCTTCGGTATGGAGTTATTAAATAACAATAATGCTAAGTGAACAATGAAAAACCAGCCAATGAGCCTATTTTGACTTTGGTTTTGGCCCAAATAGTTATTGAAATTGTAATGGGTTGAGTATTTATGACTCAAAATCTCATTTATTGGCTGATTGGGCTGGTTTTGTATTTTTCATTTAGCATCACCCATTAAATAAATACTCCCTCCGTCCACTTTTAATTGACGTTTTAGAGTATTGCACACTTATTAAGAAGATGATGAAAACAAAATTTTTTTTATAGAAGTAAATGTACAATGACAAAATTATTTTTATAGTTTTTTGTGCAATAATAATTGTAAGAGATAAAAAGAAAGTGTATGTATGGATAAAACTGAAAAAATATTGTAAATGTTTCATTGGAAATCTGAAATAATAAATAATAGTGGACAAATAAATTTCCTAGAAAGACAAATAAAAATGGACGGAGGTTGTATACATAATGTGATTATTCTGGGAATCGACGTAATGTTTTCATTACATTATTAATTAGAAGAACATAGTCCATTAAACGTGTTAGAACGATTGAATTAATTAATTACGTACGTGGTGTATTGAATTACACCCTTTTTTAATTTATTCGGTCAGTAGTATTGACGCTCAATCCAGCAAATGTGGGAGCAAAACAAGTAAAACATAAGCAAATGCGTACGTTGTAATAATTTAAACTTGCAACATCATGATACATTTTATCTAATAGTACGTTATAGTATTTAAATATATTTTAGCATACATTAATGTATATATGAACATGAAATAATCATCAAATACCGTACCACACCCGAAACGAAAAACCACATGTAAGGAGCAATGCCAACTACAAATTCTCCAACTCAACTACTCGTGAGAATTGAATTCGCTATCTACCATTCTTTTTGCCATTTTAATTATTCAATTTTATTAATCTTCATTAATTACTACTCTACATATATATATAAGTCATTTTAGAAATACTGAATAATACTTTATCTGATATATTGTCTTTTTTCCTTTACAATAATCACTAATTTTTCATATATACTAAAAATACTTATTTTTATGTACCTCCTGTATAGATAAGTAAATAACTCTTGAGATAATATAGTATTATTAGAAGAGTTTAGTTTTCCCATATATATGAAATAAGTATTTTATGAGTATATTATATTACTCGATAATAATACTTGTACATTCAAAAGTAAATATTCTATTAAAATATTCTGACAGCCTTAAATATGAAAGTGTCATGAGTTGAAAGTAAATACATAATACTAATTAAAATATACACTTTTTGACATACAATTGTCATTATTGTTTTTCATATTTGTTGTATATCAAAAACTATACTACTTGTTTATTATTTTTTCCAAATAATACTTATGTTTTGACAAATAATAAACTAAACATATATTTACATGATTTTGCCCTTGTTCTTTTTATTTATATACTACAACATATTAAAGTGTCAAATAATTTCTTGATGTGGTATTAAATCTGTCTTGGTAACCAAATGGTCAAGTTTATGCTAAGAAAGAGCAATGATATAATATGTGTACACTAAAAATGACATTAAATCATACATCAATACAAAAAATTTGATTAAGTATAATATCAAATTGTATCAGTATAAAAATTATCATTGTCTTAATATAAAAATTTGAATATAATGTTATATTGAGTTAGAATATAAGTTAGATTGAGTAACTGTAAATATTAGATTGTATCAAAATTAAATTGAATAACTGTCAAATTTAATGTAAATGAAGTATTTTACGTGAAAGAAATATTTCAATAAAGAATTCTTTATATACTCTAATCGACTGACTTAAATTTTGGAATGAGATAATTTCCAAATACCATATATAATAATTATATAATTTATTAGAAAAGCAATGAAATTAAATGCGAGTACATACGTAGCTGGTCATTTGATTTGGTTAGCAGTCATGCTATTTGATTGAATGATTTTCATGTAATAAAATTAACATTCCATAACGTGCATGTTGTCTCCAAGTCTCCATTAATTATTATATATGTACTATACTAATGCAAACATAGTATTTCATTTGAATGTTTTAAAAGACAAAATAGGTGCCGTTTCAAACAATGAGTCAATTTCGAGACTTAATTTCACCTGATGCTGCTGATGGAAGAACATATGGTAAACGATGACGCATTTCATGAGGTTTTTTCCGTTCTTTTTTTATTTCTCCATAGCAGCCTCCCAGCCTCCATTACATGCAACACTTTCCCTTTTCATTATGGCTAAATCAGAACGGGTGTTAGGTGGATGCTTATTTTTAAGCTGATTAAGATGATAATTGCTAGAGACACAATAAAAAATAGTCAAAACAGCCAACAAATAGGAATTTGGGTCACAATACTCATAATTAAAAATGATATTTGGGTCATAAAGTATTTGGCTTTGTTGGCTGTTTTGGCTGGTTTTTTGTTGCAATAATGTTAAGTGAACAATGAAAAACCAGCTCATACAGCCAATAGGCCTATTTTAGCTTTGATTTTGACCCAAATAATCATTGAGATTGTAAAGGGCTGAGTAATTATGATCCAAAATCTCATTTATTCACTGGTTGGGCTGATTTTATATTTTTCATTTAGTATCACCCTTTTTGTTATCCCCAAACCATTTGTGAATTAAGATATATTCTCTGTTTATTTTAAAAAAAAATGGTGGGCATAATGCGTAGCATTTGCAGCAAAATATTTCCGATCAATACCAATAGTTTGCACTTCGCAGTTAGTGATAGGCAATTGAAATTAGTTTATTATTACACTTCCACATCTATGTTGACATTCAATGTGCTCAGACCACTTGTCAATGTATTCATATAATATAAGATTATCCGTTTTGACTTTTGAGGTTATTTTCCTAATATTTCTTTTTTATTTTTTAAATTTTGTTTATCTCAAAAAAAAAACTTTATTCATTATTTAATAAAATATGTACCCATTAAAATTGAACTCACATATCATCAAATAATAGATGGAATTTCATCGTTATAGAGGCTATATATAAAGAATTTGCCAAGAACAATTTTTTTCCTCCTTTATATATGACCATTGTATTAGTTAGTTTTAGTCTTTTCCGCAATGATCAAATTATATCAGAATAACTGTTGATATAGAAAAAGAATTATAGCAGAATAACCATGGCAGTCAAACGTAGGTTTTGTTTTCACCCCTATTTTTCCTTTTCAAAATGGAATTCCAAAAATTGACATCCTAGCCACTGTATCAAACCTAGGAATAAAATATTTCCATTTTACAAATGAGAAATACAAATGGGGCACAATAAAAATAGTCAAAACAACATATATATCGTGCACAATTATATAATATAAAATGCACAACGTATATTATATTTGGTGCACAATATATATTATCTATTGTGCAGAACATATATCACATGTTATAATATCATCTTTCTTTACAACATATGATATATGTTTGCACATACATAATATTTAATATTTATTGTACAATTTATATTATATATGTTATACATAACTTGTTAAATGATTTGACTGATTTTTTATTATACATCTAACCATGTTCTTTACAAAAATATGTAGACGATAATAATAACAAGAAGCATTAAAAAAAAAAAAAAACAACGGTCTAATATTATACTCCATTCATTTAAAAACTGTAGGCCACTTTGAGTGTTCCACTTTGAGTGTTTTAAAGGAGATGATTGATTTGTGTTGATATTTTAAAAATTAAAAGTAGAAGATAAAAATATCTCTATTAATATTCATATTTTACATAACATTAAAATTATAAATTAAAATTTATAAAGAGTAAAACAGGAAAAATAGAATAAGATAAGAATGTATTAGAAATTAAAAAATGACTTATATTTTAAAATAAAAGAAAAAGTCTAGAAAGACCTACATTTTAAAATGGAGAAAGTAGTATAGGTATATTTTTTTTCCAGTAAGCAATAAAGAAACAAATAATGAATGAATAAACGCTAAATTTTCTCTTATCACATTAACTATCAATTGACAACTTACTAACACATTAAAAATTAGCTAATATGCATATTATATATTATATAATACATACATCATATATTATATATTATAAACATAATACACACATGATGTGAACCAATTGATTATTTGTTTTACAGCAATAATTTCTCATTAAAAAATTAATGAATGAATGAATGAATAAATAAAATGAAATAAGACTTTTCAAACTTTGATTTATTTACCTAAATGGAATTTCCTTACAAAAATTTCCTTCCCGCCCACTCGTATAGAAATATATGAATCAAAATTCTCACTTAACATGATGAAAATTTTCAAAAATAAAATAAGACGGCTACAATGTTACCAGCAGAGCAGAGCTGAGGTGGTGGATGGAGTGGCTGCCTATAAATAAGCACCAATGTAAGCAAAGGATCACAAGCAAACACAAACACACCTGACTGAGTTGAATAATCTCATTCTCCTCAACTCAACTTAAAAGGCCATACATCATGGAATCTGAATTGTCCTTCGTGGCTATAACCTTTACTCTCTTCATACTGTTGCATTGGCTTTTAAATTATTACTACTACGAGCCAAAGACCAAACTGCCCCCTGGACCATGGAAGTTACCCGTCATTGGTAACCTCCATCAACTTGCAGCTTCAGGTTCACTCCCACACCGTTCTCTCAAAACCCTCTCCAACAAATATGGGCCTCTCATGCACCTCAAACTCGGTCAAGTTTCCACAATTGTTATAAGTTCCCCAAGGCTGGCCAAGGAGGTCATGAAAACCCATGATCTTGCTTTTGTGCAAAGGCCTCAACTTCTGGTTGCCAAAACTATGCTTTATGGCCCATCTGATCTCGTCTTTGGTGCATATGGTGACCACTGGAGACAACTGAGAAAAATATGCATGCTAGAGCTTCTCAGTGCCAAGAGGGTTCATTCTTTCTCTTCTCTCAGAGAACATGAGACTTCCAAATTCATCCAATCCATTCGCGAATCCGCAGGCTCCCCTGTGAAACTCTCTAGCAGGATTTCCTCATTCATAAGTTCTTATGTCTCCAAGGCAGCATTTGGTGACAAATCCAAGGACCGGGATGAGTTCATACACGTGGCTAAAAATGCTATAGAAATGGCAGGGGGTTTTAACCTTGCTGATCTCTTCCCTTCCTTCAAGCCTCTGTATTACATCACTGGGATGAAGTCCAGAGTGGAGAAGTTGCACCGCAAGAGTGACAAGATCCTAGAGAACATCATCGCCGAGCATCAAGAGAGGCAGAGGCGTGCAACAGAATGCAGGGGTCATGATGCAGAGGAGGAAGATCTCGTTGATGTTCTTCTCAGAGTCCAACAAACTAGTGGTCTCAATAATGAGATAACAATCAGAAACACCAAAGCTGTGGTTTTGGTTAGTTACTAATAAACTAATGCCACATTTTTAGCTTTGTTATACAACATAAATATCGTCTAACACCTATCCAATATTTATTATATATACATAATGTGTGTCATATGTATAATATGTATAGTACACGTTCCGTATGACCTACATTATATATAGAACATGTTGGATACTCTAGTCGGATATAGTTTTGTTGTATAACCAACATAACTGCATTTTTTAGTTTGTTCTGTTTTAACAAAAACAGATCATAATCATGTTTTAATTTTACTACTACAAATTTAATAATATAAAAATATATCATCCCAACTGTGTGGCAGGACATATTTGTTGCTGGAACTGATGCAACAACATCAACAATAGATTGGGCTATGTCAGAAATGATTAGAAACCCAAAAGTGAGGGAGAAGGCACAGGCTGAGGTGAGACAAGCACTCAAAGGAAAGAAGGTGGTCGAGGAGAGTGATGTTCAAGAGCTTAGTTACTTAAAGTTGGTGATTAAAGAGACATTGAGGTTACACGCTCCTGCTCCTCTGTTACTCCCAAGAGAATGCCGTGAGCACACCGTGATTGATGGGTATGATATACCTGTCAAGTCTAGAGTCTTTGTAAACATGTGGGCAATTGCAACGGATCCTCAATATTGGCATGATGCTGAGAGCTTTATACCAGAGAGGTTTGATGGAAGTTCTATTGACTTCAAAGCCAATAACTTTGAGTATATACCTTTTGGAGGAGGAAGAAGAATATGTCCTGGCATGACATTTGGTTTAGCCAGCGTTTTGCTCCCTCTGGCACAATTACTATATCATTTCAATTGGGAACTCCCAAATGGGATGAAACCTCAAGATTTGGACATGTCCGAACGCTTTGGTCTAGCAACCTCAAGAAAAATTGAACTCTGCTTGATTCCTAGACTCTATGATCCCTCGCTTGGTGAAGGAATCCCTTCCAATTAGGAAAGAAGAAGAAATAATAATAATACTCTCTTGCACCTAGCTAGTTTATTTCATGTTCCTTTTTCTCTAATGTGGTAGTAGTCTTGTGCTCTTTTATGGTTGTAACACTACATAAACTAGTCTAGTAATTAGGGTACGGATACACATAGTCTTACCTCTCTTCAAAATATATAATAAATAAATGAGAGATTCTATCTATTAGGTGCAAAAATGTTTCCTAGAATATCTTAGCAAAAGAGTGAGTGTTGGCTCAAATTTGCAAACTTTTCTTATCATAGATTGGAAAATTGCCATTCTCTTACTCTATATTTTGATCAATAAAAAAAATTATCAAACAAGATGAGTTTGAGCATAAAAATTAATTATATAATAAAATTAAATTGACATTATTTGATGTTTAGTATAATTCATCTCATTTTTTCTCTATTTATATACATAACATTTACTTTCCTTAATCTTATTGTTCAGCTGCAATAGAGGAGAGGTTGGTGTAATTTTAATTAGAAATCAATTCAATTTTTCGAAGAAGTTTTTCATTGTTGTTTTAATTTTTTTTTATTCTCTTTTTTTAAAAGGTGAACTTTTTTGTTTTTGGTGACGAATGTAAACTTTAAAAAGGACCGAAAAACAGAAAGAAAAACAAGAAACAGCATGCTTTTCAACCAATAAAGGTTTATAATAAAAAGTGCAGCCCATCGTTCTTGAAGAACGGCCCATGTAATGTAATGTAATATCATTAGGTTCTTTATATTTGGGCTTCGGCTCATTGTAAACAGAAAAGATAAAACTAAATAAGAACGAGCAAAATTTTCAACCAAAAAATATAATAGAACACACAAGATGTGGGGCTATTTCTTGTTGGTGAAGAAAATGGGTTATTTTTCTCTTTTTTTTTTTTTGGGTTTGAGGAATAAAGGGTTATGGAGGCAGCTAGTTGATGGTGAGGGGTTTGGGCTCATTAGTCATTAGTATTAGGGCAGTTTGGGTAAACAACTTATTTAAGCCCTTATATAAAAGTAACTTCTGAGAAGTAACTTATGAATAAGTTATTTTGTATATGAATATGATATAACAAAAAAATTTATTTTAATAATTTTGAAAAGTGCTTATAGAGAAGTCAAATATTCTAACTTTTTCAAAAGCACTGAGATAACTTCCGGGGAAGTCATAAGTTATATAGCCAAACGGGACATATATAACTTCTGATAAGTCAGAAGTTAAAATAAGTCAGAAGCACTGTCATCCAAACTGACCCTTAGTAATTTGAGGTATGATATTTGTACATACTTTTTTGTATGTACAATAAACATACATATAAATCTAAAGGTGGAAATAAAAATTGAAGTGTTGGAGTGATGTCATATCAAAATCCAATGGTAATAAAGTAAATGGAGATGATATGTAAGAAAAAATGTAGGTACGAATATCATTATTGTAGTAATTTATTTTCCTCATGCATACTATCCTCATTACCACATCATCCCAGGTGCAGTTCACAGGGCAGAAAACTCTACAAGGATGATGAGAATACTTGAAAACTTAACAAGTAACCAACTTTTTTACTTAACTTGAGAAGTAGCAGGATAAATAGTTTTTGTGACCACACAAATAGTACATGAATAAAAAAGATATGAAAGACATTTAGATATTATTATTAGAGTAATGGCTAAAATGATCACACAAACGTGATGATTTCATTGATGCAAAGGCTTACATACGTGCAAAATTCTGCTAGACGACAAAAGAAACAAACGCAGAATAATTATTAATGTGATTTAATAATTTGGAACAAGTAATATCATCTATACATACTATGTCAATAATGTTGATAGTTCAACAGAAATACGTCCAATAAGTATTCAACATATGTTATACATAATATGAAATGTGTGTTATTTGTATAGTATACGTACGTATAGCACACGTTGAATATTTATTGAACGTATTTATGTTGTACACATATCATTATTGCATACTATATTGTATTTAGATATCATATCAAGATACTTCCCATCACCATTAGATGTTAATAAATGATTTGATTTTCACGCACACCCGTGATGGGGTGGATGGGGAAATAACTTCATTTCCTGGCAATATTTGTCTATTTTTGGATTCTTTTGTGTAAGATGATTTTTTGTTTTTGGTCTTACATCTCCTGCGGTTTAATTTTTTTTTTAATTTGGTTTTGATAGTGTGATTGTGTGACACATGATACAACCCATCTTCTACATTTGAAAATCAAGCATTATCCAATTATATATAGAGTAATACTAAATGCATAATGAAAAACAAGCCCAACCAGTCAATAAATGAGATTATGGATCACAATTACTCAGCTCATTACAATTTCAATGATTATTTGGACCTAATCCAAAGTCAAAATAGACTCATTGTTGGCTGATTTTTCATTGTGCATATAGTATTATTGTTATATAATTAAAAAAGAAATAATCAATGTATTCAATAGTTCAATATCGATCACTAATATATATATATATATATATATATATGTTAATCCACTCCAGCTTCACGATGACCTTGGTTACTTGTCAACAAGTATAAAGGATATAAAATTAATGTGATTAATACATCACGTTGATTCCCAGACTAATTATTAATTATATCACGTATATTTAATAACTCAATGGAATAAAATTCAAGAAAACATGCACATTCAAACTAAACAAATTATATTAAGCTTATCAGGGGGATTAACTACAAATTATATTAATTGTTTGAATGTCGTCTAACAAATTCAAATTAGATGCGTCCTTAAATTCGTGTACCAAGTTTTAACTCTTGACTTTTATTCAGGAGTTGGATCCCTTGTTTCTTAGGATGACATGGCGACAGCAAGATTTGAACGTAGATCATTCGCCTTCTGATTAATAGTCATGCTTATGAATTAGAATAAGCAAAACAATGAAATTTGAGTAGCTATATATAGTCATTTGATTACCAGTAGAGTCATGCTATTTGATTCTCATTTTATAAAAAGATGATTGCTATTTATACAATAAAAACCGGTTAAAATCAGTCAATGTTAAGATTTTGGACCACAATTATTCATCTCATCACTAAAAATTAGCTATTTATATAGAGTTTTTTTTTACCAAAAAGTTGTCAAATAGACCAATTGGCTGAATTGATTGGTTTTACCAAACATTTCTTTTATAAAATCTACACTCGCTGATGTGTCTTCCAGCCCTTTTCTTTTCTTTCTTTTTTATTTTTTATGACAATAACGTATTGTAAACAATTCATCCTAAATTTCAATGTGATAAACCAGCAGGAACAATAGAACAACTAATTTTTAACAAGTTATAGCCAACAACTATTCCTAATCCTTGGATTTTAACTCGAATACTAACTATCTAAACTCTTAAAATTCAAGAGTGTAGAATGAATATTGGTTATAAATGGTTAAAAGTGAGTTGCACTCCAACATTATTGAATAAACAAACTACAACATTGGTGTGATGATGAGTCACTTTCGAGCTTAATTTTTGGCATTATTATGCTATTTTTTGGTATAGAGCATTGATACAGGCACAACAAAAAAACCAGCCAAAACAGCCAATAAATAAGAACATAAATGTTTGGGGCACAACAAAAAATCAGTCAAAACAGCCAACAAAGCTCATTTAACACTTTATAGCCCAAATAACACTTTTAATCATAAGTATATTTTTAATGGGCTAGGTAATTGTGGCCCAAATTGCTATTTGTTGACTGTTTTGGCTGATTTTTTGTTGTGCCTCTAGCAATGCTCAAATAAGAATTTGGGCCACAATCACCCAGCCCATTAAGAATATACTCATGATTAAAAGTGTTATTTGAGTCATAAAATGTTAAATGGATTTTATTAGCTGTGTTGACTGGTTTTTTTTTTATTATATGTGCCCCAAGCATTTGTGTTAGGTATACCATTACTATGCTATTTTAGTATTTAAAATTGAAACTCAATAAGACATTTAATAAGATTAAAAGTGGATAAAAAAACTGTCATCTAGAGTGTCGAGCTTAATCTCTATTTATAATAATAATAATAATATTCCATTTACATATAAAATAGAGTGTATAATAAAAATATAATAAAAACAGTCAATATATTATTTATATCATAGATACGTACTATATATTATGTATATTATATATTGTAAAAAAATTATAATAATATAATATATAATATATACAATATATAATATATATATTTCTATATAGTAAATATTTTCCTATATAATAGATTTTTTTTACATATAAAATAATATACATGCTTACATTTCTTTTCCACGCCTCCCATATAAATTAGACTTAATTAACTTGAAAAAAAAATAATCGTTGCATCACATGATTGAAAAAGAAAAGTCTATAGATAAACATATATAGTCTTCCTTGATCGCTACAAATTTCTAACATTATTGGGATTCTCAAGTTACTAGGCGAGCTGATAATGTATTAAACATGATATTATAAGTTTATACATTATGTTGTTATTTATTATTTGATGTAGACAATGTATTGTGTACCTTCATACATAATGACTTCCTTATATATACATCAAAATGACGTATAACTTAATCATGTCTTTAAGGGTCGCATTAGATCTGATTAACTTTTAATATACAATAATTTTATTTTTTAACTAGTTAATAATTAGTAATATAATCATCAATAAAATAGTTATTCAATAAAGAAAAATATATGAAAATAAATTGAATTGAAAAGAAATTAAATGAGTTTATTTGAATTGTAAATAAAAACTATGTTTGACATGATTCATATGACATGGAAAATGAACTGAGTTGAATCGTTCAAAGCACAATGAATATATTTAGAATAATAAAAAATAAAAATGAATTGATTTGATTTGTATATAAATTTTAAAGTCAATTAATTTCCTAATCTTTTTATTCCGAACAAAAGAATAGATTATAGTTTTTCTTTTATAAAATTTTGGTACAAATAATAAAAAGTGGTTGGAAAAATGTCCTCTTTAATTCAAGATCCTATAAATAAGAACCATATATATAAGCACCATATGTAGTTGAATCTCATCACCACCTTAAGCCATGGAATCTGAATTATCCATCTTGGCTATTACCTTTACTCTGTTCTTACTGTTGCATTGGCTTACAAGTTATTACAAGCCAAAATCCAAACTACCCCCTGGCCCAAAAAAATTACCTATCATTGGGAACCTTCATCAACTTGCAAACGCAAGTTCACTCCCACACCGTTCCCTCCAAGAACTCGCCAAGAAATATGGGCCTCTCATGCACCTCCAACTCGGTGAAGTCTCTGCACTTGTTGTTACCTCCCCAAGGCTAGCCAAGGAGATCACAAAAACCCATGATCTTGCCTTTGCTCAGAGGCCCCAATTTTTAGCTGTTAAAACTTTGACATACGGAGCATCAGATATTGGTTTTGCTCCGTACGGTGATCACTGGAGACAGCTCAGGAAAATATGCATGCTGGAGCTTCTGAGCTCCAAGAGGGTTCAGTCTTTCTCGTCTCTCAGAGAATATGAGACTGCGAAATTCGTCGAATCGATTCGCGAATCCGCAGGCTCAACAATCAACCTGTCTAGCAGGATTTCGTCACTGATAAGTGCTTATGTTTCGAAGGCAGCGTTTGGTGACAGATCCAAGGGTCGTGCTGAGTTTGTTGGTGTGACTAAAGAAGCAGTGAATATGGTAGGTCAGATTTGCTTGGCTGATTTGTTCCCTTCGATTAAACCTCTGTATTACATCACGGGGATGAAATCCAAGGTGGAGAAGCTGCACCACAAAGTTGATATGATCTTAGAAAGCATCGTGGCAGAGCATCAGGAGAAGCAGCAGAGACGTGTAAGAGAAGGGAAGGCTGAAGCAGAGGAGGAAGATCTTGTTGATGTTCTTTTAAGAGTCCAACAAAGTAGCGACAATGACATAACAATCAGAAACACCAAAGCTGTCGCTTTGGTTAGTAAATTAATTAATAATAATATTGCTAGCTGCAATATTATATAAACGATAATGTTTATAGTATAACAGAGATACGTTCAACTAGTATCCGATATGTGCGTATAGTACACGTTCCGTATTATGCATAGCACATATTGGATATTGGTTGGACATATTTTTGTTGTACGAGAAACATTATTGATTATATAATACTATTACTCGATCATACTCTTTCCTATGTTTAATTTCCTTTTCATTATATTTCACCAAAAACTAATTAGAAATATTTGGATTGCTTGGTATACAGGGCATATTCGCTGCCGCAAATGATACAATAGTATCGACAATAGCATGGGCTATGTCTGAAATTATTAGAAACCCAAGAGTGATGGAGAAGGCACAATCCGAGATAAGACAAGCATTGAAAGGAAAGGAAATAATCCAGGAAAGTGATGTTGAGGAGCTTAGTTACTTAAACTTGGTGATCAAAGAGACACTGAGGTTGCACGCTCCTACTCCTTTGTTACTTCCAAGAGAATGCATTGAGGCAACCATGATTGATGGATATGAAATCCCCGCCAAGACTATAGTCATGGTAAACGTGTGGGCAATTGCAAGAGATCCCCAATATTGGGACGACTCTGAAAGTTTTATACCTGAGAGGTTCGATGGAAGTTGTATCGATTTCAAAGCGAATAATTTTGAGTATTTGCCTTTTGGGGCAGGGAGGAGAATATGCCCTGGCATGACCTTTGCTTTGGCTGCCATTATTCTTCCTCTGGCTCTATTACTTCATCACTTCAATTGGGAACTCCCAGATGGGATGAAGCCTGAGGATTTAGACATGTCAGAACATTTTGGATTGAATATTGGAAGAAAATATGATTTGTGTTTGATTCCCACGGTTTATGATCCCTAACTTCATCATAATTTTATTTGTGCTCTTTCTCTCTGCTGTGATTGTGAATGTCTTGCTAGCTTAGCTACCCATCTAATTCGTACTGTTACCCATTACGTACTAGTCCAATTATAGATACACATTGTTGTAATAATCAATCTCTAATAAATGAATGAATAAGAGACTATATTTGAGCATTTGCTTTATTAACATTCAAAATGGTTGAATGAGAGTAAGTAAAAAGTTCACAAAATAAATATCACAATAAGATATCCATTTAATTTTGAGTAATATAATTAGCACAAATGCTTAGGGCACAACAAAAAATCAGCCAAAACAGCCCACAAAATCCATTTAACACTTTATGGCCCAAATAGAGTATAATTTTAATGGGCTGGGTGATTGTGGCTCAAATTCCTATTTGTTGGCTGTTTTGGCTGGTTTTTTATTGTGCCTATAGTAATGCTATATGTATGTGAAAGGATTTACAAGAACTTCCTAACAATTTAGATGACACTAGATAGCAATATACTGTTCTATATAGATGGAAATCATGATGGGTAAGTAGTACAAGGAATAAATCAATACCTTTAATATTAGTCCTCATAGTATTTTCCTAGCATATACTTTTGAATGAGTAAAGTGATGATGTAAAGGATAACAAAAAGATGAGTTGTCTAACTATTTTAAACTTGAAGAACTTATCATGTGGTGATCAAAATAATTTTTGGAGTGCTAAAATGAGGATGCTTACATATTGTGAAGGCATAAAAATAGAGCTCTACTCTAAATTTTTTATATCATTGACAAATATTTCTAAAACTAATATATTTATACATTAAAAATAATATTTCAAATTAAGTTGCCCAACATAAATATATTTTTTACTTTGATATCGTATAGAGTACTGATACTACCATGTCGCAATCAATTGTTTGTGATAATGTTATTAATTAGATGAATTAAAAAAATTACATTAGTAGAACATGTGACTCGTTTACACTCACATATCACTATAAAATTCTAGTACCCTTAATTTGTATTGACTATCTAAATATCTCCAGTTTTTTTCCTTGTTTTGGTTGTGAAACTTCTTTTGTTCTTTTATATTGGCTGAAGGAGTTGTGATCTCAATAATATTTTTATATGAACAAGACTATGAACAGTAGTTTATGGCCCAAAGCCCCAAACTGCTCTCCAATTGATTTTTGATAAGACGGGTTATATGTATGGGCAAAATTATATATATATATATATATATATTATGGTGTCAAATTTAAAATCAATAGTTTGTAATCAAATTTAACAAAAATGATCTAACATCTCAAAAAAAAAAAATTTGTAGCAGAAAATTAAAAATTGTATTAAATAAAAGAATTGATAGAAAGAGTACGGTCTAGATTTCAAAAATTTAATTTGATAAAATTATTTCACTAATTTTATTGCAAAAAAACCGAATAATTATAATTAAATGTGGATGTGAATTAATACCCAAATATAAGTTGTGACTTTTAAGTGATTAAAATTGTATAGCGTTCAGTAAGACTTTTCATACGTTGATTTATCTACTTGCATGAAATTCCTATTAACAAGAAAAAATATAGTGTAAATGTATTTTACACTGTGATCCAATCAAAATACTTCATTTGTATGACTTTTATTTAGTGAGAGAGAAAAAATATAAATATAAATGATGTGATAATACTTAATTAAATGACTATATAAAAAAGTTGTACATTGTGAATGGATAAAAATTATATCCATAAAATATACGTGTATTTCTTCTCCACGCTGCACATGTACAAAAATGAATACCGTAAAAATTAGACTTACTTATAATCTTTACATCACATGATTGAAAAATAAAATTCTAGAGATTATTGTAGTGTTGCTTGATCGCTACAGATTTCTAACATTATAATAGGGATACAGGATTCTCATCATCTAGTTACCAGCTGAGCTACTAACTAGAGTAGCCATAACATAAATAACTTGTGTTAGTAAAGATTATGGGTGAATGTTTAAAATACCTACGTCTACTTCATCAACTCCTCCGTGTATCAAGTTACAGCATTTGATTTGATTTGATCTTTATCCAATACTACTACTCCATAATACTTGGATATATACCCTGTTTTCCACAGCGAGATTTGAACGAACGAAGAAATTAAACTTGGCACTAACTTTTAAGTCAAAGCCTGCTCCCTTAGGCTGCATTTGTTTCAGGCTTGATACGAGAGGAGGATACATGAATATAAAGATAGAAAAAGTTATATTTGTATCTATATATTTGTATGTATAGTACTTATTCTCAGTTTATGAATATAAAATATACTAAAAATTTGTACAAATATAAATTATCTTATATGTATATATTATAAATAAATATATCATAAATGAGTTTGTACTATCTTGTACACCCTAAACTGATGCTCTCTTAGACGTGATTCAATAAAAATGGTGTTTTCATCATTATGAAGTGATGAAAGGGAGGAGCTATCCATGAAATTAAAGATTATTACTACAGTCATACTTAGTGTATTATTTTAAGGCTAGTGGTTGTAATTAAGTTGCTGATCTTAAGGATTGGATTATATTAATTATACCTTGAACTTTAATTAAATTATAACACGTTATATGTTATAATATTTATATTTCTACTGTGGCAAACAAAATTAATACATGTTTAGTAGAGGGAGATTTTTCCACATTTTAAGATTGAATAATAATCTTATGAAAGATTTATGGCAAATTTTCAACCCCAAGTTTTCATCGTAACTGGTCTATATGTATAAATTAAAGAGTTTAATTATGATGTATTGACAGTATATAAAATTTTACAATGTCAATCAATTATCCATTGATTTGTGTTATTTTTAAGTTAGTGAATGATTAAGTTAAATATTTTTATTGATGTGTCAATCTATAATTAATTAGATATCTGTGTAAAATTATTTTTACATTCAAACTTGATTCAAATTAAACTCATAAATAAAAACGTTCAAATTACTAAAGATAGAGAGCAAACATGATATTCATACGAGCTTTGCTACGCGTACACTGAAAATCAGCCACCAATCAGTCACTATGACTAAAATACGTATTTTGTATAATTTAACTTTAAAACATCTACTTTCACATTTGAAAGAGTGAAACTCACGCGCCTAAATAATCCAACATAATTTAAGAAGTGAATATGAACTCTAAATAAAAATAAGATTCAATCCAAACATAATAAAGACCACAATCCAACATAAATAAATACCACAATCCAACATAATAAAGACCACAATCCAAAATAAATAAAGGCTACAATCCAACATAAATAAAGACCACAATCCAACATAATAAAGACTACAATCCAACATAAATAAATAAAAATCACAATCCAACATAAATAAAGACCACAATCCAACATAATAAGAACCACACTCCAACATAAATGCAATTCGATCATGCTGGGTGTGAAATAATGGGAGAAATTAAATAATTAAAGTAATGGGAAAGCAAAACAAGAATAACTAAGAGTGGGTATTGATTGATGTGACTATACTCGAACACTAATTGCCTGCATTGAACTGCATCGTCACATTTTATGAAATTATATATATAATAAAGAACACAATCCAACATAAATAAATATCACAATCCAACATAAATAAAGACCACAATCCAACATAATAAATATCACAATCCAACATAAATAAAGACCATAATCTAACATAATAAAGACCACAATCCAACATAAATAAAGACCACAATCCAACATAAATAAAGATCACAATCCAACATAATAAAGACCACAATTCAACATTAATAAAGACCACAATCCAACATCCAAGAGGGTGAATATGGACACAAAAAAAATCATATTTAATATATGCTTTCATGTTTTGTCATGATTTCTCTGTTCCTCCAACATAATAAAGACCACAATCCAACATAAATAAAGACCACAATCCAACCTAATAAAGACCACAATCCAACATAAATAAAGACCACAATCCAACATCCAAGATGGTGAATATGGACACAAAAGAAATTCAGATTTAATATATGCTTTCATGTTATGTCATGTTTGTTCCTCCAACATAATAAATAAGACCACAATCCAACATAAATAAAGACCTCAATCCAACATAATAAAGATCACAATCCAACATAAATAAAGACCACAATCCAACATCCAAGAGGATGAATATGGACACACAAAAAAATCATTGTCATGCTCTATTTCTTCCTCCATCATAATAAAGACCACAATCCAACATAATAAAGACCACAATTCAACATAAATAAAGACCACAATCCAACATCCAAGAGGGTGAATATGGACACAAAAAAATCATAATTAATATATGCTTTCATGTTGTGTCATGCTCTGTTTGTTCCTCCAACATAATAAAGACCACAATCCAACATAAATAAAGACCACAATCCAACATAATAAAGACCACAATCCAACATAAATAAAGATCACTATCCAACATAAATAAAGACCACAATCCAACATAATAAAGATCACAATCCAACATAAATAAATACCACAATTCAACATCCAAATGATGTGAATGACATTTTGTTCTTAACTTTGCATTGTTGTTCTTCCTCAAACAACAATAAGAAGAGTGAGAATTAAAAAAGAAACAATAAAACTGAAAGAGAGAACAAGAATAAAAGAACCAAAAGAAAAAAATAGATGAACAAAATAAAAAAAGAAGAAAGAAACAAATGAGTAAGGAACTAAATAAAAAAAAGGAGAATCAAATAAAAAAATAAGAGAAGAAGAATGTTTAAGAGTAAAAGAAGAAGAAGAAGAAGAAGAAAGAGAAGAAGGTTGAAGAAGAAAAAGAAATAGTAAAAGAGCCTACCTGAGAAAGAAGAAAAAACGAAGAAGATGAAACAAAAATGAGTGAGATAACATTTGTGTAGTTACGAGAGAGAAGATAAGCGCGCGAAATAAATTAATCAAACTTTAAACTTTCATATAAATATACCCGTATTTTATACAAAATACATTGGTGGCTGAAAGTAGTGTACGCAAAGTATTTCTCTATTCATACTGTTATAATCAACCGCGATGGGTATGCAACAACACAAAATTACATGATAACAACAAATAATAACAAAATAACACACATAACCTACATCCAAACTACATGATCTATTGATGAAGTGAAAAACACAAGAAAATATTCCTCTTGATCCTTACAATATTTAAGACCACTTGTTGTTCCATCACAATGGTATACTATAATATCCAAAGATTAGCTCTTATCGTTTACTACTCTACGTTGTAATTAATTTGAGAAAAAATGGTCATCTTTTGATGTAATATTTAAGTTTTTTCTTATCTCATACTTAATGCACATCAGAAACAGTCTTTTTCAATTGCTAATGTAATTTGGTTTTTTTGACAAAATAATTAACTTGTTGAATTAACTAACCTTATATATATATTATATAATTTGGTTTTGTTATATATTGTTTATTTATATCTATAAGTTTTTTGTTTACTCTTTGCCATCAATTGATACTGTTACATTTTTGTTACTTTTTTAATATTTAATACAAGTTACATGAGCTTATATATGTACGTATAATCTCATTTTTTATTCACATTATATTTGAATTTTGTAATTTGATTAAAATATTTTAACAAATGAAATTTAAGATTATTATAAATTAATAATTGATTTTAATTGATTTTAAATCATACACAACATTATTAAATTGATTACATAATATGGATTGGAAAAAACCAATGAAATGATAGTAGCTAGTCACTTGATTACTATCTAGTCATCCTTTTTTATTCTTATGTCTCAGTTAACATCTCGTAACGCGTGAGATCTTCAAATTTTCTGTTGAGTAATGCAAGCAACTTACTTCAATTTTTCTTAGACGAATTGCTTAGCTTGTTAAAAATAATTTTGTTTAGGTAACTTGTTAAAATTATTTATGAGTTGTTTATGAGGGGGAAATAAACTAGTTGTTTTGTGGGAAAAAAATGAAATATTTTTAAAAATAAATTTTAATTTTATCGTTATATTAAAAAATCAAAGCATACAATATTTTTTTTTCTAAAATCTAAATACTCATAATCTCACCAGAGATGACACAAGTCTGATCTTCTAGACATGTTTGGGCATAATTTCAGCTCTGGACATCTCTTGGTTAATTGGATGCCTACCTACCTATCTACCTAGTCAGTAATCATAATCAACATCAATAACCTGGCCTGCTAGGGCTTCACGCCCTCCAATTAATAAATAAAAGAACTTATGTTCATTGCTTGCTTTAGATATATTATTGATAGCAGTATATTTATCATTTAGTAACTTGTATTAATGTGTTTATATAAGGCATCACTTATTTATATTATATAACATAATTGATAATTCAATCATTTCACATTCTTTTCTATCTCATTTCTCCTTGATCTTAGGCAAGATACCATGGGTTTCAACATGATATCAGAACCATAGATCCTCAATGAATATTTTTTTTAGATAATTACAGTATGAGCCTCCAATTAAAGATGGTGTTGTTCTTATGTATGTGTTCATACCTTTGCTTCTGATGGAGTGGTTGAAGTCATGCATCAATTGGAGAGTGTATGGTTGGGATTACCAACATGAATCTGTCATGAGTCATGAGCCACTAGTTGGTACTTTATAATGGGTGGTGGATGATCCAGGTTTTTTGTATGTGTTTTGGGGCTTCATGCTATTTGGTATAGTTCACTATGTGTTTTGATCCCCACAGTTTTATTACTCTCTGGTACTCTTTTTTCCTCAAAGGTTAGTTCTTATTAGGCTAGGAGGTTTTTTAATGAGGCTTAGGGGGTTCTAAAACTTGGGTGCCCAAACTACTTAGTGACTATGTGCAAATAATGTTGAGCCCTGGGGTGTGATAGATGGTGTTAGAAATGCGCATTCAGGTGGTGATGATGGAGCCTTTGAAGTAAATCGATGGAAAAGTAGGCTCATTTAGATGATGATGGAGCCATTAGTTATGAATTGGTGGATATGATTTACTGTTGTTATTTAATGGAATGTATTTTGATATGAGTTATTATTCACTCATACTGTAATTATCTAAAAAAAATCCTCAATGAATATTATTCACTCATCCGCTCTGCTGCATTTCAAGACAACACCAAAGAAGCATTCTGATCCATACAACAAGCATTCTGATCACACAAGCCCAAGAAGCCTCCATCTCCATTCTTCATATTCAGCAACTCAGCAACGAAGCAAGAAAGAAAGAGCAGGTTCCGTCCAAGGCTTTGGATCATAAATAAATCTCACAATCTATGTATCCTTCCTACTTTTACTTTTTCACTTATACTAAAAAAAATAATTAAATAACTTTAAAATTAGGTTTATTATTTTTATTAATACTATCTCTCAATTTAATTTTATATATATCATAATTTTTTCTTTCTTATACGAATATTTTTAAAAAATAATATTATCTTGAATTCCTAAATATACAGATAAAAGTGGATAAATATTGGAGAATGAAAAGAGTATGCTTTTAAATTTAATTTATTACTTCATCTATTCTCTAATAAGTGTCGATTTAATATAATTTTAAAATTTTACTATTATTCGTCTATTTAAAACTTATAGATAATATTAATTAATAAATCCATAGGTCCTTATAATTTCATTAAATGTTCAAGTGGATTCCAATGATATAAAAAATTTTGATTAAATTTCTATATTTAAAATATTCTCAATCAAATAATTAGACTCATTTTGTTATTATAAAAAGTCATATTTAACATATTTTTTTCAAATAACAAGACATAAAATGATATTATTATATTTTTAAAATATTTTATTAATTATTATTTTTCTTGAAATTTATTGTTAGGTTTAATTAAACTTATATTTTACTTTTTCTGGAATGTCATCCCTAATTAAATTAAGTAAGTAATCGTGAAAGATGGAGATAAAAAAGAGAAATGCTCGTACAACAATATAAGCATCCGTTTAAATAATGGTGAAGTCTTTTGGGATTTTTTCCCCATTTAAATACATAAAATACATTATTTCTACAAACAAGCAAAGAGACACATTAATTCCAACGATGTCCTATTTTTAGGTTTCTTAGGGAAAATCGTAGGGATCCTACGATTTCCCTTATAAATGTGTTTATAAAAAAGACCATCCCCGGCCATTACTTGATATAGAACCATGGCTGAAAATTCACATTATGCACTCATACATCACCAAGGATCAATTGAAACTAATAGTCGGGGTAATGTAATTTTCAAATCACTGTAGTTCCCGATAGCACAAGAAAATTTAATTATTAAATTAAATTAATAATTACTAAAGCATATTATATATTATTAACAATTAAATTCAATTAATAATAAGTAAAGCATATTATTAACCGCTAAACCCTAAACCCTAAACTAAATTTAAAAAAACTAAAGAATTATTTTATTAACAGTTAATATAACTATTAATAGTTAAATTAAGTTAATAATCACTAAAAATAAATTATTAATAGTTAAATTAAATTAATAAACTAAAGCATAAATTATTAATAGTTAAATTATAATAGTTAATATAACTAAAACATAATGTTACTATTAACAGTTAAATTAATAATCACTAAAGCATATTATTATTAACATATAAATTAAAAATAACTAACCACAGCCGCTAATTTCCGTGCAATATGAAACGGTGATGTAACTCCGAAATTTTCTTGTGCCATCGGGAACTACAGTGATTTGAAAATTACACTACCCCGACTATTAGTTTCAATTGATCCTTGGTGATGTATGAGTGCATAATGTGAATTTTCAGCCATGGTTCTATATCAAGTAATGGCGGGATGGTCTTTTTATAAACACATTTATAAGGGAAATCATAGGAGTCCCACGATTTCACCTGAAATGAACTGAAATCGTAGGATCCCTACGATTTTCCCTAAGAAACCTAAAAACAGGACATCGTTGGAATTAATGTGTCTCTTTGCTTGTTTATAGAATTAATGTATTTTATGTATTTAAATGGGGAAAAAATCCAATTAAACTTTGAATTCAAAAGTATTTATCAAGTAGATTAAAGAATTCAACTTTAATACACAAATTAAATATACTTTATATATTTATCTAATCAAAATATTTTATTTACATAATTGATAAATAATTAAAGTATTAGAAGAGAGATGACAATCACTACCATTGTAGCAACATATGGTCAGATATAAATTTTTTTATATATAAATGATAAGTATACAATGAAAAATCAGTCAATACAAGTTTATTTTGATTTTGATTTTGATTTTAGTCCAAATAATTATTGAGATTGTAATGGACTGAGTAATTATAACCCAAAATTTTATTTATTGGCTGGTTTTTTATTGTGTATTTAGCATCATCTTTTTTATATTGTGAATACCTCTATTGCTGTTTAATTTTTTTCTAAAATTTAACATGCAATCAATCAATAGTATATATTTAATAATTTAATACATTCAAGATCCTACAAATAAGTTAACGAGCAACTAAAGGTAAAACACAACAAGCACCTGACTTGAATTTGACTATTAAGAAGCCATGGATGCTGATCAATTACCATTCTTCTTGGCTATTACCTTTTGTTTTTTCACACTGCTGCATTTCCTTGCAAAATATTACAAACCAAAACCCAAACTTCCCCCAGGCCCTACGAAACTACCCATCATCGGCAACCTCCATCAACTCGCCAAGAAATATGGGCCTCTCATGCACCTCCAACTCGGTGAAGTCTCTGCACTCGTTGTTACCTCCCCAAGGCTAGCCAGGGAGATCACAAAAACCCATGATCTTGCCTTTGCTCAGAGGCCCCAATTTTACGTTGCTAAAAATTTGGCATATGAGTCATCCATGTCTTTTTTTCTCTTCTCTCAGAAAATATGAGACTGCCAAATTCGTCGAATTGATTCGCGAGTCCGCAGGCTCGCAAGTCAACCTCAGTAGCATGATTTCCTCATTCATGATTGGTCTTGTGTCCAAGGCAGCTTTCGGTGACATATCAGAGGACAAAGATGAGTTTTTACACGTGGCGAAAGAGACTATAGACTTGGTAGGGGGGTTTTACTTGGTTGATGTGTTCCCTTCGATGAAGCCTCTGTGCTAGATCACTGGGATGAAGTCCACGGTGGACAAGTTGCGGCGGAAGAGTGACAGGATCTTAGGGGACATTGTGGCAGAGCATCAAGCGAAGCAAAAGAGATCAGGCGGTGTAGTGGTGGAGGAAGAAGATCTTGTTGATGTTCTTTTGAGAGTCCAACAAAGTAACGGTCTAGACACCGACAAAACAATCAAAAACACCAAAGCTGTGATTTTGGTTAGTAATTCGTCCTCTAATATTTATCCTACAACAAAAAAAAAAATACGTCAGTATCCAATGTGTGCTGTCATAATACGAAATATGTGCGATATGTACGTGTACTATACATATAGCATACATTACGTATAACACACGTTGGATACTACTTGGATGTATTTCTGTTGTACGAAAACATTAATAGTAATGGTGATGCTAAGGTTGCGTTTGTTTTTACTGACCTCGGAGTCAGAGTCAGGGAGTCATGGAAAATTGACTCTGTCAAGTGTTTGGTGCGAGGGCTATAGTGACCCAGTGAACAGAGTCAACAGTGACTCAGTGACCAAAATTGTTAATTTTTTGTTCACTCCAATTTTAGAGTCACTGTGTATTTGAAGCTGGAATGAAGGTACAAATATGTGAGAGTGTGTTCGGAGTTAATTATTTTGGAGTCACTATGACTCTAACTCCCTTGACTTTGACTCCAGAGTCACTGAAAACAAACGTTACCTAATTGTACAATAAAAAATCAGCCAATAAATGAGATTTAGGGTCATAATTACTCAGCCCATTACAATCTCAATGATTATTTGGGCTAAACCCCAAAACCAAAATAGGTCCGTAGGCTGTATTGACTGGTTTTTAATTGTACACTTAGCATTATTATAATAGTAGTTCATCTAAGCATCCAAATTACTCGTACTTTTCTTTGTTGCACTCTTTCTTCTTATAATTAACAAATCATCCTAGCTATGCTTACAGACTTAATGAAAAACCATCTAAAAGTGTTACAATTGTTTGTCCAGGACATTTTATTGCCGGAACTGATACGACATCATCAACATTTGCATGGGCTATGTCAGAATTGATGAGAAATCCAAGAGTGATGGAGAAGGCACAAGCTGAGTTAAGACAAGTATTTAGAGGAAAGGAAAAAGTGCATGAAAATGATCTTGAGGAACTTAGTTACTTAAAATTGGTGATCAAAGAGACATTGAGGTTACATCCTCCTACTCCTTTATTAATCCCAAGAGAGTGCATGCAGCATACCATCATCGATGGGTATGACATACCCGTCAAGACTAGAGTCATGGTAAACGTGTGGGCAATTGCAAGAGACCCTCAATATTGGTCTGATGCTGAGAGTTTCATACCAGAGAGGTTTGATAATGACAATTCTATCGATTTCAAAGCAAATAAGTATGAGTATTTGCCTTTTGGGGCAGGAAGAAGAGCATGTCCAGGCATGACGTTTGGCATAGCTAGCATCATGCTCACTTTGGCTCTGTTACTATATCACTTCAATTGGAAACTCCCAAATGAGATGAAACCTAAGGAGTTGGGTATGTCCGAAGAGCCCGGAATAGCAATCTCAAGGGAAAATGATTTGTGCTTGATTCCCACCATCTATGATCCATGATCCCTCGCTTCATGACGGAACCTGTTTCGATCAGGCCACCAAAAATTATAATTCCCCTCCTAGTTTCCTTTCCTTAGGATGATGTTATAGTCTTGTTTGTTGTTACCCACCCTTTAATTACTAGTCCAATAATAAAAAAATAATGCAAGTTAAAACACTCAAAAATAAAAATTTGAATCATAATTATTTGATTCATTAAAAATATACTCATGGTTAAAAATGTTATTTGAGTTATAAAGTGTTAAAATGTATTTTATTGATTGTTTTGGTCGAAAAATATTTTCATACTAAGTATTTGTGTAATAAATAAGTATTTGTGTAATAAATAAGTTGCAGCTTTGTACTTGTCTCTTTTTGAACTATACAATAGATGAGTGAGGAATAATAATATTAGTATATATTTTCTTTTATATATGAACGAATGCTTTATTATTTTCAGATTTTTGGCATGAATTTATTCCAAATCTTTACTTTTATATTTATCATTCTTGTATTTAAATACAATAATGATATTTTAACATGGTGTTTGCTTGGACACTTCCAATATTATTGAAAGTATCCATACAAATCATTACTTGGCATGTTCTGATTGGTTCTCTAATCTATGTCAGCATCTAGTCATCATTTATAAAATTTAATATCCTATATTTTCTAACCAATCAGAACATGTCAAGTAATGGTTTGTATGGGTACTTCCAACTTATTGAAGTGCCCAAACAAGCACCTTTTAACATTCATTTTGGATGTCATATTAAAAAATCTATTATCTAACTATTAAATAATAATATGATTCTCATTAAATTCTACACCTTCAATCATCTCACTCCTTAATTTAATGGATGCTAATTGGGACATCATATTAGATGTTCATCATCTCTCATTTAAATATAAGTACATTCACATACATATCATTTAGGGAGTGACTATTGCTACTCCATTTTGTTTATTGCCACTCTCATTCCATTAATGTTTTGTATAGGTGTTCTAAAATATCCTTTCACTCTTTTATAAATAATAAAATGGCTAAAATATTCAAACTTATTATTATAAATGTTTAAAAAAATCTGATAATATTTAATAATTTGTGCTTCTACGTTTTTCTTTTGTCATTTTAAAAAAGTACATTAGACCAAATATATTTTCGATTGTGCATAAATTATATGTTTTTATTAATTTACTTAACCAAATAACTCACTTGAAATATCCATTTAATCTAATGTAAAAATTGTCACTTAACAAATAACGCACTTATATATATTATACCAGTATTTGTATATATATATATATATGATATTTATTAAATTTAAGATAATATTAAAATAAATATTGTATTATTATACCATCTAACATTTATAATTTTTTTAGCTAATATTTAATAAAAAAATGTTATAGCAATGTTCATTTAATCAATCTCATCGTTAAAAAAATTGTATTTATTGTTTTTTGTTCTTAAGAAAATAAGATATTATAATACATCAATCTCTCATTGTATAGTGTATACATATATATAGTATTATATACCAATAATATCATCTGAAATGTATACAATTTTAGCTTTTGTAAGATAAAAAAATAACAGTACTATTCATTAATCATTACATTTATTTAAAAAATAATTTGATTGTTTCCTTAGCTTTCTTAAAAACTAACGTAACATACTATATAATATTCAATGTTCTATTAACATGTATTAAAAAATTCATAATAATTCATTAAATTGAAAGAAAATAAATTGGTATTAACCATTAACCATAATAGTGCTAATTATACATCCATGTGGATATATACATCCAAAATATTAGAAGGGATTGTAGAGAGAAAATAAATTGAAAGCAAAAGTAAGCAAAGCAATGTTAGGTGCACACTAAAATTAAAAGTGACAGTAAATCACTTATCAGTACAAAACGTTTGATTGAATAAGTATAAATGTATGTTGAATTGTGTCAGTATAAAAATTATTATTATCTCAATATAAAAGTTTGAATATAATGTTGAATTAATTTAGAATATAAGTTAGATTGAGTAGTTGTAAATGTTTAATAGTATTAAAATTGAATTAAGTGAATAATTTATGTTGAATGGGTCTCATACATGAGCCAGAGGAGCTTATCCTCACACATGTAAGTAGCAATGAAAAACTAATATCTTTTAATTTTTTGGACGTGCTTTTCATACTAATAATTTTGATATCTTATATAGGGAAAATATACGCATGTTGCTTGTTGAAATTCATGATATCATATTTAAAAGATAATTAAAAGTAGTGAGAAATGAAATATGTATTGATTGAAATGAATGAATAATTAAAAGTAGCAAACTTTTATCTAGACATTATATATATAAAAAAATTTAAAACGGCAAATTTAATTTCAATGAATTGTAATACAGAATTTTGAGTGGAACTGTATTAGGAGAAATGATGGTTGTATATGTATCCATTTGAATATATATGAAAATCTATAAAGTGTAAGAGAAGTAATGGAAAAATAATAGAAAAAATAAATAAGATAATGTAATTATTTTATAAATGCGATATTTAAATGCTTAAAAAAAGTTGAACGAATGCGCATATGTCACTCTACTCTTAGTATTAGACAGAATTTGATGTTACCTATTCTTCAAGTTTTCTAACACAAGGGAGATGCCTATATTTTGAAGGCTAAAACATAGCTTTTCTCGAAGTTTCCATATTATGTTAACAATAAAGCTATGGGCCTACAAAGGGGGATAACGGACACGATGAAGGGGAAGCCCACAACGGCCCAAAGCGCTAACACCTCTTCTCACTGAGCTTCTTCTCCAATGGTGGATCTCATTTTATTCTGTTTCTAAACATTATATTGCAGGTGGCATCCCAAGGCTTCAGGACTCTACCTAATCTTTCTTTCTTTAGATTTGATTCTGTTTCAAGCAAATACTTATAACAGATTACATTTCCCTTCATTTTTTATCTTTCTTTTAATTTCAAGCAAATACTCTGTTTCCACTTTCAATCCACTGTGCAGCCGTATCATATTACTTATAATTTTATTTGGGCCTATACACAAAAGTTGTAGGGGCCTATTTTCCATCCCTCCCCTTTGAAGTCTGAATCTACAAATATTTTAATCGCGAATTTTCGTTGAAATTTTTTTGAACAATGCTATATTTTAAATCAAATATTAGTGTGAAAAGTTGAATTGAACAAGTATAAATGTTAGATTATATTAATATAAAAGTTATTATTATCTTAATATAAAAGTTTAATTATAATGTTTAATCGAATAGTTATAAATGTTGTATTATATCATAATTATTAAATTGAATAGTTAATTTAGTATCAAATTTAGTATAACGAAATATTTTACAAGATTTATTTGCTTATTTTAATTAGTACCAAGATTATTGCTGGTTTATGACAGCACTTCATCCATTCAACTTTGACTAAGATTAATTTTTGGCCTCGTATCTGCACTGCAAGATTCTTTATTGCTGTAATCATCATGACCTTATTTACTTGTTAACAGCAACAAAAGAAGAGATGTATAACGTAGCTAGCATACTGTACTCGTCAATGTTATGTAATGAATACATTACGTCTTTTCTCATATTAATCATATCACGTATACGTATTATGTATTGAATAACCCCACGGGAAGATTAAACTTCAAGCTTCAAGGAGAACATTTCAAACAAATTGCTTACTTAATTATCAAGGTAACTATTAATTACAATTGTTTGAATGACTGATAATCTGTATCAAATTATTACAGCATTTGATTTGATTTCGATATATCCAATACTAGGATCCCTTGTTTCTTTCAACGTCATGAGCACAGCGAGATTTGAATGAAGAAATCAAACTTGGCACTAAATAAAAATGGTGTTTTCACTGTGAAATCATAAGAAAGGGATGGCCTAGAAAATGGAATAATGGTACTTGTATATACTTTTTATGGGTGATGCTAAATGAACCATACAAAACCAGCCAAACCAGCCAATAAATTAGATTTTGGGCCATAATTACTCAGCTCATTACAATCTCAATTATTATTTGGGCCAAAATCAAAGCCAAAATAAATTAGATTTTGGGCCATAATTACTCAGCTCATTACAATCTCAATTATTATTTGGGCCAAAATCAAAGCCAAAATAGACCTATTAGCTGTATTGACTGATTTTTCATTGTCTATTTAGTATTGTTGACTTTTTATATATTGTGCATACTTAGTCCATCATCTTCAAATTATGATATTACCCTAGCTATCTTGATGATATCCAAATTTTTATTTTCTTGGATATCGAGATATTCTTATTAGAGCATTGCTAGAAGTACAAAAAAAACCAGTCAAAATAGCCAACAATAGAAAATTAGGCCTAAATCACTCATCCCATTAAAAAAATACACATGGTTAATAGTACTATTTGGATCAAAAGTGTTAAAATGAACTTTTGTGAGCTGTTTTGACTGGAAAAATGTTGTTCCCCAATCATTTTTGTTCTTATTATTAGTGTAAGCTAGCTATACTGATCTAATTTATAAAAATAAAGAAAAATATTTTAAAATCTAAAAGTAGATATATGATATATCTAATTAGTACATTTAATTTGTGACATTTTGTCGTGATTATGGAGCTCACTTACTCTCTCTTAAATTGAAGAATTAGATATTAGAATAACAATATTGTCAAAATAAATAGCTTGACCAAAATGGTCCCAACTCCAAGTGTCATCTATCCATTCATGCCATGCCATGCCATCCCATCTATCCTCTCAAACTTTTAAGGTGAAGTAATTTTTTTCATACATACTTCACAAAGAGAAGGCACATATTCTTATAGGAACTCTGTAGACCGTAATCAAATTCATAAGATTGACATAACATTTCAAACAAGTGAAATATATATTTTCTAGTAAGTTATCAATATATATATTTTTTCTAGTAGAGAAAGCTGTATATTGTACAAAAAGTATTGTGAGTGGAGTGGAAATCGTATATGATCAAAATGATACAGATATAAAATGGTAAACAATAATATTTGTCGTCAGATATAAATGATATGACTTGTTTTTAAGATAATTTAATGATTTTAACTCTCAACTTTGTAATAAAGCTCCTGTAGGATTCAATCAAATCCCATTAAACATATTCTATGTTACTTCTTCTGTGCAAGCTTGAATGTCATCCCTAATTAAATATTCAAACGTAAAAGATGGGGGATTAAAATCATATATATGTTCAAAATAAATTCTGTAATAAATAAATCAAAACATGTACGTATACATATATGTAATTTTATTCATCTGTCAATGAAACAAATTTGTATTATTATTCAAAATGAAAGTAGCTAGGAGCCTAAGAAAGTTAATTACAATAAAAAACAGTAGGAAAGAAAAAGGTATGGATCAACATTCTAAATGATTCAATAAAGATCCTATAAATAAGTTAACCAGCATCTAAGGTAAAACACAATAAGCCATGGATGCTGATCAATTATCATTCTTCTTGGCTATTACCTTTTCTCTGTTCACACTGTTGCATTTGCTTGCAAAGTACTACAAACCAAAAACCAAACTTCCCCCTGGCCCTACAAAATTCCCCATCATTGGTAACTTGCATCAACTTGCCAAAGCAGGTCCACTCCCACACCGTTCCCTCCAAGAACTCGCCAAGAAATATGGGCCTCTCATGCACCTCAAGCTCGGTGAAGTCTCTGCAGTAGTTGTTTCCTCCCCAAGGCTAGCCAAGGAGATCACAAAAACCCATGATCTTGCTTTTGCTCAGAGGCCCCAATTCTTTGCTGCTAAAACTTTGACATATGGATCATCTGATATGGCTTTTGCCCCATACGGTGACCACTGGAGACAGCTGAGGAAAATATGCGTGCTGGAGCTTCTGAGCTCCAAGAGGGTTCACTCTTTCTCTTCTCTCAGAGAATATGAGACTGCGAAATTCGTCGAATCGATTCGCGATTCCGCAGGCTCACAAGTGAACCTCACTAGCATGATTTCCTCATTCATGATTGATTATGTCTCCAAGGCAGCATTTGGTGACAGATCAAAGGACCGAGATGAGTTTTTGCATGTGGCCAAAAAATGTCTAGACATGGCAGCGGGGTTTTACTTGGTGGATTTGTTCCCTTCGATGAAACCTCTGTATTACATCACTGGGATGAAGTCCAGAGTGGAGAAGTTGCACCAGCAGAGTGATAAGATCTTAGGGAGCATTGTAGCAGAGCATCAAGAAAAGCAGAGCAGGGGTGTTGTTGAGGAGGAAGATCTTGTTCATGTTCTTTTGAGAGTCCAACAAAGTAATGGCCTCCACAACGACATCACCATCAGAAACACAAAAGCTGTGATTTTGGTTAGTAATTTATCAATCAATAATATTTGTCGTACAACAGAAATAAATACAATGTGTGCTATATGTATAGCACACGTTGGATACTCGTTGAACGTATTTATGTTGTACGACAAACATTATTGATTCATCAATGCATCAAAATTACTCATAGTTTTCTTTTTCTTTAATTATATATCTGCCTGAATAATTGCTCTTTCCCATGTTTGTCCAGGACATATTTATTGCAGGAACTGATACTTCAGCATCAACATTAGGGTGGGCTATGTCAGAGTTGGTAAGAAATCCAAGAACGATGGAGAAGGCACAAGCTGAGTTAAGGCTAACATTTAAAGAAAAGAATACAATTAAAGAAAGTGATATTGAGGAGCTTAGTTACTTAAAATTGGTGATCAAAGAGACATTGAGGTTACATGCTCCCACTCCTTTGCTACTCCCAAGAGAATGCATTGAGCACACAATCATTGATGGATATGACATACCCGTCAAGACTAGAGTCATGGTAAATGTGTGGGCAATTGCAAGAGATCCCAAATACTGGCCTGATGCTGAGAGCTTCATACCAGAGAGGTTTGATGGAAGTTCAATCGATTTCAAAGCAAATAACTTTGAGTATTTACCATTTGGAGCAGGAAGGAGAATATGTCCAGGTATGACGTTTGGTATAGCAAGCATTATGCTCCCTCTTGCTCTGTTGCTATATCACTTCGATTGGGAACTCCCTCATGGGATGAAGCCTCAGGATTTGGACATGTCCGAACAGTTTGGATTAGCAATCGGAAGGAAAAAGGATTTGTGCTTGATTCCTACCTTCTATGATCCCTCACTTCATCGTGGAATCTGATATGATTCGATTAGGGAATAATGAAATAGTATACTTAATTGTGTGTTCCTTTGCTTGTGACGATGTTATAGTCTTGTTAGTTGTTACCTTTTAATAGTCCAATAATATAATTGTATGGTACAAAATGTACTTAATTTCTGGTTTTTGGTAGCTCTGATATGGAGCTTCGTTTCGATTGATCAGTCGCTTACCTGAAAATGACAAGTGAGACTTCCAGTTAGGATTTTATCCATCCACAAGGCTCAAATCCGAGACCTTGCTTAAGGGACAACAAACTGCTCATTACTTGTGGCAACCACGTTGTTACTTACTTCTCTTTAAACTATATGATGAATCAATAATAATAATATTTCATAAACAATAAAAAAAACAGTGAAACCAACCAATAGACTAATTTGATAATTTTTTTATCTAAAAAAACTTCATTTAAACAGTTAATTTTTAATGGGTTGAGTGATTGTGACTCAAAATTCCTATATGGATTAATTTTAACTATTTTTTTTATTATATAAGTAGCAACACTAATAATGATAATGAATGAGAGATTGCATTTGGTGCGAAAATATATATCCGGGAACATTTGAACGATTGAGATGACACCATCCACAATTTTCTAAGTATTTATGCAAAATGTATGAATGAAATACTCTTCATATTATATTTTCAGACGTGATTTTTATACTTAATTTGATATCTTAATTATATCGAATATATATATATATATATATATATGTTTGCATGATTTAAAATTAATTAAAGTGGTAAATTTAATTTTGGAGATATCTATGTGTACAAATAAAAATTAATCAACAATTTAGCCAACTTCATTTTCACCATTAAATTTTAGTATGATCTCACTCTTCTATTTAAATTCTTAAAATTTGAAAATGTAGAAATTCATCAAATGTGAGAAAAGAGATGAAAAATATTGAAGAAAAAAAGTGATCCATATATTTTATGGATATAATTTTCATACAATGTCAATATATAATTTTTTTATACAGACATCAAATCATGTGCTGCCACATCAGTCATGATAATGTTTTTTCTCTTTCATCACCTTAAAAATCATACAAATGAAAAGTTTTGATTGAATGACAATATAAAATATCTTTAGTATTAAAATTAAACTAATATTTTATAGGTGTCGTTAGATGTTTAGGAGGGATTAATATACAAATGTCACTCCGTCTTAGTATTAGATAGAATTTGATGTTACCCGTTCTTCAAGTGCTAACACGAGGAAACCTGCATATTTTGAAGGTTAAACAATAGTATTTTTCTCTAAAATTTCTTTATCATTGATAATTATATATTTGTAATTAATTATTTCATAAGTAATATATTTAATTGATAATATAATACTTATATTACAAAATGATATTAGATGATGAGAAATAGTAACAGTTAGTACTTAGTAGGTTCATGTTATTAAGAGTATAATATTAGATGATGAGAAAACTTTGTTTGATGATGAACGTCATCAAATTGATGGAATATTGCCTAGTGGATCGACCCATGTGTTTATTGTGGCTGCATCTAGAAGTTGCATTTGAATATTTCATCTCTTCCGTTTAGAAAGTAAGAGGTGTGTTGGTTATTTTTATATTCCCATGGAATTGAATTGTGAGACTATAGTTCCAATTTTATATGTTAGACCAAACAAAGGAAACTAAAATTGAAATTAAGTTGTCTCAATTCTACGCTCAATTCTAGACGCTAAATGGATGTTACAATACAATAATGTTTACATGGAAGCTAGGATGAATTTAAAAATGATTATTGTCAGAAGCACAATAAAAAACCAACTAATAAATAGGAATTTGGGCCACAATCACTTAATCCATTAAAAATATATTCATGATTAAAATACTATTTGAACCATAAAATATTAAATAATTTTGTTAACTATTTTGGCTTAAAAAAATATTTCTCCAAACATTTGTGATTAAAAATCTTATAACCGCGACTTTTCAAGTGGTGAAAATTTGATTTGCTTATCTACAATTCTAAAATTTGCTGATGGTTCATGACTGCCAATTCATCCGTCCATTCAAGCCCATCACAATTCACAACTTTGTCCCTCATCCACTTGGGTCCTCTGCGTCCTAATAATTAATTAATTAATAACTAGAAAAAATACAGCAAAAAAAACAAATCAATCAAAATATTCAACATATATATCATATATGTATAACGTATATTATAATATGATGTATAATATATACACAAATATTTGAGGAACAATATTTTTTCAGTAAAAACAACCAACAAAGCTCATTGAATATTTTATGGCCCAAAAAGTATTTTAATCATGAGTATATTTTTAATGGGCTGGGTGATTGTGTCCCAAATTTCTATTTATGGACTATTTTGGCTAGTTTTTTGTTGTACCTCTAGCAATGCTCTAATATATAATATGTACAATGTATATTATATATTATGTACAACATATAACATGTTGTGCACAATATATATAACATGTTACGTTGTAACATTCTCTGTCTTTAAAGTATGCGATACATGTTGTGCATATCATGAAATATATATGATGTGTATAACATATAATATACATTGTGTATATTATATTATATATATTATGCATAATATATTGACAATTTTAACTAATTTTTTATTATACATGTAACAATGTTATGAGAGTAAAATATTCAACAATTCAAATTAATCGACTAATAATATGTCAAATTGCAATTGTTTAAGAAATTCAAGATACATCCGTCCTCGACTTCGTGTGTTTATCAAGTTGCAGCAGTCCTTTTTTTTTTATTCAATATAGTATAATCTGTTTCTTAGGGCGCTATGACGATGACCACAGTGAGATTTGATCAAAGCAACACAAAATTATTTTTTAGTGTGTTTGGAATATTTGTACATCAGAAATTATTAAGTGTACTATGATAAATTGAAATGTTCACTAAGAAGTTGACACATTACATAATTATATCTATGAGTTTAATTTTAATTCACTATGAAGGTAAAATAATTTTACACAGACATTTAATTATGTAATGGCACATCAGTAAATTAAAAATCTTTAACTCAACCACGTACTAATTAAAAAACCACACAAATTAATGAATGAGATTAGCTGACAGTGTAAGATTTTTTATGCTGTCAAATGCATCATAATTAAACTCTAATTATATTGATTAATCATAATTGACTGATAAGTAGTTAATTATTGAGAGAGAGAAATTATTTTTTATGTGTAAAAATTTTAATTAGTGGTACAAAGCAAAATTTCAACTTATTTTAAAATTTTAAATATTTTATATATTGAAAAAATGTTTTACTCACAATTTGTATCATTTATTTTTATATTTAAACATCCAATCTATGTAGATTTATTATAACAATATTTAAGTATTCTTTATTATCTTATTCTTCACCTATAAACTTGAGTTAATATTCCATTTTTTGAATGCTTTATACAACAATACTTAAAAAAAAAACAGTGGAGGAGTTACGGTATATATATTATATGTATGTCAGTCTTTGATCTTTATAATGGATGAATGCGTGAGAGAGAGGGTGATAGAAGAAATCAAGGGTTGAAATGAAGTTATGGAAGGAAGAATATAATGCATGTGCTATGAGAGGACGATATAATTTTCCAAGCTAGAAAGGTATAAGATAGTACATAGCATGGAAAGTAAAGTAGATACATATATATTACTGCACAAAATTGACTTTGATTCGAACGCGGCAGGCAGGGAATTCGATACTTTTCTTGAAAATTATTACTCTCTCAATCCACAAATAATTATCTTTTTATTTAATATTATTTTTTATTTTTAAATTTTAAAAAAGTATTTATTGTATTTTTTCAATTTTATTATCACATGTATTTTTTCTCGTATCTCTTATAATAATTATTGTACAAAAAATTAAAAGAACAATTTGATTATTATATATCATTTTTACGTATAAATTTGTGTGTTTTAATTATATTTTTAATAATTGTGAAAATTTTAGAAGATCATTTATTTTTAAATGGAAGAAGAAGTATGCTATAACTAGCTAAATAAATTGATTATAAAGGCAAAGATAAAACGCATGATGAGTATAATAATAAAAATAATAACAAAGACAAGTGGATCGAACGATCTTGATATAGGTCAAATTTAACAAAATGTTGGAAGAAAAAATATGTACGATAATTCAAATAGAGTTAAAAAAAGAGAGTCAAGCCACCATAATAAAAAAATACAGAAACACCTTATGGTCTAACACATTTCATATATTCCAATTAAGACAAAAGATAACATATATAGATAAAAAGCAAAAGGACTTGGAAGAAAAAAAAGAAAAAGAAAAATAAAGTGCTTAGTGAAGATCATAATCACCTAGAGTAGTTGCATAACTTTACGTATGAGATTTATTTCACAATATACAATAAAAATTGTATAATACATATATAATAATCATATCTATTATTAGACAATGTAAATTTGTAACTCCTTATTACAATATGTATTGTACAATTTTCGTTGTACATGTAACATTTCTCTTTTACAATATACCCTCATATTTTTCACATATGTGATTTATTTAGGTCGAGATAACTATTTCATGTGCAAGCATCCATTTAACAGCTAGCTCCCAAGAGTTAGAAAATGGTCTTAGTTGCAAATGATTGGCGCACTTTACACATGGCTTCTAAGGGAATCACCTTTGGCATTGCAAGTCCTTTTCCTTCTGTCATATCAATTTTTTCTTTCGTAGTTCGTTTCCACTGAAAACACTGAATTAACAAGGCCAATGCTAAGCTCACCGTGCGTTGAGCCATGTTTTCTCCGGGACAAGCCCTTCTACCTATTCCAAATGGCATTAGCTTGTTACTTTCTCCTTCTTTCTCAAACCTCTCTGGCTTAAATTCCGTTGGGTCACTCCAAATCTTGGGATCTCTATGAATGGCCCAAACATTAGTCAAAACAATTGTGTTTTGTGGTATCTTATATTGTTCTATGGTACAATCTTCTGAGGATAAATGAGGCAGCAATAATGGAGCAGCAGGATGCAATCGAAGTGTTTCATTAACAATATTTTGAAGGAATGGGAGTTTTGAAATGTCAGGCTCATCTACAAGACGATCTTGTCCAATTACAGTATCTAATTCTTTTTGTGCCTTCTCTAATATTTCTGGATTATTTAACAAGTCAGACAATGCCCATTCTACTGTTAAAGCTGACGTGTCTGTTCCAGCAAGCAACATAACCTGCAAATTAAGTCCAAAATGCAATTATCAATACAAAGAATAAGAAAAATCCTATGGATTATGCAACGATCAACATATTATATTACTATGTTCAATTGTTACTTTTTAAAACCTATTTTCTTTACTACTTTAATTGCGCACTACATGATCTTAGAAAAGAATTTAAATATTTAATTTTGATATTGATTTTTAATTTTGAAATAGTATCATTGTTTTATAAAAAAGAAATCATTACACACTTATTGAGTAGTTAATTTTGCGGATTTGTCGTACTTTCTCTTTCTCTCGCTAGCTTGTCAATCAGTTATCTAGAGAGGATCAGAAAATCAACCAAAATAATACATTATGTACATCTAAAAAATAGAAAGAGAATAAGTTTAAAAAAAAACATGGGTAGAACCATAACAAAAAAATCAGTCAAAATAGTCAATAAATAGGAATTTGGGTCATAATTATTTAGGTCATTAAAAATATACTTATGATTAAAATAATATTTGGACCATAAATATTAAATGGGGTTTGTTGGCAGGTTTTTTTATTGTTTCCCGAGCATTTGAGTAAAAAAAAAAGAATATGATACACATATTATATTCTTATAAAAAATATGTAAGATACAAATTAAATAGCATCGCTGAAAATAATATCAAAAGGCTCCCGAACAAATAATAATAATAAATTGGGTGATGCTAAATGAACAATACAAAACCAGCCCAACCAGCCAATAAATGAGATTTTGGGCTATAATTACTCAGCTCATTACAATTTCAATTATTATTTGGGTCAAATCCAAAGCCAAAATAGGCACATTGACTGGTTTTTCATTGTTCACTTAACATTATTGATAATAAACCTACTTATTTAAGAGTCTTGCTAGAGACACAACAAAAAACCAGCAAAAACAGTCAATAAAAGGAAATTGAACCTAAATCATTCAGCCCATTTAAAATAATACACATGGTTAATAATGCTATTTGAGCCAAAAGTGTCAAAATGGACTTTGTTGACGGCTGGAAAAATGTTGTTTCCCTATCATTTATGTTTATTTAAAGGCATTATTGTTGCATGATTGCACACGACAATATAATGTTGGAGACTCACAAAAGTCAAAAGTCTTGTGGAGCCATAGATAGAAAAGTATGCCGTGTCGTATCTTTTCATGTAGTAACATTCTTGTACTTTATTTGTTTTTTTTCCGATTAGTCAAGCAGACAAACTTACGCGAACACAAATAAAATTACGCAGCTGAAACATAAATCTATCCTAAGACAAACTTTTAAAAAATCTATACTAACCTAAGAACCTAACATAGTGAAGAAAAATATATGGTATGCTAGAAGCTCGGAGATATGACATTATAATGCAAATATAATAAGAGTGGTACTAAATTGTACTAGTTGTTAAAACAGTAAAAAAATGTGAATTTGAGTTTAAATCAATCATCTTATTAAATAAACACATAATTAAAAATGTTATCTGAGAGTGTTAGAATGAACTTTTGTTAATTGTTTTAACTTAAAAAAGTGTTGTTCCTCAAAACTTAATTTTGTGTCCAAATAAATATACCTGAATGAGCCCTTTGATGATTTGATCGGTGTAGTATTCAGGTTGAGATTCCTGTTGTGCTAGGAGATGCCTTATCATGGTATTGGAATTCTTGTTGGTCCCATTGCGATGCTCATCAATTAGTGCTTGGAAGAAGGCATCGGTTCTCTTAGCAATCCTCTTCAACCTCTTCTCCAAATTATCAAAATCAAACCACCTCACAACAGCTATAAAATCCCCCGGGTTGTTAGCTCCTTCCAAAGTAAACAACTCCTTTATTATCTCCGTAAAATCCTTCGCCTCCTCCTTATTATCCCCCTCAACATCATCCCCATAGTACCTCTTCCCCGCAACCATTCTCATTATAGTGTTAAAAGTCATCCCCGCCAACTTCGACTTAAGCTCCACCCTCCCAAAACCGCCATAATTATCGGACGGTGATGATGATGATTCATGAGCAATGGTTTTGACGAGCCTCATGATCTCGTCCCTTCGCACGTCAAGGAAAGAGTTCAAACGGTGCGACGAGAGGACTTCGAGCGACACGATCCGGCGGAGGTTGCGCCAGTGGTCACCGTAAGGGGAGAGCGCCATGATGGTGTAGTTGTAACCCAGGTACTTGCCGGTGAGAAGGTGAGGCCGGTTCGCCAAAACGATGTCGTTTTTGGTGAAGCACTCTTGTGCTGCGGACTGTGAGGAAACGACAACCACGAGGCGGGACCCGAACCGGAGGGACAAGACTGGGCCATACTTTTGTGATAAGGCGTGGAATGTGCGGTGGAATGGTTGTTTCAGTTGGTGCAGGTTTCCTATTATGGGCAGATGTGGTGGACCCGGTGGAAGATTTTTTAGTGCTCTTGATTGGAATAATAGTTTCAGGGAGATGAGGAAGATGAGCGCGATGAGAGAGAAGAGGATGAAAGGCGACATGGCGGTTCAGTGTTGGTAATGGTGCCTGATGGGTTTTGGATATCTATCGATCGATCAATTCAGTGGATTTTATAGTAAATTGCTAAGCCTGCGGATTTTGTACGTTTGAGCTTAGTGAGGATTCTGGAATGGAAGTTGTGAGTCATAGGCACGTGGATGGAGACTTTGTACAATAGTGGCACCCAACACTTATTCACTCATTAATACTATAAATAAAATATTCATTAACTATATATATATATATAATCGGTAACTTACACTCAAAATACACCTCACGAATATCCAACGTATGTCATATGTCATATATATTTTAATACACATTACTTATGATATATAGTACACGTTGGATATTGAATGAATGTATTTTTTATATATAACAAACATTATTGTATATATAATATGTGATATTACTAAAGTATATAATGTGTGTCACTCCTTTATTTATAATATGTATTATATATTAAATATTTGTAGAATATTATATTATTATTATGGATTTAATTTTTATCCACTGTTTTTACATCGTCTTCCAATTATGTACTGTCACATTAGCTATGATTATGTTTTCTCTTTTCCATTACCTGAAAAGTCATACAAACAGAATGTTTTGATTGGATAACAATGTAAAATATCTTTACACTGGTTGGTGTATCAAAATTAAACTCTACTTTTATATAACCAACTTTTCTCGAATTGATATATATTCATTGTTTATAGGGAATTTTTTATACGACTTCTATTTTAGTGTGGTTTATAATTCAGGAAAATAACTTAACTCTCATATATTTATATTGGGTAATGCTAAATTAAATGCACAATAAAAAACCAGTTAAACCGACCAATAAATGATATTTTGGACCATAATTACTCACCCCAATACAATTTTAATGATTATTTGGACCAAAACCAAAGTTAAAATAAGTTTATTGGATGTATTGACTAGTTTTTCATTATACACTTAGCATTATTGATTTATATTTAATGATAATTTTATAGTTAGATTTTTTTGTAATAAATACATGACGTATATATTTTTGTAATAATAACTCTATGTAAGATTATTAAATGTAACTTCAAGGAAAAAATATATAGTACTACTATTTATCATTACCAGCCCGATTCAATTTCCAATTTTCATGAGCATGTCTTTGAACGTTAATGAGTATTTATTGAAAAATATATATAAAAATTGTTTGGCTGCCAAATAAATTCAAAACATCTACGTCCTCAACTACTCTCAATTCTGCATATCAAGTTTTAGATTTGGTTTGATTTTTATCATATAGTTTTACAGAAAAAAAAAAAAATACATGATGTATGATAAAAAATTTCTCAATATTTGTTTAACATTTACTTTCACTATTAATAAATAAAAATTTAAATTTAAGAGTGATTTATTTTATAATTCAATAGAAAAAATATATGTCAAATAAGTATTGAAATGTTTTTGAGAAATACTTTTTATACATAATAAAATCAGTCATCATATTTAATAATTCAACTTTTTAAAATTATTAATTCAAATTTTAATATTATAAATTAATCTAATATTTTAAAATTTTAATTAATAATTTTATAAAATTGAATTATTATATATAATGACTAATTTTATATATACTTAAATTTTTTATTATAAATCTAGTATTTTTCTATATCCCTTGTTGACCACAGCAAGATTTGAACGATGAAATTAAACTTGTTGGCATTGATTCGTTAAAATTGGGGTACGTTTTCATTGTGAAGTCATAACATTGGGTTTGGAAATATTTATGGATATTCATAGAATAGCAACATTTTTCAAAGAAGACGACAATGCAACAAATCCTATATTAGGCCGTCATACCAAATGTATTATTTAAGGCAAGTGGTTTTAAATTACTAATCTTCTGGATTGGATTATATTATACCTTGAACTTTAATCACAACACGTTTTATATGTTATTAAATTATTTAAATCTCTACTGCGGCAAACACAAATAATTAATGTTTTGTAGAGGAATATCTTTTCCATATTTTAAGGTTGAATAATAATCTCATACAAAATTATGATAAATTCGATGTCTCTTTGTAATTATTTTTTAATTTGAATTTCGAGTCATGTTGCACTTGAAATAGGAAAAATGTTGATTTAATCAATAAAATATTTTTATGATGACATAAAATATCATATACATATATAAAATAATTAATTTTATTTAGATTTTTAAAAGTGAATGTTTCAAAACATTCACTTGTAAACCACTAAATATGATAGATTAGTGTGATAATTAAGGATTATTATCATATCAAGTAATAAAAAAGTAAATATTTTTTAACGTACAAATACTATGTTTTTCTATGTACGTAAAAAATGATTTATATATATTAATTATTAAATAAACTGCTTACATCATATAATTGAACTCGGGGTGAAGTTTTTGACTATCCACATTTTTTACATTTCTATTAGGTGCTTATTTCAGTGAAGTCAGCATAAGAAAGCACACTAATTAAACAGTCACATCCATATAGTTTATGTTGCCCTCATATATATATTTGCTAACATCACATCTCCTCCTTCATCAAAACCATCGTCACCTCTTTTCACAGCAGCCATAATCTATAATATAATTTTTATTATTTTACATTAAACCCATACCAAAACCAGATAGAATACAAAGTCAAAATAAAACTCAATCAAACTCAGTCAGGATAATTCAATAAAAGCAGGAGTAATGTTATTTGAACATCATTAATTTTAAATATTTAAATATTTTACTCATAAAATATATAAGTCTTATCATTTTTATTATTTGAGTGTTGTTATTTATAAAATAAAAAATTAGTCAAAATTAATCATTATAGAGATTTGGATCATAATAAATCAGACCATTAAAAAGTAACTTTTTAAAGAAAGTTTGTATAAGTTAAAAAATTATGAAATAGATGTATTGGCTGTTCATCGAGTATTAGTATAAATTAAAACAAAAAATGTTTGACGTACAATAGAAATACGTCCAACTTGCATCCAACGTGTGTTATTTATGTTACAGGATGTGTGCTATACGTATATGTGCTATATGTATAGCACACATCCTGTAACATGGATAGTACACGTTAGATGTAAGTTGAACATATTTCTGTTGTACGTGAAACATTATTGAATTTAAACTTATTAAATGAATTTCATTATTTATTAATCGGAGGTTGGGAAGCTTGACCATGTTATTGATGTTGATTGTGACTACTGAATAGGTAGGTGGGTATGCATGGTTGGTGGTAGAACGTGCAAGAAAAAACAAAAATAAGAAGCCTAATAAGAAAAAAAAACACACACACACACACACAAAATAAACAAAATAGCGTTGACAGCATTGAGAATTAGAAAAATTAATATAAGTATAAAGCCAAAGCATGTTTGGTAGAGCTGTGGCATGTGAGATTATAAGTTTATTTTACATTTTAGAGAAAATATTCTGTAATTTAGTATTTTTATATAACAAAATATTTTTTAAGTTATTTTTTATACAATTTTATAAAAAATTATATGATTCAAAATGTGAGATTTTATAATTTTTTTGTTGTATTATAAATAAAGAGTATAACCTTTAAAATATTGAATCACATGAATTTTTCACATATAGTAGAAATTGAAGGCTATATACTTTAAAATATGAGATTTTACAATTTTTTTGCTTGTATTATAAAATAAAGACTATAGGTTTTAAAATATTGAATTACAAGTTTTTTTTTACATATAATAGAAATTAAAGACTCTGGTACTTTAAAATGTACGATTTCATTATTTTTTTACACACTATAAAATAAAGACTATAACCTTTAAAATATTGAATCACATTAAATTTTCACATATAGTAGAAATTGAAGGCTATATACTTTAAAATGTGATATATTACAATTTTTTTTGTTATATTATAAAATAAAGACTATAGCCTTTAAAATGTTGAATCACATTAATTTTTCACATATAGTAGAAATTGAAGGCTATATACTTTAAAATGTAAGATTTTACAATTTTTTTGATTGTATCATAAAATAAAGACAGTAAGCTTTAAAATATTGAATTACAATATTTTTTATTGAAGGCTATATACATTAAAATGTACGATTTCACTATATTTTGGATACACTATAAACTTTAAAATATTAAATCACATTAGTTTTTCACATATAGTATAAATTGAAGATTATATACTTTAAAATGTGAGATTTTAAAAAAAATTGGTTGTATTATAAAATAAAGACTATAGTCTTTAAAATATTGAATCACAATAATTTATCACATATAATAGAAATTGAAGGGTATATACTTTAAAATGTGAGATTTCACAATTTTTTTGCTTGTATTATAAAGAGACACAAAGCCATCCTAGTGAACAAATTTTTTGTCCAATCTAAAATTGAAGTCATAGAGTCACACGTCAGAATCACTGTAGGTTTATAATAATTTCTTCTTATTTTACCTTTAATAATTTCTGACTATTTCCAAATTGTTCGATCTTCCCTAACCTAATTTTTGTTTGGACTCAATCGTTTTTTGTGTTCGTCTTCTTTGTGGACATTGTGACTCTGTCTAAGAGATTTTATCTAGACATTTTATCAAACATAAAACTGTGATTATAAATCTAGTGTCTTTACCTCCAATATTAATGACTATAATAACTCAAAAACTATGCAGACAGAGTGAGTAAAAAAAACACAACCTAAGTGGTTATCTTTCTTTTTTTTTTTTTGATTTGGAAGTGGTTATCTTTCTAACTAGATCATGAACGGTCTTCAGATGGGGCGCCTTTACAATCAAATAAGACTTGGGTCTATCAATGAACTTTGGACCTGCTCTCTAACATGAATGGGCCTAAGGGAGAGAACACATTTTCAAAACCCGCCAATCCACTTATGGCCTAATCACCCTTAATGTGATCAAGAGACTTAAGCCTTTACATTTTGGGCTTTCCATCCATCCATCACCCATGGAGTGCTTAGCCCAAATCCTCAGTTCAGAATTCAGATGCTCCACTTCTCCTCATGCATCTGGTCCGTGATCCAACGCTCCAGAACAATCCACGCAAGGGAGGGTCCCAACACTTATACAACAAGTCAACAATAAATTGTGTTCATATTTTTCTTTATTTCTTTTTATTTACTATTTCAACACCTAAATTTCTATTTTCCATCTTTGCATATAAAAATATGTATTTCATGCATATTATTATTTTGAGAAATGCTATGCTATGTATACATATCAAGTTTGCATATACATATAGTCGTTTCACAGCTTAAATGGACATATCACTTATTGTTATTATTTTTATTTTTTAATTTTTTTTTCTCTCTCCATCAATCCTTATCTTTCTCTGATATATATATATAGAGGTACATCTATCATTTACCTATTATTTTATAAGAAAATATTTGATAAATAATAGAAAAACAGTTCAATCAGACAATGAGTTCATTTAGTAATTTTTTTGTCAAAAAAATTTCATTTAAGAAGTTAGTTTTAGTGGACTGAATGAATTTGGCCCAAAATCTCTTTTATTGACTGATTTTACTTGATTTTTTATTATACAAATAGCATCTTTCTATTTTATGTCTAAATATTAGAATTCGGAATGGGTGTGATCGTATGGACTTTAAGGTAAATGATGATTATCGATAGAAAGTTCATTCAGAGCTATACCATAATAATTGAGCACCCTCTGAAATGTGGACACATGTTGTGTTGGAAACCTCTTCACCTTTGATTTGATATTGAGAAATTAAGGGGTTACGTTGATGATGAAGTGAAAATCTAATTGCTTGACGATGAAATGCAGGAAAACTACTGATGGGATAGATATTGCATGGTCGGTCGAGCCATTCGTAATTATTACGGCTGCATCTAGAAGTAATAAGAAGTTGCATTGCAGGAAAATATCTTATTGTTTGTGTCAAGGATCAAAATTTGAAAGGGAAAATATGTTTTACTTTTATCACCCATTTGGGTACGGTGTGATACCTATATATGTGTTTATGAGTAACATGACAGAGAGATAAAAATGTGAAGAAAAAACAAAGACAAACATGCGAGGGTGACATATATTTTGTTGAAATAACATATCTTATAAATGTGAATTTTCAAGTTGTGGACAATTAAAAAAAAATGATTTGCTCATCATCTTCGTACCAAGTGTTTGCTGCTGGTTTATGACGGCACTTCATATCCATTCGAACCCAGGTGGTGAATTTAATTACATGTTATTCTTCTGCGACTTCAAGATAATAACTAATTAGTATATTCAAAACTATGAATTCTATACATTTCGGGGGGGTGTTTGTCAAATTGAAAAAGTCTGCAAGTTAGTGTATGTATGTCTGTAAAATATTCAACAGTTCAAAATCGACTACTATTAATATTTCAAACTACAATTGTTTGAATATGTCTAGCAACTTCAAGATACATACGTCCTCAACTTCACGTATATATATATTTATATATACACACACACATCAAGTTGCAGCACTTATTCAGTAGTTACGTTGGATCCTTTAATTTAATTTGTTTAATTTCTTAGGGCATCTTGACAACAACGAGATCTATCACTAGATTCATTTCTTAAAAAAGTTATTCTCACATCCATACATAATAAAATCCACTTTACATACCATCTTATTGATGATAAGTTTCATTGGTAATTCCCATACATATATATGACATCTAGCCATGATAAAACAGATATTTTCATGTACTTTTAAATGTCAGTAAAACATAACTCTTAGCTATTGGCTAGTTGAGCATCCTTTAGGCACAAACATGACTAAATCAGAGTAAATAAAGTTGCGTTGTTGCTAACATGTATAATTTGATAGGCCTAATAATCGTTTGGTCTATGGTGCTGGTAATAAGTACAGTCTTTTAAGTTAGATACGGTTCTAAACAACGAGTAAATAAAGTTGCGTCCCTAACAACTATAACTTTTAATTAAGTGGTAGACGTTTGATCCAATATTTTTATCATGAAGTAATACGGAGATTGAGGACGAGCTAAAAATTAAGATGACTGTCATGATTTTCAACCTTCAAATTAAATATGATGATAATGTTACAAATCCTATATTCAATTAGTTTGAGTATACCTTAATTTGAAAGATAGATAGTACGAGAATATATAATACTATGAAATCAAGTTGAAAATACTTGAATAAAAATTAAAACAAAAGTACACCTTACCACAGATCACATAGAAATGGTTAGTTTTTTATTTTCTTTTGGTTTCCCACGGTATTTCCGTGCCCAGAAGGTCAAGAACGTTGCTGGCCAATGGGTTGCGACATACACAAGGCAGGGATTGAACCCTCGACCCTTGCTTAAGCGGATAAGTGAGCTAACCACTTGACCAACCCGAGTTGGTTATAAAAATTGTTAGTTACGTGTAAAACTAGCAATTTAAGTGTACAATAAAATTTTATTTAATACTTATTTAATTAATACTTATTTTTACTATTTAATATGAGCTAACTATTACATGCATCTAAATTCTTAAGATCCCATATGAATATTTAATGAAACTTTATTATATAAATACATAAACTGTTTTTTTCAAACCTATGTAACCTATCTTGTTTGTTACAAAACTCACGAAATAGTTTTTGTACTTCAAAGCATTTTCCATTTGGCAAATAGCACATTTTTTTTTTTTGGTAGAGCGAGCAAATAGCACATATTTCCATAATATCTTGTATTTATTTAATATTTGTATTATTCTACTTATACTAGTTATTGTACATCAGAAAATTGTCCTTTTCATCGATTGGTTTTTTTTCTTCTTAATGACTTTTGACAAATAGTTAACTTGTTAAACTAAACATATCCATGACTTGGTCCCTAATTACTCTGATGACTGGGTTCATCTTCTAATTTTCCTTGGTAAACTTCGTTTTTTTTTTCTTGGTAAACTGATTACATAATTTAGAAAAATTAAACAATGAAATGGAAATCGCTACTTATCATTTGACTGCTAGTCATGCTATTTTATAGACGCAGATTTCATAAAAGGAAATTATCATTTTGTAACGCGTGTCTTCAAGTCTTCATAATATCTGTAGAGTGGTGCAAACATCAAACATCGTACTTAATTCCACGTTATGAAAAAAACGAGTGCAGCTAATTTCAAAGTACCAAAGTAATTCATTTTCACCTTTAATTCGCGTAGCTTTTAATTCACCAAGCGCTCGATTGCAAGATATTACTATAAAATAATAATATTTGTTGTACAATATAAATATGTTCAATAAATATTTAATATGTGCTATATATGATATGAAATGTATGATATGACCTATGTGTATAGTACATGTACGTAATACACATCTCATATAATGCATAATACACATTATATACTAATTAAACGTATTTTTTATGTACGAAAAATATTATTAATTATGAAAAACCACGTCATACAAAAATATTAGGAAGATGAGAAGTGTGTAGTTAATGTTGAGTGATATCAATGAGTTCAACTCAATATTTAATATATTTTGATGGGTTAAATATATATTATTAGACAATGATATTAAGATAAACTCTTTTGTACACAACTAAAAAAAAATTATTAAGTGCACCCAAGAGAAAAAAATTCACATTCATATTCATATATAATATAAACAATAAATTATACATATTGAATCTCAGTAGATAATATATAAAAATAATAATTTATACATCCAGTTTATTATTTAGTTCATAAATATAACAATTTCTTAATTATAAGCCATAAAGTTGTAGGAAAATTATTCAAATGGATTAGTGAGAGATTGAGTAGTGGATGAGTGTGCAATGAAAATTAAAGTGTAATTTATTATTTATGATTAATAATATTAAAAAGTATTAAAATAAGTTTTTTTTACTTTTTTATTGAAAAGATATTGTTATCCAAAAATTGAGTTTGGCTAGAGAAACAACAAAAAGTCAACCAACACAGTCAATAAATAGGAATTTGGGTTAATGAATATATTTTCGTATACAAATGCTTGGGAAACAACATTTTTTCAGCCAAAACAGTCATCAAAGCCTATTTAACATTTTATGGTCCAAATAACATTTTAATCATCAATATATTTTTAATAGAGTGAATAATGATGGTCAAAATTTATATTTGTTACTGTATTGGCTGGGCTCATTTTCGTGATATTCTAAGTTCTAAGATCCTATAAATAGAGAAACCATTCACCGAAGCAACTGAATTGACCTTTAGCATATAAAGCCATGGAAATTCAGTTGTCCTTGTTGGCTATTACCTTTTCTCTGTTTTTCCTACTTCACTATTGCCTTGCTAAATACTACAAACCAAAAATCAAACTTCCCCCAGGCCCTACGAAACTACCCATCATCGGCAACCTCCATCAACTCGCCAAAGAAGACCCACTCCCACACCGTTCCCTCCAAAAACTCGCCAAGAAATATGGGCCTCTCATGCACCTCCAACTCGGTGAAGTCTCTGCACTCGTTGTTACCTCCCCGAGGCTAGCCAAGGAGATCACAAAAACCCATGATCTTGCCTTTGCTCAGAGGCCCCAATTTCTTGTTGCTAAAACTTTGACATACGGTTTATCAGATTTGATTTTTGCTCCGTATGGTGATAACTGGAGACAATTGAGGAAAATCTGCATGCTGGAGCTTCTGAGTCACAAGAGGGTTCAGTCTTTCTCTTCTCTCAGAGAATCTGAGACTGCGAAATTCATCGAATCGATTCGCGAATCCGCAGGCTCATCTGTGAACCTCACAAGAAGGGTTTCCTCAATGATATGTTATTATGTTTTGAAGGCGGCATTTGGTGACAGATGCAGCAAGCAGGACTACGTTGATGAGTTCTTGCATGTGGCTAAAACAACTATTGAGATGTCAGGGGGGTTTTACCTTGCTGACTTGTACCCTTCCATAAAGCCTCTATATTACATCACAGGGATGAAGTCCAAGGTGGAGAAGCTGCACCGGAAAGCTGACATGATCTTGGAAAACATTGTGGCGGAGCATCAGGAGAAGCAAAGCAGAGGTGGTGGTGGTGTGGTGGAGGAAGATCTTGTTGATATTCTTTTGAAATTCCAACAGAGTAGCGGTCTCAGCAACCACATAGCAATCAGAAACACCAAAGCTGTTATTTTGGTTAGTAGAATTAACAACAACTTTATTCAACTTCCTAAACCAATAAAACAGAAGCAATTAATTAAGAGTGATGTTAATTAAAGCTTATTACATATTTTGGGTACTAGTAATGTTATTTTAACATTCATCATTTTCAAATATCTTACTTACAAAGCATATGAGTCTCACCTATCACCACTTTTATTATTTACTTTTTTTTCTTTCAACTCATTTTCTCTCTATCATTTTCACATTGGATGTATACATCGTTGAAACATCATTTCTCTTTACTTATTTATCTTAAATTTTATCATATGAATAGAACTTTCTAATTATAACAAATCAGCATACTTTTATTTATCATAAATTATCTAATAAAAATATGAATTTTACTAACAAAGTTGAAAATAAAATAGAAAATATTTATACTTTATATTTCTATGAATGAGACCCATCGCTATATTCTAATAAATTTTATTTTCCAGGACATATTTATTGCCGGAACTGATACTACGGGAACAACAATAGTGTGGGCTATGTCAGAATTGATTAGAAATCCAAGAGTGATGAAGAAGGCACAAGCTGAGTTAAGAGAAACATTTAAAGGAAAGAACATAATCAACGATAGTGATGTTGAAGAGCTTAGTTACTTAAAATCGGTGATCAAAGAGACGTTGAGGTTACATGCTCCTACTCCTTTGTTACTCCCAAGAGAGTGCATGGAGCATACCATCATCGATGGGTATGACATACCCGTCAAGACTAGAGTCATGATAAACGTGTGGGCAATGGCAAGAGATCCTCAATATTGGTCTGACGCTGAGAGTTTCATACCAGAGAGGTTTGATAATGACAATTCTATCGATTTCAAAGCAAATAACTTTGAGTATTTGCCTTTTGGGGCAGGAAGAAGAATATGCCCTGGCATGACCTTTGGTATAGCTAGCATTATACTCCCACTTGCTCAATTACTATATCACTTCGATTGGGAACTCCCGGATGGGATGAAGCCTCAGGATTTGGACATGTCTGAACAGTTTGGAATAGCAATTGAAAGGAAAACTCATTTGTGTTTGGTTCCTACACTTTATATATAATCATCCCGCCACACCTTCTTGACGTACGTGTTCGATCACAATCTATAAATACTTGTTATACAAAAAATAAATAAATAAATAATCATGTGCTTATCTAGTCCAATAATTATGTGTACATGATGTAATAACTAGTCTCTCTTTAAAATATACAATAGTGAATAAATGAGAGATTATTTTTTTTGGTGTGAAATGGTTTGCAAGAACGTTTGAACGAATGAGATGTCACATATATATGGATGGCAATCATGATAGGTGAATAATAGAAAAAAATATATAATATAATTTACAAGTATTTGGGCAAAAATTAAGAAATACTTCTTCATACTAAATACGATATATTTTATATCAACAATGTTTGTCGTCAAAAATACCTCCAACGAGTATTCAACGTGTGCTATGTATAAGACATAATGTGTGTTATACATATAGTACATATTACGTCTTATATATAACACACATTGGATGTTTCTTGGACGTATTTCTGTTTACGACACACATTGTATTTTATATGTACATATGTATTTGGGGTCATGATATTTCATTCTTTTTGTTTTTGGTCTGAATAATAGCTATGTATTAGGAATGCCTTGAGTTTTAGTATGGCCCAAACTACTCTGCAAGTTACATATGTGGGCCGATAATACGGGTTTGGGCTCCTTCAAATAAATTATTTATCCGGACAAAAGAAAAGAATTATTTATTTTCTCTTGTTCTTGTTCTTGATCTTGTTTGAATCTTCAGCAAAAATATCACTTTGAGATACTTTAAACCTGGAATCATCATCACAACACGACCTTTGTGATTACTGATATGGATCTTTGATGCGTACGAGATTTGAGCCGATACCTAGTAGGGTCTCGTTTTTTTATGTCTTTTATTGAGTGAATCGTTGTTGCTTTCTTGTCCCATGGAAGTTGCACACACCAGGTGTTTGATTCTTTGCCTCACCCAATGACCAACTACCAGGTAATGCAGAACAAAACGGGTTCCTTTTCTGAGGAACTGAAGAACAAACCTTCAATTTTGGGGGTGGCTGAATCTGAATGACTACGATGCATTTGAGGCACTTCTTCTTCTTCTTCTGCAAGGGTAACCTCAACAACAGGTTAACCCTGCAAGTGCAAGCACGCTCCTATGCCCGCCACCCTTTTCCCAACAGAGTCTCTCACTACATTTACCGAGCAAAGCTCATTGACTCAATTCGTCTCTCTCTTCGTTCCAACAATCCCAACTCACTCCCCAATCTCTTGAACGATCGTCTCCTTGATTCCTTCGTGATCACTCAGGCCTTACGTTCTGCTCCTTCTGCAGATTCTGCACTCTCCCTTGTGCATGCCCTCGAGAAAACTGCACGTTTTTCGCATACTCAGCACACCCTCCATGCCCTTGCCACTGTGCTTGCCAAGTCTGGTCGAAGCTCTGAGCTCAAGTCACTCATTGATGCTATCCGTGCCAAACAGTTCGGTAATGATGTTAAGATTAGTTTCATGAATCTCATGCAGTGGCATGCTTTGGTTGGTGACCTTGACTCTGTTCTTGGTGTTTGGGATGAGTATAGCCTTTCCAGTGAGCGTGTCTGCACCGAGTCTTATAACATTGTCATGGCTCTTTGTGCGCGGATGGGTAAGGACTATGAGGTTGTAAGAGTTTTTCACAGGATGATTGATGAAGGGTCACTCCCGAATTGTAGAAGCTATACTATAATAATTGAGCACCTGGTAAAATGTGGGAAAGTATTGGAAGCCTTGGAGGTCTTTAAGGTTCTGCCTTCGATGAGGATCAAACGCACTTTGAAACAGTACTCCATTCTGCTCGATAGTTTCATTGCCAGCAAGCGGTTAGATGAAGTGAAAACATTGCTCAATGAAATGCAAGTTGATGGAATATTGCCTAGTCGAGCCATCTGTTTATCGCTGCAGAAGTTGCAGGAGGAAGGATTTCTTGAAGAGACTGACCTATTATTCAGAGAAAGTTTCCTAGATGAAAGAATCAAGAATGTAAGATATTCTGTTGAAAGCAGTGATGAGGATGAGGATGAGGATGAAAATGTAGGTGAAACTTGTCAATGTGACCATGTTGATGGGATCCACTTAAAGCCATGGATGGACCCACGGGCTTTGGCTAGTGCCTTACGGAAGTGGAGTCCTGATGAGGTGTCAGCACTAGAGGGTGCAAACTTTGTGTGGACAACCAGGTTGGTCTGTAAGGTACTTAGAAATTTCAAATCACCAGAAACTGCATGGAGTTTCTTCTGCTGGGTTGCTATTCAGCCTGGCTTTACACATGATATATACACAGTACAAAGAATCATGACCCTTTTAGCACGCCATGGACGAACAGAATTGGTTGATAGACTCATCTCCAAAATCAGAAGGGAGGGAATGAGATTGCCATTCAGCACTATCAGGCTAATCATTGACTTTTATGGGATTTCAAAAAATGCTGATGCTGCTCTAAAGATTTTCAATGACGATCGCATACTTTGTGGTCCCATATCAAAGTTTAATCTAATGCTTTTGTATTCTTCTCTGTTAAGAACATTAACCAAGTGTGGGAAGAACTCTGATGCATTGGATATGCTTGATGAGATGATTTTAAATGACATTTTCCCAGATATACAGACATTTTCGGGTCTAATGCATTATTTTTCAGAACTTGGAGATATTAAAACAGTGCAGAAACTCTTTTCAATGGTTAGGCAGAGCAGTCTAGAGCCAGATGCTTATATGTATAAGGTACTTATCCAAGGTTATTGCAAGTCAAAAAGAGCTGCACTAGCATGGAGGCTATTTGAAGATATGAAGAATTCAGGTCTGATGCCTGATTCTGCCACCAAAGAGTTGCTAGTGAAGAGCCTCTGGGGAGAAGGGAGACGGAGAGAGGCTGCAGCTGTGGAAGAGAGTTGTGAGGAAATAAATTCCCTTCCACGTGCATTGTGCGGTCATGTATGGACTGTCAGCTCTGCTAATCTAACAAAAGTTTATGATCTTTATTCAAATTGTTTTGCTTCCAATGATGGCTAGAGTTACAGGCAGGCCTATGTGATAGATGTGGATTTCTTCATGCATCAAATCTCAGCACACATTATAACAGGTGAAAATCAATACCCAAATTGCTTAACTTGGAATTTGGGGGGAGGAGGGGGTAGGGGGATGCAAAACTTTGTTTTTGTTTCAGAATTATTTGATTTTGAAGATTTGTTTTTGTTGGGATTTCATATTCAGAAATGAGCCCCTGTTATAAATTATAATGGCTAGTGTAGGCTTCTTTGTAATTATTTTTTTGAAATGCTAGAATTCAACTTTGCTTGACCACACAATTAACGAATCTCTATTTGATATGTTTAGAGATCCATTCAAACTCAGATTGCTGACCTTTACAATTTGTAGGACATATATTGATTGCCATTTTTTCTTATTGATACTGCTTATCCTTTTGCAATTTTCTACTCCTTTTATCTGTTAGCTGAAGTAGTTGGATTAATATATTGCTTTCACGAATATGAACCATGAAGTATGAAAGCGGCACTCAAATATTCAAAAAGGCTATTACAAGAAATAGGGAGCCAGAAAAATAATGAATCTGATATTTTTTTCTCGAAGGCTATAGGTTGTTCTCTAGTACAATTCTTTGGTATATATTTTTGTTAGCATTTTTAGATGGTTTGTTTTATTCAATTTTAAGTTGTTTTTATTTAATTTAAATGAAGGTGAGTTTGCTGAGGTCTTTCATTTTATTGGAGTGTGAGTGTATACCAGCTTTAACCAGATGTCAAGACCTATGAAACTATTGAATGATGCTTTGTGTAAATTTGTGTAGGTATCATTATTCAATTATAAGAGACACTTGACCCAAATCCTTTTAGCACGTACAATCCTGTGGTGACATCACTTTACCTGGTCTTTAGGCGTGAGCTAGTTAGTTGATTTGGCATCAGAACTATCAGTTGCAATCTTGCAAATTGAAGATTCTTTGCAGATAAGTTAAAAATGAAACAGCCATGCAATTTCATTGCCATTGCGCAATATTTTTTATAAAACTGTACTAATATTATTGGCAAATACTGTAGCAGCAATGCATTGACCTATGATTAGAACATTATTTAACACATCTAATATGGATGTATAAATACTAAATAATTAAAGATTGACTTGAATGTTGTGTATTAGTGTCTGAAAAATAGGGTACAAGTAACTCTTCTGTTAAACCAAAGGCTATTTTATTGACAAGGAGTGCTTCATAGCAACGATGCCAAATGTATTGGATTACAAATTCCCTTCTCTTTTTCCCGGTTTCACAACAATGGCTTTCTTCTTCCTTCCCTCACATTCTCATAGTCTTTTTCTTGCACTAATTCTATTCTCCACCAGTTTTGCAGCTCAATCGCGACAGATCAATGGAACAAACTTTTCATGCCCTGTGGATTCACCTCCTTCCTGTGAAACCTATGTGACATACATTGCCCAGTCACCAAATTTCTTGAGCCTGGCAAACATATCTGACGTATTTGGCACCAGCCCTTTATCCATTGCAAGAGCCAGTAACATAGAAGCGGAGGATAACAAGCTGATTCCAGGCCAAGTCTTACTGGTGCCTGTAACTTGTGGTTGCACCGGAAACCATTCTTTTGCCAATCTCACCTACGAGATGAGACAAGCTGATAGCTATAACTTTGTTTCGACCACTACATACGAGAACCTCACCAGTTGGCCTGTAGTGATGAATGCAAACCCCCACCTAGACCCAAATCTACTGCAAATAGGCACCAAAGTTGTATTCCCTTTATTCTGTGGGTGCCCTTCAAAGAACCAGTTGGAAAAGGGGATAGATTATATGATCACCTATGTGTGGCAGCCCAATGACAATGTTTCCCTTGTAGCTGCCAAGTTTGGTGCATCCCCAGTGGACATATTGGCTGAAAACAACTATGGTGATAACTTCACTGCTGCTGCAACCTACCTTCCAGTTTTGATCCCTGTGACAAAGTTGCCAGTTCTTACTCAACCTAGTCCTCCAATTGGAAGAAAGAGTGGAATTCAACTTCCGGTTATAATTGGTATTAGCCTTGGAGGCACACTTCTGGTTGCAGTTTTTGCAAAATTACTGGTTTACGTTTATTATCTGAAGAAGAAGAGTATGAATAAGAGGGGTTCATCTGCTGAGACTGCAGATAAGTTACTATTAGGTGTTTCAGGCTATGTAAGTAAGCCAACAATGTATGAAACGAGCGTGATTATGGAAGCTACCATGAGCCTCAGTGAACAGTGCAAGATTGGGAAGTCGGTGTACAAGGCCAAGATTGAAGGTCGGGTGTTAGCAGTGAAAAAATTGAAGGAAGTTGTTTCAGAGGAGCTGAAGATTTTGCAGAATGTAAATCATGGGAATCTGGTGAAACTAATTGGTGTCTCTTCAGACAGCGATGGAAACTATTTCCTCGTTTATGAATTTGCTGAAAACGGGTCCCTTGATGACTGGCTGTTTTCCATGTCTTCCGGAACCTCAAACTCAAGGGGATTCCTCACTTGGTATCAGAGGATTAGTATAGCAGTGGATATTGCAATGGGTTTGCAATACATGCATGAACACACTTACCCAAGAATAGTCCACAGGGACATAACAACAAGTAACATCCTTCTTGACTCAAACTTCAAGGCCAAGATAGCAAACTTCTCCATGGCCATGACTTCCACAAATCCTATGATGCCAAAGATTGATGTATTCGCTTTTGGGGTGGTTTTGTTGGAGTTGCTTACAGGAAAGAAAGGCATATCGACAAAAGAAAACGGCGAGGTGGTTATGCTGTGGAAGGATATTAAGAAGATGTTTGAAGCAGAAGAGGAGAGAGAGGAGTGGCTCAAAAGATGGATGGATCCTAAGCTAGAGAGCTTGTATCCCATAGATAAGGCTCTCAGCTTGGCCTACTTAGCAGTGAAATGCACGGCTGATGCGTCTCTGTCAAGACCAACAATGGCAGAAGTTGTTCTAGACCTCTCCCTTCTCACTCAACCATCTCCAACCACATTAGAGAGATCATTGACTTCTGGGTTAGATGCAGAAGTTACTCATGTGGTCACTCCTGTAGCAGCTCGTTGATTGAGTGAAGGCATCTAGTTTCTCAGTTTCAAGACACTGTTTTTATTACACTTGACATGATTACAATTTTACAGTATTTGTCCAAAAAAATCACTATCATCAGCTTAAAATAAGGGGTATGTTTTATATGATTCATTTGATATTCTTTATGACAACTGTACCTGGCCTTGTAATAAATATGCTTATTTCTCTGCATTTTATCAACAACCTACTGACAGTTAGCTTCATATGATGGAGTTGTCTTATGTACAAATATGTTTATGCACTAAGCTTATATTTCATTTTTCATTCTTCAGTTTTACCCGTGTCCATACAAAAGAAGCACAAATAACATCCCAAACTCACTTATTATATAAACTCTTCCATACTCATGGTTTTTATTGTAATACACTGAACTGACTACAGCAGGATCAACATGGAACATGTATCACTCACAGAAGGGAAATTAAGGGAATTCCACCAGTGTTCTTTCACTACATTTCATTTGGGAACGGATATCAAACAAATTCTTATTCATCCAAAGAAACGCTGCTAAACAAACACACTATAACGCTTTGATAAAGAAAACAGAATAAAGTTGACTGGTAGGAGTATCCTGTCTCAGGTAATGTAACATATCAAAAGCTCTTACTAAAGCTATGGGATGATGAGTAGTTCACTGAGGTTTCCCAGCTCAATGAAGAGTTCAATGTTCTGGACAGAGATTGCACAATCTCGTGCATTTCTGGGCGACTTGCTGGGTCTTTCTCGATGCAGTTATCGATCATTCTAACCGCAAACATTGCAAGTTCCAACGGATAATTTCCTTGCAGAGAAGGATCCATGAACTCCTGCAACTTCTCTTGGCCACTTTCCTCACCAAGTATAGAACTCAAAACATCTGACAAATTGGTTTTATCTTCTGTCAAAATAGCAGCAACCTCTTTTCCAATGAGGATTTCCAGTATCAGAATCCCAAATGCATACACATCAAGTTTTGTAGAGACAAGACCATTCTCCAAATACTCTGGAGCCATGTAACCCCTTGTCCCAACTATGTGCCTTGTCATGGGAAATTGACCATCCTCTCCTTCCAGTGACCTTGCCAGGTTCAGGTTTGCAATCTTTGCCCTTAAATCACTGTCCAAAAGAATGTTACTACACTTTAGATCCTTGTGGATATGTGGAGGGGAAGTGAAACTATGAAGATAGTCAAGTCCTGTGGCCACATCCAATGCAATCTGTATTCTCTGAGCCCAACTCAGAAACTTGCCATCAATGTTGCTGAAATAAATCCAATCACTCAAGGCTCCATTAGCAGCATACTCATAAACAAGATACCAGTGGCCTTCATTGAAGCTAACCCCAGAAAGACGAATCACGTTAGAATGGTTCCCTTTGTTCAGCACTTCTATCTCCTTTGACACATCTCCTTCTATCTTTTTGATAGCACACAAATCGCCTTTGATAACACCACGATAAACGGATCCTTTGATCCAGCAACTCTGACTAAAACCATCCGTTGCACGCTGCAATTCCTCGAAACCATACACTTTGAAAGATTGAGCTATGCCTGCTATGATCTCTGATAATTTATTATCAGAATTTTCCTCTATTTTCTTCCCTTGTGGTTTCTCAGTGGTGGCCTCAAAACTCTTGGCCACGATCACAGGCTTCTCTTTCCTTTTGCTTTTACGGTTGTGTGTGAAGAAAATGACAGCAAAGAGAACAGATATTAAGGCAAAACCTCCAACAACTCCAACAACAACATAAACCCAGGTTTTGTTTGAGCTTTTGTTATCTGTAGAGGAAGAGGAAGGAGATTGTGAAGGTCTCTGAGGTGGCATAGCGGTTTGAGAATTGGAGGGCTTATCATGAAGAGGCACTAGAAGTGTGGTAAAGGGATAGATCACAGCTTGTGTCATAGTAAGGTTATTAGCTTCAAGAGTTCTCATAGTGCTGACATTAAACCTTTCACTAATGCCTGAAACATAATCACCCCGATCCACAAGGTAACTCAAGAGGTACTTAACACCTTTCTCAGTTTGGTTCTTTGTAGGACAAGCACACCTAAGAGGAACAACAAGATTTCTACCTGAATATATGTTTCCAGGGTTAGCATTTTGGTGCTCCAAAGCCTGACATGTTGAGAGGCCTTCAAAAATGTTGCTAGCAATCAGAAAGTAGGTTTCTGCATTATGGACTACATAGGATGTGTTTGCCTGATAATACTCACTTGCACAAGAACAGTTCACAGGAACAATCACTAACTGGTTTGTTTGAAAAGTGTCATTCAAGGAAACAGAGTTTATCTGAGAAAGCTGAGAAGGGTCAGAACCTAATAAAGCAGATATTGTGTAGACAGAACTGTAAAGGGGTTGTGATCTGAATGTAAGGTAGGCTTGGCAAGTGCGGTTTGCACCATTACATGAATATCCACGGATGGAATTTGCATTACCTTTTCGGGGACATGCTACTGTGCCTAAACCAATATAAGGTTGCTGTCCCAGAATCAAAGAGAAGTTGCAGAACAATAGGGTGATGATGAAGATGGGGATGAAGGGATGCATTGGATTTGTGATTGCAGAGTATGAAGATTGAAGGGACACAAATGGAGGTTATGGCTGCAAAATGAAATGGTGAGTGTTGTTCTCTTTTTTCTAAGGAAGAAAACAATTATTTGATTCCATAGTCATAGATTAATCAAAGGAACACAATTTCTGAGAAGAAACCTGCTGCTGTCTGTTGATTTTGCTTCTTGGTGTTGAATTTGTGGTTAAAATATTCTGGAACAGGTTGGCTTGGACATTATTAATGATCACAAATCATTATCAGATAGAACATGTAAGTTCTTTTATTCTTCTCTACTCGTTTACTTGGCTGTGTGTCTTATCACCTTCTAAGGATTTAGTTTAAATAAAAGAAAAATTGTTGTAAAATGCTCCAGTGTGTGTGTGTACATGAGAGTTTGATATGTTAGGAGAAGTTGTTAAAGATGACATTTTTTACCTGTTTTGGCTGAAAAAGTATGGTTAGTGTATAGCCTTAGTTTACTTTAAATAACATCAACATTGATTATTAGAATAAATTAATTTTCCTTTAAAAGTTGTCTTGTTCATATGCTAAGTTTGTGACAAGAAACCGAGACAATAATTTCTGTAATATTTCTTCTGAGTTGACGAGGATCATTACTGATTAGCAAGAAATATATCAGAAACTATCTATCTACATCTATTTTTAAATTCATGAATATATTCATTATATTTTTTAGTGAAAATTAAAGATTGAAAATAATTTTGAATATGTTAGTGAAATAGTAAGTCCAACTCTTTTTTTATAAATGGATATAATATTGATGTATATATAGTTGGATTAAAAGATATTAATATTAAAAAAAACATGTATTATTGAAAATTATCCTGGGACGGTGGGACCACTACAAAATTCGCCGGTATTTGATTTCAAACTGTAACCAAAATTCCATGTGTTCCATTCGCTGGTTGACTTAATTTCTTGTATGATTTTGTTTTTTGTATTTATTTTTTCTATCACTGTCCTAAAAATCTAAAATACTGATTAAAGACATCCAAAACGATTTTTTTTTTTTTTAATATTTAGCAGATTCTTATTATGTGAAAGCATAAAAGTTCGCCAATCTTCTTAATACCAACATTTTCTTTTTTAACTGCTTAATGAATATCCTCATGATATACTTGCTAGATGAAACCTATATTACTTTTTAGAGTGGTTATGAATAGATTGTTTTATAGATGAAAATTACGTAACTGAATCGCGTCTTTTGAATGCTGTAATAAAATAAAATGGTGATATGGACACCATTATATTCTAACAAAATTCATTAAAACATGATGAGGTGATGGAATGCATGTTTTAAGTTCAATTATGGCTTAATTATCAGACAAAAATATTCTTTTACATCAATGAAAAAAAAAACACAGTAGTTCATAAGCTATATATCTTCTTAAATTTCGACACTCGTTCAAGTATTATAGTAATTAATAATTAACGACAGATTAAAACTTACTTTGTTTGATTTAAACGGTGTTTAATATGAAAAAAATGCTTTCATGTACAATTAAAAATTAGGCAAATTTAATATTACTGACCTTAAAAATTTTATCCGCATCAAAATTAATATTTAAAATGTGTTTATATATATATATATATATAAATATAATTATCTCTATAGTAGATTTATTCATATAATATCACTTTTTAGGTGTATAATATTTGTATTCTTATGAAGGAGAATAAGTCAAACTTACCACCGTTTGTAGAGTAAAATCACGTACGCGGCACGTCTCAGAGATTAGGCAAATCAAGCTAAGAAAAGACAAATCTCTTTATGAGAAATTGAGAGGCATGTAGCTTTGATAGGCATATTTCCTACGGAGAAAAGGGGATTAGTCAAATTAATCACTTTTAAAATCGTTAGCCCAGGATTAAACACGTTCTACCAAAAAGACAATTGGAAAGTTGAAAGAAATTAAGAGTGCCTTTCTAGCCCGAGGCTACAACTGCCCTTGGAAATTCTACACTTAAAAAGTGAAAACCAGCGGCTTTACTAAATTAATTCCTCAAGGTAATACATAGTAAATTAACTCACATATATATATCATTAGAAGTAAGGGAAAAAAATAAAAGAAAACTTAAATGAAAAGTTACCTCATTTTAAATATATTTTACATCTTTGTTAGGTGTACAATAAAATTATAATCGAAAAAGTCAAAATATTATGCATATCATATATTATATGCCACTAAAACAAATAGTATTACAAAATGTGATATATGGTGTGCACATTATTATATAATATATTAATGTCATTTTTGACTATTTTCACTAATTATTTACTATATACCAATACATTTTATATATTTTTATCAATGTAATAGTTAGTTTATACATATAAATAAATCATCTCTCTTTTATATATATTTTTTCTTATTGAATAATGATATATGTATATTTAAAATTAGATGTCTCATTAAAATATTTACAGTACCACCTTTTAATGTAAAAATCATTTTTATTTCTTTGTCTACACTAAAGATCACAGCTCCAAAAGGGCGAGCATCAACTAAAATTTGTAATTATTATTATTTATCAGTCAATTAGTTGTTACTGCACAGGAAGGATCCCCTGAAAAGGGGCAACAATATCAGTGTATCTACAGTCTAGTCAACTTCATGGCATAGTCAATTAATTACTATATTAGTTTCTATGATGCTACAGCCTACAGGAGTCCACTCATCACCATCTATCAAGTACACTCTACACAAGAGGCTGTGAACCATTAACGATAGAGACAAATGAAATGAAATGGGCTTGGGCCTTGGAGAAGAAGTTAAGAGTAGGAGTAGGACACTATATTTCCACCTTTCGTCAAAAAGGCACAGCGCTTCAATATTTGACTATTTACCCACAATAAAATGTGTGTTATACCTAACATAAAATGTGTGTTATACCTATAACACATATCTCATTATATATAGCACACATTGAATACTGGAATATTAGTTAAATATATTCTATTTTATCACTATCATTTGTTGTATCGTTCGTATCACAACACTAGCTAGTTTCCGCGTTTCTTCCACTTTTCTCGATCCAAATATTAATTAAATGCCGCATAGTATAGCATGACATCCATTCATATGATATATTTATAGGGTACGTTTAATATTGGGATGGATATGATTCATACTTTTACATATGAAATTGATCTATATATGAACATTATTTTTCTCTACTGTGAGTGACAATACATATAAAAATCCATGTTATTATTTAGTACTACAAGAGATAAATATAATTGGCTTGGTTTGAGAAATTTATTAAACAGTATAATTCTTTATAGAGCACTTTGAAGTGCATGAAAATCGTTATTATATTTTTAATGCAATTTTCAGTATTGCATAATTTCGATTTTTAATTTTTTTTATTAAATAAGCCCTCCAACCTGTTCGCTAAAACTAAAGCATTGGTCAACATACTCCCTAAAATTTTAAAAATTATTAGACTTTATATTAAATTAATCTTTGACATTGTATTCTCATAATTATGTTGCCTTTGTTATTTCTTTGTTGGCAGTGGAGATGGCCTTCTACGGGATGGAACTACGAAGAAATAAAGATAAATTTTTTTTGGTATGGATAAGGGGCCTAAGCCCAAAAGGACAAAATACTAGAAACCAACTTTTTGTAGAAAAAATAAAGATAAACAAATACTAGAAACAGGTTCTTGGTATGAAACCAAGTTTCTAAAAGCCCACCCAAAACTATTGGCATCGCCCAACATTGCAATTCAGCCCAAAAGAAAACAACTTTTTGTAGAGGCAACCTAGCCAAATGAACTAAAAGCAAAGTGAAAAGATCCACATTTGTGTAATACCTAAAAAAAGATCCACATTTGTGTATATTTATATGCATAAAATTCTCTTATTTAACTTCGGAACATTACAAGAGAGACCTTTTATTTAAGGTTTTGTCTAAGGTACTCCTCTAACGCACCACAGATCAAGATTTAAGTCACAATTTGAAAGTGTGGCTAAATCCTTTTGATATATACCTTTGAATGCATTTCACCACAGTTTGTAAATGTGGCTAAATACTTTATGTGTGGAATAACCAAATTAAAGGTACCAAACTCTCACCTTCTTTTTAAAGGTACATGCACTTTAACACAAATGTTTGAGGGCACAATATAAACTAGCCAAAATAGTCAACAAAGGTCATTTAACACTTTATGATCCAAATAACACTTTTCATCATGAGTATATTTTTAATGGGCTGAGTGATTATGACCCAAATTCCTATTTATTGACTGTTTTGACTGAATTTTTGTTGTGCTTCTAGCAATGCTCGGAGTTTAATAATGGGAGACCTATATATTGTTGCAAGAAACCATAGAATCATTTAATCAATTATCTTAAAAAATGTTTCATTTAATGTTCATTTATCAGGGGAAAAAAAATATGAGCAAGACCAATAAATTATTTTTGTTAAGAACAAGTTACTAAAACAAACATCGATATTTCCCAACCCTTTCCATTCTATATGACTATATATAGTTAATGATCAAATTTAGCTAACAATAATAAAGTGGGGTTAAGAGCCAAAACTGATAGAGCTTCCTAAACCTCTCTATTTCTATTCATAGTTTCTCTCTTACACGGGATACTCCAATTGCCGCAACTTTACACAACAACTTGAACAAACCCTGAGCAAATTTCAACCCACTCTAACCTATATAATCATCTCCTTACACTGCTACTTCATTCACCAAGCCATAGAAAACGTCTATCTATCTCTCTTATAATTTCTCTAAATTGAATTTATTCAAGAGAACAAGCTAATTAAGCATATCCATCCAACAACACTATGGGCTCTTATGGTGTTGGCAACATTGTCCATTGGCACTTCGCTTTAGCCATTATGATTGCAACCACTCTTTTAACACCAAACCTTAGTTCTGCGAAAGAATCGAAGATAATTGGGACGAGAATGAATGCGATTGATCAATGCTGGAGATGGAATCCCGACTGGAGGAGGCATCGATCACAACTTGCCAACTGCTCCGTGGGCTATGCTGGCAAGATGACTAACAACTTTGGCAATGACCTCATTCACTATAAAGTTACGGATCCCTCCGATGACCCCATAAATCCCAAGCCCGGCACCTTGAGGTATGGAGCTTCTGTGATTCAAGGAAAAGTCTGGATCAAATTCCAGAGGGACATGCACATTACACTTTTGAAACCCATTCTTATTAGTAGTTTCACCACCATTGATGGCCGTGGTGTCAACATCCACATTGCTAATAATGCTTGCTTCATGATCTTTAAGGTAATCAAAACTACATAATTTAACCTACTGTAATATTTGTTGTACAACATAAATAAATTCAACTAATATCCAACGTGCGCTATACGTAGTGTGTGTTATATGTATAGCACATATACGTATAATATATATTTGTATAGTACATGTTGGATACTAATTAGACCTATTTTTGTAGTATGACAAACATATGTTCCATTTTCAAGTAGCAATTACATCATAAATTTTTAGTAACTTTTAAAAAACAAGAAACTAAAGGATCATAAATAAAAAAGAAAAATTCCAAATTTTATTTTCTATTCAATTCAATGCACCATTCCACCAGCTAACAAGACAATTTAATTTATTATAAGGCTACCAACATCATCATCCATAGCATCCGGATTCATCATTGCAAAGCTCAAGCTCCTGGTTTGGTGATGGGTCCTAATGGAAAGGTGATTCCTTTGGGTCAAGTGGATGGAGATGCAATCAGACTTGTTACAGCTTCCAAGATTTGGATTGATCACAATACGTTTCACGACTGTGAAGATGGTCTTCTTGATGTCACGCGTGGTTCCACTGATGTGACGATCTCCAACAACTGGTTCAGAAACCAAAATAAAGTCATGCTTCTTGGGCATGATGATGGCTATGTGAGAGACCAAAACATGAAAGTTACTGTTGTGTACAACCATTTTGGACCTAATTGCAACCAGCGCATGCCAAGGTAAGTGAATTAATTAAGGGGATAAAATATGTAAGTGATGAAATATACAACAATATATATTGATTTGTCTCATTAATTAATTTAAAATATATGTCACAGGATCCGCCATGGATATGCACATGTAGCCAACAATCTTTACCAGGGATGGGTGCAATATGCTATCGGTGGAAGCATGGAGCCTAGCCTCAAAAGCGAATCTAATCTCTTCATAGCACCAACATCGGGGAGCAAGGAGGTATACTCAAACTCAATTTTATCAATGTCAACAAATTAATTAAAGTATATATATTCTTCAATTATTCATCCAAATAATAAAATTAATATGAAATAATTGAGGTTCTTATGAGTGTCGAAAAATGGTCTTACTTATATGATTTACGTACACAGGTGACATGGAGAAAAGGTAGTAATGGAAATGAGAATAATTGGGAATTTCACTCAGTAAGAGACGTTTTTGAAAACGGAGCCTTCTTCAAAGCAACACAAGGTGGACGTGTGCCGAAGCCAAATTATAACATGGAACAGAGTTTTAAAGTTGCTTATGCTAAATCAGTCAGAGTATTGACAAGTTCATCGGGTGCATTAAAATGCACCAAAACCTCTATATGTTGAATATAGTTACAACATATATAAAAAAGGAATCTTCAACCAAAATTGACACTAACATTATATTCATAGCAAGTAAATAAAGAGGAGTTCCCTCAGATGTATTTAAACTCAAAATTCGGGATATCCAGCCTTTTAAATTTGGATCTAGTTCATGAGTATATGTTACCAAAGTATTTCTTTTGTTTATTTTTTTACTTTTATATATATAATAGAGAAAAAAAAACTTGCACATATTATATGTTATACTGTCATTCATATCCTCTGATATTGGTATAGTTCTTCAATTCATTTCTTTTTCCCCAATAAATAAGTATGATATATATTACCTATTGACACAATAACACACCTTAGGGAATAATTTGAGGAAAGTAGTGCATCCAAATTAAAATCGAAGGGGAAAATTTTATATCATAATAAACACTTAGCTTAATTGTACATGTATTCAACCAACAAACTCAACAGTAAACCAGGATTTACATTTGGAATATAAAGTACTGGATCACTCCACTTCACCTCCCTATATATTTACACATAGCTCTTGATTCTTATTGAAGCTGCGGCCATATCGATCAAACTGCCCAATACTTGGCTCTCTTCCTTTTCATTACATTTGATCACTTTTTCCATTCCTGATCTATCTAGTCTGGACATCACGATATTATTAACCATATTATATATAGATGAATTAAGGCATCATCATTTGGTGAAACTCATTGAAATCAAGAACACCGTTGTGATCAATATCAAAGGCACCAATCATGGCCACACACTCATCATAAGACTTATCATCACCAAGTCGGTGCAACATCCTCTGCAACCCTTTCGGGGTAATGCACTCGCAACCTTTGTCCCACACAAACATCTCAAAGGCCTTTCTCAGATCATCCTCGCCGTTCATCAGCAACATCCCATCATCACCACCGTTCATCAGCTTCGTGAAATCTTTGATATCCAACAAGTCATCACCATCGGAATCGAGGTCTTGGATCAACCCCTGAGCCTCCTCGTGCGACAAATACTCGCCGACGGATCCGAAATATGATCTCAATTCGAGGGCTGAGATTTTACCATCTCCGTTGCCGTCGAAGTGACGGAAAACCTCCATGAGCTCGTCTTCTCTGGTGCTATGTGGGTTCTTGGGAGTAGTGGTACACGGGGGTGACGTGGGGGAACGAGGAGAGCCTAACGTTGATGATGATGATGAATTGGACGATGACGATCTTGGGCGATGAAAACTGATTCGGAGGCCTTTGTTGGAGAACCACTTGGAAGGTTTTAGAATTATTCTCTTATCGGTTGCCATGAGAGAGGAAATTATAAAAAAGGAATCTCCTCACTAACACGTAATATTGTATGTTTAGTGTTAGATAAAACAGTGGAGTTTAGAGGTGTGTATATATATAAGAGAGGAAATGGTAGGTAATTAAAGGGATAAGAGGTTGGGGTTGTGTATGCGGTGGAATTGAAGCGAAGGAAAGTGAAGGTTTTGAGGGCAGTTTCGAAGAAATTGCGGAGGCCAAAAGAGGATTAAATGCGTGGGTGATGAGTGTGAAGAAAGATTACGTGACAATGCTGGTGGGAATAATAGAAGAAGGAAATTGCATGGTAGCTTCCTACCTATCTACTATCTAGGGAGGTCCCAGTAACAATGGATTGATTACCATCACCTACTGTTATCTATTTTGTCTAGCTACCACCATCAAACCTAATTATTGGCTCGATTAGACTTCGGTCTCACTTTTTTTCCTTTACTTATGAATATTTTATTTGAACATTCCCTCTTTTTATCTTTAAATGAATGATGATCCATGCTCTCTTTTAAAAATTTGTTATTTTTCATTTTTTAATTTGATAAATAATATATAGATATCTATTTTTGAATGTTAAAATATTATTACTTTTTTTTAGTGAAAAAAAAAACAAATAATGATTTGACAAGTCTTATGATGAGGTGCTTGAAGGAGGCATTTTTATCAGTGATTTTTTTTTTTATTATCGAGTAAAATTCAATGAAATTGATGTGTTAACCGTAAAAATAAGTTAGATTACACTTTATCTGTATTAATTATGTAACGACATAGATGTACATCTTTTGTAATTAGATCCTTAAATTCTAAGTTGAAATTGAACACGGTTGGGTATGATGACATTGCATCACCATTTTTATGGTTAAATGTCATGATAAAATTTTAATAGCTATTTATTTGAAGTAATATTATATATACATCATAAAATCAATCACAGTATATAATAATCTAACATTTTAAAATTATTAATTGAACTTTTAAGATTGTTGAATTTATGTATAATATGAATAGTTAAATTAATAGTTTTAATAAGTTGAATTATTGCATATAGTGACTGATAGTAGCTGATTTTTTACTGTACATAAGTTATTTTTCATTTATTTATTATTAAAGATTTATTATTAACTTTAATATTTAAGGTAGTGTTCGTAAAAATCAAAAACCATATTATGTACAAAAAAAACGTATTCAAGATTCATTCTTATCATTTGATTTTCAGAATCTGAATATAAGAATAAGTCCATAATATAGTGTCTTTCTACTCTACAATTTGTCTAATATTTCAACTTCCACCGTTTTGCTGATTTCAGTGTACTGGAAAATGTTGCAAGAATGGATAAAATTAAAAGAAAGACCAGGAAATTTAGAAGATTGACTGCGATGTGTGGTATTGAATTTTACTCGGAAATGTATTTCTCTCGGAGTAGCAATATTAGAACTAAAATCAAGTCTAAGACCATAACCAACCATCAATAATGGAGACGCCTTTTTTTTTTTATAATTTTAATGAGGCAAAAGATAGTTTGAGTGCATTATGAGGCAAAACACACCAATCTGTTTCCCTTAATGGAGAAGAATTTGAATGCAGTTCATCTGCTATGAAGATTGTGCGAGGCGAAACCAGGTCCTATTAAAGGTGCAGATTAAAGGCTTCACTTCCAATAACATGATGTCCCAAGGAAACATACACATCTATGAATATGATGAGTGGTGATTACCTTCACTTCCAATAATATAAATAATATAAAGTGGATATAAATTTGAAACATTTACATGAAAATATCAAAATATCCTTTTTATACATAATTTGTTAAATTTTCTTTAAAACTATTTTTAAGGTTTAATTGATCCTCTTAAGTTTTTAATTAAATCTCTATAGATTAAAACTTTTCAGTTAGATTTCTATATTTTAATTTTTTCTTCAATTAGGACTCTAGACTCATTAATTAAAAAGTCATTTCAAGATAAAAAAAATGTAAGATTTAACATAATATTTCGTTAATGAATTTTTGTAACAATAATTTAACTAGTTCAAAATCCAATTGAAATTGAAATTGAAAATTTTTAAACTATAGGTATCTAATTGAAAATTTAATGAAATTATAGCATCGGACGTTAATTAATTAATTTTATTGATAGAAGTTTATTTTTACTCACTTGTATATAAATGATTGTGTTGTAGGATCTGCTTGTTGCTGGAACAGACACAACAGCATATGGTTTAGAAAGGGCAATGACAGAGCTACTCCTTCCAAAAACAATGGGCCAAAACCATTTGCCCTTCTAGATAGATGTAACTTCATAAACGGTATTTACTGTGAACTCTAACAAGAACATTCAGCCCACAGGTTCTTTCTTCCAATAACATAAAATCATAAGGCCCAGCCACAATTGTTGTAAAGTTTCTGAGTGGGCCTCATTAAACGGTTGAGCCCTCCATTTCACTTGTCACTGAGTGTTGCACACGAGAAAAATGACTGACCCAATTGAAAAAAATTAGACAAAATGTCACTCTGACATGAAATTTTCGCATTATCTGATAGAAACAATTACGTGTCCGGTGTTCGTAAAGCATCATAGAAAAATGACAGTGGTTGCATACGTTGATTACTAACTTTGATGCTCAAATCATACTAGTACTTTACTACCCAAATAATGTGTTAGTGATTTTGAATGAATTTTATTTATAAAATACTAACGGGTTTAAACTTTAAACCCTGATATCAACACATTTGGAGAAATTTTTTATCTTTTTTTGTTATTCAAATTACGAAATTAATTTCTAGCTAGCTAGGGGGGAATAATCATTATTAGACAATGGTAAAGGCAAGAAGATGCGGCGACTTGTGTGGTTGGTTGTTACTAAAGCGACGTGTCGTACGTCTTTCTCTCCCTGTCTACCTCCTAGTTAACAAGTTGGCTGGGACACAAACTGCGTCGCAATTGATGGTAACCGCGTACAACAAGATTCAAAATAATAATAGTAACACGTAGTATTAATTTATTGTGATTGGCGCAACCCATTAATCTATTTTAATGTACAAGTACGATAAAATGATATATATGATCCCACTACCGTTCTACGACCTTTGGATCCTCCTAGCTCCCTCCTATCGCAATTTAGAATTGAAGTTGTGGTTAGAGGTAGTGTTGAGAAGGGTCAAGAATAATAATGGATGTTTTTGTGAATCCGTGGCTAAGGGATAAAGATGAAGGCGACATGAGGATATGATATGATGCACTTGTCGCAGCTGTGGGCATTGTAATCACCAAGTTGCAACGCATCGACGCCGTTTCTTTTGTCTTTATCCTTCATGCCTGCCCTTACGGATCAGAATACGTAGGTAGCTCCACGATAGCTTTGTCTCTTTTCTTTCTTTCTTTCTTTCTTTCTCTTTTTCTGCCTTACTTATCCCTAGCGTCAGTAAAGCCCAATCCCCATCCAATTTGCCAAAAGCCTCATCAATCACTATGCTCCTTTCCACAATCATATCCCCACCCCTAACCATTACTATATGAGTAATGCTAAATGCACAATAAAAAATCAGTTAAATTAGCTAATAAATAAGATTTTGAGTCACAATTACTCAGTCTATTCTAATTTCAATGATTATTTGAGCTAAAATCAAAACTAAGATGGGTTCATTATTTATATTGGCTGGTTTTTCACTGTGCATCTAGCATTATTGTTACTATATTTACCAAATGTCCCCATTTTGTGGGTGTCTCCTCTTTTTCTTTAATTTATAAATTATGTTCATATCCATAGAGAAAACAATAACGTTTAGGTGACACAATTATCTACTTATACTCTCATTCTTAAAGTACGTTTAGTTATGGAGTGCAAATTAAGAGGTATATCTTTTATGAATGAGCATTAACCCATAAAACTCATTCATATAAAATTTGAGGAATCAACTATAGATATAATTATTGTACACAAAACATTAGTGTATAAAATTTATCTTTATCTTAAATAAAATGATGTATCTCACTTATCTTCATTTAATCTTTATTTAAGAGTGATATATAGTATAAATGTTTAATTGAGATACTAGCTGTGAGATGTATCAATTTCTTTTATAGAAACATGTTCTCGCCTTTTTAGAATTCAAGCCGATCTTGGTTAAGAACAGATCGAGTTCCACTCTTGAGTTCCGAGTTGCTCCCAAATACAGGTGGTGGGTGTACCTAAAAAGGGACTCTGACACTTAGGTTAGCGTGTGATATAGTAAAGCAAACCCTATAAATAGTGTGTATCAATTGTGAGTGAATTGTTACTTACCTGAATCAGGCTGCCGAGCTCGCTAAAAGAAGAGCTGAGGTCCTGCCGCTAGCTACCATTAATGCTTTTTATGGGGAATAATGAGGTTTGTCTAGTGGAAGCATTATGATTCAGATTCTACTTGGTCAAAAGTAAATCCCACGTAATCGAATTCTACGTGGTCGAGCCGAGCTTAATATGATGTGGCCGAGTGTCTTTAGCGATTTGGTCCTAATCCACTAAAAAAAGAGTAAAGAAAGAAAATACATAAGTATATTATTTAATTTTTAATAGTAAATTTGATGTACATTGTTAAATGAAGTAGCTAAACTGAATACAAAAGGAAGTTGGGAATTACGTTTAATGCCTATGTTGCAAATTGCAATACGTGTGATGGTATATGTACAGGTACAATATGGCAGACTAAAACTGTTGTACAACAACCTTTAACTAATAATTGTTAATTGTTGTAACTGAACTCAAGTGGTGTCAACTAACGTACGTATGTAAATTAAATAATATTTTAATTTAATTTGCCTTATTAAGTCATAGTCACATTTCATCAATTACAACCTTTAAGCATCATCTTCTTGAGCAAAAGACTAGGCGCAAGAAAAACCAGAAACTTTGGAGATAAGATCCTAGAAACGCATTCAGAAGTACAAACAATCAAGACATATATGGCCCAGCATTATATATAGATAGCTAGCCTTTCTTGAATTTTATGTAGCATGAATCCTGACCTCTTTGCAGGCCAGGTTCGCAGTTTTTCTTTTGGGTATATAATGTTATTAGTGAATTAAAGGTGATACTAAATGAACAATACAAAGCCAGCCCAACCAGTCAATAAATGAAATTTTGGGCCATAATTACTCAGCCCATTACAATCTTAATGATTATTTGAGCCAAAACCAAAGCTAAAATAGGCCCATTGACTGTATGGACTGATTTTTTATTGTCCATTTAGTATTATTGGTGAATTAATGAACCATTCCATCATATCGACCAAGTTCAATGAGTTGCTAGCTATGATGGCAATAACGGCTATATGTTTGTGTGTTTGGGTTTCAAGTTAACTCCAACTCCAATAATTAATATTGGGTATAGATATGATAAGCGTGTTTTTGAACTTGTAGTATATAAAATTTCTCTATTTTTATTGAAAATTTAAACTCAAAACATATACTACCATGCATAAATTGTTACTGGAGCCTAGACAATGAACTTGGTCCATATGGTGGAATGATTCACGGAAGCATAGCTCTCTAATTTTAAGGCCAAAATGTGTACACTGTACAGTAAGAGTTACTTCAGTCACATCATTCACAGGAGACATACAAAACAACAAACTTAATTAATACACGAAATAATTGCCAAATATGAGATTCAATACCTTTGTGACTACTTTCATGCATCTCATGAATGAATATGAGATTCGTTATTGTTGAGTAGAATTATAAATAAATAAATAAATATTGTATATGTTCCCGTTACTTTGTTGTTGCTGAAGCCATGATGACTTCTCAGAGGAAATTAGAAGCCCCAAGGACCACAAGCTAGCTAGGGATGGATATAAAATCCATAAACCAGATTAAATTCAGATATTCACCATAAACAAAATTAAATTCAAAACCAACATTATTGAATGCAAGAAGATATAAAAATATTCAGAGGTTTTGCAAAATCATAATTCTCAGTATATCCTTCGAATGCTGCGAATATCTTCTGTTCTGGGGCCTACTAACTTATCACGCTACAACCTTTTTTGGTTTAGATTGCAGAGCTTTAATTTCTCATGATATATAGCTTGGGTCATAGATGAAAAAGTACTGTAAAAATAATGCAGAAATGTCAACACTTTCTTGGCATCTTTTGTACTTATCCCACTTATTAAAACAAGGTGCTTGCTTGGACACTTTCAATAAGTTGGAAGTACCCATACAAATCATTACTTGACATGTTCTGATTGGTCAGAAAATATAGGGTATTAAATTTTATAAATGATGACTAGACGCTGGCATATATTAGAGAACCAAGAAAGCTAAGCGTACTCCACAAATACGGAGTATGTATTTGTACTCCGCAAATACATAATAAACTCACGTGTTATATTGCTATCAATCCCAGCCCACTAATTAAAATTGATTCAACCTAAAATTAATCATCAGCCACGTGTCCAGCCCATTCACAAATCCCCAAATAATCATCTTTTTCAACTTATTTCGTTCTTTATCATTTTTTTTATCTCTTCACAACTTTTTGCTCATTTTTTATTTCTTCAATTCTCCACGTACACAAATCACACAATCTCATCATCTGCAGCTTCATTTTTTATTTCTCATTTCACAATTTCTTTCTTTTTTTTTCCTAGTTCTCATTTCATTTCAGTTCTTATTTCCATTCTGTTTTTTTTTTCACAAACTCCATTTTGCTGCAATGGATGAAACTTCAATGGAGGAAAATGTTGATTTCTTTTATCAGATTGTTAGCGAAAAAATGATTGAGGTACTCGATTTTATTTTTTATTTTTGTCAGTTTTGTATTGTAGACTGATTTCTTATACTCTGAAACAGTGTTACGCTTGCTCACATAAAATGAAGTTTTTGCTCACATATTTTCTTCTTTCTACTCACATTATCACTTATACTTTGCTCACACAATATTTTCTGACACAGGTCCATAATTTCTGTCCAATTCAAAAGGGAGAGTATCCACAGAAGGGCACGCGATTAATTTCAAATGCTGATGCAAAATTATTTTATTCCAACTACACAAAGAAAGATGAATTTTCTTCTAGAATACGTTCCTCCAAGAAAGATGTTGATGGAGTCGTTAAACAAAAAACATATACATGTCGTAGAGAGGATACAAGGAGTTCTGTTGACGCCACTCTAGAGAAGAACAAGCTCATATTAGCAATCAATTGAAAGGCAAGGATGATGGTCAGACTTGACAGAGATTGTTCGTAGGTTGTTACAACTTTGGAGTTGGATCACACGTATGAGTTGTCTGAAGAGAAGGTCAAATTCTTCAAGGAAAATCGACAATTGAGCATGCATATGCAAAGCAAGTTATTGACATAAATGATGAAACAGGGGTAAGGTCAAATAAAACATTTCAAACTCTGGATCATGAATTTGGTGGTTACTCTGAATTGTCATTTATTGAGAAGGATGTTCGTAATTATGTCAATAGGAACTTACGTAAAATGTCATTTTTTCTCCACACTCACACTCATTATAAATTATGTAAAATGTATAAATAAATTTTCATTATAATGTGAGCAGTGTTTGTATAATATGTGAGCAAACATGTATCATACTATAAGCAAATTATGTAAAAATGTGAGCAAACATGTATGTTATAGTGAGTAACTTGTGTGAAATGTATGAGCAAACTTCCAATAAATTGTAAGCAATTTTTGTGAAAGATGTGAGCAAACATTCATTATATTGTGAGCAATTTATGTAGCGAGTAAAAAATGTTAAAGTGTGATTGTTTTCTCAATATTTGCGAGCAATTTATTTTATATTGTAAGCAATATGTGCTATTTTTATGATTGTGAATGAAACTTGTCAACAAGTTATGTAAAATGAGTGAAAATATTTTCACAATACTGTGAGTAACGTTTGTAAAATGTGTGAGCAACGTAAATCATAATGTGAGCAAGTTATTCAAAAAATGTGAATAAACATGTATGTTGTTGTGAGTAACTTGTGTGAAGTTTATGTGTAAACTTGTAATAAATAGTGAGGAAACATGCATTATATTGTGAGCAACGATGTGTTAATATATGAGCAATGTTGTGATTGAAATTGCATTACATTATGATAAAACAAAAATTGAATTGTAAAATTGTGAGTATTTTATGTAAATTGTGTGACCAATTTGTGTTATATTATGAGTAATTTGTTATTTGGTGCTTCAACAACCTCATCATCATAACAGTTAAAATTTATAGAAGAAACATTAACGAGACGGTGATCAAAGAAATTCTTTGATATATCCATTGAAGTAGTTATTCATATTTTTTTAAGAGAATTAAGAAATTTAAATAAATTAAAAAAATAATCAAAGGATTCTACAGAAAATAAAAAATAATTTTGATGAAAAAAATTACAAATTTAGTTATAAAAAATTAATTGAAGATTTCTATAAAAAAATAATTTTGATAGAAAATTAAATAAATAAAATAATTTTAAAAAAAAGAAGAATAAGAAGTAGTAATATAATTAAAAAGAAGTAGAAGAAAGAGGAAAAGAAGTAGTAGTACAAAGAATAAAAAAAGGAGGAGCACTTCATAGCGATTTAAAAATTGAGAAAGAGAAGAAGAATGAGAAAAAGAGGAGGAGTACATATGGGAGTAAGTATTCTTGGAGTACATGGAGTATTACTCATTAGAGAACCAATCAGAATATGTCAAGTAATGGTTTGTATAAATACTTCCAACTTATTGAAAGTGCCCGAGGCTTAAAACAAATCAAAGAGAGGACTGTACAAACAAAATTGTGTTAAGAAAAGTAATTGATATTTAACCATTGAGATATAATTGATACAATGGAATTTTGTTATGTTGGAGAAAATGTGAACATGGTATCGAGGATCATTTTATTTCCATATATATATATAAATTGTGAAGGAACATGTACATAGATAATTTTGTCTCACAATTATAATTAGGCAATTTGCATAGACTCACATGGGGTTCACTTAAGGGTATCGCACGAGAGAATATGCCTCACACGTGGTCATCGCATGTATATGCATTGCACAATTCTTGTACAGTAGTTCAAAAGGGCAAAATAGTCCAACACAAAAACTTTCCCCTAAATAAATAAATGATTCACCCACCAAACCATTATCTTTTTGTAATTTCCTAAAGTCTCGCTTCCTTTAAAACCCAAGTCGAAGCAAAATAACACTTGTTCAGCTCAGCCTCAAAAGATAGAGAGAGAGAGATAATGGCGCCATCGTACTGTGTGAAAGAGGGGAAGCCCTGTGTGCGTTGGGTTGAGAAATACTTCAGTGACTGCCTCTGTAATGTGAAAGATGACATCTCTTTCGGATTTGGCTTCATCAGCCTAATATGTTGGGGCGTTGCTGAAATTCCTCAGATAGTCACCAACTTTCGCACCAAGTCCAGCCATGGAGTCTCCTTAGCCTTTCTCCTTACTTGGGTTGCCGGGTTCGTTAAACTTATTTTTTCCATTTCCCACAAATAGTTTTATTTGTGCATTCGTAATATATAGGAAATAAATAAAATTAGAAACAGAGTTAAGGGTGTTTCTAAAGCAGACATGCATTTCATATATACTTCGTTTATGCTTTGTGTATGTTCAAGTGACATAGCCTTAAAAAATTATTTTATTAGTTTAATGACACCGTATTGTAGATGTTTATCTTCAAGAGGCAGCACCGTTGTTTTATTTATGGCACGTTCCATGTGGCAATTAATTGGTGTGAATGTTGGTTTAATTTGCTAAACTATATATAAATATTTGAATGCAGAGATATATTCAACCTCGTGGGTTGCCTTCTAGAGCCAGCTACGGTATGTATGTGAATTTGAACCATATACAATATTTGTTTTGTTTTGTTTTGCGGTGGTCCTTACCTTTTGCGACCTATTGGGTGGCCTTCATTTCTCTGTTTCCAAAATATTCTCTTCATCATCGCCTTACTTTAACTTCTTCCATATTTTTTTATGCTTTGTATTATGTGATATTTATGTGATTGTGGACTTACTTCCTTATTGTTTTGGTGTTCTGTTTCATTTGGCTTTTGGATGGCTGGAAATGCAGTTGCCCACACAATACTATACAGCTCTGGTAATTATAATTACATAAATATATGGGAACAACAATTTTCTAGCCAAAACAACTAATAAAGCTCATTTTAACACTTTTGGCCCAAATAGTATTATTAATTGTGTTGTATTTTTTTAATGAACCGAGTGATTTAAGCTCAATGTTCTATTATTGACTATTTTAACTGATTTTTCATTGTATCTCTAGTCATATTCTTATAATTAAATTGTAAACATCAATTTTCCCATAATTTCCTCAATTTGTTTGTTTCTACTTTCGGCGACATAGTCTTAAAACATGGTATAATAAGGTAGATATCAGAACCCATGATTCTATTCACCGTGACAAATTAATTAAATCTTTGGAGTATTGAAATATTTTTGGAAAACCCGGATCCTCATCAGCACAATCTGATGAATATTTAAATGATTTAACTCCTTACCGAAAAACATATTGATTTAACTGAAAGAGTTGGGTTGGCCCAATACTATAAAATATGGCAATTGGCAAATACTTTATAAACAAAAAAAAAAAAAAAAATCTGCCTAAATAGTTAATATGGAGTACATAATACATATAATATAAAATATATATTATATTATATGTCATGCACAACATATATTAACTATTGTGCACAACATATATCATTATGTTGCAGCATCAAACTTTTTTGCAACTTGTGATATATATTGTATACATCATGTGATATATATTATGCACAATAAGTAATATTTGTTATGTATTTTATATTATATATGTTATGCATAATATATTGACTGACTTTTTATTATCATGTGATATATGTTATGTACAATATGTAGTATTTATTTTGTGTTTTATATTATTATATATATTATATATAATATATTAACTATTTTGATTAATGTTTTATTATACATAATGGCAGCAAAATATAAGTAGGCCCGATTGATGGGACTTAGAGCCGCCATACTTTAGAGCACTTGTCTAATAAAATATTCCCAAGACAATTCCACTCCATACACTTGGTTATGTATTGTTAATGATATAATTGGAAAATATTATTTCAATAGTATATTTGCCTTAGTAAAGAAAATACCACCACATAAAAAACAATTCCACTATATATTTTTTAATAAAAATATATTTTAACATTGTGTTTAAATATATCCACATACTGCACTTTAAATAAGCCTGAATTTTGGTTATGCTTGTGTGAATTTCAGTTATCTTAATTCAAAATAATACTTTGCATTATTAGCAAAGGTTGAACATCTGAATGATTGAAATTTATTTATTTCAATGTGTCAAAACACAATTGACAAATTAACAGAAAAACAGTGCTGATTTTTTTTTTTTTTGGCAAATAAACGCTAATAAGATAAGAGAACTGTTATACATACTATAAATTATACTTTATTGTTATCTTGAGTTTTTTAATCAAAAAAAGAATATAGATCTCAGCTTAATCTGTTTTAGTTATTTATATATTACTAGTTGACGTGATTAGTTATTTACTTTCCAAACTGCAGTCCACTAATGAATAATGGGACATGTTATTGTGATTGACAGCTTTACACAACTACTACGATCGTATTAGTGCTGCAAAGCTTCTATTATGATTACATTTATAGATGGTGCAAGCGTCGTCAGAAGAACAACAACGAAAAGGTACATTATTACTATTATCATTAATTTCAATTTCTTAGACCTCATTCTGCAAATCAAAACCGAAATTTACAACCTGTTCTTGTTGTGCCAAAATTACAAGTTTCCACAAAGAAAATACTAATCAAAGCCAAGGTTAGATTCGAATATATAATTAATTACATAATAATTAATGCTGCTGCATGAATATATATATGTAGGTTGATGAAGACGAGAATAAAGCATTGAGACCAAAAGCAGGGCACGAGTCTGGGATTCCAATACCAAACGGCACACTCAAAGCAACACCACGACGAGAGTACTACTATACGTACGTATATACCGTATTATATTATTGTTTCCTGGATTAAGAAGTATTTATATATATGAAGTGAATAATGATAATAAGTGGTTGAATGAAATGACAGGTCAGCGAGATCATTGGCAGGGAGTGGAACCCCACCATTTCGAGCGTACATGAGAGCTGCAAAGAGTGGGCCTTCAGCCATGGAATTGAGCGATGATTCGTCGTCTGAGGATGAGCCTACTCTTTCTTCTACAAAGCCTAGACCCATTCCTCGTTCTGCAGCTGTCAGTATTGCTTCCATCCATCCGCCGGGCCACTTGATGCTAGCTTTATGATTTTATTTGCTAATTAACTCACACAAATACATAATATACTGTTCTTGTTTCAGGGACGCTATGGAACCTTTCTATCGGCATCGGTTAACTTGCCCATGCAGGGTCATGCTCTGAAAGAGGGATACATGAGATTAAATGGAAGAAAACTCTTGCAGCAGGTACTAATGTAATTAACAATCACTACTTAGTAAGGGGAAATGTTTGTTGTACAACAACAATGGATCCAACTAGTATCAAACGTGTGCTATGTGTCATACGTAATGTGTGTCATACTTAACAAACATTGCGGATGACACACATTACATCACACGTTGGATATTAGTTGAGTGCATAATTGTGGTAGATATACTATATTTTTTGTAATTAATTACTTGAACTACAAACTGATATATCATGATGACATACAGGACCAACCGGTTCACAGTGCATTGGGTCAATGGTTGGGATGGCTCATGGCTGCTATCTATATGGGTGGCCGACTCCCTCAAATATGGTTGAACGTATGTCTCTCAGCCTTTTTTTAACATTCTTCTTCTTCTTCTTTTCGATTATATATAGTAAGTACTACATATTTGTGTGCCTTTACATACACTTAATTACTGATACAAGTTGTTCTCATTGACCAGATTAAAAGAGGGAGCGTGGAGGTATCTATAATCTTTTATCTTTAATACTTACTATTCCTGCCTTCAAATTATGTGTCACAAACTGACAACAGTGCATAAATTAATTATCTTCTATTTCCACTGATTAATTAATGAATCAGGGCTTAAATCCTCTCATGTTCGTCTTTGCACTGATAGCTAATGCCACTTACGTCGGAAGGTTACAATCTCCCTCCCCGCATATGTACAATAATATTTGACGTACAACAGAAATACGTCTAACTTGTATCCAACGCGTGTATCCATGTTACAGGATATGTGCTATACGTATAGCACACATCCTGTAACATGAATAGCACACGTTGGATACAAGTTGGACGTATTTATGTTATACGTCAAGCATTATTGGCATATATATGTATATAATTTATGGAAAAAGATCGTAACAATTATGAATTAATGTTGTTGTTGATGCAGTATTCTTGTACGAACTACTGAATGGACAAGCATCAAGGCTAACATGCCATGGTTGTTGGATGCCGTAGTTTGCGTGGCATTGGACCTATTTGTATCCTTTTTATGCACTTCTCTTCTCTTCTATATACATAATATTAGTTTTACTTTTAATTTTGGTTTTTATATATAGCAAAACCTTAACTATGTGTGGCAGATAATATTGCAGTACAGCTACTATAGATACTTCCGGAGGAGAGCAGCAAGTGATGAAAGTGATTATGGATACTACGAAGAAGCAACAAAAGCTTATGTGTCTTGATGATTCATTCATTGGAGCTGTCATCACAGTGTAATGCTCAAAATTGAACAAGTATTAGCTAGGCCTCTTCTATATATATTTATATATTATTATTATTCCAATCCTTATATATGACATACATTATTAAGCTTTTACTTTTTACTGGTTTTGGTCTTGCAAGCTGGAGATAGCTCTAGACTAATTAGGAAAGGGTCTAATCGAGAGAGCTTAACAATTTCGATATGACTATACCCGCTTCCAGCTAGCTATTAAATTAATTAAAGTAATACTAATAATCAAGTTAAGTTTAGGAGTTAAGAACCACCGTTCATTCTCCGTTCGCAAAACCATATTATTGGTAAGCTCCATAAAATCAAAAGGTGAAAAGCTTCCCACTTCACTTTTTTTTCTCGTGGCTATATATTATCAATCAACAAAAGATGGGATTGATGTGATCCATCGATGTATCCACCAGACGGCTGTGTTTGCTCGATGAGTTATGTCGTTGTCGGCGTGTTGCTACCTACGACTATTCCTAAGCTTGTCCGAGGAGAACAGAAACAAAGTTTTCCCCACCTGCTATCGAATATGCTGAACTATGTAAATAACAACATCAATAATATTATAGCAAAACGTAAAACCTGTCACTTTTGATTTGATCCCAAATAATCATTAAAATTATAATGAGGTGAGTAATTGTGGCTTACAATCTCATTTATTAGCTGATTGGACTGGTTTTTCATTGTGCATTTAACATTGCTCTAACAATAAATTGCACTTTTTTTTTACAATAATACTATATGCACTGGGCCCAAATAATTATTGAAATTGTAATGGACTGAGGGCTGATTGGACTGATTTTTCATTGTGCATTTGACATTACTCTATTTTTATAGAAAAAAGATTTTTACCGTGTTTTATTTTTTTCACGCTTAGACAATATAATTATGCCATCAGAATTTTTACACTTTGACAATGACAAGGAGTAACTCTTATTGAGTAACATTAATATGATGTTACTAAAAATTTATGGCTAACTGTTTTTTGGTCCTAGATTCTATACTTTATAGCTTCTTCATTTTGTTGTTGTGGAGATCTATTATGATACATAAATTTTTTTACCAAATATTTCTCGACCTCTATATGCACAAACACATAGATAAAAAAAATTGTTGGATGACAAAACTCTTTTTTTTTTTTTTGATTTAGGATGACAAAACTCTTTTATTATAGTTTTTTTTTTCTTCGTTTTTTTCAAATTTCATTATAGCTTCTAAATGGCTTGCTAAGTTTGGGATCAAAATATTTGTGTAGCCCAAATGGGAAGCCGGATATCTATTTGGGCCTTTAAGGAAAGGCCTGTTTAAATTTGTTATTGGGTTGGACAATGGTCATCCTATATTGGTCCAGATATAAAACGATTTTGGCGTTGCCCAAGTAAGAAGCAAAGTTAGTTTGTACACCAAAAAGGCAATCCAGAAGGAAAGGAATCGTAGACATCAATTGAAAAATGATGATGGCAATCAATCAGCAAAGGTATCAACAGTTGATCACAATCTGATTTTCGAATTTGGAAATTGTGTAGTCAGAACTCAGAAGTTTGATAGCGACCACAAATTCCTTTTCCTGTTTGGTAATGCTTATGCATCTTCATCTTTGAGTGGATCTTCAACTTCCCGGTTGATGTCGCTTAAAAATCAAATCAAATATTCCTCTGCCGAAAGATAGAAAGAAACAACCACGACCAAAATAGACAGTAACACCTATCGCTCTTGCTTTTTGGTGAAAAATATATATCATCACAACCGAAATAGATAAACCAGAGTATGAAACCAATAGATAAAGTTAAAGGATTAAAAAAGGGGAATCATAAAAAAGATTAATTAATGTTGTATTATATATCTCGCTCTTTGTTTTTGAAATAAAATGACATGTTGAACTTTAAAGTAATCAACATTTTTCTATTATTTAATTAATATTTGTCCAAACTTTGTATGCCGCATTAAGTTGTGACCGAGATTTAGGGAAATAGTTCATCTGAATCGATACAACACACTGGCCTTCATTTTCTGTGTCTCGTCCATCATGTTCCGCGTTCCCTCACTCCCACCTATTCTCTATACTCTATACTACCCTAAATCTCCTTATCCCCAAGTTTTTCATGCTCCATCTATTTCTCTATGCTTTTCTTCTCTCTTTTAACGTAAGATTTCACCGTATATATTACCAGTAGTATTTTTTTGATCAATTATACAAAACCATTGTAATCCGCGCGCGTACCCATGTTCTACATAAGCCTGTACATGTATTATTGTGTAGAAATTAATTATTTCAACACATAAGTTGACTATGACTAAGGCCGGTTTGATAAGGAACTTAATTAAGTCTTATATATAAAGGACTTCTTCATAAGGACTTTAATAATAAGTAATTTTCGAAAAAGTTATTTTGTGTTTGGAAGTAAAGTAATATAAGTGCTTATTTTAGTTTGTAGTGGTAATTTTTAAAAAGTTGTGCAAAGACTTTTTGAAGAAGTTAAATATTTTAACTTCTCCAATAAGCACTTAAAATAACTTTTTAAATAATCAAAAGTTATATAAAATTAATTCAAACACCTATACAATAACTTATAACTTATAAAAAGTTAAAAAAAGTCATAAATTTACTATCTGTCCCTAATTAAAGTGGGGCTAATTCTTCTTCTACTTAATTAATGTCCCATTTTTTCAAGCGTATGAGCACCTACTAGTATTTTAATATTTTATAATAATGCCCGGTTACGTTGCTGAATCTAGGATCTCGCACAAAGAAAAATACCTACAACTTCTATTCTATTCCATGGGTGCCTCGGAACTCCCCTTCAATGTAGAAGTAAATAATATAGTATAGCGCAGCTTATAAATGAGGAATTGTGTGATTGACTTAAAGAAAGGCTATAATATATCAAATGGCTCTCTCCTTTAAAACAAAAATATCCATTGGATTCACATTTCATCGTATATTATTATTTAATCACAATGTTAGTTAGAATAATCGAACGAATCAGGGACCATTTGACAGCTCCAATTCCATGCCGTGTCTCCTCAAGTGAAATTTTGACTAGATCTAGTAGTAACAAATTTTGACTTGATGAATGCATAAATATATATATCACTGAACGCAGCAAGTTAATCTCAGATATGGTTTTGCCTTTTTAGACAGCCTTAATTAATAGGTAATTAATAGCGTACGCTTCCAGCAGCTTCAAGAATCAAAATTATTAATGAGTGAATCTCATAAAATAAGCTTCACTATGACACTACATACAGTGGCAAATTAAAGTAGTAGTGTTTCAAGAGCTCAGTGTTATGTAATTCGTGTTATGCATCACCAAATAGAGTAGCCTTGCAGTAAATTTAAAAAATATATATATACTCGAGGGTTAGTAGAGGTAGGTATTGGGACGTTGGGGATCATATTAATGACGAATTAAATTTTACGTACATTCTGACATTGATCCTTCAAATACTATCTACATTCAAACTAGTACTAGTACTTGTTTTTTCTTTGCCTTTATATCATAGTAGTAGCAGCAAAGCTTGACTTTTGGTTCCCTATGTTTCACATTTATTCACTTTCATGTACGATTTAGTAATGGGCCTTGGCCATTCCGGAGTAATTCCAAGTATATATAGCATAATAGCACGCATGTATATAATTAAATTTAGCCAGCTTTTTCACTCTATTAATTATCAGGTAGTGTTGGTTTTGGAACAAGTTTGTTTATTTTTACAAACTTAAAATATTTATACCTTCATATGCTTATTTGCGGTTTTTTTTCAGAAGATTAATTTTGATTCAGCAAAAAAGTAGTTACACTATTATCTATTTTACATGTATAGTATATGATCAAATGATTATATAAAAATTGTTGCTATTAACATTAAATTCAAACTATATTATAGAGAAGGAAAAAACTCCTTAGCCTCTGTTTTACATTTTGATGTAGCGAAAAAAAGAAAAGCAAAAGATTGGATGTTACGAAATTAAATTTATAACTCTGAGTACGAAGGTGTAAATATTAAGTTATGTTTTCTCTCTCTTATATTCCAATCACGATTTTCAGTAGTTTATCCAATAAAAATTTGACAATTTGATTTCGTACTCATAAGCTCTAAAGAGAATAGAACAACTATTACAAGGACAAGGAAATGGGACGGATCCACAAATTAAGCTACAAGACATATATACATTCAACAAAATAAAAGCGATAACCCTAATTTGTAGATCTTTTCTTTCTTTTAATACATTTTTAATTATGCTTGTTGGACGAGGGTCCTACCCTAGTTAATGTAGTAATTATTTCAAACAAAAGCAAAAGGGTGTGTAGTTCTTATTTAATTATCTCAGTGGTTTTTATTAATTAGAATTATTTACTGAACAGTCAATGCATCTCTCTTTAATGACTTGTTTCCAGCGATGAACTCCCTTTTGAAATTAGCACAGTAGTAAGCGAAGGTGTTGATTTCAATTTGAAAAGATTTTAATTACCGAAAAGGCATAACTATCATTATCAATCTGGTCAAAATCATGTAAAAGTGATGTTTGGCTTTGGCCAGACAGCAATAGAGCCATCAATAGCGAAACCGAGTGATTCAGTTGAACAAGGAAATGTGCGAATATTATTATCATAATAATAATAATAACTATTATAACTAAATCGAAATCAAATCCTTTTCAGACCCTAGCTTTGACAAACCCAAGCTTACCGACACTACACCCGTCTCCCCCCTTTTTCTCATGTACTATAGGCAACCATTTCTGAAGTATGCTCATTAACCTGATGATTAATTGATTATCATCTATATATCTATAGAGGAACAAAAATGGCCAAAAGGGGGGAAAATAGTATAATTGAAATTGACGATCCATGACTACAAAAATCATTTAAAAAAGATCATATAATATACATAACAGAGACTTTGGTATTGGATTCATTGTTAGTATAGTAGTAAGGTGTAAGAGTGATTGATCACTATCAGAAAAGAGTAAAAAAGGACAAGTACCACGATGTATGTACCTGGCTGTACAAAGTAAGACCCAAAATAGGCATAGCTAGCCAGGAGTGACTCCAGCGCCTACTCCCATTTGACAAGCCATATACACCACTGCTAATTCAAAAATTACCTCTTCCGCCAATTGAAAAAGCAAAAAATTAAGACAGCATATTTTATTTATTTATGCAAAGAGAATAAAAATAAAATAAAAACTGTGAATTAATTAATTAGTTATGACGTGGGCTAGGCCTCGAGAGCGAAAGGTGTTTCAAGGAGATCATACGGAGCCCATAACGCGTCCAAAGGGCAGGGGCGGTTAGCGTCAAGCCTGGCCCACGGCTTCCCTTTCCCACTCCAATGCAGCAAGCTCACCGGGCCCGGATGAAGGTCTCTACAAAGCCCACGAAAGTTGTCCCCGCCGAGCCCGTGCTGGTTCCACCTGTGATCCACCGGGCCTATGTTCCCGGCAAAAACAAGCAAAAACGGCGGCAATGAACCCAGCTCGTAGATCCGCATTCTCTTCTGAAGCTCCATCCATTCCTCGATCTTCGTCGTGTAGTCCCCGGCCCGCCACCGGTTCAGATCGATGACCATAACGCCGGTGTTGAAGTAACAGGGCCTTCGGCCCGCGAAGGTGAGGGAGAGTGAAGGATTGGACCAGAAGGATGGGGTGAAGTAGGCGCTGAAATTGGCGTTGCAGTATTCAGGTGCGGCGAGAACGGCGTCGTTCGGGAGCGGTGTTTCAGCGAGCTTGGTGATGTCGTCGACGAGTACGAGATCGGAGTCAAGGTAGACGACTCTTCGGACGCACGATGGGATGAGGTTCGCGAGGTAGTTGCGTGCGTAGTTGAGTGGGCAGTCCAGGGCGGAGCGGATGGAGGTGGAGATTAGGCCTGCGACGGCGCCGTCGTCGAAGGGGTAGATTTGGAATTTCAGGTACGGGAATGAGCTTGAGAGTGTGCTGTTGAGGAGTGGGAAGGAGATGGATTTAGATGCGGCCGTGACGAAGTGGAAGATGATGTTCTCCGGGCAGGAGGTGTGTTGGAGGACGGAGAGGATCGCCGCCATGGAGCCGCGGAGGTAGGTTGCGTCGAGGGTCATGGCCACGTGCACTGCCGCGTCGGCACACGTGTCGGTGTCTTGTTGGAGGTGGTTAATGGAGGGGCAGTTTGGGGAATTGTAGAACTTTGGAGCCTCTTTGAATCGTTGTGTGGCAGTGGTTGGGTATATGGAGAAGAGGAGAAGGATGAGGCAGAATTGGAAAGTGTGATTGGGTATGGCATTGGCCATGTTTTGCATCATGGCCTCTGTCTGTGGTGAGGTTATTAGCTTAGGATGTGTATGTAATGGTTAAATTTGAGAAGGATGATCCAATGTTTGATTTAAAACCATGTAATGAGGTAGTGGGACAAAACAAAATAAATTAGCAAGAGAAAGGAAACTAGAGAGGAATTATATTGGAGTGGTGTGCCAGAGGACAATTCTCTTGTCTGCGATCTCTCTCTGCCTTGTTTCCAAAATAGCTGCCAAGTCAATGGTCTTCACTATCTCTGGATTTCTCTTCTTTCTTTCACCAAATTATTATCCCACGCGGAGTTTTACACTCTCCTCTCTCTTCGGGCTTTTTTTTTTTTTTTTATGGAGCCAATATTATAATTAAGCTGTTAAATATTTTACATTTTGCGGGTGGATCTTACTATTATATAACTCCACAGTACTTGTTTGACTTTTATAAAACAAATAGCTTGTTTGTGTATGGAATATTTAATTGTTAATTAAGATCTTATTATTTGAGAAAGCCTAGATTCGAATAGTGAAAAATTATCTTTGTAATGTTGAAATATTATTTGTACTGTTCTGATTTTCACTCATCCAGATCCAAGTAATACGCGGGATATAATACAGGAGATGAGCAATATTTATTTAGGGTAAATTACTTAGACATTTCTTAAGATTTAGTAAAATTTAATTTATTTTCAATTTTGTAAGTTTTGTTTTAAAAGACATTGAACTTATAAAATTATCATACCACGGACCTTCTCAACATTAAAAATGCCAACGCACAAATAGAGAATTTCAAGGGACTTTTCATGAATTACCTTGTTATTCAAATATCCAAAATAATTCTTTATTTGGAATGAACAATTGTTTGAGAATAATGGGACATCTAATCCTAGAAAAAATGCTGTTATATTTTGCTTATTTGAATCATACTAGGAGAACAGCTATGAAATTGTATTCCATCCAAACTTTCCAAATTACGTTTCAACATATCATGGAGTACAGTTCGGAAATCAGCATTTCCTTATTTCTATTTTATCTGATCTTTTTCTTTATTACTGGATTTGTTTTCTTATTGCTCAATGTATTTCCCTATTGATTTATTATAATTTGATGCACAGAAAAGGTTAAAAAGCGCATAATATATTCACGATGAATGAAAGTATAATTCTTTCCTCTGTTTGTTTTTTCCTTGTCACGACAAAAACAAGGATTACCCTATGAATTTTAAGTCATACACATGGAATAATTAATAACAAATCAATTCATTCTCAGCATAAAAAGTGATTAGAAACTAAACTATATATATGGAAAAATTACTAGATACATAGAGAGTAATAAGAAATTCCTATGTTATGCATCACTTATATTTTAACATATTATCTTTACGAGTTGAAATGAAAAAATTGGAGCCATTAGTATATATTTATTCCATAATCATATTTTGCTATTTAATAGGTTTATGATTTTCCCACTTTACCATTTCATCCTTTTTTTGTTACTAGTTTGTTGTGCCATCCGCATCTGCGGAATTTCACAGCAAAGCGGTAATGAATAACTCGCTTACCAAACCAACAAACAAATTTTGGCAAGAATTAGAAAGGAAGGTCAATCTTTTTTCGGACCTTGCTATATTTGCATAGATGAAATGAAATAACGAAAATTACAGTGATCAAATCAATCGATTCAACCAGCCTCATAACTAACTAATGCATACTATTCGTTGATAAAGTTACCTTCCCTTTGCATGTTTTGTATCTCTGTTTAAGAATCCGAGAAGACCAAAGATTTGTGAAATTACAACTTAATTAGTAAATGTTAGAGAAAAATTTATTCGATTGGGGGAATAATAGAGGGAATCATGGACACTTGGTAATTGATCATTTACCGAAAATTTGGGATTAATTACAGAGACACGGAAACAGAGCCCCCAACAACTTTAATTTAATTGGGCGGTCGCAAATTAAAATAGCTGCAAAGACTAGCCACGTTGCGTGAAGGAGGGAAAAAAAGGGGGTGAAAAATGTTGCATTGGCGTTGGTTGATTTCAAAGGGAAAGGGACGTATAAGCTATAGCTATATGGCAGGGGAGTGACTCTACAGTGACATGTTATCTTATCAAATCCTGAACTACAGTCACACTTTGCTTGCATACTTATGCTTCCGTCACCGATCCCATGACTTGACGCATTAATTCATAAATAATTTTCCCCCACTTTTGGGTTTTCTTCCTTCAACACTAGTTCATTCATTTATAAGAAAAAGATAGAAGAAAATCCTCCAGACTTTTAAGTATCAGATATATAGTCGTGTCTGTGTCTCCATTAAAGAAGAAGATCACCGTTAGTATAACAAGATATTCTTCTATGAGTCAAGTTCTTAATTCATATAAAATTGTGAAATACAAAGTAAACCGTTAAATTTAGCATTAAATCAACTACTAACAATCCAACATTAACATCTATTCAATTAAACTTATATTCTAATTCAATATAAAATAATAACAATTTTTAAACTGACACAATTCAACATTTATATTTAATTAATCAAACTTCTTATAATGGTATCTGATTTAATATTACTTTTAGTATATATCTAATATTGCTCTTTAAAATTCTATATGTATTCTAATTTCTACATCTTAATTTTATAAGTGTAAGTAACATTATTCTTATCTATAACAACATGCTTGAATCTTATTTTTTGATATTTGAGTGGCGGCTCTCTCAATAATTTAGGTTGGTTTGAGAAAAAAAAAAAAACTCTACAATAACCTTCAAATGTTCACTTTGATTACTTCACACATACATGATACATATGACATACCAACACTCAATATATTTTCTATATATACGATCAAAGGCGTCCTACCCTGCCCAATTCACTCAAGGCAAGGACTAGGTAGCTCAGTAAGGCAATAACATTAAAATCTCTTCACATGAAGAAACCTCTACGTGTATAAATCACATGATGCAAACCTGCCATATATGATAATAAGTTATTCTCAATTGATTTAGAGATTATGAGTGAGTTCGAAGAATATATATAGCCCCTAAGATAAAAGTTTCTGGACTAGATACAACTGACTCAAAAGTTTGCATTTAATATTATCTGCATTACGTTGCACATTCCAACCAATGATATAGTTCATGTGTGGCTCACATGTCGTCTTATCAATGTGTGTGCTTCTAAATGCACCAACCACGATATATAAAACAGCTCCATTATATATATCAAGGGGTTTTCATGTTTCATGAATGCAACTTAACTTTGAGCACAATGCATGCCAGCATGTGCCACACATGATCAAGCTTTCCCCCAATTATTGGATCCAATTTCAGGTAATATATTTTGTAACACTCTTTTTTTTTTTCTTTTTCTTTTTTCTCTCTTATTTTTTAATTTTCTCCTTATCATATGGAATGTTTAGTACATTTTGGGTGCATTTGTTTGGACTTTTTTGTTAAAATAAATCAAAAGCCGTATACAAAAAATGAATATTTCTTAAAATATTAAAACTATAAAATGAATTAATATTTGATATGAAAATATCATTTTTACAAAAGAAAAATCATATAATACAAATATTTTTAAAATTTAAATTGTCTTTTTTGTCACAGAAACAGAAAATTTTGAACTGAAGAGGGCCAGCCTCATTATGTGGACCATTAGTCTTCCTTTAATCTTAAACCTCTTAGCAACAATCATGCACCAACAGTGTCCTACTTTATAACAAAAAACAGAAAGAAAAGAGCTACTCTGGCCGCCATCTTCAATTCCTTCACCCTTTGTTAAAGGGTTCGCCTTGATTTTGTTTCTCGTCTTTTGTTCACCAATAATATAATGTATTATTAATGCAATAATGTTTCTTCTATAACATAAATATGTCCAACAAGTATTCAACGTGTGTTATATATGATATGATATATGTGCTATTTGTATAGTACATGTATGTATAACAGACATCTCATATCATGTATAACACATGTTAGATAATTGTTAGACGTATTTATATTGTACGACAAATATTTTTTATTATTAATGTAATCAAAACAGTTATGAGATGCACAAAATTAAACCATGCATGTGCATCCTTGTACCTGCTGCACTAGGATATTTAATTAATTAATTAAAATAAAATATAGTATTTGTGACCGACACAAATGGTTTAGAGAGATGGAGGCGGTGGGTCCTGCCGCCAATTAGACGGCCGGAAAAGTCAGCAGTTCTGGAAAGTGACCAAGCTCAGCTCAGCTCAGCTCAACTCACCTTATCAAACTTGTTATGGTTGTCGTTTATAGCCAAATCTAACTCTCATTTAGTTATATTAAGAGCCAACTTTGGGTCTGGCATTTGGAGCAAAATATACATATACCGTTAAGAGAGAGTGCAAAGTATTTGACAGGCAATAATTTTTAGAGACAGTCCTTTATTCACTATCTTTGTAAGCTAGCCGTAATGTTGGACTAGTTCTGGATGTGCTGTACAATCTCATTATTAATACTTTATTCTTTATATTCGTATATTAATTATTTTACTTTTGTTCTCTTCTTTCGGAGGTTCTAAATCCTATTGAACTGAAGCACTCTAGATAGTACACCCCAATTCCTTCCAACAATGCATTGTTTGTTTTCCTTTGTGCACTGAGTCTATCTCAACAGGAAGAACTTGCGGGACTGTCCAATTTGATTTTATGTGGCAAGTAATCAAAGGTTAGGGGATAAAACATATAAATAAGCCAGGCCTAATTAACTACCTTTTGGTTTTGTTTGTTTTTTCTGTTTCAATGAATTCACAACACGGCATAAGCCAGGAATTTATTAAGAAATTCCATGGAATTGACTCTTAATTTGACTACTATCGAGAAGATGAGTACCGATTTGTTTGGTACCACAAGGCATATTAAATAACAATTGACTTTTTGTTCATCAACATTTAAGTTGATTCATACCGGAACCTTCGATTATCTTTTTCGTTAATCGTCAAGTTAAAAGAGAAGCCTTATACGACTCCGGATTACTAGATTACACCAACTTTGAACCATCAGGTCATTGACTTCATGTCGGAAAATGGACTTATCGATCTAATTACCAATTAGGCGTCGCTAATTAGTAACAGTAGTATCTCCTTTTACATGAAGCTTCCTAATTATCACATATCTACTACTTCTGCGTCTGCAACCCACTGTTTCATAATTTTTCACTATAGTCAAATGCCTTGTTGGGTCAATTAGTTCCTAACACAAAAGAAAATTAACAAATAATATAAAACGGACGAATTGCCTCATCAACAATCCGACTCCAAGCAAGACAATAGGGTTCACAATAGCAATCTGAAATTTGTATTATCAGCAGAATGACAAATTACCTCAAGTCCCTCAAATTAGCTAGCTAGGTTCCTCTCTTACTTAGCAACGCACTTTGACTACACATTTATATATTTGGTGGTTGAAACTTGAAAATAGAAAGTTGCATAGTGGGAATTGCAAATTTTGCAAATACAAGCGATAGGGAGAACGAGGATGAAGTTTCTGTCAGCCCTTGACTTCATAAGAATAGAGTCAATTTACATTTGAAAATAATTTCGACATTGGTTCTTTCGCTGCTATTGAAACAATGTCTTAACTTAAAATAATAAATGATTTGAATCAAATACTATGAACAAAGCTCACCGTCCAAGAAAAATTACACCCGAACACATTCTTTGTGAAATGCATGAAGTTTAAGTTCTTCAGGTATTGCAAATTTTCTCAGAACCAAGCATACCAATAACGCAATTACAGTACATTATTATCTGTTTTCCTTTAACGTCTAATCATCTCACACACTTAATACTGTATATGCAAACCATATTCTAACCAACAATACATTGACAAGATGGAAAATAGCCAAAATATCTAAAATGTCTTCATCAACATATTGAAAAAGACGATAAGTAGGAAAAAAGCTACTCGGAATTAAACATGTGGCCACGAAATGATTTGATGCAAGCTAGAGAAGAAGACAAATTTAAGTTTGAACCAATTAAATCTGAACATTTGTTATAAATTCTAATCAAATCAATATGATAAGAATCAAATTAATTTAAAAGCCCCTCTTCAAAAAGTGAGATACTTACAAAAACTTAATTCTGAATAATTATCTCTAAATTTCTAGCCTTATTTTTCCCATCCTAAATAATTATCCGTGCAAACTGCATATAATGTAAAACTCAGTCACAAGAACTAAATCATGAAAATAATATAAAAAAATAAATGAAGAGTAAATCAGAAACGAATCCATGCCTTAGAAAGTCCTAAATTTTGCAATAACTACAACCTTTAAAGGGGTGAGAGAGCTACGATGATAAATAGGAAATGGTCCCAGTGGCCTTGACCGTAACAATTGTTGGGGGAAAAGGGTAACGCAATACAATTTGATAAACCTCATATAATGGTGATTCCTAGGTATTTTAAAGCTGATCTTGAATATTTGAATTCTTTAGAGAATGAAATGCATGTTCAAGGATTTCTAAGTATCCCCAATTTGAGATTCATGAACCTTCACATATTCCCAGGCTCTGAGATCTAAATTTCACTACTACAGCAACAGAGGAAAGCAGAAAATGAAGATGACTCTCGTGTCATTACTCAAAATCCACGACACTCAACACATTATTTCCCTCTAACTACTGTTAGTATTGTAACAAAGTAGAGAAGAGACATAAAAGGAATTGACTCTAGCACTTTCAATTATATCTATGCAGATCCAATGATCTACAATGGAATCAGTCCGAGGGCAAAACAATGCACAGGATGAAATGAAGTTAAATATATAACTCCATCTACAACATTCAAGACATTCTGTAGTTTGTAACTCTAAGAGACTGAAACCACCTACTCTCTATGTTGCAGAGAAAAAGGGAGGAACAACATTTAAATCGCAGGAACCAGTCGCAAATAACACTCCAGTAACAAAATATGTATACAGGGTGATTTCTGTATGCCTTGCCTCCAAGGCAATCCAAATTAATCCTAGCAAAACTATGTAACTATCTCTCCATCTAGAGAACCACTTAGCCTTTCTAGAGATTCTGTTTTCCTAACCACCATCTAAATTTTAACAGTGTTTGATTGCATCTACCAATTATAATAAGACACCAATGACGAAAGATATGCACTGGATCATTCATCATTTTTGTATGCCTCCAGTGCAATCCAAATTAATCCTAGCTCGATCTAGGATCTTTTAGGCATCCTATAGATTTTGTTTTTCTAAAACTACACCCTATCAATTTACTGAGATGAAAGGAGGCAAGTTATATTGCAGCTACCAATCACAAATAACGGTCCAATACCAAAGGATATGCTGCTAATGAAGTAGGAAAAGATAAGTAAAACTCATAGTCTCCTAACATTCCATCTAACACTTGAAAGAATAAACTATCTTCAGTAAGCCTTACAAGTTACAACCAATGACTGTAAGATTAAATATGGGATGCAAGAGAAGATATTAACACAAACTAGAGAACCAGTCAACTTATTTAGGAACAAAACAGGCACCATTGAAGTTTACTGAAGATGCTTATAATACAGTTGATAAAGAGCCGGAAAAAATATGTAGCATTCTGAACCATATAAGTTCCCTCTTGAAGTCAGCTAACATATTTACACATAATAACTCCTTTAGAGATGGGAAACAAAAAGACAAAGCATCATAAACTCAACACAGAATGATCATCACCACACAAAAATAACTGTAAGAAGGATAAGAAAACCAATCAACAAAAGCAGATTCTTCAAAACATTGTCCTCCTGACGCTGCACCTGACCAGTGTTGGCCTGTGAAAAACCCCGTGCATTATCCCCTCCCTGAAACGTGTTAAACCCAAAGGGATAACCAGAAGTTGTCCCATAAACAGTGGCATCTTGGAAACCATGGAACTGAATGTTGAGCAGAGATGGTAACAAACCACCAAAAGCAGTGGAAAGCGTGAAGTTCCCAATCCTGGCAGTAGCCATGGGAATGAATCCCCCCATCAATCCAAACCCATAATTCCCAAAGGGGTTGGCCTCAGGACCCTGAGGTGGAGGGGGTGGCGCAGTCTGTGGCCGCTGCCCGGAAGGCCGGTGAGGAATCTCCATGCCAGGATAAGACTTATTCCTAGGATCAGTCTGTGTCTTGCCCCTCCCATAAAGGGGAACCAATTTCTCTTCCTGAATGAGTGCCTTGCAAACAGGGCACTCTTGTGAATGGGAGTGATGGTGAAGCCACCTATATAAACATGGCCAACAGAAAAGGTGGCCGCACAGTGTTATCACTGGATCCTGAGCTAAATCGAAACATATGTTGCATTCGAAATCACCAGCATCGTTTGAACCGTTGTTCCCCGAGCACGATGGGCTCGGTTGAGACGCTCTCGTTGATGCCCCAAAACCACTCGCCATTGTTCTATCTTCCTAGATCCTTCTTTCAGATGTACGGAACAACAAGTAATCAACCCTCAACGCCAAAATCTACGAAAACGTCACAGGCAAAATCGAATTATCATCGCCGACAATATCACATGAAGATTAAATCAGCGAGCTTCACGAAGGTTCCAAATTTATTATTTAATTAAAGAGACGACGATTAAAACCAGCGATTGAGAGTGACGATTAGTTGTACGGGAAAATTAAAACAATAATAAAAAAATGATAAGAGAATTTCATTAGAGGAATTGATTAATTGAATAGAAATTATGAAAGGAGAAACTTACGATTTGGAATCGAGGGAAGGACAGAAGCGCGTTGAGATTGAAAAAGGTAATTTCCAGTGCGGAAAACCTAAATAAAATGGATGACACCGAAAACCTCGTGGAAGATTCTAGATTTTACTGTGATATTCTAGGCCACTGCGTCTTCTCCTTTCCTTTTCTTTTTTTTCTTTTTTTTTTTTGGGTTTGATGGTAAACGACTCTTCTTTTGCTTTTCTTGATGAACTTCCATCCTTTTCTTTTTGGGTGAATCGGCCTGTTTCTTATTAAGATCCAAAGTAATGGGCCGACTCTTCTTTGCAACACAAACCGACTTTCCCTTCCTAGCAATTTTGGGCCTTCAAGTGTTTGAATAGAGCCAGGCCCATAAGTGTAATTAGCTTTTAACGCTTCGGACCCCAAATAAATAATAATAGCGCTATTAGCGTCGAAATAATTGTACACTAATAATTTCTGAGTTTTTTATGTCTTGGGCCTAGCCCCATTTATTTAGAAAATAATAGCTTCTGAGTTTTGTAAATAAGTTTTACACTTTTCACCAAAAAATAAAAATAAAAATAAGTTTTACACTATTTTTTTTTTTAGATAATAGTCTTATCATATAATCTCCTACTGGTAAATCTAATTATTTTTTGCATTCACTACTTAAATGTCATATAAAAAGAAGGATGTGACTAAATGATAATGTAAAGTTTTTTACACTATTTATATATGGATTTAGTTTTTATTCAGTATCAGACTATTAGTGTATAAAATTTTTACACAACCATCAAATCATGTGTTACGTTAGCTATGATAGTATTTTTTCTCTTTCACTAAAATGTCATACAAATAAAGAGTTTTAATTAGATGACAATATAAAACATCTTTATCCTGTCAGTGCATCAAAATTAAACTAAAAAATGGAGTAATTTCTTTTTTAAACAGTAAGATATTAACTTCAATAAAAAAAAAACAGATGTGACAACACTTAAATAATTTAAAGGTGTAAAATTATTTTAAGTTGACATGAAAAATATGGGAAAAAAAGATATGGGCAAAAAAGGGTTAAAATTTTGGAACGATTTTAATGAGCTGAGTGGGAGGTGTAGTCGCAAATATCGGTGGTGTTGGCGTCAATCATATAACGCCACGTACACGAACCACGCCAGTGCTTTGTTGGCCACAAATTTAATGTCCTTTATCGCCCTCCCCTCTCTCTTATAGGAGTACAACTGAACCGCCGACCAGATACCCAATTTCAGCAACAACCAAAATTGGAAGGTTAATTGCAGGACAGAACACCACCAAAAATATATAGACAGATAGCTAGGGACATATATATATAGAAAGAGAGAGCGAGAGTGGGGAAGAGAGAAGCCTCCGTCATGTCCACTTCGCCGCACGGCGGCGGAGGAGGCGGAGGCGCCGCCATGGTGATCGAGACCCTCAAATTCTACCTCTCGGAGCACCCTTCCATTGTGGGATTCCGTTGGAGCCCCACCCAATCATGGGGTTCCACGTGGCTCTTCCTCTTCACCTCCATCGCCCTCTACATCCTCCTCTCCCTCTTCCTCCATCTCATATGCTCCCTCCTGCTCCGCCACCGCCGCAGCACCACCCCGATCCCCCTCGGCCCCCTCCCCGCCCTCCACAGCCTCCTCATGTCCCTCATCTCCGCCACCATTTTCGCCGGAATCCTCCTCTCCGCCGCCGCCGAAATCCGCGACACGCGCTGGTTCTGGCGCCGCTCGAAGACCCCTTTGCAGTGGCTCCTGTGCTTCCCGCTGGGTACGCGCCCCTCAGGGCGCGTCTTCTTCTGGTCCTACGCGTACTACCTCTCACAATTCCTCCACATGGTGAGAACCCCATTGGTAATCTTACGACGCCGTAAGCTCTCGTTCTTCCACCTGTTCAACCACTCAATCTGCACCTTCGCGTCTTTCCTCTGGCTCGAGTTCTCGCAATCGCTCCAGGTCCTGGCGATCCTCTTCACAACCTTAACATATTCCGTCGTGTACGGCTACAGGTTCTGGATCGCCATAGGGCTTCGCAGCGCGTGCTTCCCCTTCGTTCTCAATTGCCAGATTCTTCTCTTTGGTTGTAATCTCGTGTCCCATGTTGGGGTTCCCCTGCTTCATTTCTTCCATGGCGGCTGCAATGGGATTGGCGCTTGGGTTTTCAACTCTGTGCTCAACGGTGCCGTTTTGCTCTTGTTTCTCAATTTTTATGTGAGGATGTATCTGCAGCGTAGTCATAATAAGGGACGTGATGATAAGGAAGCAGCAGCAGATACGAGCAAGTTGAAGGCCAATTGAGATTGAGCTACCAAGTGCTAATTAATCAGAGGTGATTAATTAATTAATTGGCGCGTAATTAGGCAAACTCTTCATTTGTACCTCTGCTGCTAGTTGGGGTTCTAAACTCTGCTGATCGGGCCATTTTTCACTTGTGTAAAATGTATGATCGATGCTATTATTTTTGCAGAATTTGTAGGGAGTTAATTAGATTTTCGTTAAACTTTTTATGCAGTATATATGCATGATAATATATATGATTATCTGTTATATATAAAATTGTCATAAATTAATGTCTATATTACAAGCCAGATTCTTCTGAATAATCGTCTTATGATCAGTTCATTCCAGAGTGCACTATACTTAAAATTGCAATTTGATCATGTTAGATAGGAGGTGGTCTTCATTCATTAGGTTTGAAAGATACATGTACTATTAATTATTATTGATCACGGGTATGGGTCAATTGAAAGAGGAGAAAAAAAGAGAAGAATATGGCAAGTATCTAACCGACTTCAGCGTTGCTTTCATTTGAAAAAGTTGAACTGTGGCTGTCCCTGGCGTTAGCAAAAAAAAGTGCTCTTCCTTTTGTCATCACATGTAAATATCATTTTCGGTTTTTGAACAAAACTGCGGGGCTTTAAGAAGTGATTAATGATAGAGATTAAAAAGGTTGGATTTCAAGTTACTATCCCTTTTTTGTTTAAAAGCCCAAGTCCATTAGAAAAGGTTCATCCATTATCCAATCGAGGGTTTTTATCTTTTTAATAGGCACAGTTTTGTCAACTTAATTACATTGAGTTTCTTAGATGCATTCATGATGAAGTTAGTACATAATACTTGTAAGTGAAACTTACCATAAAAACACAAATAATATCTGAAATAAATTAGTGACAAAAATTAAGAAAGTTCAATAAATGATAGAAAAAGATCGAAGACAAACAACCATTCGAAAAACATTATTCTTATATTGAGAAATATTTTTTTATACCACACAATTGGCCACCATCAATTATCACATGAAATAATTCAATTTTTTAATATTATTAATCTAATATTTTAAAAGTTTGATTAATAATTTATAAAAAACTTATAATCACATATGATAATTAATTTTATAGTTTATATACATGATTACTTTTCATATATATAAATCATGCATCACGTCCAGAAATGAAGCAATTGTACTAGTAGTAGTTGTGCTTAACGACGACGCATATATGCTGGGTGAGGAATATATATATGTTCTTGCCTCGCTAACTGATTGGCCGACTCGCCGAGTTGTTGGCTCCGACCTCGCCAAGTTGACTGAGCCGAGTTACTCCTCCAAGCGCCGAGCTCCACAAACACAGGTTGGGGTGGTACCTGAAAAGGGACTCCGACGCCCAAGTTAGTACTAGGCAAAATATGAGTATGGAGACAAGAATATAAGTTAGTTCTGCCTGGGGGCCTGAAGCCCCTTTATATAGGTCTCTCTTAATAAGAGAGATGTGTTGCTTGTAACTGTAGATTCCCTATACATCAAGTCTTATAAATGTCATAAAGAGTTACCGTTACTCATTACTATTCATAATTGGGAGATAGTAACGTTGGCAGAGAATCCGGAAGTAGGACCCCTTAAGGGTGCGCCGAGTTCTAGGTCTCTGATCGAGTTCTAGTCAAAGCCGACTAGCCGAGTTCTCTACTCAAGTGTGTTTCTGTATGACCAACCTTCCAGAACTATTGGTCGAGTTCATAATACTAGTCTACTACACAGCCCCCGAGCTTAGTTGCAGACTGAGCATAGCGAGGTATGTAGCTAAGCTCTACATGAACGTGTCTGACCGATTTATGGTACAAAGTGTAATAGGTCGATCGTGTAATGCGTAATATTTAAATTTTATTCATCCGTGTTACGGTACGATGAGTACTCCGCTATTTGCACTATGTTGTATCGTTTAAGATTGTCACCCGACCGAGTATGTGTGCAGAGTTTGTTTTTAAGCTAGCCGAGTGTGGGCATAGTGTTTTTCATCCAGCCGACTGGGGGAGCCGAGTCTATTTATTTTTAAGCTAGCCGAGTGTAGGCATAACGTTTTTCTTTTCATCCGACCGAGTGTGGGAGTGGAGTTTATTTTTATGCTAGCCGAGTGTAGGCATAGCGTTTATCTTTTCATCCGACCGAGTGTGGGAGCGGAGTTTATTTTTATACTAGCCGAGTGTAGATATAGCGTTTTTCTTTTCATCCGACCGAGTGTGGGAGCGGAGTTTAGTTTTATGCTATCCGAGTGTAGGCATAGCGTTTTACTTTTCATCCGACCGAGTGTGGGAGCGGAGTTTATTTTTATGCTAGCCGAGTGTAGATATAGCGTTTTTATTTTAATCCGACCAAGTGTGGGAGCATAGTTTATTTTTATGCTAGCTGAGTGTAGGCATAGCGTTTTACTTTTCATCCGACCGAGTGTGGGAGCGGAGTTTATTTTTAAGCTAGCCGAGTGTAGGCATAGCGTTTTACTTTTCATCCGACTGAGTGTGGGAGCAGAGTTTATTTTCACGGAGTGTAGTAGACTACAATTATGAACTCGGCCAATAGTTCTGGAAGGTCGGTCATACAGAAACACACTTGACTGGAGAACTCGGCTAGTCGGCTTTGACTAGAACTCGGCCAGAGACCTAGAACTCGGCGCAGCCTTAAAGGGGTCCTACTTCCGGATTCTCTGCCAACGTTACTATCTCCCAATTATGAATAGTAGTGAGTAACGGTAATTCTTTATGACATTTATAAGACTTGATGTATAGGGAATCTACAGTTACAAGCAACACCTCTCTCTTATTAAGAGAGACCTATATAAAGGGGCTTCAGGCTCCCAGGTAGAACTAACTTATATTCTTGTCTCCATACTCATATTTTGCCTAGTACTAACTTGGGCGTCGGAGTCCCTTTTCAGGTACCACCCCAGCCTGTGTCTGTGGAGCTCGGCGCTTGGAGGAGTAACTCGGCTCAGTCAACTCGGCGAGGTCGGAGCCAACAACTCGGCGAGTCGGCCAATCATTTAGCTAGGCAAGAACAATATATATATATATATATATATATATATATATATATATATATATATATTTCTACCGACATGATCCACGTATATATATCTCTACTTTCTCTCATCTTTCAATTTTTAATTATTCTGTTTCCGACTTTATTTCAAACTCCCACCATATCCATTAAAACAAGGAAAATGATATTTTTAACACAAACCTGTGCATGGTGAGAAATTTTATGTACTCTTACAGTCTTAAACTTCACGGTTGAAATTTAACTTGAATTCTATAATGTAATATTTAGATTTTTATCTTATATGTCCAGTAAGATATGGTTACTAGTATTATGAACTCGGCCAATAGTTCTGGAAGGTCGGTCATACAGAAACGTACTTGACTGGAGAACTCGGCTAGTCGACTTTGACTAGAACTCGGCCAGAGACCTAGAACTCGGCGCGACCTTAAAAGGGTCCTACTTCCGGATTCTCTGCCAACGTTACTATCTCCCAATTATGAATAGTAATGAGTAACGGTAACTCTTTATGACATTTATAAGACTTGATGAATAGGAAATCTACAGTTACAAGCAACACCTCTCTCTTATTAAGAGAGACCTATATAAAGGGGCTCCAGGCCCCTAGGTAGAACTAACTTATATTCTTGTCTCCATACTCATATTTTGGCTAGTACTAACTTGGGCGTCGGAGTCCCTTTTCAGGTACCACCCCAACCTGTGTCTGTGGAGCTCGGCGCTTGGAGGAGTAACTCGGCTCAGCCAACTCGGCGAGGTCGGAGCCAACAACTCGACGAGTCGGCCAATCAGTTAGCGAGGCAAGAACATTGGCGCCCACCGTGGGGCTCGGAGTAAAATCATTACCCCACCCCGCTTTTTTATCACAAACAACCAAACCAAAGACATGGCTGGAGAAAATCCTACTTTGACTGATCTGTTGTTAGCCGTACAAAAAATAGGTGAACAATCCACTCGAGTAATGGAAGATAATCAAAGACTAGCTGAGGAAATCAGATTGCTTCGTGAAGAGAGAGCTCACAAGGATCAAGATTATCATGAAGAACCTCATGAGAGAAGGCGTGAAGGGGTCTCAAAAGTTCAAACTGGCCCTTTCTCAACGGAACTAATGGAGGAGCCCTTGCCGCTTCACCTCAATCTTCCACCAACTTTGAAGCCATATGACGGAATTGGAGACCCTCATCGATTCATATCTAAGTACAAACATGCAATGTTTACTAACCATGCTTCTGATCGCGTTTTATGCAGGGTTTTTCCCACATTCTTGGATGAAGTAGCCGAGGTGTGGTTCGCGTCGTTACCCCCGAAATCAATATACAATTTCGAGGAATTAACAACCGCTTTCACAACTCAATTTTCATCCTCTAAGATTTACACAAAGAATGATGAAGCTTTGGCAAAATTTCACCAAGGTGCGAATGAATCATTAAGAGAATATTTAACCCGTTTTAATGCTGAAGTTATGCAGATACCAGATCTGGATCCGGCCGTCGAGTTGTTCACTGCAAAGGTCGGATTGAGACCTGGACCTTTCGCAAAAAGTATAGCAATCCAACGACCCAAAACTATGACCGAATTCCGAGAACGTGCAGTCGGATACATCAATGCAGAAGAACTCGACAATAAGAGATATCACTCTCATCTCCTTGACGAGTAAAAGGTAGAAGATCAGGTTGACTAAGAAGGACTCTACTAAGTTCAATTCCAAAGAACGTAAAATGTGATATCACCCAAGCAAGACCTCAACATTGGTGAATTGATGCAAAATAAACTACTATGTTATAAATTTATAATAAGATCTATTGTTTTTCTTCTATAGCACATTTCTCCTTTAGTTATATCAATAATACATTATCAAGTGTTTATGTTAAGCAATCAGGTGTACAAGTCGGCCATCAATGAACTCTAACCTCGGCATTTAGTTGACATGTAGGGGGCTTGTAAAAAATATTGAGCTCGGCCCAAGTCCTACTCGGCTCGGCATAAACTCGACCGAAAAGTCGGCAATCAATAAACTTTAACCTCGACATTAAGCTGACATGCAGGGGGCTTGTAAAAAATATTTAGCTCGGCCTAAGTCCTACTCGGCTAGGCATAAACTCGACCTCATGCTCGGTCGGATGAAAAGAAAAACGCTATGCCTACACTCGGCTAGCATAAAAATAAACTCCGCTCCCACACTCGGTCGGATGACAAGAAAAACGTTATGCCTACACTCGGTTAGCATAAAAATAAACTCTCCTCCCACACTCGGTCGGATGAAAAACACTATGCCCACACTCGGCTAGCATAAAAATAAACTCTGCTCCCACACTCGGTCGGATGAAAAATACTATGCCCACACTCGGCTAGCATAAAAATAAACTCCGCTCCCACACTCGGTCGGATGAAAAACACTATGCCTACACTCGGCTAGCATAAAAATACACTCCGCTCCCACACTCGGTCGGATGAAAAGAAAAACGCTATGCCTACACTCGGCTAGCATAAAAATAAACTCCGCTCCCACACTCGGTCGGATGAAAAGAAAAATGTTATGCCTACACTCAGCTAGCTTAAAAATAAAAAAACTCGGCTCCCCCAGTCGGCTGGATGAAAAACACTATGCCCACACTCGGCTAGCTTAAAAAAGAACTCTGCACACATACTCGGTCGGGTGACAATCTTAAACGATACAACATAGTGCAAATAGCGGAGTACTCATCGTACCGTAACACGGACGAATAAAATTTAAATATTACGCATTACACGATCAACCTATTACACTTTGTACCATAAATCGGCCAGACACGCTCATGTAGAGCTTAGCTACATACCTCGCTATGCTCAGTCTGCAACTAAGCTCGGGGGCTGTGTAGTGGACTAGTATTATGAACTTGGCCAATAGTTCTGGAAGGTCGGTCATACAGAAACGTACTTGACTGGAGAACTCGGCTAGTCGGCTTTGACTAGAACTCGGCCAGAGACCTAGAACTCGGCGCGACCTTAAAAGGGTCCTACTTCCGGATTCTCTGCCAACGTTACTATCTCCCAATTATGAATAGTAATGAGTAACGGTAACTCTTTATGACATTTATAAGACTTGATGAATAGGAAATCTACAGTTACAAGCAACACCTCTCTCTTATTAAGAGAGACCTATATAAAGGGGCTCCAGGCCCCTAGGTAGAACTAACTTATATTCTTGTCTCCATACTCATATTTTGCCTAGTACTAATTTGGGCGTCGGAGTCCCTTTTCAGGTACCACCCCAACCTGTGTCTGTGGAGCTCGACGCTTGGAGGAGTAACTCGGCTCAGTCAGCTCGACGAGGTCGGAGCCAAAAACTCGACGAATCGACCAATCAGTTAGCGAGGCAAGAACAATTATCCTAGCTACTAACACATTAAGAAAATATATCTTCAATTCATCGCACATAACATATAAAATTTTGAGCGGTGTTATTTTTTGGTTTCTATGGACACCAGCTCAAATTCAATAATAAAAATTAAATTAAAAAATATTTAAATAAGTGTTCCATAGAATTCTTTTTAAGAATAGTAATATTTACTCCAAAAATTAAATATTAAGATTTTATTGAAAACTGTCATTAAACACTTGTTAAAATAGTAAAAATAAAAATATTCAATTTTAAAATATTTATTTTATTTTTAAATATAAGATATTTACTAGATCATTTTAAATTTAACTAAAATTTATCATTTTAAATATTTTTAATAAGTGTCATACCAACCATACAACCCTAAATATAATTTGTCTAAAGCTCCTCGTGCCACACGCGGACCCAAATTCGCTTTGTGCCCAGTCTAAGAACCTTAATTTCGATTTAGACCCGCGTCACAAGCATGATTTGCTTATAAGATTTTACAACAATATACATATTTAGCGGTTATGTATAAAGCAAGTAAGGTTATTAGTTAGTTGATGCCTTGCAGCTTGATAATTGACGTTCGACAATTTCTTCATCCAAATTTCTTCCCGTGCAACATGTTTGGGCGGCTATATGGTAAGCATGAATTATTTCTTATTTTATAACTTTAATTTTAATAAAATAATATTATAGCACTATTTTATACTGTCATTTAATTAAAATACTATTATTATAATTATTTATTTTGTTTAAATGAATACTTCTTTCATTTTAAAATAATATTTATTTTTATTCTTTTTCATACATTGAAAATACTTAGATATATTAATTTTTAGATGTAAAAAAAAAAAAAGAGCGATCTGAAATTTGTAAATGTACGGAATGACGCGGGAGTGAGTGATATGGATGTGAAGCTTACCACCAAAGGTGGAATGGTTAGATTCCCCATTCCCAAATTCCAATCCATCAAAAAATAAATAAATGAGGGACGTGACGTGAGCAGTCTAGGAGTGGTGAAAGGCTGAAACCGGTGCAGCTGTCCTTTCTGTTATTAGTTTTAGCGTTTCATCTCTTTGTCAGTGCTCACGCAGATTGGTAGATACAACCATTAATCCCTCTCAGACCAGTTTAGTATCATTCTCAATACACAGAACCAAATCATCATTGATGAGATAACGCTATTTCAACCTCCTAACACAAACAAATATACAAAATATCTATCTAATTTACTACTGGTAACTAATTGAGAGTCATGATTTTTCTTTTGCAAAAAAAATTATATTAGGGAAGACACAAATTTCAAATTGTTGCTTTTACACCATCATCATTATCATCTACTCCTTTCCCGCTTCACCCAATACATTAGATTCTGTCTCCATTTGTGCTCCTTTCACTAGTTTTCATTTTGCTCTGTAAATTTCATTATAATGCTTCATGAATATATAACCAAAAATACCTACATTAACACTATTGTAATCTATCTTTGTTTGTTCTCTGTTATTATTTCAATTATTTTGTATTTCCATATGATTTGTAACAAGTTGAAAAATTTAATAATGTTTAAAAAATATATTTACTTATTATTAATTCGTGCATCGCACTGACAATAGACTGGTGTTTTATATATTAACAGTCAGTATTAAAATTTTTAATAATATCTAAAAAGTTCAATTAATTGTGCTAATTTTCGTGGTTAATATAACCATAACTTTGTCTCTTTTGGTAATAGTATCCACCTGTGCTAACTTCACATATACACGAATCAAAGCTTGTTTATTTGGGGAACTTTTATATTTGAATTAGAAAGTTAAATTTACCAATAAAAAATGTTATTTTAATATCAATAGTACCATCACCATCACCTTTTAAATGTGATGGTAGAGATCACCCAAAAGATTATCAAAGACATCATCTTGATTTGAAAGTCCGGAATATAAGGTAATCTTGCAAATGTGTAAACGGGCCTATTGCTTTGTAATGTAAGTGGCTTTTATTGTTGTAGGGGTCAACGTGAGTGGCTATTTTATAGTAACCAATTTTCTTACACCCCAAACACCAAAAGGAAAACGTGTGGATGGATGGGCCTGACTCCTAATACTAGTAATAATATAGCACTAAAACGTGACGATACAAGATTTTTTGGGCTGGACTTGCCGTGTTAGCGTGTGACTTGTGAGTACGATGAGGAAGGATCAATTTGACTAAGTTTTGTATGAACTATGAACCACCGTATATTTTTTACAATTAAAATATAATTTATTTTAAAAAAAAATGTGTTGCTTCTGAATGTTGCTGTGTTAGTTGAGCATTAATTGTCCTATAAAATAATTGCTTGAAATAGTTGTGGGAAAATGATATTTTATTAGACAAATACCATACGGAAAAATAATGTTGGGTATATAATTGATTCGCAATTTATTTAGGATCAATCATGTACAATGGATGGATGGCTCTGGCTGCATGCAACAAACCATTTCCACAAAAGTTTGAGACGATGTCCCCTGTCCAGTATAACCTTCCCCAGTTACGGCACTTCCACTTGACCTAGGAACTTCAAAAAATAAGACACCAACTTATTAGCGAACAAATCACAGACAAGATAAATAGCGTAATGAAATAAACGAAATAGAACTATGTTCAATGAAATTTATGGAATAAAAATATTAAATACAATTTAATCTATTTTATTGAATTTGACATTTTTCTATTTCTTTAGTTTTGAAAGAATAGGATAAGATGGAATTAAATTATTTGAATTTGATACCATTTTATTTTATATTAATTCATTTTTATTAAGGTTCAAATAAGGAAGATTTTTTTTCTCTATGTTCACTTTTATTTCTATGCTTTTTCTTTTCTCTATGTTATCTCCTTATATATCAAACTAAAATTGTTGGTTTCAATAAAATAATAAGTTGCGCAACTCAAAAGTTTCGGCGCCGTGTACCTCATGTGGGTTTTTTGTCCACCATGGTAGGTACCATCTTTAGCAAGTATATGGACATTTTTTAAGAAGAAAACTTTGTTATTTATTCTATTAGGTAGCGTTTATTTTAAAGTTTATATAATATAGTACAAAAATATAAGTATAGAATAATATAATAAAATTTTTATATTTATATTTGTATTTTGTATATCTATCCTGAGTATCAATACAAAATACATTAAAGATATATACATATACAATTTATATTGTTCATATCTATTTTGTATTTTATGTCTTGTATAGTTCAAATAAATATTGTGTTAGAATTTGTTTGATGTTATATAGCATATCATATAAAAGAATTATAGAGATATTGAAGACAGAAATATAAGATATAAAGAATTAATATTTATATCTAAATTAGTGTAAAATAATAGTTATATCTTATTCTACTCTATCTTTTATCTCATCTATTTCTATTTGTATCTCAGTATTTTCATATTCCTATCTCATGTACTCTATCTATCTTATATTTATATATTCTATAACCACTATTGTTTGTCCAATGTCACCACCAATTATTATTTTATCATTGCAACGTTATCAATTTATCGTAAAGAAGTATTATAGATATAGCTTCTCATTACAAAAATAAACATTTAAGTCACACAAGTCTCCAAAATTGTTCATTTGTTATATGATTACACTTTATTTCAATGATTATCATTTTTAGATAGAATAACTTAAAGTGTTTCAAATCCGACATTTTTTCTTACATTAAAAATAAAATAAAATCACCTCCAACTAAAACATATATCTTAAAGATAATGTAAAATAAATATTCAACCCATCCTATAAACTTTTTTTTTTGTACATATCCTCTAAACTATTATTAAATACCACGGTAATAAATAACGACACAATATTTTTATCGCATTTTATCTTAATGAAAAATATTCAAAGAAACGTATCTTAATATTAACCAAGATGTATTTAAAAAAAAAAAGGAACTTTTGGAAAAGCGATAAATTTTTTTTTTTATGAGCGGACTGAAATGAACGGCGATAGGCACCGCCCAGAGTTGGGTAGAATGGTGACATACTGACATCAGTCATCAAGAATTGATTCTGTTTATAATTTTATTAGAACAACTAATCAAGTCACAACGATTACTTATTGGCTTTCCCACTAGTAAGTTTGAAGTGCCACCCTTGTGCATACATGAATTAGAAAATGAATCGCTGGTTTTTCAAAGCGTGCAATGTGTAATAACTAAAACTTTGTCATTTGATAAACGAAAAATTGGAAACAACTCTCTGCATCCGTTGTACATAAGGCCGCACTAATTCTAACTGATCGGAACCGGAAACACAAGTCTTTCATAATCTTCTTTTTCCTATGATCTTTTGTTTTTGTGGTAGCTGATGATGTCCTAACGACGGAGGGTTATTTGACCCCATATAAGAATCAAGTCAGTGAATAATATTAATAATAATAATATTGATGAAGGCCTTCTTCTTCCATGTATTTATCATAATTTTTGTTAAGGCCCAATTTACCTTTTCTTGGGTCAATGTTGTTGAAGAGACTTCTTAAAAATGTGAGTGGTCAAGGGATCAAACTTGGGAGTGGTGGTGGAGGGAGCAGTGCAAGCATCCCTGAGCTCATTATACCTTTCAATGTCAAAATTGTGAAGCTTCATGAGTCGCTTCTGCTTTGTGCTGAAACGTGCTTGGTAGAACCCTTCAAAAGAAGGCTCTTTTGATGTCCTGAGGAAGAAAGTGTACCCAGCCATGAAGTACATTGATGTCAAATAGAAGCATATTGGCTCCATCACATCCCATGTAAGCTCCCAAAATGTGAGCCTCATGAAGCCCACAGTTTGCACCACCAGGAAACCCAACCCGCCCCAGAGCTCACGGCGAACCAAGGTGTCGGCTCTTCGGTCTATGGCAGACTTCTGCTTCTCCATCTCTTCAAATTCTTTTCTTACAGAGTCATGCACCTTGGCTCCTCGTACAGGGAGTAGACCTTGAATGGCTTTGGCTACCTGTATCACAAAATTTTACAGAGTTTGGGTAAAGACTGGCTTATGCCACATTTGGATTTTTACCTTTAGGAATTATCAGGAAGCAGACAATAAATAGCTTATAGTGAATTAGCAACTTTAAGCAATTCAAAACAAGTACTTTACCCACAAAACCTATGAACTGACCCACAAATTTTTTAACACCCTAGTAACCAACTAACCCATCACTATCCGCTTGAATCACGAAATAAAAGGACCATCCACCCTCCTAAGAGTTTCACATATAGGGCAATTGTTGTGGCCATTATGCCATAACGTAACCTTTAACTGAGTAATGCAATGATATTTAAATGCAGCTAATCAAGAGAGAATTGCTAAACTATATTTGCAATAACCCCAACTCTTGTTGGTTTTAGTTGAAACAATTCAATTATAATCTAAAATCGATTCAAGGTTAGCAAAAGCATGCAAGCCGCCCAGTAGATCTCAATAAAACCAATTTCTCAAATTCTTTTTTTTTTTGGAAATAAAAAAACCCAGGTTTGCCCGTTAGTAAAGCCCCAAAAAATAATTGAATTGAAAGAATCATGGTGATGGAGGAAGGCTGGTGGGCTTTAATGCAGTCCTTTAAAGCCCTAATATACCACCTCAAATGTGGAATCCCTTTACACTTTTTAGATCTTGCGAAACAACAAAGTTTCAATCTCCTGTGGAAAAAACAAAAGAAATGATCATAAAAGATACTATCAGTTTTCGGTAGTCTCCAGCCAAATAAACTCGTAAATGAACAGTTATATGATGACGACTAAATTCTGAAAAATACCAAAAAAACCTATTCTTTGATCTCCACCATTATCCCTCTGTAACAACCCAGAAATTAAAACGCAACCCAGCACAACAAAACAAAACAAAACAAAACAAACTGATAAAAAAATAACAGTTAAAAATCAAAATGGAATTATTGAAGGATTGAATTGAAACACGTGAATAATAAAGAGGAATAAGCATTAACCTGTTCTGGCCGGAGGAACACGACATCTCCCAAAATAATCACAGCCGCAGAATCATCGAGCATCTTCGCAATCCTAACCGCTTGATCCTGATCCGAACAATTCTCGGAGCAGATCCGAACGAACTCGGTTAACGGTATGCACGTTTTCCGGATCTCCCTCAGCTTCGACTTCACAACCTCAACCTGCGCCGCCCTCAGCAGCTTCTTCGCATCCTCCGCCGTCACGTCCTCCACCACGTCCCGCTCCTCCTCCTCCTCCGCAGCCGGCGGCCTCAGCCCATCCAATCGGATTCTGTTGCGAGCAATGTCCATCGCCCTCAGCCTCTCGATAATGTTTCCACCAACAGGCGGCGACCGGAGCTCCGGCTGGAACCCTGGACGCTTGTGAAGAAACCTCCGGAAAACACCATTATCTCCGGGATCAGGAGCAATGTTGCGCTCGCCGGAGGCGCCGGAAGAAACCCTGGCATGAACGGAGGACGAGGAAATCCGGCAATTGGTAAGGGTTTGTGATGAGATTTTGGTCAAATTAAAGAGGCGCTGAGCAAGGGATTTTTTGAACGCCATTGATGATACTGTCATTGAAGATAGATAGAACGAAATCTGTAGAGAGAGAGAGAGATAGATAGATAGATAGAAAGAACAATAATAATGGAACTTTACTTGGAGAAAAGGATAGGTCAGGGTATCAATATATAGGTGCCCCAAAAAGAAGGAGGGAAGAGAAATAACGCTGAACGAGAAACGGGATGCGAGAATTTGAGTGTATTGTGTGCGAGAATTTGAAAATGGAATGAAGAGGGTGGTGAGCATGACCGGACACGTGGTTGGTTCAGATTCAAGGGGAGGTCAGTTGTGACCGTGGGATCTTCAGAACTAATGGAGCTGACGAGGTTCGTACCTGGACAGGTTTTAACGCTTTGAGGCATCGTTATCTGATTGCCAAATACTACAGTAGTAGTAGTAATGTTTAAATTTAATAGCTACTTATTATTTAGAAATTAGGAATTTTTAAAAATAAAAATAAAAATATTCTTAAAGCATATGCTTAAATTGGGCAACGCAGATTGGAGAGAAGCACGAAAGCGAGAAAGTAGGACTTGGCACTTGGCAGCCACAAATGGTTGCGTCCACGCGAACGTGTCGCCAAATATGCCTTGCGCTTGCGGTGACTGGGTATAGCTTTGCTTGCTGCTACTCACGCTATCTTTTTTTTTTTTTATTGAACTCAATCTTGGAAAGAATAATCCCTAAACAGCAATTCGACTAGTAGTTAAGAAAAGTAATTAATGAGTATATGACTTTTACCAAATAAAATAATAATTTATTTATTAGTACTAATGGGAATAATAACTGAAATCTGAAAATCTACCAGCCAAGTTCGCTGAACTGTCTTTGGAGAGCAAAAGGACGAGTTTACCCTCCTACACGTTTTTCCGCGTCCCGTGAATTGGGCTTTCAGATAAGACCTACACAACACTACAAGGCTCTGATTACTGTCCAACTCAGATGTTAGACGCTTCTGGGTTCTCGCCCCTATTCAAAGCTTTCGACCCAAAAAATTTTTAAAAAATTATAATAAACTTTGCTTTATGTCGACCCTGCTAGGTTAATTAAAGTTATCATCCACGTTTGGAACAAATAAGTTATACACTTGATCGTATTATATCAATTTAATCATGCTTTTAATATGTTTGTTTTTATTTATTTTTAAATAAAATAGGTGAATGCTACACATTTAAGGCACGGAACGGAACACCTGTCAGGATATAAGCCTATATTCAAATTGAGAGAGGGTTTTAAAGATTACTAAATATTTGAATATGTTGGTACGTAATGTGCCGTTCAACTAAAACAAAAGAGGAAAAAAAATAAATACAAATTGAACTATACAATATAATTTTTTTTCCTTCTTATCCTTGGTTTTTGGTTACATTCTTATCCATAAGTTATAGTAATAGGCCATATCCATTTATAAGCTTGGATTCGTGAGGGTTTGGGCTAAAAGCCCAGTCATCATATAATATGAACACATGCCGAACCATTTGCAGGAATAAAGAACTTGGTTTGATGAAAACGACGCATTTCTTTTTTGTTGACCAAAAATAGGATCCATTTTTTAGCTTTTCCTGTTTGACTCTATTGTTTGTAGCCATGCTTCCTTTGAAATATCCTTACCATTTTTGTAATTAAATCCTTCACTTCAATTAAAATTGCAGTGTTGACCGAAACATCAAAATCTCCAGTCAATATTATATCAATGCTTCTTCTATATATGAACAATATCATGCTTCAGGAATATAAAAGAAATAACACCATTCAAGTATTTCCACAATTCTCTTGGGGATAAGTATAAAGCAATAAGCCCCCAAAAAAATATATCAAATTATCTATATAGATTAAACTATGTTATCTTATTCAATTTAAGACTAAATTATCAGACTCGTCAAAAAATATATCACCAATTGTAAGGACTTGGACTCTTTCCTCACTAGCTTCAGATACCAAATATCTACAAGTTAAATTCATAATCCATCAAAACATTGTTTATATCTATAATTAGCATGAAATACATGATCGCATATTTATAAGTAAAATATGGTAGTTGTACCAGAATTTCTTCACCAATTTAAACTCTTTTATAAAACTGCCAACTTCTTCCTAGAAGACAAGATGACAGGTCCAATTGTCATCTCATCCCTAAAAGTAGCAAATGAGTCCTTAGCTATAATCTTTTCCTAGCTATTCAAATTTGGAATTATTTTAATATGCTCAAATCATATGCTCAAATCAAAAGCCTAAGGACAATAGCACAATCTGATTCAACAAAACAAGATATAAAAGGGCAATTAACACAACCACACATTACTTGCAAGAGATGAATCAGAGTACAAATGATACAAACCCAGGAAGTGCGGTTGAGCGGTAGTAGCTCATTCTCTTTTAACCAAGCGTTGAGGGTTGGATTCTCACATTGGAATGGAAAAAAAGAGTTAAAATGATACCTCTAGACAGTAATGTATAAACCATGTCAATTTCTAACAGGCAGCTTGTATTTATTCCTGGTGGTTGGAGTGGAGAGGGGAGACTTATTGGAACATGCCTTGCCAGTTGGAAATGAATTTTTATTTACACTAAAAAAATCACATTTCCTTTGAAAATTAATTTAGCAACGAGTTCACAAATATACATGAGTTATGCATATAACTAAATATTCTGGCAAAGTCTTCTGATTTATGTAATAGGGGAAAGGGCATCTTCATGGAATACTGTGAAACTGATAATCTGATAACCCGGGTAATATTTATTCCATTTTACCAAAGAAGATATACTCAATTACATTGAACATAAGCTACTTGCCAGGTTAAAAAATCGTTTACTTACTAGATTCTGGGCTAATAACTACAAATCCAATATCATGGAGCCCCGCTAAAAGACACTTTAAACATCAAATGTGCTTATGATAGATAGCAGCATCAGGTTCATAGACTGTGCAAGCAATTATTGCCATCAGTGGATGCTTCATACATCAAGATCTTACCAATCCTTGCACAAAAATGTATATCCTAAAGGCAGGAATCTGCAGACTGCACATCCCTGCACTGCACTTGAAAGAATAAACTACCAATAAGCACAGAACCAAGTAAGTGAAGCTAGTATATATATCTTCATCATCAATTTTCCTAGACTTCAGTCCAATTTTTATTGAGTTTCTCATGATTCGTGATTATTACCCACAGAAGATGTTCCCATGCCTCTAGCGAAAGAGTAACTTAAAAAAATCAAGCAAAAAATTGTTTGCAGTTATTTATACTGCAAAAAAATAACTAAAGTGTGCCAATGGTATACACAAGTTCAAACTTCATATATTTCTTCATAAATTATATCACCACAGTTATAATCGGGGTGTTTAATTAGTACCTTATAATAGGAATAAAAGAAGATACAAGCTAGAGTATAACATACCAAATGGCTGCTAGCCCTTATATTTATATATCTTTTGTATAACCACTGTCCTTGCTTGCCTTATGTCCCGACTACATTTATCAGCATGCTTACTTAAACTCTCAATGATCTCCGAAAAAGCTTCTATTCTCTTCTTAATCTCATCGATTGCAATCTTTACAGCATCCTCATTTTCAACAGCAAAAGCAGCGTTTTGCAACATGGATTCCATCTCCACTTCCAATTTGTTGACACACAGCCAAATGTTGTCCAACTCAGACAATGTAATGTACTTAGTAGCAGCCTCCATTGAAATGATCAAATCTTTTTGACTCTTAAGAGCATTCTCATACTTCGTAAAAAGTGAGTTCCACCATTTTCCTACTGAGCCCAGCGGAACAGCCAATGCACCAGCTAGAGCTGCTACAACCGGTGGAGCAGCAATGGCAGCTGCCACCACTGAGAAAATCAGAACAGAAACAAAAGCAGCAACAAAAATGACATTGGAAACTCTCTTCAACGTCTTGAGGGATTTCAATTTCTTATCAAGCTTTTGCTTCTTACTTTGCAATTTCCTCAGCATTGATGCTTGCTGTCTATAAACTGACAGAAACAATTGATAAAATTCTTCTGTAAAGGGGTCCCCAGCTTCCTTGAAATTCTTAAGCTCTTGCAATGTCTTTAAGTAAATCGACCCATCAACCCCATTTTGTGCCTCTTCCTCAAAATAGGTAACAGCTGACTTAATCATAACCTGTCTCTCCTGTGCTCGTTTCAAGCACTTATCAAGAGCATTGCAGAAGTCCAATGTGCTGAGACTATTTTCAAAGAAATCATTCACCAAGGAAAATAACTCACGGTCCTTCTTGTTACATATATCTTGGTTGCACTCTAGAATGACTTTGCCGACTTCCTGGTTCATTTCAAGCAGACTCCCGGTCATTTCCCTCAGCGAGTCAATAGATACGGAACGAACCACACCACCTTGAGCAAGGGAGCTGATCACCCTGTTGGTTCGCTCCCGAATGTTGGCATCAAAGGATTGCAAGTTTGGGTCATCAACACACGCAGCCTCATAAGAGTTCAAATCAGCCGCGTACTCAGAATGATTACCCATTTTCATCGGAGTTGGGGCATCAGCATTAGCCGTCTTGCTGGACTGGCTTCCCATCATCTACAAATATAATAAGATGCTTAGAAGCACAAAAAGGTTCAAACCAACTTCTAAATTAGTCCTTTCCTTCCTAGAACTTCAATCAATCGCAACCCTCAACAAAATGCGAAGTTTCAAAATTTCACAAGATTGTGCTTAATCGTATTCGTTCCTGACTTTGAGAAGTAAGTAATATAGAAAAAATTTCTCTATCTGGCTAGATCCAGCCCCCCAACATGCAATTCTTCACTTGGGAAGACAAAATAGGCACATGTGAATATCAATTGTACAACACCCAAATCAAAGTTGCAATTTTTATCTCATGGCTATTCTAGAAGCTTTGATTACCTGGGTAATGGGTTGAAGCTGAAACCTCAGAACCAAATTGAATTCCCTTCCCAAACAGAAAAAAGCCCTCAAATCGAAGCAGAACCTCAGCGAAGGAGTGTGAAAATGGTGAGAATCGCAGGTGGAGATCGATTCCCAATTATAGGAAAACAATTATAGATTTTAGTAATTAAGAGGTTCAATTGAAGTGTTGAGTGGGAGTGGGAAGAGGAAGAAGAGATGTGTAGAATGTGGGTTTTCTGAGGTTGTGAAGAATGAATGTGACTATGAACAGTGAGGGCTATTCATGTCTGAAGAAGTCAAAGCAAGCGAAGGATAAGTGGTTCGGCAAAAATGCCAATGAAACTATGGAAGGCTCCAAGATATTTCGTTTTACGGATGTTTGCCTTTGTCAATTTTTTTTTTTTTTTAGATCAACGTAAACGGGGTTTGGTATACTGATTATTCCTTAAGTCAATTATTCTCAGAGACCATAGAAATTTCTTTGAATAATGTGAAAGGCTTTACTTAATGTTGTAAGCCATATTAAAAAATAGATAGAAGAAAATTTTGAGTGCTTTTGAAGTTTCTTTTACTTGTGTGTATTAAATAGATACTATTTTGTTATGTAATAACATGAAGAGGGTGGACATACACTTATATAAATATTAAGCCTTGTAAGTTTGCTTTATTAAATAGCTTTTTCAAAATTAAAATACTTTTTTTTAGGTCTGGTATTTAAATAGTGTTTTACAACCTAGTCATAGGTAAGGGTTCTTTTTTGGTGGCCAATAGTCATAGGTAAGTTGAGTTGGGTTGAGGGAAATTTCAAGTCCAACCCAATCAAATTATTGTTAATGGGTTGGATATTGGCCTATTGGGTCCAGTATAGAATATTGTTTTAGCATGACTAGAGCTAAACAAATATCTGACCCGCACATTGTTTTAGCATGACTTGAACTAAACAAATATCTGATCCGCACAAATAATAAACTAAGTTGATGATTTTGGGTTGATTTGGATGGAATTTTTGGGTTGTCTTTTGAAATAAAAATAAGATAAAAGACAAAATAAACATGCATATCTCCTCCCTTGCTCCCATTTTCTTTTCCCTCTAGCAATGGCGACAGAGTGCAGAGCAATGGTTGCAATTTGCAAGTAATGGAGGACTAACAAGAAATTTAACGAATATCAAGTTAAATAAACCTTAGAAGCAGGTAATTTTGATAGATTGTAGTAATTTTTCAATTAAATTATCTATTAATTCAGATTGATTCGTTTGATTACATAATAATATTGATTATATGGATTGCCTTCAAAGTGTAATGTAGATTATCTCATATCATGTGTCTATCTACATTACCGATCTTAGGTAATCTTTTATTTTATTTTATTTTAGAGAAATATTTTGTGTATACCACAAAACCAGCTATCATAGATACTATGTGCAATAATTCAACATTTTGAAAACTAGTAATCCAACTTTTATAAATGTTGGATTATTACACATGACTGATGTTTGCTGATTTTATGGTGTACATGTAGCATTACTCATTATTCTATTACACAATTACATTTTCTTACTAATTACACTTTTCTTACTTAATTCTCTAGTCTTCTACAGCAAATCCTAGATTCTTTTTAGTTATTGTATTATATTTGATTTTTCTATGTTGAACTATTTCAATAATAATATAGTTATTTTGTTGGATTTTTATTTTTATTAAATAATTATATTAATATCAAAACTGAAAATATTAAGATTAAATTGATATTAAATTCAAAATATTAGGACTAAAGTAATTATTCACTGAATAATTTACTATCAAAATCAAAGAAAATTAGGAATTTATATATAAGTATTATAGTATACAAATAACTAATTAAATATAAAATTATAAAATTTTACTAAATAAAATTTTTTAGAGAAAGTGAAAATAAAAAATTAAAATGATTTTTTAAAAAAATAAAAAAATCATGGGGTCATTCCCCTTCATCACAACTACATCTCGCACCTGTTAATATAAATATTTTATAGGACATTATGATCATATGTGTATTTTAGAAGGTATTTTAATAATATATATAATATAACTATATTTGATTAATTTATTTTATAATTATTTAGAGAGTATCATAGTAATATATATATATATTACTTTGTAATCGTTTTAATATATCAAATAAGGTATTATAGATTACCAATTATGTTATTTGTATGTATCAAACAAGATAATATGGATTACTGGTAATTTAAATAGAAGTATATCTACAAAGTAATCTAGATTATCAATAATTTTTTATGGTAACGTGTCAAACATCCCTACACAGACAAACGAAGAACACTATAATTAAACTTATTATTTTGCTTAAGAAGTGATAAATGTCTTGAACATATGTGTTAAAAAAGTAAAAAATTTAAGAAGAGTAAGATTAGTATTAAAATCATGAAATTTTATATTTTATAGGCATGAATTTTATAATTATCTTTTTTAAATTACTTGTTTCAATAACCTTAAAAGGGCCTAATACTCATTAGTAAAATTCAAATTTTGTTAATAAGTGTCATTGAAGTACTTATTAAAAAACTTAAAAAAGTAAGTTTATGAGATAAATATTAATATGATGAGTATGGTGTCTAATTAGAAAAAACTTCATCAAAGTCTTCATAAAGCAAGGCCCCAATCTATCATCCTAGTTGGTCAATGCCTTTCAATTTTTAGCAAATTAAATCTCTTTTGTCATTATACATTCAGTCCTCTCTTGCCAACACATGCTTTTAATTAGAGTTTACCTGTATTTGGTGTGTACAATTTACAGGGACACTGGTGTAAACAGAATAACAAGCTATCAAATTGAATAATGTTATATGTACAATAAAATTTGTACAATACTTGTACAACAATCATATACATTATTGAATTGCATTAGTTTATAAATCTATATTACAATCCAATGACAAATATAATTATTGTATAAATATTATATAATTTTCATAGTATATTTATCATTAGTGATAAATAAGGCAATTTTATAGCTTGCTATGGTTTCATTTCATCCTTAGGAACCATCTACCAAAAATAATTTAAAAAAAACAAATCCTTAGCAACTGACAAGTCCCTCAGAATATAACGACTGAGGCTGAGGCTGAGGGAATCTCCCGTGAAAATGAATTGGGCTTGGATCCAATGCTTGCTTCAGCAACCTTCAACAATAAGGCCAATTTTTGCCTGCACTGAGAAAGCTATGTATAACCGGTTAGACTATACATAATTAAATAATTAATTATTCATCATTATCTCCCAACAAAATCCATATCCATTTCAAACTTGCACGGTCTATGGAGAATATAATAAAACTTTGTTAATTTAACATACCTGAATAAAACCTTCACTGCTAGTGAGAAACATGATTGAATTGGCAAAAGTTTAAATAAAATATAACATATGACTTCACAGTGTCCAATGTCAATTGCCAAAGGTAGTTAAAATATATCTCTTCAATTTTTTTAATTGTCCAATTTTAAATGCACACTAGAATTTGCCTAAGAATAGATATAACCTTAAAGTTAATAAAAAAATATATTTTATTAAAGGGTAATACTAAATGTACAATAAAAAAACTAGTCAAATTAGTTCATAAATAAAATTTTGGGCCATAATTACTCAGCTCATTACAATTTCAACGATTATTTAGTCCAGAATGCAAAATAGGCTCATTAGTGATATTGACTGGTTTTTTATTATACATTTAGCATTATTATTTACTAAATTATCATTTATCAACAACTAAATATATATTTATTATATTATTTGATAAAAAAATATTAATATTAAATAAGAATAAAAGAAGAAGAAAATAACAAAATTAAACTTAAGCAATGAAATGAACAAGTAAAATAAACTTGCATCTCTAAATTATAAAAAAAAAAAAAAACTTGTATAACAAACACATAACTCTAAAAGCAGAATAATTTTTTATTGTAAATTCACAGGATGACAGGGAACTCAGTTTATGCCTCACCACCAGTTTCAAGATTGATCTTGTCTACTCAACAGTTCCAGTTTCAGAAATCCTAATTTCCCTAAGCAAACATTATTAAATAATAAAAGAAAAAAAGCCCGCCCTGTTCTGTTTATGATGATGATGATCATAATAAAATTAATTTTGCCTGTAGGCAATGTAATCAGCAAGAGCAAGCAAAGGAGCAGCCTTAAGGTGATCAAAAGCATGGAGTTGGTCCCTGGCTTCCTTGTTCAACTTGTCAGCAAATTCCTTGGATCTGTCAATCCCCAAAAGCTTAGGGTAAGTGACCTTATCAGCAACCAAATCCTTCCCTGCAGTTTTCCCCAATTCCTCAGAAGACTTTGTCACATCCAGAATATCATCCACAACCTGAAACAGAAGCCCAATGCACCTCGCAAACACCCTCAGCCTCTCAACTTCCTCATCAGAACCGCCACCCATTATTGCCCCCAGCACCACCGCAGCTTCTAGCAACGCCGCCGTTTTATGCAGGTGAATGAATTCCAGCTTCTCCAGTCCAACATCGGTCAACCCTTCAGACTGTATGTCAACGATTTGACCCGCGACGAGTCCTTCTGATCCGACGGATTTCGCTAACTCTGCTATGGCGCGGACCACCCTCGCCGGAGGGACATTTTCGGAGGAGAGTGCCACGTGCTCGAAGGCGAAAGCGAGGAGGGCGTCGCCGGCGAGGACGGCAACGTCCTCGCCGAAGACCTTGTGGTTTGTGGGCTTTCCGCGGCGGAGGTCGTCGTTGTCCATGCAGGGGAGGTCGTCGTGGATTAGCGACATGGTGTGGATCATCTCGACGGCGCAGGCAGCGGCGATGGCGGATTGTTCGTCGCCGCCGACGAGCTCACAGGCGGCGATGCAGAGCAGGGGACGGACCCTCTTGCCGCCGGCGAGGAGGGAGTAGCGCATGGCCTCGTGGATCTTTTCGGGCTCTTTCATGGCAATAGCTGCGTCCAAGACTTTGTTGACGGTTTCCGCTTTCTGGAGCATGTAGGCGTTGAAGTCGAAGGTGGTGGTGGATGTGGGGTTTTGGTGCTCTGTTATGGCGGTGTTGAGGATTGCAGAGACAGCGAAGGTGGAAGAAAGGGGCTTAAGGAGGGTGGTGGTGGTTGTGGAGGGAAAGGGTACGATTGGAAATGCGAATGTGGGTGTGGGGGTTGTGCGGTTGAAGAAGGGAAGAACGGGAATTGTACCTAGACGCAGAGAACTCATCTTGGCCTTGGCTGCGTCAAAACAGAGTAGTGTGTGTTTGTGCCACTGTCTTGTTCTGCTTATATATAGAGTTAGGGGGGAATTGGAACCAGAAGAAATTCTTACAGTTTTTTGTAAGTATTATTATTATTATTTGAAAAAGTTACATAAATAAAAGATACGAATTAACATTTTAGTTAATTTATTAAAAATGAAATAAAGGTGGTGTCAAATAAGTGTAATAACTAATAAGGGACTGTATTATTTTGGTAAAAATGGGAAAAAAATATTATGTATAATTCAGCTCTGTATGTACATAAAATTTAGGTAGAATAATAGCAATTTAAAATGGTATAATTTGATCAAGAGCATTACTAGAAATACAACAAAAAAATCAGCAAAACAACCCATAAATAGGAATTTGAGCCACAATCACCTCATCCCATTAAAAATGTACTCATAATTTAAAGTGATATTTGGGCCATAAATGTTAAATGAGCTTTGTTGGCTGTTTTGACTGATTTTTTGTTGTGTCACAGTCATTTGTGTTTGACCAATAAAGAGAATTTTCGGTTTTTTAAATTGGGAATTCAATGAATATATATAATGAAATAATAATTAAGTCAACTAAGCAATTAAAGATGAATTTAATTTTCATTATCCATTTTTTTACAAAGTCATATAATAATAATTGCTGTCATGTTAGTTATTATTGTATTTTGTCTCTTCTATCATCTGAAAAGTCATACAAATAAAACATTTTGATTGAACGATAATATAAAATATTTTTACACTGTATGTGCATTAAAATTAAACACATTAAAGAATATAGTTTGACTATAACTTAAATATTATAAGATATATTAAAAAAATAGTAAAGGTATATGATAAAAATAACAGAACAGTTAATGAAAATAAGAATTAATAAATTAGTCACAATTTATAAATTTGATTAGAAAATGTGTTTATCTTGACGTAAAAAAATAAAACTAATAATACAAACGTAATTAACATAATCTTTAGAACTAGTAGTAAAATATAGATTCGGTTTATGATTATTAAATATAATAAAACTAAAAGAATTTTTAATGGATAGTTGGATACTTTCCATGTGCTTAGTGTGAGAATATTGATAAAAATATTTATTGAGATTTGAGAATATAACTATTTTGGCATAAAAAGTTAATAAATAATTGTGAAATGTGTATAATATTAAAAATTTATAAATATAACATAATTTTTTATTGAGAAAACATATATTTCAATTTTTTGATAAATTTTGTTTTTAGTTAAAGCCCTTTGTGTACCCACAATGATACCTCTGCCTTGATTCAGAAATCAGGAGTCACTGACTTCGCCAATTGTCATGCTCTTCAAACATTTTATCCAATATACCTCACCGCAGCTCTTTTTTTATTTTATTTTTATTTTGTTCATGATTTGTGCTGTTCTGTTTAATTTTTTTAAAGTGTAATCAAGGTATTTTACTTTAAACCGGAATGAGTATATGACAAATATGGAATGTTCAAATCGATGAATTTCAAGCAGCGGAATCTATTTGGCTGTTGGGGCCTCTTGCCTCCTGGCGTTTGTCGTTATTTTGCACGCTACACTCCATTAACTAGGATTGACACACATATGATTCAATTCTTCGTCCAAATTAATCATTATTTGAGTTCAAATTATAGCAAACCTTTTTTAATGGGTGATCTATAAATTTTACAGTAAATTTTTATTGAGATTGATAGCATATCATAATAATGATGGTGATCTATAAATTTTAAAATAAATTTTTATTGAGATTGATAGCATATCATAATAATAATGATGGTGCGTCTTCCCTGGTCTATAAAAAAAAAATCCTGTGCCACTAGCTAATACAACCTTGGAGGCTTCGACAAGGATAATGTTCATAAGGCTACTACTTCAGGGTCGATGGTTATGCGAGGCACTTGATTCAACCTCAGCTCATTACTCGCCTATAGCCCTTTTCAGCCCACCATCGTAATTTGTTATTCTAATACTTTCCTTAGGCCCATTTTTAATTTATATTGTAGTGAAAAAAATTTCTTTAAATCCAGTTTTGGATAATAGGCCCACTAGTTTTTTTATTACATCTATGGTCCACGGTCCACCTATCATGTATGAGAACTTTATCATAACAGTTTTTGCCGTGGAATTTCCACCATCTTGGTCTTGTTTGGTTAAGGAATTTCCATTTCTACGATCATTATTCATTACTGTAATTTTGATGTCATATGAGAATTAAGGAAAATATTTGAAAATCCAAAAACTTTATCAAAATATGTTTTGATAATAGCAGGACTTAACTTATGAGTCATTTTTTACTTTAAAATATCTTATTTATAAATGTCAACTAAAACGAGATTTGTTTTCTTTTAAAAACTTATCCAAACTAGGCACTAGCCTACATTTTTTCCCTTGTGTATAAACTTAACATTAAAAAGAAATTTGTTAAAATATTTTACAAGGGCAAAATACATGTTTTAGTGTTTGTAATAATCTATAGTTGTAAAAATTAAAAACACATTAAGACTTCTATTAAAATAAAATTATGCGTGTAGAAAAAGCAACTTATTCGCTACCGGGAAAAATAAAATAAAAAAAAAATAGAAAAAGAATAAAGGGGCTAGATTGATTCACGAGCAAAACGCATCCAAATAATGAAGGCTTTCTAGGGGCGAAATAATAGAGCGATATAAAGGTCACTACCACTTTGATTTGCGCAGAAAAGAAAATAAAGAAAAGAAAAGAGCCGAAGCTGAAAACCCCCAAACCCGATACTCTGTTTATCAACCCTTTCTCTCTGCGTCATTTCATCGAGCAGGTTTCCTTCATACAAATCCTGTTTCTTTTTCTTCATTATTCTCTCTTTTGCTCTTTCAATTATTCACACTTTTCAATTTTCTGCGAGTGCTTCCTTCTTTCTTTATCTCCGATTTGCGCGTAGATTCCCCGATCCCCCGGTTTGCGTTTTCTTTTTATTCTTCTTTATTTTTTAGGGTTTTTCGTTTGCTTAATTTGTGAGTTGCCGTACCATAATTAAGCTATCCTTTTGATTGGAAGAGGCTTTTATATTGTTAATTTACGCTCTCAACCATGATTATTTCAATTTATTCGTATGATTATGCATGGATTTGCAATTCTTGTTATCAGATCGCAGTTTCCCTGTGTTGAACAGGACCTGCTGATCGTTTACTTTTATAATTTGTCGATGCCCAATGTTGTGAGGAAATTAAATAATAGAAAGCGGTAACTGCTGATAAAGATTCTGTGCTTGGATTATTTTTGCAAAAAAAAAAAAAAAAATACAATGATAAAAAACTGTACTGTTCCTTTTCGTTACTTTAGGTTCTTTTGTACCCTATCAAGTCCAAGCTACTTTTGGAGATGGGTACAATTTGTTGGGACTTGAGAGTGATTGTTGGTAGAGAATTATCAAGTCAAATGCATAAAGTAGTTGCATCCTCCTGTTACTCTTGTAAATATTTTTTGCTAAAAAAAAAAAAAAAGAAACTTATTGGAGAAGCTGCTCTTTGAATGAATGCATGAATTGGTTTTATCATCGTAATGGCCTTGCTTGGCCTACTCTTGCCTTCTGAGGTTTACAGAGAACAAGACAGGCTGTTTTTTTAAAATTGTTACCTTCTTTCTGTTCTTTTTGGATGGAACTTGGATCTTTTCTTGGATAATTTGGTAATCTGTGATAAAATTTGCCCTCATGCTTGGGTTGATTTTCTTCTTGCAGGAATATGATCAAACTTTTTAAAGTAAAGGAAAAGCAGAGAGAACTTGCAGAAAATGCAAGTGGTGGAGCACCTGTTAAGAAGCAAAGTGCTGGCGAGTTGCGTCTTCACAAAGGTTTCCTTCTTTCAATTAACTGAAAATTTTTAGTCTGTTTTACCATGGCCAAATGTGTGTTGCACTGCCGTCACTGCCCTTCTACTGGTATAGATTAGCTTGAGCAGACTTCGGGATTCAGAGATATAAAAATTTGACCCATAAAGGGTGCCTGGATAAGCAGAATTTGATATGTTAAAAGCATTACTTGATTGTCATTAGTCATTTATTTTAACAACAGAAGTTAAGATCTTCTAATCTACTGTGTTTGCTATTTGAGATTTTGAGTTGATAGGAACAAGAAAATCATAAGTTGATTGTTTTTGCTGTTTCTTGAGTGGCTGTGTTTTTTCTCTGTATGTTCAAGGAAGGCTATTTATTGTGAAACTGTGGAAATCAGTCTCAAAATCTTTCTACTTATTTATTTTTCTTGGATGTTATTTCTTTTCTCTATGTGATAAACATGAAATTCATTATTCATGTGACCATTTTCTAGCTTAATATAGTAATACTTAGGTGTCTCTGGCTATCAAGTAATGAGTAATGGGTTTCACCGATTCAACTACAATATTGCTTGTCAAGCTGTTGTATGTTAATTGCTGTTCTTGAGCTATTTGTTGATCCAAATGTTCTTTGAGCATGTTATTATCTATGCTATATTATTTGTTATAGTAAATTTTGTCACAATGGAGCATTTCATGTTTCAGATATAAGTGAGCTGAATCTTCCAAAATCTTGTAACATACAATTCCCCAATGGCAAAGATGATCTGATGAACTTCGAAGTTTCAATTCGACCTGATGATGGATATTACTTGTAAGGAAGTTTCCATGTTATTAGCACATTATTTCAAACATGATAAGTAGACTTTGTTGAAGGCTTTGGTGTCCTTACTTGTCTCAATTTTGTAATGCTAAGTAAAATGTATGATCTGATAGGATCTGTAGTTCTGTACTCCCACCTATATTGAAGAAAATCAAGATAATAACCTCATTAGTCTTCACTATATTTTGTTTGTTGTTACAGAGGTGGCACATTTTTGTTTTCCTTCCAAGTATCTCCCATCTATCCACACGAGGCACCAAAGGTTAAGTGCAAGACAAAGGTAGGATGATGGACTTGATTATCTTTTGTATAGTTATCCTATTCTAATTTAGCATCATAATCTGGTATGCATTATTAATATTGTATATGCAGGTCTACCATCCAAATATTGACTTGGAAGGAAATGTCTGTCTCAACATCTTGAGAGAAGATTGGAAACCTGTCCTCAATATAAACACAGTTATCTATGGCTTGTATCATCTATTCACGGTATGGCTCTTCTCTTTTCCGTTTGGGTTTCTATCTTTGCAAGCTTTAAAAGTATAATGTCCATAATTTGTGTGCAGGAACCAAATTATGAGGACCCTCTGAATCATGATGCTGCTGGTGTGCTGAGAGACAACCCAAAGTTGTTTGAATCTAATGTGAGGAGGGCTATGGCTGGTGGGTATGTGGGGCAAACCTTTTTCCCTCGCTGTATCTAGAAGACCTTTGCTCGGTGCCTTCAAGTCCCTGTTCAAATATTATCAATGCTTTCACCTATGGTTTGTAAAATTTATTTAAAAATTGGATTTTCCTTTCATCAATCTGTTAATTTTTCTTGGTGGGGCACGAGGCCAAGTTCCAAACACCACCAAGCGCACCTTAAAGCCAAACAGATGGAATGTTAATGTAACTTCTATGCTTTATTGAGTGTTGACTTGCTACTCTAATGGGTTCGGTGATAAATATTATTAGTCTCTTTTCTTCCTCTTCAATTTTCTGTTGATTCTTTTCTGTTCCTTTCCTTTGTTTTCTATATATATATATAGCCAATAGGTGGAAAGAAAGAAACTAGATCTGTCGCAATACTGAATATTTCTGTATCTAACGTAATTTTTTTTTTTTTTAATTTGAGCACATTGTATCTTCTGTGCTTGTGGATATCGACTTGAAAATGGAAGTGGAAGTACAAACTTGTGCAATGGTTGAATGTTCAGGGATCGCTTAAACTTCGGTGTTTTATGTTTTTTTCTTACATATTATTTTAATATTTGTTCTTCTCGGAAGGTGATACCTTACCATGTTGACATGTTTTTTGAGAGGGAACCCGCAAGATTTTTTGGAAAACTCCAATTGGGACCCATAATGAAAAGCAATGATCTACCATTTTTAAATTTACAAAAATTGGTTTTCAAGTCATTTCATGCTCTTTCACAGCGACCATTCTAGCATTTTCACGGTCCCGCTTGAATATATAGTAGAGTGGTGTGTAGCACAAACAGCACAATCCGAATGGGACTGCCATCATTGAAAGAAGACCCTTGGACAAGGCAAGAGCCTCCGGTGAGGATCCTTTCATGGGATCAACAGTCTTCGAATTGTAGCCGAATATTTTCTCAGAAAGAATCCCGACCAGAGGAGCTGCAACTGACGAAAACGAGCCTTCGAAAGCTCGATCAAATGCATAAATCATGGTCCGGTGTCTGACAGGCACAACCTCAGCAAACATAGGCGCATTCGCAGCCGTAGAATTCCAGCTGATAGTTAGACCCATCACAAAGAGGGTGACAGAAAAGGTAAGATAGCTACTCACTGATTGAGGGATCACATGAAGAAGAAACCATGAGAATGGAATTCCCATGAAGGCGCTGAACTGAGCGCACATTATACGACCAGAATGAGGATAGACTTTTGACAATTGATCTGCTATTGATCCACCTATGAAGCACCCCATTGCACATCCAATTGCAAAAAGACTTAGAAGGGTCGCTGAAGTGTTGTTATCAAAACCTGCACAATGAACCAATCCATCACGTGTCAAGCAAGTTATGTTATCACAACTTATAAAAGATGAATGTTCCAATATACATTCACCAAAATATGATTTTGGAATGTTGTGTAAACATTATAGTGTACTGAAGCTGATTTCATGCTCACCAATTAGTTCGAACCACATGGTGAAGAACACCATGGCAGTCCATGGTAGTGATCCAATAATGCCCTGTAAGACAATTATTTGAAATGTTTTCACTTTGACCACAGCTTTTGTGGCTGCCCATGATTCCATCCAAATTGATGCTGCACTTGCATTGCCTTTATAGATAGAATCATCCTTGCTGGAACATTGATTCACCAATAATAACAAATCACAGATACAAAGCATTTAATTATGAATCACTAGAATGAAAGTGATATTACACGCAGTTTGGAGGTTAAAATTCACTAGAAAATACGAGCCAGAGGCCACATTGTAAGTTGTTATTACCTGTCTGAACTCTCGCTAATATGGCGAGTGGTCGTAGATGTTTTTCTTGGATCAACCACATGTAGAAGAACAAGGAGTCCAATGAATGCACTCAAAGTTGACATCAAAATGAAGGCGCATCGCCACCCTTGTATTCCCCAAAATTGATTTCCAGCCATGACCGTCGCCAAAACGCCGCCTCCTATGCCTCCTAAGCTACCAATGAGGCCTAACAATCCGAATCCAGTACCCCTCACACCATCCCTGTAGCTATCAGCAATGAATGACTGGAGTGCTGGAATAACAATTGCCAAACCAAAGCCATTTATTGCTCTCCAGAATGCAACCTGCATAAAGTGACGGCAAGCACCCACAGCAGCTGTAGATAAAGCCCAGCAGAAAATTCCCATAGCAAGGATCGTTGGGCGATCGTAGTTTAGAACAAGTATACCGGCCAGAGGCGATGACAGTCCCTGAACAAAGTTCCTTATGAATGTGAGGTAACCCAAATCTGATGGTCCTGCATTAAATGCTTCACTAACTTCTTTGTAGACAGATGGAAGAAGATTTTCGTCGGCACGCTCCATGATAGCGGCCAGGTTGATAAGAATGAGCGAGAGAGATACACCAAAAACCGTTCTTGTCCTGTGAAAAATATATATATATATATATATATATATATATATATATATATATATATATATATGGTAAGGCTAACTTAAAGCTTAAGAGAAGAAGAATGCATGAGTAACGATGGTGTCAACAGCTTCCATTATTTCACATAATGAAAAGCTTTTTAATGAAAATTCCAAATGCATACATATAGTAATCCCTTTTAAGAATGATATGTGTCGTTTTAAGAATGAAAAGGCGATTCAATACAAGAGGAATACTACCTTGTATAGGCAATGAGTGTAGCTAACCAACAACTAATTACTAAAATTGAATAAACTCTCATTAACTACCAATTTCTCTAATAACTGTCTCAATGGAGTAGAAGTCCATGTTAAGAATGATTTATGTTGGTCTAAATCATCATATCGGCATCGTTGCTCGCAGTTTCATCAAATTAATGAAGCATCCTCACACTTCTCATAACTAGATCTGTTTTTTCCCTTTTAAGAACTGCATGAAAGAGACTAGGAATAGCTTCTCAAAAACCATTAATGATGGAACAAACTACTTGAGTGCTGCAGATTTACAAGAAATTCTACTTTGAACAATTTTAGATTTGCAGCGAACTCTGTATAGGGAGCCATACTAATTAAGTATAGCAGAGCAGGACAAAACCTAACTTCCAACTATCGAATAAACTACTCATAGTGTGAGAGCCTCAATACTAGACTTGAATATAACTGATCCTACAAATAGGAAAGATCCATGAACTGGTACTTCTTGGCAGAGGATTCTATCATGTTTCTATTTGGAGTTTAAGCTTTTCTATAATGATTTCATAAATCCTATATACGATGAAAAAAGATGAGCATGTATTTTAGTTGGGACATTTCCTAGTATAAGAGCTACTTTTGGGTATGTATATAGCACTAGAAATAGGATATGTAGTTATGCATTATAATTTATGAAGAGTTCTAACTCTATAGGCATCAATCTGAGTGAAAAAACATAAACTCTTTATATAGAACTAAGCTTCAGAAAACCAAAAGTCAAATATATCTGGTTTGTTAAGGATAGGGGTGCAGTTAATCCAAATCAATGGAAGATTCAAAACAGAAAAAAGAGCATACACAAGTAGGAGGAATAATCAGCACATAAATAGATATACAAACATCAGCATTTATTATCCAGAAGAAGAACCTAGCTTTGAAATAAATCACTGTCCTTTATTACAAGTTCATGTGCTATTTCTAATCCAATGTTTGCTACAGAAATAAGGAATCTTTGTTTTACCATGAACAGCAGGAGCCATATATAGCCACAGATTATTACTATACCATTCCATTATTCTTCTTCACAAATCAAATGTGCAACAAATTAAATTACATCCTATATATGAATCTGATTTCCTACTAAAAAGAAATTCAATTACTCATAAACTAACTTATCCTTGTTCTGTTTTGACAAATATAAGTGTTATGGGCATACTTTAAAATCAACACAAATAAAAATGAAAAGTCAAAGCCAAATCTGAATTAGAGATAGCTTCAAAAGTGCATCCTCGAATCAGTAAAGAGAGAGAGAGAGAGAACTCACTTCATGGTTTTAGAAGGAGAGTGAGCGGTTCTGAGAATCTGAGATTTAGATGTAGAAACAGAGGAGCTATGTCTGGGAGTGAGGCTCAGAACCATATTACATAAGAGTGACGAATGAATGAACGAAAAGAGGTGAAAAAGAGGCACTTTTCTTCTCGCACTTCAGTTTCATTCGTGCTTTTGCCCAATGAAACAAGAACGATCAACAGCTTTAACTGAACAAGTACTAAATGACGATAATGGATAACTCCGATGCATCAATATTGTATTGTTATACACGAAAACAGAAAAGTCAAACTGTCCATCATTCATATATAGGAATAGGATGCTAGAGTGAGTGAGTCACAGCAAAAGCTATCATCTTCTTCTTCCTCTAGAGATCATCGTGGTCATGCTAGTATTTCTATTTCTGCTGTGATTTTTATTATCGTATCTTACCTTTTTTTTTGTCTTTTAATTTTAGCTTAATAAAGGTTCGGAAAAAATAAATAGTGCAAATTACTCCTCGGGTCAAAAGTGGATTTTAGGATCCGGGATGGGGATATGGTTTCCTTTTACCTACAACACCGTTTCTTCCCAAGAATCTAATTTCTGCTTTCAGATCTACTTTATCACTTTTCTATTATAATAAATATGGTAATAATTATTATATTGTCGCTATTACTTCTGCCAAGTGCCACCGTTTTTATTGTAAGTATAGTAATAATGGTAAGTATCGTTGCTAGTACTTATTTGTGACAAGTGCCAACATTTATCGATGTCACTACATTTATCAATTGATGTATTCTGAATTATGCTATGCTAGTGGTTTTGACTATTTGTATTTTTTTACGGGAAACAAGGTATCGCATGTGAAACTCGATTTAAGGATTTAACCTCTGATTTAAGGATTTAACCTCTGACCAATCATTTTTATTTGAGTGGACAAATGAGCTAACCACCTAAACAACTCTAAGTTGGTTCTATTTGTTTTTATCTTATATGTTGGCGTTATTTTGGTCATAAATGAAAACTAACAAGCCTAAAGCCCAATAATAGGACAAAGCCCAATAATCTGTGAGCAAGGTCCTTCACATCATTTGGACAATTCAATGAATAATTCTAGTGGTTCTGAAGCAAAAAAAAAAAGGGTGAATATTGAACGCAAAAACTCTTTGTTTTTCTCACTCCATATTCTCTCATTTTTACAAACCAAAAAGCGATCAAACGTTTAACTAATATTTCCTTTCTTTTCAAACTAATGGTCACAAAAATTAAAATACTTAAATTTTTTCTTGTCTAATATATTAATTTTTTAATATATAAAAAAAATAAAAGTGTATTATATTTTAAAACGGGAGGAGTACCGTTTTACATTAAAAAAGTTCAATAATGCTAAGTGGACAATGAAAAATCAGCCTATGCAATCAATGGGTCTATTTTTGCTTTGATTTTGGCCCAAATAATTATTGAGATTGTAATGGGCTGAGTAATTATGACCCAAAATCTCATTTATTGGCTGGTTGGACTAATTTTGTATTGTTCATTTAGCATCACCCAAAAAGTTTTGTCCATGACTCCATGCATTGCGCGATGCACGTCCCTGTCTTGTTTTCCTAGAAATCTAAAATACATTTGTTTTGATATTATTTTTAATAATCAATGTATAATAGAAAAATCGTTGCACGGTGCACTAAGACATGACGTAGATAGAAGTGTCCTTATTAGGTAGATAATGCCTAATGGAGTAGTTAATTGGCTTTTTTCAAAGAGAAATGGTTCACGTGAAAACTGGGTCAAATGCTGTTGCTCCCATTTGTTTGAAAATTAAGTGTCTTTCGCGTAATGGACTTGGAAATGTTCCCATACGTTTCCTACAGTTCTAGTCTCTTTCTAACACAAGATATATTAATTACCAAGTGTTGAAACCCACATTAATTGGGCGAGTTGTGTTGATTTTATCTTCAAACGGAATAATTAATTCAAACGTGTCTTTTTTAAGATGTTATAATAAGCATTGAATTGTACTCATCTTTACTCAAAACTTGAAAGAGAGTATGGAGCATGAAACCAAATGGGGCTGAAAAAGTGGGTTTAGTTGTTGTTACTTATCCTCACAAATTGCTGTTTGCATGGAGCAAGAAATAATATAAGATTCTCACAAATCACTCCAAGATAAAAATATATCATATTCAAAATGTAAGAACATATGAGATAATTAATAATCTATAGCATTGATGTGTAAATTAATAAGTCAAATACTTAGGTAAAGAATCACATGAATTTATCCAAAATTGAATCACATGAATTTTTTACGTATAGTAGAAATTAAAGTCTATATACTTTAAAATTTGAGATTTCATAATTTTTTTTATTGTACTATAAAATAAAGACTATGACATTTAAAATATTGAATCGCGCAAATTTTTAAATATATTAGAAATTAAATGTTATATACTTTAAAATGTGAGATATTACAATTATTTTGGTTGTATTGTAAAATAAAGGCTATAACCTTAAAGATATTGAATCACATTAATTTTTTACATACAGTATAAATTAAAGACTATAAACTTTAAAATGTGAGATTTTACAATTTTTTTGGTTATATTATAAAATAAAGACTATGACCTTTAAAATATTGAATCACGTGAATTTTTCACATATAGTAGAAATTGAAGGTTATATACTTTAAACTGTGAGATTTCACTATTTTTTTTATACACTACAAAATGTAGACTATTTGTTTTAAAATGTTGAATCACATGAATTTTTTACATATAGTTGAAATTGAAGATTATATACTTTAAAATGTGAGATATCACAATTTTTTTGGTTATATTGTAAAATAAATGTGAGAAATTTTATATCCTGCAATTTCAACTATATGTAAAAACCTGTTGTGATTCAGTATTTTTAAAAACTACTGTTTTTATTTTATAATATAATAAAAAAAATATAAAATTTTATATTTTAAATTATATAATCTTTCATTTTCACTGTATATGAAAATTTCGTGCGATTCAATTGTGAAATATCGATACATTATTTTATTGTTAAGATAAAAACACATTGATAGTAATATGCTAATACGTGCGCGTATGATAATATAAAAATGATATAGAAACCCACAAAAATAATTTAGCTAAGTAAATGTGCTTTCTAATAATGTAGCTAACAACTCACTGATCGATCTATCTGTATGGACCCCCACGTGCTATATCTTCCACCATTGAAGACCATAGTAGCACCCCTTGTCCCGTTCTGTAAACAAAACAGAGATTATAGCTCTTATGCGTTTTATTTTGTTTTGTTTTTTTATAAGCATTCAATATTATTTTCCAAATTTAATAAACTTTATTTTGAATGCTCGAACATTCATATGGAATGGCCCCAAAATACTAACCATATAATATGCTCTTATATCATGCAATGAAACTATTTAATCAATGCATGTAAACTATTAGATTAAGATTCCCAATAATTTAATATTCTAATATTGATCTTAATATGCACTTGTAGAAGAAGAAAAAAAACATAAAAATATTTTGAAAATAAAGGAATTCGGATGGAGACATGCATTGTTTTTTCAGCAACGTAGAGTTGTAATTGAATTTGAGGGAAAAACATATTACATAAAGTTTGTTAAATTTATTTTTTAAATAAAAAATAATAAACAAATTTTTTTAAGGATTTAATTTTGATTCACTGTCGATGTATAACTTTTTTATATTGTTATTTAATCATATAATGTTATATCAATTAGAGAAATGATTTATATGTACACCACAAAATCAATCATCATACATAATAATCTAATGTTTTGAAATTATTAATCCAAATTTGATATTATTCATTAATTCAACTTTTTTAAATTTAGATTAATAGTTTTAAAGTATTAAATTATTACAAATTGAATTTACCAAAAAAATTATTATAAATTGTGGCTTATTTTATGATATATATGTAACATTAATCTATCAATTATGATTAAATTTTTTCTTTCTTATTATCAAAAAACTATATAAATAGAGTATTTTGATTAGATGACAGTGAATAATTTTAAAATGTTCATGCATCAAAATTAATTTTTTTTAGAATAGTGCACTTTTAATTATTTATTTAATAAAATGTATAGTTTTTAAATTTGGGAATAGGATAAAATAAATACTATAAGAAATTTAATATAGTAGAATTGAATACATGAGTGCACGTGCCATGGTCCCCACATGGGTGCCTAGGGGTCCCATCCTAACGCACGTGTGCAAAGTGTTGGTCCCTTCCCTGATTGGTTTTTGCTTGAATCGCTTGCTAGCTGTCTTTCTCTTACTTATCCTCGTGGTTTCTTCCTGAATATTTTTAAGTTAATAAATGCATTTGTTTGTTTAATGTCGAATTATTTTCTTATCAATTATTTCAAAATATTCTTGTTATTTTCTCACTTTTTTTAAAACAGTTAATAATCTAAGGATTTTGCTAACAAGTATTCTCAGAGCACTTATTAAGGATACTTAAAATGTTAAGTTTATAAAATTTTTTAAATATAATGATAAGTTCATTACATAGAAAACATAAAAATGCATATTTTCAAGATGAATATTTTGTTTTCCTTAACAAGTATCCGAACACTTGTTAGTAAAACTCATAATAGGTTAATTTTTATAACAAATAAAGGATTTTATAATTATTTAAAAAAAAAATATTAAACAAATTTGATTTTTAAAGCCAATAGTAATTCATGTGATGGAAGGGTTCCCCTGCGGCCATTTCTCGTATCTGAAAGGAGGAAAATAATGGATGAGTGTGAAAAGAAGGAGTTGAGGATGGGGGGCAGAAGAGTCAAAGTGAGTAGTCACAGATCATGTGTGGGTGATACAACATAAAAAGAATGGATGGGATTCCTGTGTACTGTACTGTGTGGGAACAGCAGAAAAAAAGAAAAGCAAAAAATGTATGCAGTGCGGAGGAGGGGACCGCATTCTGGTGTAACAGCCAGCCATAGTGGATGCACACGACACGTCAAAGGTGGTCCCCTCCCTGTGAGTCCCACCCACGCTGTTGCCTTTCTTTTTACTACTATGGGTTTCTGTGTCGCACGTGTGGAGCCGACTGTGTGCCCCCCTTGCTCCCTGGGCCCCACTCACTCTCATCTAATCTCGTCTCCTTGTTTGTCCATATCTGTGAACATCACTCACGTCACACACAAACCCCAAATACCGCAGAACTAACGGGGCCATGTTCCCAATCATCCTAATCTTTTCTCTACTTATTGCATTGCTTAATTACTACTACTACTACTACTTGGATCAGTCGTGTTATCTATGCCTATAATTAACCTTCTTTTAACTTGCTCAATTTTATGCCCAGGGCTCATTGACTACCACTAATCATTCAATTGGTTTCATTAACATAAGACATGTTAACTACTAGTACTATCTTTAACAATTTGTTTTTCTTTTTAAATATCTTTTTTCATCTCTTTTATAATTTTCATTTCTATTTAATTCCACTCTAGTTGATCAATCATATGTAAATATCATGAGTTAGTGAATGATAAATAAAAGAATACTATACCCATTTAAACATTCTTTTTAAAAAATAATAGATCAATTAATTACTTCAATTAGTATGCCAAAACCTTAAATGTGCAAAAATTAGGAATGGAAAAAGTAGTAGTACTATTTAAATGAGTATTTTTCTTAAGCATTAATTAAAATATTTAAAAAATAAATTCTTGAGACTTTGAATGCTTTTGACATATATTTGAATTTACAATGTTAGTGTTTTTGTTTGATTGCTTAACTATTATTCACATCATATTATAGTGGAGTGAATGATTTCTTCCAATATGCATGTATATCTTTGGCAGGGGTAGGGCCAGGCCCATGCTATGGCAACCGAAGAACTAAGATCGCAGCTGTGGCAGATTTTAACTCATTTTTCAGTTTTACATATTAAAAATAGTTTAATTGTAATGCACGAACTATTATCTAATTAAAATATTCTATTTGTATAACTTTTCAGATAGTAAAAAAAGTATAATTATAATTAATATAAAAATAAATAATTGAATAATTATATAAAAAAATATACAATACATTATCAATTCTAATAAAAATATATATATCTATTATTTATTTCGGATGTCTTCATTATTTATGTGGACTATACAAAAAAAATAAAGTGTTGAGATGGATGATGCAGTTATGGTTTTCTTGTATTAGTTGAAACCAACCAATTGGCAATAATTGAGATGGCAGTATCTCTGGGTCCCATAACGGGGTGTTTCCGCTGTGCATCTCTCTCTATCCCCGTTTCATCGCACAACAACGATTTTGCTTGCATGTGGGCTGCAACTTATACTTTGACTGGTCTTGTTTCTCTATTTAATTTATTTATTAGTATTATATTTATTGTCACTTTTATATATGTAGGAGTACACTTTGAGTTTTTGTTAGTATAAAATTTGAAGGCCTGAAAGGAATAGTATTTACATGATACCCAGACCCTCAAGTCAAGTCAGGGGAAATCCCTGTCAGTTATGTTATGTTTAACCTTGTAAATTTTGGATTCCTTCTCAGTGTGTAATACTATTATTTTAACTGACACCCATGTCTGCAACAGTGGAGTGAGGTCACACATTCACCTACCGTCCTTTCTTAACTCTCTATTTTTATTTATTCCAAAACTATTACTATGTGTTAGTATATATTTGCTGCATCAGAAAAGCATGTGTGTTAATAATATGCATCGATTAACTAACGTCTCATCCATCATTAATGAACATACGTGAATTCCAAATTAAAAAATTACCAAATTTAAGATCATAATAATTTATATTTTAGTATTATTATTACTACTACTATGTTTTGGTAGGAGGAGAGAGCTAGGTAGGTAGGGGAGGGGGGGGGGGGGGGTGTAGGTGGCCCCTGTGGATTGGGCAATAGTAGTCATGTGGCAACGTCCTCGCCGCAGAAGTGGACTGTGGTGTGCATGACTACTGTGAGTAGCCAAACAGGTCATGTGACTTTGATGAAGGGTCCGTTGCGTTAGGTCCGTCTCTCTCATATATTGGAACTGTTCCCCTATTCCTATTCCTAATTCCTATTTCAACAAAGTTGATTTTCAACGACTTGTACGCAAGCTGCTGTGGCTGCCTACACACTACACAGTTTCTTTCTTTCTTTCTTTAACAGTCCCGTCTTGGATCAACGGATCATCTTTATCTTTATTTTTTAGTTAGAACAACTAAATAATAACTATATATACTATAACATGAGCTAGAAATACCCTACAAACAAACCCCCACTTATAATTTGGTAATTAAGTTCGTCTAATAACTATTAGTACTAGTATTACATTATTTAAACTGCCTAATTGTTTTACTAATTAATAGTGTTATCATTCATTGACATGGGATTATGCGCTTGTCAAAATTCCATCCAATTAATTATTACTCTCTCTATTTTTGTTTTATTGTCCAATTTTAAATGCGCATAAGAATTTACGTAATGATTGGTATAATATTAAAGTTAATAAAATATGTATCTAACTCTTTACTTGGTAAAAGAGTAAGAGAGATAGTGAAAATTAAATAAAGATAAAAATAAAAAATAATAAATAATAAAAATTATCTTAAAATCTAAAATAGATAATTAAAAAAAATAGAAAGAAGTATTATTTTTCCTATTTTTGAAATACAGCATTATTTAGAGTTGTCGTCAATGAAATAATAAGATTAACAGAAAATATTAGTAATACATTACTAATATATTTTGATCCAATCATTTTATAATATTTTTTAAAAAAGGTAGCATGATCCTCATCAATTTTGCTGTGACAAAGCAACCAGTCCATTGTTCTCCATTTGCAATCCAAGCCAACCGTGGAAAGAGAGAGAATTAAAAATAATAAATAAATAAAAGTATTACAATAGTACTAATAAATGAAGGAGTAGGAAACGGAGAGTAGTGTAGTGTGAAAGGGGGAGGAGAGAGAGAGAGAAAGGAAGGGGGAAGAATCTAAAAAGGAAGCAACATTTCATTTTCTTCTTCTCCCCTCCTTCTGCAGAAAGAAAGAAACTTCAACAGAGAAGCAAAAAAGCCTTGTCCTCTCTCCCTCGCTCCTCGTGACACACACAGTGAGAGACAGAGAGAAAGGAAGAGAAGAGAGTTAGCTACCAAGTCTGTGCAAAGCAACGGAGAAGAGAAGAGGGAGGTTGGAAGAGGCTAGGTACTGGCCTCGCCGGAAAGATGACCGGCGGTGGGTCTTCAGGGAGGTTACCGACGTGGAAGGAGAGAGAGAACAACAAGCGGAGGGAGAGGAGGCGGAGGGCGATTGCCGCCAAGATCTACGCTGGCCTTCGAGCTCAGGGCAACTACAAGCTTCCCAAGCACTGTGACAACAACGAGGTCTTGAAGGCTCTCTGTGCTGAAGCTGGTTGGATTGTCGAAGAAGATGGCACTACCTATCGCAAGGTCACAAAAGTCAACTTTCTTCTACCTCTCTTCCTTCTTCTTTCAGATCTACTTTCTGTTTTAATTTATTCAACCTTCAAACATGGAAATTAGATGGTTTTGTTTTGTTTCATTTTTTTCCCCTTTTGTTGATCTGCTTCAGGGAACTCGCATAATATGTAAATGGACATTAAATCTGTTTTTCAACTGAAAAAATAGAGGAACTTTTTATTTCTCTTCAGCCATGGCTTAATTGTTTCCCATTTTAACAGCAACATCCAGTTTTGATCCTGAGAACAAAAACATACTAGATCCTCATATGCTGTGTATCGTGATCTAAGTAGTTTGTGTAGTCTTCATTCTTCAAACATCCCTTGTGCAAAAATCTAGCAGATCAGTCTTCTCATTGTTTTCCTTGAGCTTGTTAACATATTCTGAACTCTGCACAATCCCTTTTTTTGTTCTTTAGATTGATCTTGTTGCATCAACCACCCTAGAAATCGAACTAACCACTCCATTTTTATGTAATAGACTAACCTTTTCTTTATATTTGCTGGATCTAATATCGGTGAGTAAATTTTGATAACAGGGAAGCAAGAGGCCCCAAACTGAGATTGGAGGGACTCCACCGAACATGAGTGCTTGTTCATCCATTCAACCAAGCCCACAGTCCTCAGCTTTCCCAAGCCCTGTCCCATCCTACCATGCCAGCCCAACATCTTCATCTTTCCCAAGCCCCTCTCGCATTGATGGAAACCCCTCTTCCTTTCTCCTCCCATTCATCCACAACATGACTTCAATCCCTTCAAATCTTCCACCTCTCAGGATTTCCAATAGTGCCCCGGTGACCCCTCCCCTTTCTTCACCAACCTCAAGGGGTTCTAAGAGGAAAGCAGATTTTGAGTCCCTCTCCAATGCGTCCTCCCTTAACTCCTTCCGCCACCCCCTCTTTGCTGTCTCTGCCCCATCAAGCCCCTCGCGCCGCCACCATGTTGCGACCTCCACGATCCCGGAGTGTGATGAGTCTGATGCTTCCACTGTGGACTCTGGTCGATGGGTTAGTTTTCAGACAACATCAGTAGCGGCAGCTGCACCTCCTTCGCCTACCTTTAACCTCATGAAACCTGCAATGCAGCAGATTACTCCCCAGGGTTCCATGGATATGAATGAAGGAATGCAATGGGGACCGGCTGCCGATAGAGGTAGAGGATCGGATTTTGACTTTGAGAATGGAAGGGTGAAGCCATGGGAGGGTGAGAGGATACATGAGGTAGGAATGGATGAATTGGAACTTACTCTAGGGTGCGGAAAGGTCTAATGTTGAAACCAACATTAAGGGTACTTACATATGTCAGTACTGCACGGGAATGCAGCTGCAATTCCCTCGGCCAACTGTGCTTGGTTTGCCTGGATCTGCGCCGCTCTGCCATTATCAGGGGAATTGGTTGCTATGTTACATTTCTCTATATTTTCCTTATGTGTACAGCTCCCTTTATATTTCAGTGGTTACATTACATGAAATTTGACTTCATTGTAATGCCTTGTTAATTGTTGAAGAGTTGCATTTTGGGGCAACCTTTAAAAACTCTAAGGTAGTGTTTTAAGACTTGAATCTTAACTTACTAAGACCAGGGGAAGTGAAAATTCAATGAAGTGATATTCTTATTCCTCTTGTTGATTATCATTTGACATTTTTCTTCATCTTAATTTATTGAATGGCTGAGCATTCATTACATGGACAATCATATGATTATTTGGAACTTAATCTAGGGTGTGGAAAGGCCTGAGGTTGAAATCAACATTAGGGCTACCTTCATAAGTTTATATTCTGCACAAAATACTGCCGCAGTTGCAGTTGAGGCAATTGCTTGGTTTCTTTGTCAACTGTTGGATCTTGGATCTTCCACTCTACTCTTGTTAGTTGTTAGGGGAACTAGTTGCTATTTACATTTCTTTATATTTTTCATGTGTATAGTTTGGTTTAGTTTATACTTCAATGGCTACATCACATGAAATTTGACTATATTGCATTGCCTTATTAATCATTGCCGAGTTGCATTTGAAGCAACCTTTAAAAACTTCAAGTGTTAGTGTTTGGAGACTTGAATCTTAACTCAACAAAGACTATGGGAAGTGAAAAGCTCAATTTGGCGATATTCTTATTGCTCTTCTTGATGATCGTGTGACATTGTTCTTCCTCTGAATTCTGTACATGTCTGAGCATTCCAAAATGTGTTCTTCTGAAATTGATGTGTTATGATTGGGAAGCTCAGTATCCTTGATCTTATGTCGAGCATCTAATGACTTGTTAAAGAAAATATATCTCATGACTTGATTCACAACCCCTTTCTTTGTCTTGATCGTCCAGAACATTTGTTTTAAACTATGATTTGCAAATTCTGATTTGATTTGTTTCGGGGCAAATATTGGTTCAGTTGTTCATATCTCTAGTCCTTAGAATGTGTTGTTAACAACTGTGTAAGGAGAACCTGTTTTTGTCCTGACTCATACATTATCTCGATAATCAAAACTAAGAAACAGCAAACCAAAATAGCATCTAGGACTAGGATTATATCATCATTGTCTTGACTCATCAGTCTTTACTCGTTACTCATTGACTCTAAGATCATGCGTAGTTAACGTGAATGTCTGTTTTGATACTGGACCTGTATGTATGTCTTGTTCTTTCTGCTCATCCTCTTGTTTGGTTTTTCCTTGGAGGCAAGCAATAATAAGCTGTGTTTTTGTCTACATCGTTAACTTTCCTACATAACATGACGGTTTAGATTGAAATATCCTCCTATCTTTTTCACTCTCGTGTTCTGCATATAGTTTTACTTCATGCTTTGATCTGCCAAGTTGTTGAAGAAAGATATTAGACAACTATGTCTTGGAGTGTAGTGAGACTGAGACACACACATAACACTATTGGGTCAACAACAACTTTGATTGTTACATTGGCAAACTCCAAATACCTCATATAACTTCCTGCACGTGTTCTGTGCAGAAGGAGCTAAGCCAATTCTAGGCAGCCAAACTCAAAAGTTTGCATAAACATATATCTTTACTTTGAGTTATATTTTTTTATAATTGGATCTGAGAATATTGGTAGATATAGTTGAATGGGAAGGGATATACAACCAACTCTTTTAGCTAATATTTTGTCAATCCTATGATCTCATTTATCAAAAATACAAAGGCTTTGTGAATGAGGCAAAAGGTTGGTTAAAGGAGTTAGTTTCAAATTTCATAGTAGATTTTCTGCTAAGGCTAGGTACCTTCCTCCATACTATTAAACGCTTACAAGGTATATAGAAGACCCACTGATGCAAAACATTTAAGAATTTTCCCAAAACATTTCTGTTTTTTCACGACAAAGAAATTGCTCAACAAAAATAAAAAGAGGTGCATCAAATGTTGAAGAAAATAGAATATAAAAACTTAAATATGTGTTTTATGTATAAAACTGAGTAAATCTTATTTTAAATGTTGAGCTGATTATTAAAGACCATGACATATCCTATCCTTTAGTAACCAATCATAATCATGTGCCACTCAAAATCCTTCCATAAGATAGTTACTGAACTGAGTGCACTACAACAAAATTACCATTTAGCCACGGACAACTTTAGTGATACATAAGAATTTTGTGGGTAAACACTATGAACACCGAAAATGATTGACGTACATCAGCATTTCATCCATCAAGTATCTATCAGAGATTATTACCATTAAAGAGTGAGAGATATTTGTGCAGATTTAAATTATTTGTTTTAAATAGTGGACCCACAAATCACATAATACTTTGATGAATATGTGTGCTTGATGTATATGTAGTACTATTGCTCTAAACACTACCGGGCAACTGCTAGTATTTAACATGATCAAATGCTAGTATTTAACATGATCAAAACAAGATTATATTTTTACTACAGTTTTTTGCTTCACTATGTGTCAAATTTATTAAAGTGGTGAGATTAGTTATTAGATTGGATTCATTTGGTTATTGTGTGAGAGTTTAATATGTAAGTCTTATGATGTACATACACATAGGATTATTATTTAATCTCAAGGAAGCTTACCTTACCGTGAATGTCGTATTTGAACACCTATTTTTTTTTTTTCATTGAATAAGATATTCATCCTCTATTTATCCATCATCAAGCTAAATTTTAGATGTCCAAAATATAAAATTATCCTTGATAATGTGGTGCACAGCATAATTTGCTCGGATGAAAGTAGGGGTGGCAATTCTCCCTGTCGGATGGGGACCCCGCGGGGACTGCCCCGTATGGGGCCTCGCAGATGGGGAATTTTTTCCTGTGGGGGTGGGGGTGGGGACGAAATTCCCCCCGCAACAAATGTGGGGGTGGGGTGGGGATCAGTCACCCCGCCCCGTGGGGACCCCGCATAACCCCGCATAAGTATAATTATTAAAATATTTAATCATATTAATGGTATAATATTCATTTTTTTTGTTACATATCATATGTATATTTAATCATCTTATAAAATAAAAAAAAATATGGGCTAAATTACATTATTAGTTAAATTTAGTGAAAGATATGGTGGGCCTATGGCCCAACCCTAAAATTACCACTCTAACATTACAAGATTTACAACCCTAAAATTACAACCCTAAAAATTACCACCCTTGACCCTTCACTTTGCACACAAACACAGCAGCTGCAGTTCCGCCGTCTGCCACCTCCGGAAGCTCCGCCTGGACGGGTGGGGGTGGGGACGAAATTCCCCCCGCAACAAATGTGGGGGTGGGGGTGGGGATCAGTCACCCCGCCCCGTGGGGACCCCGCATAACCCCGCATAAGTATAATTATTAAAATATTTAATCATATTAATGGTATAATATTCATTTTTTTTTGTTACATATCATATGTATATTTAATCATCTTATAAAATAAAAAAAAATATGGGCTAAATTACATTATTAGTTAAATTTAGTGAAAGATATGGTGGGCCTATGGCCCAACCCTAAAATTACCACTCTAACATTACAAGATTTACAACCCTAAAATTACAACCCTAAAAATTACCACCCTTGACCCTTCACTTTGCACACAAACACAGCAGCTGCAGTTCCGCCGTCTGCCACCTCCGGAAGCTTCGTCGCCGCCTCGTTGTCGCAGCTCGATCGGCCGCCTCGCTGTCGCAGCTCGACCACCGCCTCGCTGTCGCAGCTCGAACGCCGCCTCGCTGTCGCAGCTTGGCCGCTGCTTCGCGCTCCACCTCTGCAACTTCGCCTCGCGCTGCGCTCCGCCTCTGCTCCACCTCTGCTTTGCCTCGCAAGTCACTACTCCGCCTCGCGCTTGCTTGCAGTTCCGCCTCTGCTCCTTCTCGAAGCTCCGCCTGGAAGCTCGACCGTCGCCTCCTCACAGCCGCCGCGCAAGTACTCTCTGTCTCCCTCTAGGTCTGTGGAGTGGTTTGTTAGCTGCATTGTATTGCGGGGATTTCTCGTAGGGACCCCACGGGGAACGGGGGCGGGGAGGCAGGGTCCCCCGCAGCGGGGACGGGGGCGGGGGCAGGGAGAACTCGGGGGAGCGGGGGTGTATCCCCCGCCACCGCCCTGCGCGGGTGCCAGGCCTAGATGAAAGTATGCGATCACGCAATTACACACTTTTCTTGTATAGTAGTACTTACTAGTATATACTATATTTTTACGAAGAAAGTTGATGGACAAGGTGGTTAACTTCAAGACTTTTTCACTTATGATGTGGTTCACATTTTTTTTTTTTTGGCACATCATTCACATTTAATTTAAATATGCATGTCATATCAAGAACAGAGCCAGATCTTGTTTGTGTATCAATGGCTTTAAATTCAAGGTCCTCTTCACATTGTGATGAACAACAAATTTCTTCAAAACCATTTGGAAGAAAGTGACGAGTCTTCTTGTCAGAGCCATAACCAAATGTCGGGCATCAAAGGAGTGAATGTTATTTCTATATCCTTACATACGGAAAAGAAACTGTGCGAAAATGAAATGAAAATTTCAAGAAAAATTAAAATGAGTTCAAGATTCACGTTGCAGCAGAGAAAGAAACAGTGAGAAAATTAAGCTCAAGAAAAAAGGGTTCCAAAAACTCATCCAAATGCAGCCGAATAATTCATGGAAGATAGAAAGATTCCGATATCATGTTAGAATTTATAATATCAAGTTCAAATGAGATAATTAACTAAAAGAATAATGTAAAATAAAAATGCATATCGATTAAAATTAATGAATGTTACAAATGAGTAGCATGTAATAGACCGTAAATATACAGTTATTACTAAATGATTACAATACCCCTAGCTGAAAAGATATCTTACATGGAATAAAAAATGATGAGTATTGTTAGAGACACAATAAAAAATCAGTCAAAACAGCCAATAAATAGAAATTTGGGTCACAATCACCCAACCCATTAAAAATATACTCATGTTTAAAAGTTCTATTTAGGTCATAAAGTGTTGAGCGGCTGTTGTGGCTAGTTTTTTGTTGTGCTCAAGCATTTGTGAAAAAATAATGTTAAGTGGACAATGAAAAACTAGCTCATACAGCAATAGACCTATTTTGGCTTTGGTTTTGGTCCAAATAATCATTAAGATTGTAATGAGCTGAGTAATTATGGCCCAAATTTTCATTTATAGGTTGGTTAGACTGATTTTGTATTGCAAAAATCATTTAACACTCATCCCTATCAATGGATCTTTAGAGTTTGGATGTAGAGTGCATCTATGTTAAAATTCATAGTTACATATTGATGTTAGACAACAAGTAGTGGATAACTCTTTGGTATACAGAGTAGCATTAAGTATTATTCAATAATATTTGTCGTACAATATAAATATGTCTAATATGTATTAAATATGTGCTATACATGATATGAAATGTGTACTATATGTCCATATATTATACAAATAGCACACATATTATAATTCTTAATATTCTATAAGTGATGCAATTTTTATATTTATATATGCACCATGTACTAAGATTTTTGATTATGTACTAAGATTTTCCCTATTTTAAATATCTTAAAAAGTAAATATATATAAATATCCACTTTACGATTTTATCCCTCTATAATTCTTGCATTTGGATGCATAGATGTTGACTATGAGAGTTTACTTCCAAAAACTTTTCCATTAAAAAATATTTATAGATTTCATAAAATTAAAGGAAACAAAATTGAATGACTACATGAAATAGGAAGACCACAGAAATATATATTTCTCTAAAGATGAGTCCCTACAAAATGAAAACTTGTGTCCCACAATCTAGACAGTAGTATCAATATTAATTTCCCACAAATGCACAAATAATTGGGCCACAGCCAAAACAGCTAATAAAGTCCATTTAACACTTTATAATCTAAATAGCATTTTTAGTTATGAGTTTATTTTTAATGGGCTAGATGATTGTAACCCTAATCCCTATTTATTAACTGTTTTGGCTGATTTTTTTTTTATTGTACCTCTAGTACTACTCTTAATTGCCATAACCCATTATTGGAAAGTTGCGTTGAAAAAAGGCGTGTTGCTGAGACGTTAAGGACAATTATTGGAATAGTATAGTAAAATTATTGTGAAACAAGAAGCATCAGTGAACATTTCTCTATATCTATTTATTTATCAATAATGATACTTGTATATACAATTTTTCTTATATACATTCTCCACCTACTTCATCATCTTTGAATTTTGATGTGACATCACTCCACCACTTACACTTCTTTTTTGCATTATTGAATCAAAATATATGTATGTTGTACATAGCAGTGCTCTTTATTTATAGAGGACAGACCGCAGGCTTCATGTTGCAACCACCTTTTTCTTATCTTCAATCTTAAATAGTTCTCCTCAGCCCTGCTTGCTCCCAGATATATCATATATATATATATATATGGATGCACAGGTTGTTCTAATCTCAAGCCCAGGCCTCGGCCACCTGATCCCAGTCATCGAGCTTGGGAGGCGCTTCCTCATGCACCACAACTTCAAAGTCACCATCCTGGCCGTCACTTCCTCCCACTCTTCCGGAGCAGAAGCCCAAGTCCTCAACCCAGCCGCCACAACCAATGATGACCACCACATCAACATCATCCAAATCCCATCACCCGACATCTCCTCCCTCATCGACGCCCAAGCCACCGCTGTCACGCGCCTCTGCGTCATGATGCGCGCCGCCATCCCCGCCATCCGCCACTCGCTCTCCAGCATCATCACTCATCCTTCCACGCTTATCGTCGACATATTCGGGACCGAATGCTTGCCTCTTGCAAAAGAGTTCAACATGCTCAACAACTATACCTTTGTTGCTTCACACGCGTGGTTCCTTTCCTTGCTCATATACTCTCCTTATCTGGACAAGCAAGTCAAAGGACAGTACGTTGACCAGAAAGAACCGCTCAAGATCCCAGGCTGCAGACCGGTTCGACCGGAAGACGTCATCGACCCCATGCTGGACCGGAACGACAAGCAGTACGAGGAGTTCTTAGAAGTAGGTAACAGAATCCCAAAGGGTGATGGTGTGTTGATGAACACGTGGGAGTGTCTTCAGCCTCTAGTCCTTGGATCTCTGAGGGAGGAGGATTTATTGGGCCGGATCCTGAAGGGCCCAGTTTACTGTGTTGGGCCTCTGGTGAGGCAGCCCAACTCAGTAACGCAAGGGACCATCGAGGCACGGGTGGTGAAGTGGCTGGACAAACAGCCTAGCGAGTCCGTGATTTACGTGTCATTCGGGAGCGGCGGAACGATGTCGTATGAGCAGACGACGGAGCTGGCATGGGGCTTGGAGCTCAGCGGGCAGAGGTTTGTTTGGGTGGTGCGCCCACCCACGGTAGGCCCTGCGGACTCAGCATTTTTTACCACTGGAAGTGGAGAGGAAATGGAGCAGATGTCAAAATACTTGCCAAAAGGGTTCCTTTCGAGGACACTAAACGTTGGGTTTATGGTCTCACAGTGGGCCCCGCAGGTGGTGATCCTGAGGCATCCTTCTGTTGGAGGTTTTTTGTCGCATTGTGGGTGGAATTCTGCTCTTGAGAGCCTCACCAACGGGGTCCCCATGATTGCTTGGCCTCTCTACGCCGAGCAGAGGATGAACGCCACGCTGCTGGCGGAGGAGCTCGGGGTGGCGGTGAGGCCGGAGGTGCTGCCGGCGAAGAGGGTGGTGGGAAGGGAGGAGATAGCGTGGATGGCGAGGAGGATCATGGTGGTGGATGACAAGGTTGGGGAGAACCCCATAAGGGAGAGAGTGAGAGAGATTAAGCATGGTGCCTTGGAGGCTTTGTCCAAAGGAGGTTCCTCCATCGCCGCTCTTTCTCAAGTCGCCAAAACGATGGTGATGCATGCTGAGTGAAAGAACCACGTGGCAGCCACAATAATGAAAGCTTGTGACATTGAAGAGAATCTACCCTCTCCCTCGTTCTGTAGAAATAATTTGGTTTTGACTTGTTCGCACGCTAATAACTAAATCAATAATGATTATTAATAAGTTTATTTTAATTTAAATAATTATTAATATCGTAATAGATTGAGTAAAATATTATTTATTAACTAATTTTTTATGTACAGTTATCATCACTTTAACTAAATATATTATATATGTCAGAAATGTACAAGTTCATCACGTTTTCCTACTTATTATTAAATAAATAAAGTTCATCGGTTTGAGGAACATATTTTAAATAAGGTACTCAAATCATTATAAATATGTATAACAATAAAATTGTAAACTTGTGTGTTTTGTAGAGATAAGTTCTGATATTTTTACAGTATTCAGAATTCAATATTAATGAGACATTCTACAAAAATTTAAAGGTAAATTATAAAGTTAGAAATTAAGAACAATAGAGTTATATTTTATTTTTCGTATTTTCATTATCTCAACAAAGTGAAAGTAATGCAAATAGAAGATAGAAATTAAATATTATTTTGATTATATCTTTCCATAATATCTTTACTTACTCACATTTTATACAAAAACATTCTTTTAGCTTTCACTCTTTGCACCACCTATCAACATTCATTTTTACCATCCTTTAATTTTGATATAATTTTACTACAATATCTTAACTTATTTTGATATAAATTGTGTAAGCTTTTTAGCTATTTAAGAATGTATTAGTCTAAAAAATTTTGAATTATTTATAAAGTTTATTAACCTATTTAAAAATCTTAATATTTAATAAACTTTTAAATAGAGACTCGTAGGTCAGGCCAATGCTTTTGAAAAGACAAGACAAAACCTTTAAAAAAAATTATATATTGTAATAGGTCTAGACTCATACCACACATTTGCATTGTACGCAGGGGGGAAGCCAGGTTATAGAGAAGGGAGGCGATGGCCCCCTGACTTTTTTAATTTTTTAAAAATTGTTTTATTTTAGTGTTTTTTTAATATTTTATTTAATGATAGATAATATGTTATATATAAGTGTACAATTTTTTTTAATTTTCATAATAAAATCTAGAATAAATAATTACTTTAGTTCCAATATTTTTAATCTAATATCAATTTGATTTTAATACTTTTAATTTTGACATTAATTTAATTATTTTATAAAGATAAAAATCTAATAAAATAATTATATCAATATTAAAATAAAAATATTAGAATTCTAGTAATTTTTGGCACCTCCTGAACAAATCTTCTAGTTTCGCCCCTGATTGTAGGCTAGACTTAGACTCGTCAAAGCTGACATGGCCGACCCAAATATAGTCTATATATTTTAAAATGTGAGATTTCACATTTTTTTTGTTATATTATAAAATAAAGTCTATAACCTATAAAATATTAAATCACATGAATTTTTCACATATAGTAGAAATTGAAGATTATATACTTTAAATTGTGAGATCTCACAAATTTTTTGGTTGTAATATAAAATAAAGTCTATAACCTATGAAATATTGAATCACATTAATTTTTCACATATAGTAGACTTTGAATGCTATATACTTTAAAATATTATATTTCCTATTTTTTTTAGTGTATTATAAAAAAAGTATACAGGCTATAAAATATTGAATAAGAAGAACTTTTCACATATACTAGAAGGCTATATATTTTAAAATATGTGATTTCACAAATTTTTTGATTGTATTATAAAATAAAGACTATAGCCTTTAAAATGTATGATTTCACAATTTTCTTGTTGTATTATAAAATAAAGACTATAATCTCTAAAATATTGAATAACCTGAAATTTTTAAATATAGTAAAAATTGAAGGTTATATATTTTAAAATGTGAGATTTCGCAAAAATTTTTTTTGTTGTATTATAAAATAAAGACTGTAGCCTTAAAAAATTGAATCACATGAGTTTTTCACATATAGTAGAAATTTAAGGCTATATACTTTAAAATGTGAGATTTCACATTTTTTTATTGTATTATACGATAAAGACTATAGCCTATAAAATATTGAATTACATTAACTTTTCACATATAATAGAAATTGAAGACTATATACTTTAAAATATGAGATTTCACTATTTTTTTTTAATAGACTATAGAATAAAGACTATAGCCTTTAAAATATTGAATAACATGACTTTTTTACATATAGTATAAATTGAAGGATAAATACTTTAGAATGTGAGATATCATTATATTTTTTGTTGTATTATAAAATATATAAATTCTATAGACTATAAAATATAGAATCACATGAATTTTTCACAAATAGTATAAATTGAAGGCTATATACTTTAAAATGTGAGATTTCAAATATAGTAGAAATTGAAGGACGATTAAAGAAATACTTTAAAATGTGAGATTTCAAATTTTTTTGGTAGTATTATATAAATAAAAACGGTAGCCTATAAAATGTTGAATCAAATTAATTTTTTACATATATTAGAAATTGAATGTCATATACTTTAATTTAAAATGTGAGATTTCACAATTTTTTATTGTGTATTATAAAATAAAGTCTAAAGCTTATAAAATATTGAATCACATGAATTTTTTACATATAGATGAAATTGAAGGGCTATATACTTTGAAATGTTAGATTTCACAATTTTTTGTTGTTGTATGATAGAACAAAAGTCTATAGCCTATAAAATATTGAATCACATGAATTTTTTACATATAGTAGAAATTGAAGGTTATATACTTTAAAAAGTGAGATTTCACCATTTTTTTTGTTGCATTATAAAATAAATACTATATCCTATAAAATATTGAATCACTTGAATTTTTCACATATAATAAAAATTGAAGGCTATATACTTTAAAATGTGAGATTTCACAATACTATATCCTATAAAATATTGAATCACTTGAATTTTTCACATATAATAAAAATTGAAGGCTATATACTTTAAAATGTGAGATTTCACAATTTTTTTGGTTATATTATAAAATAGAGTCTATAGCTTATAAAATATTAAATCACATGAGTTTTTCATTAATAGTAGAAATTGAAAGCTATATACTTTAAAATGTGAGAGTTCACAATTTTTTTCGTTGTATTATAAAATAAAGACTATAGCCTATAAAATATTGAATCACAATTTTTTTTTACATATACTAGAAATTGAAGGCTATATAACCCAAAATGTGTGATTTCAAAATTTTAATTTGTTGATTATATAATAAAAGAAAGACTATAGTTATTAAAATATTGAATAACCTGAATTTTTTACATATAGTAGAAATTGAAGGCTATATACTTTAAAATGTAAAATTTTACTATTTTTTGTTGAATTATAAAATAAAGTCTATATCCTATAAATTATTGAATCACGTGAATTTTTCACATATAGTAAAAATTGAAGAGTATATACTTTAAAATATGTGATTTCATAATTTTTTTATTGTTTGTAAAATAAAGACTATAGACTATAAAATATTGAGTCATGTGAATTTTTCACATATAGTAGAAATTAAAGACTATATACTTTAAAATGTGAGATTTCACATTTTTATAGTTGTATTATAAAACAAAGACTATAGCCTATAAAATATTGAAATACATTTACTTTTCATATATAGTATAAATTGAAGGCAATATACTTTAAAATAGATTATTTCACTAGTTTTTTAAATAGACTATAAAGTATAGACTATAGTCTCTAAAATATTGAATCACATGAATTTTTCACATATAGTAGAAATTGAAGACAATATACTTTAAAATATGAGATTTTACAATTTTTTTGGTTGTATTATAAAATAATTAAAATCTATAGACTATAAAAGATTGAGAGTATGTTTGGGTAAGCTGAAAAATTAAACTTATTTCAATAATCGCTTATTTATACAATCGCTTTTTTATATAATCGCTTATTTAAAGATAAATTTATGTTTGGATAGTTTAGCTGAAAAGTAACTTTAAGTTAATCTATGATGTTTGGATTGTTAAAAAATAATCTTTTTTAATAGTTAATTACTAAAATGGGTATAAAATGATTTATTAGTTATGAAGGAATTTAATAACTAATAGGGGTAGATTGGATATTTCCTATTAGATATGGATAGAAAAGCTTTTTTTTGGAAAATAAGTTTCAAATACTAGCTTAACTTATTTTGCACCCTAACAGCTTTTTTTGTCAAATTCAACGGCTTAAATTATTATGCAATTTCATCCAAACATAATAGTTTTTTTTCTAACAGCTTTTTTCAAGAAAAAAGCTGTTTTGGGAGAGTTCCCAAACATGCACTGAATCACATGAATTTTTCACATATAGTAAAAATTGAATATTATATATTTTAAAATGTGATATTTCAATTTTTTTCTTTTGGTATTATAAGATTTCACATATATTAATGTTGTTGAAATTGAAAACAAATTTTAACCCAAATCCAGTGGTTGTATAAGAAATGGGAAAACTCAAAAATCATATGCAGCACATTGGGCTTAAACCCATTGACCCAACAAATTGAAGGGATTTTTTTTTTTCGATTTTTGAAATGTTAAGAAATAGGAGAAAAGTCATGCTCTCCTTCGTTCTCTAGAACTAGGGCGCCGGGGCACAAAAGCAACGACATAATATGGTTGAGAATAGGCGGAGGTTGTTTTGACTTCTTAACTATAGGTAATGATTTAAGACTGTAGTACTAAATGTACAATAAAAAATCAGTTAAATTAGCCAATAAATGAGATTTTGAGCCATAATTACTCAACTCATTATAATCTCAATGATTATTTGGGTCAAACTCAAAGTTAAAATAGGTCTATTGGCTGTATTGGCTGGTTTTTCATTGTCCACTTAACATTGATGATTTAATAGGATAGAAGTAAATATCTATATATCATATTGACAAAATCTGCACATCCTACATATTATTTCATTATCATTATTTTTAATTTATTTTATCTTAGTCATTTTTCTTACATATTTTAAATATATATATCTGCTTGTACATCCACAAAAATCATTACCCTTTAATAAATGGCTGTGGCATTGGTTTAATATTTTGCTGTGCCTAGTTTTGATTCATCTGTACACTAACTACCCTTCTCAAATTCCACTTTATGTGAATCATATTATCGGGGTGCCTAAGTGTGCGGCACACTTCAAAATCATATGGCAGCACTATTTGCTTCCCTCTTTAAAATAAGTGTTTTAATATTAACAAAGGTAATTAGTGCACTTATTAAGAAATAAAAATATTCATCCTAAAAGATATACTTTTTATATTTTTTAAATACAAGTAATTCACTGTAAAAATCTAAATATTTATAAATCTTTTTATTTAAAACAACTGCCTTAGAGTACTTATTAACCAAATCCATCCTTAGAGCACACATTGAAAAACATTATGACTACCGTTGTCATGATCACTCTTTTTTACTTATTCATCATAAATCATATATATCTTATAATTTTTTCCTTCATTCCAATTATGAAACAAAAATGCAAGTCGTATTTAAATAGGGCCAGAATGTTATCAGAAATTTAAATAGGACAGACAATGGATAACTGTTATTTAATAATAAAAAAAAGGAAGAAATAAAAAACTCCGTCACACTCTTGTCTTTCACTTCATATGAATCAGTATGTATAGTATTAAAGAACTAAAGTCAATTCAATTGAATGCAGATGAAAATTGAAGTCAAAATTATTAAATGCAAATGCAAGTGGAGTGTAGATTGATACGAATATATACATCTTTTACATCATTAATTACTCTTAATAATATTCCATCCACTTTTTTATTTATTTATCTAGTTTTAAATCCTTACCAAAATTAAGACAATAATTAATATTTTAAATTATATTTCATATTAACTGCATCATTATATTTATTTTCTTTCTTCAATTGATAAGGGATATATATAGGAGGAAAAATCTAATAAATGTTATCTATAATTTAGAAATTGACCGGATAAATAAAAATGGAAAATCAATTTTTTTTAATTAGATAAATAAAAAAATAGAGGAAACGCTGTTTCAAATATTTTTGCAATTCCATCATTTTCTTTAATAAAGTTAATGTAAAAACTTAATTAAATTTTATTTTTTAATTCTTTATCCAATATGTTTAAGTTTAATAACTTCATGCATGCCAAGGAAGCGCAATTTTATGGTCAAAGACCTTTCATTTAATGTCATCATATATCAATACTATTACATATATACTATAAAATTAATCACTTTTTAAAACTATTAATTAATTTTTAAAATGTTGAATTAATATATAATATTAAAAATTAGATTAATAATTTTAAAAAGTTGAATTATTGCATATGATGACTAATTTAGTGGTATACACAAAGTATTTCTCACAATATAATATGCATAATGTATATCACATATCATGCACATTATATATCATCTATTGTGCAAATATATCATATGTTGCAACATTATCTTTCTTTACATCATGAGATATATGTTGTGCATATAATGTGATATATATATATATATATATATAGTGTACATAACATATAGAGCTTTGCTAAGGATACAAAATTATTCCAGTCAAAAATAAAAGTTTGAGCCCAAATCACTCTGCTCATTAAAAAAATGATTAAAAATGTTATTTGAGCAAAATAAATTTTAAAATAAATATTTTTGGATAGAAAAGTGCTGATACCCATAACTTTGTGTAATATATTATGGATATTATATTATGGAAAAATTTTGGTGCAGAATAAAAAACCGGTCAAATAAGTTAATAGACTATGTATAATACATAATATGATATATATTTCATATTATACATATCATATATAACAATATATATCACATGTTATTATAATATTATCCTTCTTTATAATATTGATACATAATATATGATATATATTGTGCATCACACTATATAATATATGTTCTACACATTATAATTATATATAACATATTGACTATTTAGCTATTTTTTACTGTACATACAATAATTCTCTTATATATACTTTTGACTAGAATTTGTAATAATGGTTATATTTTTCTCTGTTTTCTATTTTGACTATAGTTATTACTGAGATTGAAGCATAAAGCATTGTCATAAAGTTAGCGGTTACGCATTGACACCGTTCTACAGCTTGTCCATATATACATACCCTCAACACAACACACCAAAACAAAAAGAGAGAGAAGCTACAAAACTCACCCACTGCAACTTACAAACACAGAAAGGTACGATGGCGACAAGTTCAAAGAAGGCTCATGCAGCACTGGTCGCAAGCCCAGGAATGGGGCACCTCATCCCAACGGTGGAGCTAGGGAAGCGCCTCCACGCCCACCACGGCTTCGACGTCACAATCTTGGCCATCGCCACCGACACCTCAACCGCCCAGTCGCTCATCCTCCAACAAACCTCCGACCTCCCTTCCCTAAACGCCGTCGTACTGCCCCAAGTGGACGTCACGTCAAAGCTCCCCCAGAACCCTTCCCTAGGAGACCGCATAGCACTGACGATCATGGAATCCTTACCCTCTCTCCGATCCTCACTCCTCGCCATGCAGCCCTTCCCTTCTCTTCTCATCGTAGACCTCTTCGGCACCTTAGCTCTCCCCATGGCACGTGACCTCGGCGTGCCATCCCACTACGTCTTCTTAACCACCAGCGCGTGGTTCACCGCGGTTTCTATCCACCTCCCACAGCTGGATCCGAAGCGAGTGGAACTCACGCATGTCAAAAACCGCGAACCGCTTTTGATCCCGGGTTGCCAACCGATCCGGTTCGAGGACACGATCGAATCTTTAATGAACCCTGGAGGGCCTATGTTCCAGGGGTTCCTTGCAGCTTCTAAGGAGATTGTGGCCGCCGATGGGGTTTTGATGAACACGTGGCGAGATCTGGAGCCAGAAGCTACGAAGGCGGTTGGGGAATCGGGGGTTTTGAGTGGGTTTACTAGGGGACCGGTTTACCCGGTTGGACCGTTAGTGAGGACAAGGGTGAATAATAATAATAATGGAGAGGAGAGGGGGAAAGAACACGAGGCGGTCATGCAGTGGCTTGACCGGCAACCGGATGAGTCGGTTATCTTCGTGTCGTTTGGGAGCGGTGGGACCATGTCGGGGGCACAGATGAGAGAGCTTGCTTTGGGTTTGGAGCTCAGCATGCAGAGGTTCGTTTGGGTGGTGAGGCCACCCACTGAGGGCGATGCGAGCGCCGCGTTCTTCGGCGTGGGCAACGGCGGCGATGGGTGGCCGGAGTATTTGCCGGAGGGGTTCGTGGAGAGGACGAGGGAGGTGGGGGTTGTGGTTCCGATGTGGGCCCCGCAGGAGGAGATTCTGGGACATGATGCGACGGGTGGGTTCGTGACGCACTGTGGTTGGAACTCTGTGCTTGAAGGGATTGTTAACGGCGTGCCTATGGTGGCGTGGCCGCTTTACGCGGAGCAGAGGATGAATGCGGTTATGCTGTCGGAGGAGGGGCTTGGGGTGGCGGTGAGGGCGAGGGCGGAGGAGGGCGGCGTCGTGGGGAGGGACGAGATAGCGAGGGTGGTGAGGAGGGTGATGGTGGGTGGCTACGGGCTGAGGAAGAGGGTTAAGGAGCTGAGGGTGAGTGGGGAGAAGGCCTTGTGTGAGGTGGGAAGCTCTCATGAGTCGCTGTGTGTGTTGAGAAGGGAGTGTGAATCTCGCAGCCACATGCAGGGAGGTTCTACTGAGGATAAAGCTATGGGTGCTTAATTAATTAGTCGATTGCATGAACATGAGTCTTCCCTGTTCATCCTTTTTTCTTAGCTTGCATCAATGCAACGTGTGTATGCATTGGACTTTGAATAAAACAGAGTTTATAACTGACAGTGTTCACTGTTGACTACTTATTAATTGAGGAAGATCTATCGCTTAAGCAGCTCATAAGGAAAACTACCATAAAAAAAGCTCACAAGAACAACTGCTATAATAAGTAGAAAATTCATGTTATGTTATGTTCGTCTCGTTTGTTAGATCCATGTATATCTCAAGCATCGAGTCCTTAAAATAAATGGAAACTTTTCTCTTGAATGATCAAGCATATGATCAAATTCAGGTAGGAGAAGCTAATTTGCTATTTTTTTTAATGAGTTTTGCTAGCGTTGAAATTAACTTTGTTGACTATTTTGGCTGAAAAATTATTGTTATCCAAAAATTTGTATTTTTTTAAACAATAATGCTAAGTGAACCATGAAAAACCAGCCTATACAGCAAATGAGTCTATTTTGACTTTGATTTTGGTCCAAATAATCATTGTGATTGTAATGGGCTGAGTAATTATGACCCAAAATCTCATTTATTGGCTGGTTGGGCTGGTTTTTTATTGTTCATTTATCATCACCCTTTTTTATTTTAATAGAAATTTAAAAAGTGATAAATTATCATTAAAAATTATTCACTAAAATAACTATTCCATCACATCTTTCTCAAATTCTATCTACTTTTACACTATTAATAAAAATTAATCCCTTATAATTAAATATTGATTAAGATAACCATAATATTTATTATTATAATTTTATTACTTGAAATTGAGACCTCTCATTGGGGTCACCGTACTTACCATATTGATTAATCTATATATGTCGATAAAATATGAATATATTTGATTATTGAATAAGTTAAAGATAAAGTAGTTTTTATTTTTAATCAATATTTCAAATATACTCGTTGAAAAAGAAAACTGTGTGTTCAAAATGTTCAAGAATACTATAGGGCGTTTAGTTGAAGGTAATTTTTAAGAATTTTCAGGAATGTTTAATGGAAAAATATGATTTTTACGTTTAGTTCATAATTTAGAAAAATATTATTGGAAATGTTGTATTTTCAGAAATTAAATTTTCCCACATTTTTATTGTAACATCTCTCTCATGAGTTTCTAAGATTTCAATCTCATAAGAATCTTTAGAAGAATGTTAAATAATGACATTAATACTCTAATTATAATTTTAATATTACAAAAAAAAAACTAACTATTATCATACTTACACCAAATTTTTTGATTTATTTTTTATAATTATGAGTTTCTTATGTGTTTATACTTTTAAAATATTAATTAATTATTAATTTTTTACTTTAAATAATTAGGAGTGTATTTGAAAAAATACATAATATTTCTAAGAATATTAATGTGAATCAAACATAAAAATAATTTAATTTTAAAAAAATTTAATAAAACTTCTTAAAATTCAACATACAAACTAAACTTAGAAATATAAAAGTTATTCCCAAGATAGCAATTCCCATCAAGTACATATAACATATTCCCAATTTGCAAACCAAATAGTCCCATTAGGGTGTTAAACTCCGCATAGGGTGTGCTTTACTTAATTCCTAGCACGGCCGCATACGTAACACGAGAGAGGCTAAAAAAATTAATTCAATTTCTATTGATAGTCGACGCTTTCATTTATTTTAGAACCCACCACTTTTATTACATGTGTGCTTGAAAAATGATATGATAAATTTATTTATAGTCACACCAAAAAGAAAAATCTGAAAACTCTCATGGTAAACTAGTAGTACTAATAAGAGCGTAGTCAACGTTAAAAACAATAATAAAATCTACCATGCTTGTAGGCATGTGCTGGCTTATTTTTTGGGTTTTCCTTGTGGACAAAAGAATGTAGCATCACATAGCATAGCATTATCCTATTGCTAGGCACGGCATGAGTGGTAAAATCTATTAAATGTAATTCAATTTTGATGATATGCCTTCTATCGTACGTAACCTACGCTCTTGGAAATTTGAGTTTGGTCGCTCATTTCCAACTTGTCTGCATGCTATTTCACGATGAAACACAGCTACATCAGCTGCCTCATCTCGATTAAAAATTCATTTTGGAGATTATAATTAGGGGTATATTAGTCATTATATTTTTAGAGTTTGTTACTCTTATTAACCTATATAAAGCTTTATTACTTTATAATTCATACATACTTTACCATTCAATTCATCACATATTTCTATCTCTATTTTCTCTCTTCTCTAGATACCATAAATTTCTACAAATTCAATAATGTCATCCGGTCTGATTAAGATAATAAAAAATATGAATTTTTTATAGTTTTTTAGATAATAGGCTCACCTTAATATAATAAGTTTTATTAAATCTTTCTACACTAGATATTCTTAACAAGACATTAAGAATACTTGTTAATAAAATTTATTTTTTAATCTAATTTTGACATTTATCTTATCATCATTGGATGAGATAAATAAGTGAGGTAATGGAGACCCATCATGTCATTCAATAATAATGAGATGAATATTTAAAACAAATGACAAAATGTTGATGTTAAAATATCATTGTTAAAAAAAAAATAGTCATACACCAATTATATTCTCTTATACAAAAACAAAATAGGAGCGAAATCCACTACCCCGCCCAAAATTAGTCCCAACTTTCCCACTTAATAAAATATACATTGGATGTATGAATAGATTAAAAATTAATTTACATTGATTATTTTTGATAAAAAATGCCATTTCAATATAGAAATAAGATAATAACTAATTTTCATTATTATTGTTAAAAAATATAGTAAATGATAACAATACTCTTTCACTTTATTCTCTTTGTTAAATGATCCACATCTATCCATCAATAAAAATATGGATAAAACAAATATTAAACAATTGAATATATATTGAAAATAAAAAACGACATCGATACTTTGTTATGCTGTATAAGATTTGGCAGCCTAGAGTTGTACTCAGTGTGAACATGTAATGAGTGTAAATGGATCTTTGCCCTTGAAATTAAATCCATAAAATAAACTATCTTAAATCTTTTGGTACACAGTGATTAAGATAAAAAAGACAATAAATATTTTAAGTATATCACAAAATCAACAGTCACTTGACTATTACATATGATAATTGATAATAACTGATTTTATGATATACATATTTGTTTAAAAATTAATTCTAATCAAATTAGTCAACACAATATTTGTTTATTAAATTTAGCTAATAAATACTTTAAGAACACTTATCAAAAATACTTTAAATGATAACTTAAAAAAATTTAAAATATAATAATAATAGTAATCTATTATATAAAAAATATAAAAATATATAGTTTCAAAATAAATATTTTCATTTTTAATTACTTAACAAATATACTAAGAGGACACTTGTTAGCAAAAATTTTTCTCATGAAATTTAAATCGATCCAAAAGATATTTCACCTCACCCTGAGTCCTGAGGAGTGCAATATCTATAAGCCAGGGGATACAAATCATCTCAACCACGGTGAATATAGAAGTGGTTAAATTCAATTTAAAACCGTCAAGCAACAACAAAGTATCTTCGAATGAAACCTCGTTATGTACTTGTTGCGTTTTTCTCCTCTTCATTTTCAGGTACAAGAGTCCATCATCATATTTAGTTCTTTATAATAATAATAATAGATTGGTTGGTAACGTAATAACTATGGAAAAGAACAGAATTGATTCCGAGTGGGTCGGCTTGTCACGTTCTACACATTGTATGAGAGCAAGAGCCAATAAATATGCTGTAGGAATTTTGAAGGAACAAGGATCCCAACACAACATCTAAAATCTATATAGGCATAAATGATGCAGAAGCTAAAGACATTCAGCTGAAGCAGCGTAAGTTAACACTAATAATAACTTACCATCAACTCCAAACACAGCCCTTACACACCTACAGGTTCGGTGGCTTTCTTCAGCCAGGCTTTTTCAGCTTCATCCAAATATGGAGCCAGAATGTCTCTACATGTCGAGTGATACGAGTTCAGCCAATTTATCTCATCCGGCATTAGTAGCTTCAGGTCAATCAACTTCGTCTGGTAAGGTGCCTGAACAAAACGAAGAAGAAAGAAAGAAAAACACTTAGAAATACCGTAAGAATTAAGGAATAGTATTTTATCATTGGCGAAGAACAGTTGAGACTTCGAATCATATACTCCTTAACCAATGAAAAATTATCCTATTCTATATACAGTACAACAGCACCACAGATAATTAAGCAAAAGAGGTAAAAGATATAAGCGATTTAAGTACTAATGCACTATCTACCAATAGCAACGTCTTGAGAAAAGCTTGGTAATATGGTTACACAATTTATGTTAAGTCATGTAATTTAACTAACGTTGATTGAAGAACTTGAAGGGAAAGAGAAAAAAAATGTAGCAGAAATCCAAACATTAAAGGCTAGATGGACCTTAATGAAATCAGTAATACAATTGAACAACAAAACTATTTCAAAGCCATTAACTAGTGTTGGTTCAGTTGGCCTCTAGGAAGTAGAGATTATGTACTAAAACAATCCATCAATACGAGTTCAATTAGTGTGAAAATGAAAGCATGCATGAATTAAAATTGGAAACCTGTGAAAATCAAAGGAAATTAAGGGAAACCAAAGAAGAGTAAAAATAAGAATTTGAAACCATGCACATCATTCGTTAATCTTTAACGTAAGAATTTCATATCAAATACCATTTTCCAATGCTTCCATAGATTAAAAAAAGAAACATCTCATCGAAATAAGATAAAAAATAGTCACTGATTAGGACTTACCCAGGTAATGTGTTCAAATGATAAGTAACCTTTATCACCAAAATTAAATTTTGTATCTGCATCCTTGACAACAAGCACATTCTCCAATCTTATCCCGAAATTTCCATCTTCATAATAACCAGGTTCTGAAAAGGCCAATTCCAATGCATACTCCATTATAAATGGCATAAAATTTGAGATGACCGATTGAAAATGATTCAAAAAATACAAAAACAAAACTAATAACAAAAGACAAATAATGTGGCAATTTCAATTTGAGGCCTGCTACGATAGTAAAATACTAACCATCTGTAACAGTCATGGAAGATTGCAATGGTACATTTCTAGCCTGTGGTCTGAAACTGATCAAATGAGGTCCTGCACAATGTATATTATATTACTTTAAATTCATACATTTTTTATCAACTTGAGGGAATAAAAAATTGCAACAAGCAATATAAAAACAGTGATAACTCCTCATTACCTTCATGAACATTCAAATAGGATCCAATTCCATGTCCAGTACCATGTCGATAATCAAGACCATCCTTCCATAGAGGGATTCGAGCAAGAATATCAAGCGCATGGCCTTAAAGTATTCAAAGAAGGGAAATATTAGTTAGGTAGGGTCTTATACATGATTACATGAAATTAAACAAGTTTTACTATTTTCATATAATTTGCCAGAATACACTCAAAGTTTGTTATACCATTTGTTCCATTAGGAAATCTAGCATTTCCAAGCGCAATGTGACCCTTAAGTACCTGCAAGAATTTCAGCAAATCAACCAACCTTCTATTTTGCCTCTCAAGATAAAGGAAAATGGATAAGCATGATGTTAACTGTGTATCATTGTTAAGATCAGGATAAAAGGTTCACTTGTGCTGCTGTAAAACATGGTTTCTCATGTGCTGAAGGTTTATCAGGATAATATTGGATATTAAATGATTCAGGGTATGAATTTGAAACTATGTAAATGGTAGAAACAGCAGGTAAAGGGACATACTGCTGTATAACACGCTTTCTCATGTGCTGAAGGTTTCCCAAAATGAACAGTCCGTGTAATATCAGTTGTTCCATCTAGATACTTCAAAGACAGAACTTGTTATCAGTATACAGATATAGAGATCAAAACAAAAACACACTAAAATTTTGCTAATTCTAAAATTATCTCCAAACTTCAACACATGTCATTGCTGTAAACTGTCTAAAGTATTAGACATTAGACATACCTGGGCTCCAGAATCAAAAAGATAAATTTTGTTTGGATCAAGCTCAGCGCATGTTTCTGCATGTGGTGAATAATGAATGATAGCTGCATTTGGGCCAACTGAGGAAATAGTAGGGAAACTCAATCCTCTGAAATGCTGAAAACATAAAGGAGGAAAAAGAAAATCTTAGCATAATTTCAAAATGTCCACATTCTAGGGACCCTAGAGTACAATAAGCAGTTGGATCCTGGCTAGTCTTCAATCCTAAGAATTACAAAAATAAAAAAATGTAACCTTTCTGATGATTCTAAACGTATTCTACTCTAATCAAACTGCTCCATGAACAATAAATCTGGATATAGCCTATATTTTTTCATACCAAATGAAGAACATTAATTTGTGTTCAACAAGTAATTTCTTTCTACCTACTTTACAGGGTGGCGCCCCTGCATCTAAAAATTTCAATTACAGATCAAATGCCTTTAACAAAGGTTTTTGGAGTAAAGAAAGTTGTTCAAGTGCCATTTTGATACAAAAATTTTCTGGTAAAGAAATCATATCCAAATAACTACTTAATTGTTAGATGAAAATCCACCTCTTTTGATGCTCGAAAACTTTCAAGCTTGTCACTTGCAGTCACTTCAGTCAGTTTCAAAGATTTCCTGCAATGCAAAAGTTCCAAAAATTTCTGTATAAGATTCCCCTTTTAACTGATGCTTGTCAAGCAAATTACTCATTAAGATACCCAAAACCTACACATTTCATTCATCAGAAAGAATAATACCTTTTAACAAAGGTAAAATAAATCTTATTTATTTCATCCAGACAATATTCTGATGTGATATGTAACTAATAACTTTTCTAAAATGGTACCGGCAAAAATTATAACTTTTCTTAAAAGCTCTATGGCAGGGAGTTTCATCCTTGTTAACAAGTAAAAGAAACTTACCGACTTTTTCCTCAATTCCATTAGTTTATACGTAAATACGTAATCATGTAAGACCATAGGACATGTCAAATTTTGGAGGATACTTACAAATCATTTTCCTTTTTCACGGCATCTCCCTCCAAAAAGTAACCAGACGCCCCATAATTATCCTGCATCTGCACATTCAACCCAGCTTTTGGATCATTATGACACCTTAGAACTTGTTGGCTTTTTGCACATTTTTGTGGATTAAGAAATGCAAAAGTATAATAGCTTAGAGGGAAGAGAAAAAAAGTTTTAGTTGTCCTTATCCAAAACATGAATTATATCCAGAGACACAAGATTTAAATGCAAACCTTCTTATCCAGCCAGACAAGATATTGCACAACAGCTGCACCATCCCGAATATGTGCCTGTCTTAATCCATCCAATTCCACTGGGTTCTACAAGCATTGAAGCAATAAACACTAATCAAGGATTCACTTGATGAAATTTATAAATATAAGTATGTGTATATGAATTTCTTAAACTTGTCTTTCAGAATTTCCTTCTTCAATAAAATTAAGGGATAACTAAGTCTGGTAAGCTATCCAAGATACAGTCTTTCATGTATAAGTATCTAACTGAAACTTTCTAAATTTTCATGCAAGGTTAATTTGAAAATGCACCACACCAACTTCTGTGCTTCACTAAAAATCAAATGGCCTTATTAAAGGAGTATAAGTTTACAACCTTTAAAGCTTTTGCAAGGGCCAAAGGTGATTGCTGCAAGAGAACTGTATCTGGGTTCAATTTTGAATACAGCGCATAACAGCATGATCCTGGATCAGCCCATATGAGGTCATTGCTATTTTCTTCAGCTTGATGTTTACCATTTACTTCCTTGCTAGTCTCAATGGGAGTTTTTTCAGCTTCCTTTGTGACTTCAGCTAGAGAACCTTTGACCGTAGATGCAGCATCAAGCTCATCAGTTGCAAGCAATGTCACATCAGAGTTCACAGCTGTGTAGTCTCGAATTTCAATTCCATTCTGCTCTAAATGACTCTTTACCTGGCCCAAACACAACTCTTAAATAAGTTTCATAATTCATATGTACAACTCTGCCTTACCAATATTAGGATACACCAAAATAATCCTCTACTAATAGATCTTTCTTAATACTTCACAGTTCACAAGTATATAAAATTTGATCTAACTTTGACCATTAATTCATTAAATAAATGTTTTGATTGGTTTAGAGGAATAGTGTTGAACATATTAAAATCTGAAACCATATCCTTCTTATAATCTTATAAGAACATATATATAAAAGTAAGGGCAAACGATTTTCTATCATGCTCCTAGTACGACATACACCGGTGATACATTGATATAGCATACTTATATACAGATATTGCTATAATTTCACTTTCCTATAAAAAATAGTCTGTAACACATTCAAAGCTGGTGATACATTACTCAAACTGACCTCAGCGGAAACCTTTTGCTTGTCCACATAAAGGAAAGCAGAATTGGTTGTCACAATAGCAAATGCATGAACAACAGGGCAGTATGCCACGTCACTTCCACGAATATTATACAACCATGCAACCTGCATTTTAACTACGTCATTGGAAAGAAAATGGGAAAATGAAGATAATAGTCTTAAAAAAAAGATGAACATGTGAAGCAAGAATACTCTCAAAGTTAGAAAACATAAGTTAAGGGAAAAAAAGACAAACAAATAAGGAGGAGGCAATAAGAAAATACACTCACTTCATCAAGAGTGGTGAAAATTATACCACGGGCTTGTTCCTGCACTAGCCTTTTTCTCAAGTCTTGCAACTTATCTGCAACAGATCGGCCCGCAAATTTCAACGATTGTACAATTACAGCTTTAATCTCAGCTGGTGGGCGATTTGTCCATACTTCATCTATCAAATTTTTTGTCGTTGGAACCAGTTTCTGCTGCTTTTCGGCAAAAGCACGTTCCCATCTTTGGGCAGTGTCAATTGAAATGCACCAAGGGTCAACCCCAATGGATGCATCTTTTGGTAAGTTCTAGTGAAAGTAAACAACTTGTCAGTATTAATAACAAACGTACGACGTGGTAAAAGCACACATATAGTCTTGTGACATGAAATGTAAGTAACAAAAAATGAATCACTCAGAAGCAGTTAATGAAATAGAGAAGACAAATCCAGCATATTGTCCTCATTCACAAATGTGTGTTAATGAATATGATATTTTCTCGAAACTTCTAAGTATCAAGCCTTTTTCCCATTTAATAGAAATTTTTATGTTGTCTAACCTTATAATGCCAATCTCTCTCTAGTTTCTCCTTCTCTCCCGAACCCATATTTTCCCTATTTAATCTGCTAACACAGCTCAAGTGAACACCAACTCAATCAGCTTTTCCTAACCAAGGAAAAGCTAGTTGTCGACAAACAACAAATCAGCATTTGCTAAATTTTTGCCATTTCTTAACAACTCATCAATCATGTACATCAAAGAATGCTTTTCAGAAGCTAGCAACTCACATCAGCCATCCAAAGATCAACTGCAGGATCTTCGCCAATGCGCATTAGCTTCCACTGATCACTAAGTTCTTGTTCAGCCTGCAAAAAATACCTTCCATCCGTCCACAGCAGTGCTTCATTCTTTGTAATAAGTGCCAAACCTTAATTCCATTTTAAAAAAGAAAAACGAAATCATTAAGAAAGAAACAACAACTACAACAACACAAAAGGTACTGCACTGATTTTGTCAGGGTTGAAATAGCAAAAAGGAACATTCGATAGTAAAAAGACATGTTGAGCAAGAAAACATCGATCACAGAATTAAGTTCCATCTTATCTCAGGGATTCCCAAACTATAGAAACGAAATCCTAAATTAATCGATGATAGAATAAATGACGAAAGCAAAACGAACATTCATCACGTTAAATTTCGGTTTCATTTTTTTTCTAGTTCTGGTTTGGAATGAAACTGACCAGCACTTCCAGTGAATCCGGAAACGAACTCGCGGCGCTTATCTCGTGCAGATACATATTCACTCTGCACATAGAAACAGACACACAAGATATTTTTTCAAATCAAGAAACAACAATCGGATGCAGAATTGACTAAATTGAAATAAAGAAATCGAAAATCTTCGATCTAAAGAGTATAAAGAGTGAGGGAGTGGAAGGGAAATTGAATTGATGAGGGTGGTGGACCTGGTGATAATCTTCGGAAGGAACAACTATGGCATCAAGAGGTGGAGAGTGCGAAATCATCAAAGACCTCAAAGCAGATAGCGTGTCTGCCATGGCTTCTTGTTCTTGGAGATGATTATCTCTCTATCTATCTCAGTCTCGTCTCAACTCAACACAGAACAAGTTCAGTTTTCAGTAAATGAGACGCAGACTCTTCCTTTATATATAGACACTCCACGAAGCGAGGTCCACGACACCTCACTGTTAATTTTTTTCAAGAATAACTGACCTTTTTTTCTTTTTTAATTGGAATTTAATTTAAATACGCCGTGTGTAAAACAACCTATGATTTTTAAAATTCCAAATAGAACACGTCTTTTAGGAATTTTCAAAATTATTAAGCAAATAGATACTTGATTCTCATATTCACTATTTTTTACTTAAAGTACCATTCATACAGAATATAGAATACTTTGATTGAGAGAACAAAATGTGATGCCCTGTTATTAATTTATTAAAACTGAACCCATTTTTAAATGTAAGTGCTCAGTCTAATTTTTTATGTAAAAAAATTGAAATCCATAAGTCTTGTTTTTTTTTTCCAGAATCCATTATTTATTTGAAGCCCAGTAGATAACATTGTCCAATACAAATATAGCAGTCCATGACCAATCTTTAGGGGGGAAAAAAGACAGGAACAATTTTATGTGTTACAATCAGGAGTTGTCGTAAGATCCTCCCAAAAGACAAGAACAATTTTATTGAACCAAGTCATTATTATATACACACCATCCATGAAAACACATCAAGAAATAGGGAAGAGGACACGAAGATACACAAAATTCACATTTTGTTATCTGATGTGAAGTTATAAACATCTACATCTTCCAGAACAATGCAGAATCGAGAACAACATGGGAATTGATAGCGTAACAGATCTACAATTCCTCCTCACAATGCCAATGGCAAAATGCCAGAACCAATTTAACAAAAAAAAAAGGTCAAAAAGAGATGCACATGATCAACAAGAATAGAATGAAATGGGGAAAAACAACATCATGACTTGAGCCTCTTGGCCACAACAGCCATATACTTGCCCTGATGCTCTGCAAGTGCCAGCTCTGTTTCACTCGGCTCTCTTGTGCCGTCACCGGCATACACTCCAGCACCATATGGAGAGCCCCCTCTAATGGAGTCCATCTTAAACATTCCCGGTCCGAATGTATATCCAACTGGAACAAACAACATTCCATGATGTGCTAGCTGGGTGATGGCTGTCCAACTGCATCAAAAGGCACAGAGTTAAGCATATGATGATACCCTTCAATCACTATTATAATTTATAAGAGATCGTTCTAATTTCCAGCAAGAAGCATAATCTTATCATTGTCCTTAAAATGTGGACATGGATAAGTGATAGTCTTCGACTTTCAAACAAGAACTTCTATAAAAATACAAATTTAATTTCAACTCAATTGCTTATCTACATGAGCTATCTGAAACAACAAAAATCAGAGAACTAAAACTCTTCTACCGTTGTAGACAAGTGTCATTGTTCCAATTACATCATCAGCATAAAAGAACATTCTTCAAATGCAAAATGAAGTGAAATATTTCTGTTCTTGCTCTATGGGAAACTTATTTTTGTGATAGAAGTTTGGCCCGCTATAGTTATTCATTCAGTTTACACATTACCCTGAACTTTATGTAACCATCGTTTGATAGCTTTCAGACATTATAACTGAGAACTCTTAGATTGGTAATCTGTGAATATGAACCAAAAGTAATATGTAGCTAGTTCACATGAACTTAAGAATACATAGGAACTTTCTTAAGTCTTGTATGCACTCGTCAACTAAAGCTAGTGAAAACCTGAGATAACTGAGACACCAGAAAATATCTCACCAAAACCTGAGACCAGAAGCAACAAATGAACAAACCTTTCAGAGCTAATAACTTAGCCTACAAAGCAATTAGCTATTATGCTTCCAAAGATGCTCCTTAAAGGCCATTCTTCTCGACAATGAACATCACAGGTAGTCATAAAAATTTAAAATGATGCAGTATGATTTATGAATACAATCAATACTGAATTCAAGCCTATAGATGCGAGCGTGCAGACTTTGTATTCAAATGTCATGGACATCAAAATCTGATCTTTCATCTCATGTAAAAAAGTGAGTTATTCATGTCAAGATTAAAAAAGGGCATCTTTGCACTCTTGAGACTAACATCATGGTAAAATGTACATGAACCAATCCAATAGCTGCGAATTGAGACATCAAAATGTTTTCAACTTCAAAAACACCTATAGCGAAAGCTTTTGGCCAAGGATCGAAATACATAGTTCTACACTATCAAGTGTAAAGTAATATTCTACTCTTTTTCAAAGAACCATCATACGGTGTACCGAGTGACATACTTAGCAAATAACATGACAACTATTACACGCATCTTTTGATTCCCATTGTTGAGCTGAGTCCAAAACACATCAAAATAGTCCATTGTTGAGCAATTCAATTGAAACTACTAAACCAAATCCCAGTGCCAAATTATTAAAATAAATTAAGATATATCAAAAACAAAACAACTAATAAACCCAACAAGAATACAAGATTGCGGAATTGAGAATGAAGAAGAAGAATGCTTACGCAGTAGTTTCTTGACCACCTCCTTGAGTGCCAGTGCTGACAAAGAACCCAGCAGGTTTTCCAGCGAGCTTCTGTTCCTTCCACAGCTGTCCAGTCGAATCAAAGAAAGCTTTCATCTGCGCCGCCATCGTTCCATACCTCGTCGGGAACCCGAAAAGCACCCCATCGGCATCCGCCAGCTCCTCCGCCGTAATCTCCGGTATGCTGTCGTCCTTCTCCGGCGCTTTCATCCGGCTCAGCACCTCAGCCGGCAGCGTCTCCGGCACCCTGTACAGCACACCTTCCACCCCTTCCACTCCATCCACTCCCTTCTTCACCCTCCTCGCGAGCCCTTCCACGTGACCGTACATCGAGTAGAACACGATGAACACCTTCAGCCTCGCGGCGGCAATACTAGACAACGCCGTCTCTTGCGTCGACGAGGCTGCGTTTGCGGAGGTTTCGGCGGTGGCGCTTTCGTCGAGTGGGATCGGCGCACTCCGGGAAGGTCCGGCGGCGGAGGTCGGTGAATCGTCGATGACTTGCGGCGCCTTCTTCTTGCTGGGAACACAGCCTCCTCCTTTCCCCATTTAACGATAACAAATTTTGAAAATCAAAATTGAAGCTAAAATTGGGAATATGGAGTGAGAATTCTGATAAAGTTCAGAGTTCAGAGGAAGAACCAAAAAAAACAGCAAAATGGAAGTGAGGAGAAAAATCAGAAGTGAGAGTTGCAGAGTTTCACAGAGACTTGTTAAGAGTAAATTCGAATGATTGGTGATGTCAGCCTCAACCTCGCTGGATAATTCAATTCAAAAGGGGGGAAGGAAGAAAATGAAGCAAATGTCCTGCTCGAAACGACGTCGCCCCTCCCCCCGCTGTATACTATACGACAATGCGTTCGTTCGTTTGTTGTTCGTTTCATTCCTTCTTCTGTCATACGACATTGGAAAACCGCGTCACTTGAAAAGGAAGGGTGGGTTGGTGGTAACAAAGAAATAATTATACTTAATTAGCATAAGAGACTATGCTTTACTTAATTTGAATATTTTTAATTAGTATGGAGAATGATGGAGGACAACTATGGAATGAGAAAAGCACCTTCTAGAAGCAATTTGACTATTTTAAAACAACATTAAGATGTTCGATGTGCCATGATCTTTTGTTGTTTACTAGTATTTCTTGCTTCATTTCTAATCCATCAAATCAAACATTATATTAATCTCATCATTTTTTATACGCATTTACTTGATCATGACTTATGATAATATATAATGCCTAATACAAGTTTAGATAACATTCGCATTATTTTGTGCACCTATAGTATTTCATTAAATTTTTTTAATTATCGAAAAGGCTAATATTGTACCAACAATAAACTTCCTTAATTTTTAATCAATAATGCTTCTTGTACATTAAAATGCTGCCACCATTAGCCACCCATAATAAATACATATAGTTTGTCACTAATATTTTTGTGGGCTCCACCTTAAAATGTATATTAGTGGCTAAAAATGGCTGAAAAATAGTGTACACGTAGTATTATTGTTTTTTAATAGACAACAATAGTATGACATCTCATATTGTCAGTATACAAAAATCATTATATTTCTGATTGATTATTTGCTTTCAGTTTTTTTTGTTTTTTGGTGGAATTATTTGCTTGAAGTTATACTTGGTTTTTGTTTTTTTGTTTTTTCACTTTTTTGGTTATAAAAGTTATACTTCATTTGGGTCAAGGATAGGAGAAGGTCGCTTTTGTGTACGTTACAAGGCCCAAATATTAATATGCGTGCTTGTATCTTAAAAGATAAAGCTAACGAAAAATGAACAAAAATGTTAAATGGAAGTTTAATGTGTTTATTTGGTGTGTAATTGAACTCAACCCACATTAAGTTGACCCAAAACAAAACAAAAACCAAGAACACAAAAACAGAATTGACCCACATCTTTGATAAAACTGCGTTTTGTTCATAAAGTGTCTCGATTGGGTTAGGGCTGTCGCCCATTTTTCGTCGATTGTGACCCAGAATTCCAACAATAAATAGATAAAGAACCAAATCAACTTGGGTTGGTCAAGTACTTAGCTCACTTGTCCGCTTAAGTAAGGGTTGGGGGTTCAATCTCCACCTTATGTATGCAGCAACTCATTGGTCGCAAACCTTTGAATGGAGCTTAAATCCGCGACGGATTAGTCCTTACTCCTTAGTCTTCCGGGCTGGGGGATACCATGGAAAAAAAAATAGATAAAGGCTCAATAAGTATTTTTATTCTTTATTGTTTATTAATAAGATGTTACTTGTTTTCTATTTATAGGATTTTGTCAAATAAATTAATTGGATAAAGCATTTTTGTAATGTTTTTAAAACAAATAAATTCTACTTTTTACTATGAATGTGTCTAAGTATAAATTATTAAAACTTATATATTTGCAATAGTACAATCACCCCTAGAAAAGGTGCATAATATTATATAAAAAAAAAAAAAGAATTGGGAAGGTGAGGGGTCACATCAAAGAAAAGACATGAGAAGGGTCCATAAGGCTAGTTGGGATGCCCTGCATGTTGTGTATTGGGCCTCCAGGTGCCTTACCCAGATGAGGGCGGGCCCCTCCGCTTTCCCATAAGGCCATATCGCTTTTTGAACCAATCTCTTATTCTTCTTTCATCTTCTTTTCTTTATTTCACCCTTTTATATGTTTTAAGACAAGTTGCGTTGATCAATTAATCTACAAATGTTTTACACACCCTCTTTGCCAGTTTGCCTTTCCTTCACCCGGTTGCATTGCTTAGGTACAATGGACCACAATAAGTGACATTTCTATTAAATATATTAGAACCCTAAAAGTTGATATCTAATTGAAACATTTACTTCATCATTATTAGATATGATAATATCCGTTACTTATTTCATTTATCTATATTACTTTTAATAATGATAAAGTAATAAATATCTCAACTAGACACTCTTTATTAGATGTTGAAATAATATTGTTCTTCTTTTAATTGTTTTTGAGTAAATTTAATCTATGCTACAAGAACCTTCCTAACTACTCATTTTTATTTATAGTATCTTATATAAAAAAAACTCATTAATATGAGTGGCCCTGCTATCACTCAAAAATTTCTCTTATCCAAATCCAAATCAAACCAAACTGAACAAAAGCAATAAAGTCTTAGGTTTAGTAGATCAGATCAAGAGTAGTTGATTAGTTCATTCAATGTAATTAACTCCATGTTAATACAAAAAAATGAGCATTGAACAAAAGAAGTAAAGTTTGGGAGAATGAGCAGCAACTAGAAATGAATTTGTTGAGGGAGAGATGGAGAGTGTTGACCTTATCTTTTATAGTTTTGTTATCACCTTCACGCATTTCCTTATATGTAATAAGCTGCTCGCATGGAATCTGTTCCCACGCGTTGCATTTTTACAGAAGAAAAGTCTTCCATGACTTGATCTCTCTAGCTACATAACAAGGAAAAACAAAATTATTTGGTTCAAAAAGTAAAAGTAGTAAATTAAATCATTATTATAATTAGGAGACGTGACTTATTTTCCTCTTTTGTTACACGTGATCCATATTTTTATGCCTTTTGTTTAGGAATAAGTTTGACCCTTAAAGCTCATCATCATCCAGTATAAACTTATTCATAACATATGTATTTTACTAGCTATTACAAATTTATTTGTAACCCAAGTCAAGGATGGCGTACAAATATTAATTAATATTCATGCGTACTTACATAGTTCACATACAACAAGTATACTATTGACATAAATTAAAAAAGAGATCTCTTATATGTTATGAATAAATATGATGAGTAGTACCACCATTATATTTAACTATATTAAAATGAACATATCATCCACATCTAAATGTGAAAATATACATTTTTTTCTAATACATTTAACATTGGTTTAGATATATATTATGAAATGTGCCTAACTAAAGATATATATTAAACGGATTATTTATGTTATTATATGTTTAACATGTGATGATCTGCATGAATGTTAGATCTTTATATTGGTTATCAACTTTCATAACATAACTAATTAAGATTTATTTTTTTATTTCATCAATGGTCACAATTTTAACATGATCGGGAAAATCTAATATATGTAAGAGCTAGCTATAATTAAGGTGAGGTTAAGGACCACGAAGCAATGCGATGTGAATCACACAAAGTTAAGAGAAAAGTAAAACGAAAAAAGAATAGAGAAAAATAAAAATAGGGGGCAAAGAGGCTTGTTTAGTTGTCTTTGGATCGTAGTACACCTGAAAGATCAATCAATCTAAGCATCGATTTTCTTTAATTTTGCCAACAGAGATCGAATCCATATCTGCTGGATGGAGTGCACTTGTCTATATTAGATGCCTAACACATGTCCCAAAGATATATATATTAAAAAAGACATTATATTACTGTCTTTAATTGGTTCTCATCAATTGTTATAATGAAAGAATTGGTGATCATAGAGCTAGCCAGCCCCAAAAACACACCCCCAAATTTAGGAACAAAAATAAAAAACAAAATAATAATAAAAAAAGGAGAGAAGAAATCAGAAACAATGGAAAAAGATGGGTTATTATTTTCGTACATACATTTCAGGTCTACCCTCATTTTTTCACTCATTCAAGCACTTGCTAACAAATTTATCAAATCTACCAATATTTAAATGAATGAAAAAATGGATATTTGACTCGAAACATATATATATACCAATAGCATTTTTAAAAAAATAATACAGAACAAGAATGCAACATTGATCAGTGGCAAGCATGTGCTTAGCCAGTGGTAGTTTACAGAATGAAGGACATAGCCAGCTTGGAATCCCTTAAAGAGTGTGAAATCAAAATAAAAATTGGAACCGAGGGACGAAGTAACGCCACATCCCCCACAACTCCACCTGCCACGTTTCGTACGTTTGCCTCTTGTTTAATCATAAAATTAATTAAGGGGCCGGGCCGGGGTGATTAAAAAAAGTTGTATCTAGTAACAGAATCTTTGATTATTTTACAAATCCTCTCGAAGATACTGACTTAGCTGTGTGGGAGATTTATTTCTTTCTTTTAAGTATAGGGAATAATAACCCCCTAACTTTTTATGTTCGTGTTTATATTATGTATTTTTAGTTTGATTGTGGAGTGGGGACTTTAAGCTTTTGATGAAAGGGACTTGCTAGGGCTTTACCTTCCAATGGAAGGCCAAGCTCTTTCTTAGTCTTAGTGCCTTTATTTTTGTTTCGAATTTGCTTTTCTTATTTATTTTTCCCTTTCTGCTGCTAATATTTGACTATACTGCCATTGCATCTTTTTAACCAATTAATGGGTTGGATTTAGTTGATTCTTAATCACTTTCTCACTTTTTCTAACAGGTGCCACGCGCGGACGTAAACCTTCAAAAATTTTAGAGAATTGATTAGTGAGTGGTATTGAATACACAATAAAAAATCAGTCAAATTAACTAATAAATAAGACTTTGGGTCACAATTACTCAACTCATTACAATTTCAATGATTATTTGGGCTCAAATCAAAACCAAAATGGACTCATTATTTACATTGGCTGGTTTTTCATTGTCCATCTAATATTATTGTTAATTAGTTATTTGCGTAGAAGTAGTTAAAATAAATCAAACATAGTTCTAAGTATTCAAAAAATATAAATATATCTGACTATTATCAATCAAATTTATATAACAACCCTTTAAAATATTCAACCATCATTTACTATTTTTAAGGTATATATAAGGCATATATATTAAAATATTAGTTAAAATAATAAGTTGAATATTATTTACAATTAACTTACAATTAGGGTTAAATGTAGGCTAAGTGAGAAACTATAAAAAAAAAAGATGGAATGGCATATATATATATTTAAGATAATAAGTCTATACATTTCTTTAATGGATATGTAAAAATGGTGGAGATCTTAATCAAATCAACAAGCTAAATAAAAAATCACAAAAAGAAATCAGACTACACAAATTAATCCTAAAACCTAAAAAAAAAATAGTTTCTCCAATATTATATACTATTCGTTGACCCATACTTAAACTTACAACAGAAGAAAAAGAAACATCTTAAAATATTTCTTAATAAAATGTGGAAAAAAAAAAAAAAAGGTAACAAAATTTTGTGTTGTAGGTAGGTTGATTTGGTAGCGAATGATCCACTAGTGGTCGAGTTTGATTGGCCCCGTGTTGTGTAGGGTGCGTGAGCCTTGAAGTGAGAGCTAGCTCAATGAAGCTAGCTACTCCTAAGTCATAAGCGACCCAAGAAGTAGATAATGGCCCAAATTATGGCGCAATTCAGGGGTTGTTGAAATCAAGGTCTCATAAAAATTGATGAGAAACCCAAAGTAACTGTGCAGTGTAGAGGCTTAATTACTCCGTCACCTTCACAAACCATTCGTGGATATATTACTTAAAAAATAATAATGATGGCCAATGAAATGAAATTAAATATAATTAAGCACAGATTTAGAGGGTAGCTAAAGCGTGAAAGGGATTAGTCTGGAAAGAGGGAAACATGGAATTGCACTGTTTGTGGCGCATACAACACAAACAAAATTGACCTTGCAGTTTGACAACTTGGCATCACCTCACATGCATCCCAATCACAATATCACTACTACCCCATTCCATGCAAATATATATCAATACTGCTACATGTACAATCAATATACCATTCAACTAGTATTTACTCTCTAATATATATTTGTGAGCTCACTAGCACACATTAATGTAGGAATGTAACTACTTTAATTGAATATACATTGTAAGATATACCCGTTGTATGAATAACTTTTTTGAATATATATATATTAGGCATTATATATTATGTTAGGCATCATCCTTTATGGTTTGCAAATTAAACCGATTAATTATTTAACATTAAAGGCTTTCGAGGTTAATTGAATTTCTGATGATGATGATTGTGACTATGTCTTTTGTAATGCACAACAGCACAAGCAAGTATAATAAAGACTTATAGTGATTCGTGGAATATATATTGCAAGTTTGGAATGAGGGTCCGGCGAAAACCCTATACACAAGTGTTCCTTTAATTTTTTCTTTTTCATTATAATTTCTTGCTCGAGTTGAAATTGGTATGAGAGAGTACTCATGTCAATTCTATCAAAAGTGGTAGACAGTAGGTGTAGCAAAAGGCTGCTCATATAAAAATTGTCAGGTATATATGGGGTCATATGTATACTACTATAGTGTATTTGGGTTTTTTGTTTTTTTTTTGTCTTAGATCTCACTACTACTTCAATTTGTATTGTTAACAAATAAATAAATAAATAAATTTGATAAAATTGGGGACCACTTGTACTACTACTAAATCACGGCTCTTAATCAACAGATCTAAAGCTGATGATTGTTATTATTATTGTTAGGTATAATTTAATTAAATTTGTTCACATACTATATAGTATATGTTGGGTCCATTACTAGGTGCGCATACAAATATAATGATGCATGCTTTATGTGTGATTAAGTGTATAAGATATTCCATAATGAAGGGAATGAAGCGTGATTAGCCAGGGTGTATGAGAGTGATAAATCTTGATTAAGATGCTTGATCAGCAAAGTAATTGAAAGTTGGAAGATGGGAAACAAGGGCTGGAGGTGTCGGGATAAACATGACACCCACTTGTTTAATTTTAAGCCCTCCTCCTTTTGATTTGATTAGTTTAGCCAAAGTTATGATTTATATATATAATTTGACTGACAAAAACAACTCAAAAGCATAACCAAAAGGAATCCCCCTCCTTGCCACGCGCATCTTCTTTTGGCATATAGTATTATCCATTCCCCTCACCTCATCAATTAATTAATTAGTTAAGTAAACCGATTAATTACAAAGCACATTAACCTCAACTACCAGATTGCATATAGTATAACTTAGGAGCTAGCGAATCTCTCCGTTTCTCTCTCCTCCACACCTGTATATATTTATATATATCCCTTTTAATTTAATAATTTATTATTATTATTATTATTATTTTCACGGCTGACCCTTCTTCATCCTTATCCTTTTATTACCACTTACCACCTTTAATTTGTCCTTACTTTAATTCCAAGTTATAAGAGAGTAAACTTGGCGAAGCATCATGGTTCGTAATCTCAATCTTATCTTATTTTACTCAAAATAAAATGTCCATTGTACCAAACATAACAATAATCCCAGCCTAGCCCTCACAGAAATGGAAAGAAATGACAAAAACACATCCGTTTCACTTTTGGCTTGAAAATGACGTGTACGCCAGCACGTAATGTAATGCACACAATCAAACACACTACACATTATACACCTATCCCTATCTGTGCCCCCCATCCATCTTCTAGCTAGCTCCCTGACACTGTTGACAAAAATTCACACATCTCTCTCACTTTCTTGATTCCTGCATGGTTCGTTGAATCCATCCCTCATTCTATTTTGTGATCATGATGGATTGAGGCTATTACATTACTAGTAGCTTTTGATATTTCACAATTACTCTTTTGTCTTTCTCTTTATATAAGGCAATGCACTTTCACCATATCAAGTAGTGAAATATCAACATTTGTGCATTATTGACTGTCTTGTTTCATTTCTATATGTTCACATGGCTATGCATAACAATTTCATGTCATGGATACATATATACACGCATATATATTTGATGAACTGAGCGTATAGTATATATTAATTAAATTATGTATGTAGGAATGACAAAAACGGACGTAACTATATTATATAATGTTGAAATTGGAATGGACATTGAGTGTGGGCGTTGTCAAGTGTGGCGGCTACAGTTAGTTAGTGTGGGTCAAGACTCAAGAACATACATACATAGATGAGAGGGGACTGGACGCATGGTGATTGGATGAAGCTAGCTAGCTAGGAAGGAATTGAAGAGAAGAGTGGACAGGGGACTCTCTCTAAAGTCTTATTGTCCCAAAAATGTGTAGGTGAATGACAAGCTTACGCGTGTTACTGTGGATAGACTTTGTGGTCCCTTAAAGTATTTGAGGGTGTTGACACGCGTAAAGCTACTTCAGTTGCACCCATGTGCCCCTCTTTACCCTTTCACAATTATGTCTTCCAATGCCTTTAATTTCCCTTCACCTTTTTACGCTATACTATTTAATTATTCTTAAATATTTCTAACTCTTTCTAAATTCTACTATAAGATAATTAGACACTAATTATTTAGATAAATATTTCAAATTTCTTTGACTTGGCTTAGGCTTGCTTTGTGCCCTACTCAACTTCGGCTCCAAACCAATTAGCTACTAACAACTCAGCTCTCCCTCTCTCTAATGATATCACGATAATCGATGCAACATTTAAGATTCATTTTGTTGAGGCAATGGTTTGGATTTTTGTTTTTGCTTGCTACTACTAGTATATGGTAAGTAACTTGCCACGATCAAAGAGAAAATCCCAATCAATGAGCATATGATATTAAGACGTCTAATATTTTGTCTATTCAGCGTTGAAGACAATTTTGGTAAGTTGTTATTAGAAATTTTGGTAATGTTTGCTACTGTATGTTATCTAGCTAGATAATGTATCAAGTGGTTGCTAACATATAAGTGCTCTAAGATATTTATTAACAATATTTAAAATAGTAAAATAAATTAAAATAAATATAAAAATTATCTTATCAAGTGATAATGTTAGTTTAATTTTATACAAACAAGAGGTGAGAGGAATGAATCCCATCTATCAACTTCAGTCAAATTTTTGTATGGCTTAAATTTAAATTGGGTTTTGCTAACTTGTTAAAGGAAATAAAAAAAGAAACTTTTATCTTAAAAATATGAATTTTTATGTTTTTAATGTAATAGACCCACCATTATAGCCAAATCCATTTAAATTTAAGACATACATTCTCATGAAAAATATTAATGATAAATTTTTGAAGAGAAATAGTTAAATGAGATAAGAAGAGGAGCAATTTGGCGGTGGACAGCCCCACAATACGGGCACTACTACTCTACTATATATGTCTATTGCTATCTTCTCTAGTACGTACACGTCCATGACCACCCCCATAGTAATGGATTACTTTGTATTAAAGCTCTTCAACTTATCCTTCTTGCCCTAATTAAAAATAAAATAAATAAATTGTTTGTGATGCCATACATCACATCTATCTTACTCTCAATTGTCTTTATTTCGCCTCTAACACCATCATTAGGATCACTTGACAACTTGTAGTCTGCGTGCGCCATCCACATCAACGACCTCAAAATTGACCTATGAATATTCTCAGTGTTTTTTTTCTTGTCATATAGTTTTATCTGTGTGTCAAATTAATACACCGGTTGCAGAATTACAATGGTTGTATAAATTAATATCCAAAGTTAAATACAAAATGATAGAGGGAGGCTAGCTAAGCTAGAAGAAAATTTGCATAAAAATTTAAATAAGGTCATTTAAATACATATATAAATAATAATTAGTTTAAAAAAGAATGAATTACAAATCAATAATATTGATTATACAATAAAAATACATTCAACTAATATCTAACATATGTTATATATCATATGTAATTTGTGTCATACACATATTATACACATAACACACATTCTGTATAGTATATAATATACGTTGAATAATAGTTAGATGTATTTCTGTTATACGACAAATATTATTGATTAGAAATTACATCACGTAGTACGGTCGAAGACATCTGATCAGTTATGTGTAGAATGCGTATTGGTCTGCAAGCCTGACTCGAATTAATCTATATATAATGGGCTAACGTACAGTAATTTTAATTTATAAATCTTGAAAAATATTACTACCTAAACTAGCCAGGCCTCTTAATGAATTCTTCTCTGAAAACAAAACTTCATTGAAATAATTGACATAACAGCACGACAAGAAGCTATGCAAATATGGTACAATAGGGGGTGGAAAGTCTGCAATGAAATGGTGTGGATATAGCTAGCTTGCTTGCTTGTACTGTGATAGGAAGAAGAAGCTAAGGGGGGAAAAAAGAAAAGGTCTATCTCTCTGCAAACTACAACAACCTTTGTCCCCTTAGGGAATCCTGAAATAAAGTTGAGCTATTTTGATATCATCATTGCATATAAGAGGAAAGGCCGTGTGATGAGACTGGTGGAAACACATGTCTTGGAAACAATTGGTTTATGCAATAGCCACGAAGACCCTTTTTCCAAACAAATAAATAAAATTATCTCCAATCCATTGATCCCTTCACAGGCTCTACCTATAGCCAGTTCATCAATCACGACATGTTGATGGTGAGGAGAGAAACTCTTTTTATTTATTGAAGGACAGGCAAAGTGGACATGCTTTATTTCTTGTCCAACAATTGAATCTGAATATTCCGTAGACTTGTTGACTAGATTGTTGACACGTCTTGCTCCAATTTTTGTGTACTGCCCAATGCTGGGGCAAATTAAGACCAGATGAGAAAGAAGAAAAAACAAACTATAGAATGCATATATATTAAAGTGGTCATGGATGTGTCATCGAGACCACGGTCCTCCTTGGAATTTTGAATTAACCTTAACCAGCATTTATGATCAATACTAATGTAATACTATACTGGACTAGATCTAACAGGTCAACCCAAAATAAGGTTATTGAGCTCGGTCTTAAGTCTCGATTTAACTTTCACTAATGTCTTAGTTCCGGGTTGTGTAGTGGACGAGACCAAAATACTCTTACTTGATGCATGAGAAATATCTCTTGAATAATCTTGCAACTCCTCTATAACCATAAGAAACCTATATTATTAAGAGGAGTTGAAAGAGAAGGTCAAACATTTTTTAAATAGGAGGTTGACACCTCCTCAAGAGAGTTGAGCTAAACATATATTTACTCTTTTTTTTTTTTTGTGCTCATTTGATCGAGATAATGAGAGTCTCAAAGGCTCTTTAATGATCAGATTTTCAACTTGTAATTTCATCTAAGTCCTTGAAAAGAACAAACATGGTACACATTAAAAATTAAAATCTTTTATTTTGGACTTGCAAAAACCAATAAGCAACAGCCAAATTAAGAGAAAAGAAAAATATAGAAGTAGGAAGTGATGAGTACGTCATTGTTGACGACATGGAAAATAAGAGGTTGGAGAAGGTAGGGGGACAAGGAGAGAGAAGAGGGATGGAGGGTGCAAATGTTGCAATAGCATTATTGTTAGAGACACAAAAAAAAATTAGCCAAAACAGTTAACAGATGAGAATTTGAGCCACAATTATCAAGTCTATTAAAAATATACTCATAATTAAAAAAGTGTTATTTGGATCATAAAATATTAAATAAGCTTTATTAACTGTTTTGACTGATTTTTTATTGTGTCTCAATCATTTGTTACGTTGCAATTGCCAAGCATGGAAGTTTCAAAGCTTCACTCATCTCGAGCCACGCATGCCCTAAACACACACAAAGCCAGAGATAGAGCTAATAAGCCATTATGAATGCGGCTTAGCTGTACGAGTGAAGTGAGAGGAGTGTGAGTGAGTGTATACATTAGATACATACTACCACCTAATTGGACAGCAAAATAAACAAAAAGTGGCTTACTTGTTCAAATCCATATGCTAACGCTCCCTCTATTTCTTTATTAAGCTCGAGGTGCTCAGCTTTGGGATCCCAATCCCATTCACATCAAAAGAATTTAAATATTTAATTTGTGTTCTAAGATACTCTATCTCTCCCTTCTTTTTTCTAATCCTTCACTTTTTTAATTTAAATTTTTATATATAAATATTTATTTTAGAATTTTAAATAATATTATTAAGTTTTTTCAATTATATATATATTTTTTATAATCAAAAGTTTAGATTAGGGGAGGCACACCCCATGCAGGGCCAGAGCATACCACCAACCTCAACGAGGATTTATGGTGGAATTTACAGATCACCCACCAAAGATGGCTCCCCAAGATTCGAACCCAAATCACGCCTAGTGTGGGCGGAAGGCTGAACCATGTGTGCCAACCCTCATTGGCTTTCAATTATATTCTTTATAAAGAGAAAAGAGAGAATAAATATAATAAATAATTAAAAAGAGTTTTCTCTAAAATTGAGATTAATTATCTACATATTCTTATTTAATTGATGTGCACATTTAAAAATGTGTAATTAAAAAAAAGTAATGGAGTCTAATTAATATTTTTCTTACGTTGAAAAGATAAATTAAATAATTTCGCTAAAGAGTGCTCTAAAGTGCACTTATTATAATTTTAAGAGTGAAAAGTTTGAATTGAAAATGTTAAATTTTATCAATTTTTAATGCAATACTTATATAAAACTTTAAAAAAATTATAATTGTAATCTCGTTAACTACTTAGAACATTTATTCCCAAAATCTTTAAAATATTGGTTTTAAAACTTATCTATTTGGATAATCTTAATCAGTGTTTTAAGGGTATTGGTGAGAAAAAAAACAATAATACTATATGCACAATGCAAAACCAGCCAATGTAGACAGTGAGTTCATTTTGGCTTTGGTTTAGGCTCAAATAATTATTAAAATTGTAATGGGTTGAGTAATTGTGGCTCATGATCTCATTTATGGGCCGGTTGGACTGATTTTTAGCATTACTAAAAAAAAAAAAAAAGAATGCGTGTGAGTATGGGTTACCAGGCCATCTATTTTCCTATTATGACCCCTCGTTCTTTGTTAATCCCTACTTAATTGGAAAAAAACAAGCCATAAACTTAACTATGGTTTCCACTTACACACAAGGACCAGCACTATCTGTACTTATATTAATTATCTTACAATACTAATCCATTTTGTAGTCATTAATCATTAAATCGAAAGGACACGAGATGGGTTTCATGATTATAACTTGGTGTGTGTACAACATCCACTGTCTTTCGGATGTAGATAGCTTCCTTTTTCCCCCAATATTAAATTGTACGAGGATAAATCCACATACAGACACATATTCTTAATTAGAAATAATTAACTATTTTCTTTAAAACAAATTAGAAATCCACATATTGTAACAATTTGTGAGGTAATATGCATTGTTATCTGATAATTTTTTTAATTCATTTTATTTTATTCACATATTAATACTTTAAAATTATCAGGTAAATATGTTTGCCCCTTTTGATTTTGAAGTCATCTATCACCACTAGAGATCACCATGTGATACCACATTTTCAATTAATTAAGAACCAAAAATTTCACATAAAAACATGATTTGAGACTCAATAATGCTAAGTGAACAATGAAAAACCAACCAATACAATTAATGAGTCTATTTTAGCTTTGATTTTGGCCCAAATAATCATTGACATTGTAATGGGTTAAGTAATTATGATCCAAAATCTCATTTTTATTGACTGGTTTGAGATTTTCATAAAAAAATCCACTTCCGTATAATAAAAATGGAATTATATGTATTAATATAACTTGGATATATTCAAACCATTAATTATCCACATCTCAAGTTATTTTAACTTTTTCTTTCTCTCCCACTAATAAATGTAGAGCTGTTAATATGTATACTATGTTTAATTTCCAATAATAACATATAGTATAGCATCGAGTATATATATTAATGGAAAGTGTTTGTTGTATAGGAATAATATATTCAACGTATAATACACATTATAAATAAAAAAGTGATACATATTATAAATTTTAACAATAACATATATGTATAATATATTCTTTTATGTGTTATTTTCTATTTTTGTCTCGATCAGTTTCGTACATACATATATATATATAACATACATTATGTATAATACACCTTGAATAATTATGGGATGATATCTGTTATGTTATAGTATTACCGTATATTAATTAGAGATGACATTGGAATACGTCCGTACACTTTTTGTTGGTGTATGTGTAGTGTGCATCATGACCATGGTATGTCCATGTCTTGTTGGCAATTACTAAAGAAAAAACAAGAGAATGGCAGTCATCCGCAAATATAAACTAAAAGTTGGGGCAATTTGTGAGAATAGAGCACCTTGAAGACAAACCATGAGGACGTACGCACATCATTTTCCTTCCCTTATAAATAGGTACGTTTGTCTATCCATTCCTCCAAAAAATAACACCATTTAGCCCTTTCAGGGACAACATCTCACTCGCTTTCACCACAAATAAAAGAGAGAAGCAATCGAGTGAGTTAGGATATATACACATACATACCAATTTGTAACCATCATGAATCATCGTCCTACACCTATCGAAGATCATATGATGTTCATCTCTCAACTATATCCTGCCAGTGCATACACTCAAATAATTCCTCAACATGGTACGTTCTTCGCTCCATTATTAATTTCTCTACTTTTATTTTATCCCTCTATATTTTTCTCAAAAATAATAAAATCTTTAGGAAAGAAATTTATATACTATTTCCTTGTATAACGGAGGGTGCAATGTCTTGACTCTTGAGTGGCTAAATGAAGGACCACCCAAAGTTTGACTCCTCCTCGGTTTGGGATTTCATCCCTCATTCGGAGGTGTTTTGTTTCCAGGAAAAAAAATAAACAACTTTATACACATTTAGTACCTTAATTGAATATTATTATTATTTGTACGAAAAATTATAATCTTGAACCTTATTTAAATAGGACATATTCTCTATCTAATAGATTGACACATAGAAGAAAAATTAAAGCACTAGATCTAGTATTTGTTTGAATATATATATAAAAGCTCATTGGTTGTGAAAATTGAGGCGAAAGAATAGAAGAATCCACATGAAATGACTTTGTTATGTATGAATTGTGTAGGGACGGAGAATAAGAAGGCGAGGAGGCGTCGTAACAAGAAGAACAAAGGAGGAGAAAACGGAGATCCGGGGAACAAGAAGAGGAAACTGAGCGCAGAGCAAGTGAATCTTCTAGAACTAAACTTCGGGAATGAGCACAAGCTGGAGTCGGAAAGGAAGGACAAGCTAGCACTAGAGCTGGGTCTGGATCCTCGCCAAGTTGCTGTGTGGTTTCAGAACAGAAGGGCTCGCTGGAAGAACAAGAAGTTGGAGCAAGAGTACTCCACCCTTAAAAAAGCACATGAAACCACCTTGCTCGAGAAATGCCGCCTTGAAACTGAGGTAACCAACTCTTCACTCTTACTTCCTTAAATAAATAATTAAATTATTATTGTTTGCTTTTCGAGTGAGTAAATTTTCATTGGCTCCTAAGTATATTTCTTCTGCTTAAACAATATTTTTGGGAAGGAAAAAGAAAAATAGTACTAAACGCAAAGCATAGTTTACACTCAAAACAGTAGTTTTTCTATTTTGTTTTTCTTTAATTTCTTGCAACAATAAGTCAATTTTGGGCAAGCATGTGATGCCACTAAGTTAATTTCTTCGTGGTATGGTCTTGATATATTTTTTTTATTTTCCTTTTTTTAAAATTATAATTTGGGTTTGGGAAAAAGTATCCGTGTAGTTTAATCGGGTAAATGTTGAAAGAAAGGAGCACACAACACGCATGTACCCGGTTCTTCGGGGTAAAAGGCATTCCAAGAATATATAACAACAAAACAAAACCAAAAGAAAGTTGAGACCCACCATATGAACTTGGACACAGATTTTTCCTGCTTTCTTTTAAAAATTAATAGTGTTACTTATGATTCAATATTTAGTTATTTTTGTTAAAAATATATGACAAAAGAAATTAGTGCAATAGCTAGCAAGCAAGCTATGCTGTAAAAATACAAGTAATATCAGAAGATGAGAGTTTTAAAAGTTATCAAGAGAGTATTTAATTTGTTGAATAGTGAAATAGGATAAATGAAGATTTTTTTTCTTTTGTTTTCTTTTTAGCTGTGGAGCATCTAGTAATTTTTCATGAAAGTGTATGCGAGCTCTGGGCTCGAAGAAATCCGAGTCTTTCTCTTAAGTTATTGACCACAAAAGGGAAAAGAAAAAAGAATGAAAAATCCACAAACAAGGAACAGGAAGCTGCCACCTTAGTAGACAACAAAAGGAACTGTTTCTTTCATTTCTTCCATAAACTCCGTACGATATTATTAGGATGGATAGCTCGTTTTTGGGCCTTGATCGAGGCCCACTTACTACCACGAAAAAGAAGATCAAGAAGAAGCAGCCACGTCACATGTGTTCCCACGTGAATCACCATTACCATATAATGCACCTATGCCATACATACATACGTCCACATAAAATTTTAAATGATAAGAAATGTTAGCTATACGTTATAAAATCAGTTATTATTAATTATTATATATAATAATTTAATATTTTAAAACTAGTAATTTAACTTTTATTATTATACATTAGTTCAACATTTTATAAGTTGGATTACTAGTTCTAAAATATTGGATTATTACATATTGTGAGTGATTTTGTGGTGTAAACTTATCATTTCTCTTAAATTATTAATTAAACAAACTGTAGGAATATATTCCTTTCCTGTTACTGTCTTAATATTAACCTTTTTATCTTTGGTTGGATAATATTAACTCTTTTTGTCCGTACGGATTGCAGGTGTTGAAGCTGAAGGAGCAAGTTTCAGAGTCAGAGAAGGAGATTCAACGGCTATTAGAGAGAGTCCCTAGCAATAGTGCAAGTTCATCACAGTCTTACTCACAGTCACAATCAATGGAGTTGGAAGCTGTGGACCCACCATTCCTTGGAGAGTTTGGAGTAGTGGATAATAACGGCTATGATGATGATGTGTTTTACCTCCCTGATCAGACCCATTACATCAATGGCATGGAGTGGATTAATTTGTACATGTGATCCATCATGAAATCCAAATTATTAGGAAACAAAAGAGAGAAAATTATTATTAGCATTTTGTAGATATTGTGAATGATCATTATGATGATGATAATCTAATGTATATTATTAATTGTTCCTAGCTAGTAGCTAGTGTGTGCTTGACTATGATTTGGAAAGTATCCATTAACATAGTTAATAATATATATATTTGCATTTTCATCCTTTCTTTGTTTGTTGCACAATTTTAACTTATGTCACCCATGAACATATATATAGTTTGTGCCACACCTTTTGTTTTCTTTAGCAAAATAATAATAATTGGACAATATATTCTTTATATTAAGAAGACATAAATTCTCGTATCAATTGACTTTTCATCTATCGTAAAAATGAGGATGAACTTTCTTAATTATAAAAGGTCTATATTGAATGAAAAATACGTTGTATAATATCTCTTATAAAGTAATTATAAACAACATTTTTCATAATTGAGTTTATAAAAGCCAGCTTGAAATATAATTTATTTTCATATAAAGTTAGAGAATAAAACCAAACTTTGGATGAGCTCTATAGCAGTGACATTGAATCCTAAGCTAGCGGCGGGTCACCTCATCTATGTTATATTTCTGGCAATTAAAACAGATTCCTCAGATTTGATCTTTGGGAATGTTACTAGTAAAGGAATTCCTTATTGACTTTGCATTTGTTTTCTTTCTAGTATCATTATTTATGAACACATACATTATATTGATGCCATGTGTGTGTATATATATATATATACATACATGTGACTGTGCCATCTTGAAAATAATGCACTACTCCGTCCAGGCCCTCAAAAGATAAGATTTACCTGTTTTTATATATCCTCACATACGACGATATATGCTTATCGGAAAACATGATCAATGGGATAAAGATAAATGCATGCATGTATGCAACAACAGCTACTTAATTTTCCATTTTTACACACACAAGAATGTAAAGCGTGGCCGATTTTTAGAACTATATATATAGAGAGATGGGCGCTAGCTTTTGCATTTGCTATCTCAAATCTTACAAGTTACTACTATTTGAATCATATTATTGTTTTCCGTTTAGTGCGTGCGTGACTTAACAGTAGTTTCATTGAAGGAAAAGGACGAAGGATAAGGAAGAGACACAAGGAATATTCAGCCTAATATTCCCAACAAATAAATACTGGTGCTCCAATGCGGGCTGAGACCTTTGAACTTGGACACTGCCTTTAATGTCCTTCTCTCTCTCTCTCTCTCGTTTTAGAATCGGACATCAAAGACTCACTATACCACTCTATATATAACTTTTTTGCCCCTTTATTTGTCCATGAAAATTTGGCAAGCTACACCTAACATCACGCGCGCTATATAATACACCTTTCATTCTTTTCTCCATTTTTTCGCCTCCTACTATATAAGCCCAATATTTAGTACTTAAATTTAGTCATGCATATAATTAAAATATAATTATTATCATGTAAAGAAATACTACTTATTCTAATACTATTGATAAAACGTATATACATAATTTCATATGAACAAGCACTTTCCCGAAAATCTTATTCAAATAACTCATATAAATCAAATTTAATTTCACTATGATAGTATTCCCTCTTAAAGTTTTTTTTAAATTAACGATTTCAAAATTCAGACTCTGACACTGCCAACTCTTAGTTATTGCAATTAAAATAAAATTTGAAAACGGGTAGCATCAAAACAAGGAAAAATAAAGGGAAATATAATTAAAGATATATAATTTTAAGGTAATATTAAAAATACTCAGAGATAGATATTCAAAAGGGCTGGTTCACAAGGCTGGCAATCTAAGAATTAAAAAAGAAAAAAGAATGAGAAATAGAGCAGTGTTGTAGTACATTATTTTTCCTTCCAACTACCAAAAATCATATTAACTTTTTTTATGTGTTTTGTCAGGATGGAATCCATGGATTAGTCTTATGGGCTTTGATCAGAAACACCTGATACAAAATTATGTTGAGTTTGGGTTTTCCATTCTACAAAAAGAGGCTGTTGGCCATTATGAGAGTTGCTATCTAAGCCCATTTTTAAAAACGCATTTTATTTCATTTGTTTTACATTCTTTAAAAACCAATATTCCAGATTTATATATATATATATATATATATATATATATATATATTTATATGTTTTATTTAAGTTTAATAAAAATACATTAATTTCTAAAATGACAAGTAATGCTGAATAGAAATTCATTTATTTTTATTAAATTCGAGAAATACTTTTCTACACTAAATCAGTCACTATCAGCCACCATATACAATAATCGAACGTTTTAAAATTATTAATCCAACTTTTAATATTATATATTAATATAATATTTTAATGTTTGATTAATAATTTTAAAAATTTAGATTATTTTATATAATGATAGCTGATTTTGTAGTGTATAGATAGCGATAAATCCACTTAATGATGATAGGTTGATTTAATACTAGTAATAGACATTCATTTCCTTATCACACGGAGCAAGCGGCACTAATTTCCTCATGGTGTTATAAGATTTCTTTGAAATATGAAACACAATGAAAAATAAGGTGACGTTTTTTAATTAATATTTCTATAAAAAAATTAATCAAAACAACTAATATATTATGCATAATATATATAATATAATATAGTAATATTGTATGTACACAAAAAAATCAGTCATTATCAGCTACTATGTGTAATAATTCAACATTTTAAAATTAGTAATTCAACTTTTATTATTATACATTAATCCAACATCTTTAAAAGTTGGATTACTAGTTTTAAAATGTTGAATTATTATATATGGTGGTTGATGGTGGCTTATTTTGTGGTGTACACAAATCATTTCTCAATATAATATGTACAACATATATCGCATGATATACACATCATATATCAAATGTTGCAAAGAAATATATTGTTGTAACATGTGATATATAATGTGTATAACATGTGATATACATTGTGCATACTGTATTATATATAATGTGCACAACATGTTGACTTATTTTACATAATTTTTTATTATAAAACAAGTATTTCCCATATTAAAAATAAAATGATAATAAAGTTTTTTTTTTCAAACAAAACACACCTTGTATTTTTTCCAATCTATAAATTCTCTCATCATATTGTCCATTGATTCCTTCTCATTTCGATTTTATATTTTAATGGCAGTGGCTTAAATTCATCAATGGCAACATGAAAGATATTACTTTTTCCGTTTTCCCAGCTTTGCTAATGATTCAATGCTTTCAATCTTGAATTATAGAGATATGTTATTATATTTAAGTCACTTACTGCGTTTAAATGTTTTTCCTTTTACACGCAGACAAATATTCAACAGTGTCATTAAAATTACGAATATAACCTAATATAAAATTACACATGAATCTCAAAAGTTTATTCTCATTTTTTATTTCTCCAACTAAAGATACAGTGAATGTATCAACATATATATTATTATTAATATATAATAACTTTTTCATATGCAATTGATAGCGTTGTGTAATACACTAGCACGCACAACCTAGGAATGGCACGAGAATGTCCTAAGCGCTCATTTTCGGACAGTGAGCTCCTCTTCCATGTCTCACTCGCTTTCTCCTCAAAGAACACTGAATTCTGTGCAAATGATGGTCACGATGATGATTCTAATGATTTTGATGATGGTTTTGTGTTTGACATTGATCCTACCTTGCTTATTGACCTTCACAAACTAGTTATTGGCGACATCATCGGAGAAGGCTCTCACTCAATTGTCTACAACGGATGGTTCGCATAAACAAATTTTGCTTTTAAGTGCTTAATTATGCATGTCTTTTCGGAATTTAATTTGCTTTTGCTTTTTATTTTATACTTTTTCATTTAATTTCGTTATTAACTCTGTGTTGAAAGATTTTTTGTATGATTCGCAAATTGAATTTTAAGGAGCGCTAATGTGTCATCTTTGTGGTCCTGTGGATTTTGACAATCGAATTTTATCCTAGCTAGATCTTTGGGATGAAATCCAATCATGAGTGACACTAATTAAGTGTATGTTTGTCCAATTATTAAGTTATAGGTTTATAAATTTTATTTTGTGAGAAGCATTACCAATAAAAAAAAAGAGATTTATTATTTGTTATCAAACCTTTTTCGATGTACTTCACCAATCAAAATACCTATAATATTAGATGCACAATGAAAAATCAGCCAATGTGAATAATGAGTCAATTTTGGCTTTGATTTGGGCCCAAATAATCATCGAAATGGTAATGAATTGAGTAATTATGGCTCATAATCTCATTTATTGGCTGGTTTGACTGGTTTTTAATTGTTCATTTATCATTACTCATCAAAATACCCTGAAAGTTATTGAAGAGAATAGAGAATGTGGAAAATGAATTTTTATCCGATCAGTATGCTAGCAAGCTGACGTGCGAATTTCGTCTCTTACTATAAAACATTTTTCTTATTTTTTATATGTTGTCTCGTGTTTTATTACAATGCTGTCATACATAAAATTAAAGATTACACAAATATAAGTGTAATCCAGATGTTATGTGAAGCTATCATATAAATTTGTCTTTATATATTCATATATGTCATTCTTTTAAGATAAATGTTACGTGTACAATAAAAATTGTATAATATTTATATAACAATCATATTTATCATTGAATTGTAATAAGGAGTTATACAAACTAATGTAATCCAATGGTAGATATTATTGTTGTACAAGTTTCATTTTACACGTGTTTTTTTAACATGTGTATATGGTCTTTCCTCTAATACTATGTTTTTTTTTTTTTTATTGCTAATGCTTGATGGTTTAGGTATCAATTCAAACCTGTTGCTATAAAGGTTATGCTTCCAATAAGAACAAGGGCTGCTGCACCTGAATGTAAGGCCAGATTTCAGAGGGAGGTGAAATTACTATCTAGGATGGAACATAAAAATGTTGTGAAGGTATATATATATCTCGCAGTGCCTTCTCATACCTGAGTGATAGTTCTATTTGGCTTGATATTACATTTTCTGATTCAATGATTTTCACTCTGTTCTTTCAAAGGTTGGTAATGAAATAACACTAGTACACTGCTCTCTGTTCTTTCAACATTCTTCACTCCTGCTTTGTTCATGTACTTCTCAAATGACAGATGTTGAGGCATTGGAAGATAATTTGGCTGTAGTAGTTAAATAATTACTTCCTTACAGTTTGTGCTTTGATTATAAATTTGTAATTTCTATTATGTTAATGTTATTTCTTTACTGCCAACCTAGACGACTTTCTGCTCATATACTGATATGACTTGGATTTGATTCATGTTTTCCCCGTTGTTGGGTGATTAGGACTCGATAAGCATGTAGACATGCCCTAATCTTGAATTGAGACGAACTTTCTTATCAACCTAAACTTTTATCTTAAAAAATTGTTCCGAAATTGTTCTGATATTAAACTTGTCTCAACATAGTTATTATCTTTAATGTAGATAGTGAAATTTTCCTAATTGGTTGTATAAAATAATCCATATTTATCACGAACTAATCTATTTAATCCGTTCACTTAAACAAAATCTTTGGCTAACTTCCAGAGTTGGCAAGTTAAACTATTAAGGTTGTAATTGCAGTTTATTGGCGCGTCTGTGGAACCATCGATGTTGATAATCACAGAACTCTTAGGAGGTGGGTCACTTCAGAAGAACTTGAAGAGCATCTATCCAATGACTCTTGATTTGGCCAAATCTCTAAGTTATGCTTTGGACATTTCTCAAGCCATGGAGTATCTGCATGCAAATGGCATCATCCATCGCGATCTGAAGCCAGGTATGTATAGTCCTTGTCATAGATGATGACTAGTTTTCTTGTACTTGATACGTACTTATTACAAGGGCTATGACTTGGTCTGTCTATCTTTTGTAGGTAATTTGCTTCTTACAGAGGACAAGATGCATCTCAAAATTGCTGATTTTGGGATAGCTAGAGAGATATGTGATGAGATGACTTGTGAGGTTGGTAGCTACCGATATATGGCTCCTGAGGTACATTACATTTCTTGGATTCTATATGATCATATCTGTCTCTGTCTCTGCATAAGGACACACACACACACATATCTATATATATAAACAGAGCTGAAAGCTTATGTATGTCTAATCCAAATATATACTATGTTTAAATATATATATCTGCATTATATAGTTATTCAGCAAGGATCCACTTCCAAAGGGAGCAAAGAAATGCTATGATCACAAGGTGGATGTGTACAGCTTCGCAATGGTTCTGTGGTCGCTGATCAAAAACCAAGTTCCATTTAAGGAGAGGAAAGATTTGATGGCAGCATATGCTACAGCAAATGTAAGTAACTCACACTACTCAATCTTGATCCTTGAAATTAATCTTCCTTTATTTATCTTTAAGTGTTATTGCCATGTGTAATTTTTTGTTCCTAAAGAAATGAAAATAAAATCTAATGTTGTTGATGATGGTGGTGGTTGCAGAACAAGAGGCCTAGTGTGGATGAGTTTCCAGAATACATAGTTCCCTTAGTACAGTCATGTTGGGAAGAAGATCCAAAGCTGAGGCCAGAATTCAGTGACATTAGCAAAGTACTGACAAAGCTTCTCCAACATTACAGGACAATAAAGAACAAACTTTCAAGCATTGCTGAGATTGACGAACTTGATAGCCTCACAGAGGATGAGGAGGAGCAATCTCCAAACACAACACTGAACCAAACCCCTACACCTACACCTACAGAGTCTGCTGGAAACAATTCAAGCAAAAACTATTGGACTATATCACCCACTAGTGGCTGCATCAAGCGTGAGGAGGAGGAGGAGTGTGATGATGTGCCGGTGGAACCCACCAAGCCTAAAAGGAGGAATCGCAAGCCAAACTGTTTAGCCCTCTTTTTTCGCAGATGCTTTGGTATTTGATTTGGCATTCATTCTTGCATCTTAGCATGGTCATTTCTGGTTCTAATTAATGGAGTTAATTGTAAGATTTTGCAGTAAATGCTGCCATTTTGTGGAAGAATAATAATGCTAGTATTAGTAATTGAACTATAAATTATTTGAAACTCCTTGAAACCGAGTTCAGGGACTCAATTATTGAGAAATCGCCAAAGTTCTTATTGGGCTCAATTAATCACATACGCTTAGCCCAACCAAGCTCTATCTACTAGTGGGTATATATATATATTTATCTTGTCAATTCTCCTAGTGTGTTGTTTTTCCTAGATATAGATCTTGTAAAATTTGGGCGAGGATGATGATGACGCAATTAGTAGAATCAAGGTATGAAGCCACGTAGAATGTGTAATTGAAACTAAAGTGGATTGAATTGAAGGCGGAAAATCGTAAGTGGCGTTTGACATTTGCACCCCATTCCTTTTGAAAAATGCTAGATATACATAACACATCTATTTATCTTTTTTTTATCTCATTTTCTTTAACAATTTAAATAAATATATTTATAACTTATTAATATATTTATTAAAATTGATAAAAAAAAGAGTGAAGAAATATTATGATTTGTACCAATATTTCTGGCCATTCCATTTGGTGTGTGTGGCCGACAACAACCAGGAAAAGTAGCTAACAAAGTGTGGAAAAAACCGGAGGCAAAATACTACTAACAAACAATATCAGAAAGAGTGAGTGTGAGTGCGTGGCAACAGACAAGGCATTGATTGGTTCCCAATTGCCAATTGAAAAAAGAAATAATACTAATAATGAAAGAAAATAGGTAAGGGAATAGTTAATGTTATCCTCCTCCTATCCATGGAGAGAGAGAGATTGGGGGGTGTGACTTGCAACGAAACGAAGCAAAGCTAATCCAGTAAAGCATGGACAGCTGTAATCCTCTTTCTCGCACGTGTCGCCCCCGAAAGCCCTAAACCCAACCAACCCCAACACACACTCTCCCCCCAGCTTCAACTTGAAGAGTAAGAGTGTGTTTGTTGTGTCTCACTCCAAGCCCCTTCCCATTTTCACATTCCCTTCCTGTCCCTAACTTCCAGACCACTCACACAAACTTTGCCTCTCTCTCTCTCTCTCTCTATATCCTGTGGGTTTTGTTTGTTATAACAAACAAGAGCTCAGAATAGAATCCTGTTTGGCTCCTCCTCCTTCTATTACCACTTAACAAAGACAAAACATAAACCATATTAGTAATAATATTACTATTATTATTATTATTATTAATTATACGCCTGTCCGTCCCTGTTGGACTTCCACCTCACCGTTTTTCGCCCTTTTTTCTTCACGCCATGGAAACAGGTCACTCTCTCTCTCTCTCTCCCCTGAATTTTGCTGTAAATTACTAATTCTATTTCTGTGAGAGTGATGTTGGAGTGTTGTGGTTATCTCCGCTAGCGTTCTTATTTTCTAGCTTTCCTTTTGGGATCTCAAGCCGTTTTCAGTTTTGGATTTTTTTTCAAATTTATTATTATTATTGGAATAAGCTCTGCTTTCTGCTTCAAGTTCTGCCTTCTCGCATAATTCCTATATTTTTGTTTTTCTCAATACATCTAATGTTGACGTGAATCCTCGTCTGTGCTATTTGCTAATTTTGTTAATCATTGATTCTATTCCGTTGTTTCCTTTTTAATCCTTCTCAGCTGAAAAAGTATAGGAGAGGAAGGAAAAAGAAAGAAAAAAATTGATTAATGATAAATATTTTCAATGGAATCCTATGGCTAGTACCAACCAATTCGCCGCGATTCATCTTTGACAAAAGGAATACTAAAATAGGATTTGGTTTATTTCGCTGATCTAAATTTGAAAATTTAATACTAGCATCAGCTTTTGGATAAGGAGGAGGAAAGTGGTCGAAGAAACTATTTTTGGCTCTTTTGACAGGGAATAAATAAAATAAAAAAAAAGCCAACAAGGGATAAACTAATTACTATTTTATTTCACGTTGATGAAAATGAAATATTCAATTTATTCTCTTTCCTTCACGGTGCGGTTATCAAATAACAGTATGAATTGTACCCAAAAATAAATTAATTCCATGTGCATACTTTATCAACATAGGTGACAGCTATATGTATAATGATAAGTTTAGAGATTTCTATATCACTCTAATCAGTACACATCTCTTAAGTTGAAGTATTGTCAATCTCTGGATTTTTCATTTGAACTCAGTAATAGTCAACATGATTTGGTTGATTTAATTATCAATAAAAAAATATATCATATAGGGTGACCTAATGTTGACTTTAGTTTAAAGCTTCCTTGGGCCAGGTATATCTAAATAGTAAATATACATAAATTATTATGTCTACATTGAGTATTGATAAGCAAGTTCAAATTAAATGTATGTGATGTGGAGTCAAATGCGTAATGGATTTTTCTATTTTCTCTATTCTTCTATTCAATATACAATAATTAGAGACACCATAGAATTCCTCAAACAAAAACACTATATGTGCATATAAACATGCATATATACATACATAAAGCGTGAGTGAAATTGCCATCTATAACTCTAGAAAATAATTAAAACGTAAATGACTTGTCTCTTTCATGCTTTCCTTTCGTGAATGAGGCTTGAATCATCCCGTGTGTTGCGTGATAAGATACAGCTATCTATTGGTCATTAGCTACTCAATAAATATGTATAAAGCGAAATTTTACTTCCAAGTAATGCTCACTATTACCAGTTATGTAGAAATCTCTCTGTTCTTTTATTTTATTTTTTAACTCTGCTCATGTTTGTTGAAATTCCTGTCTTGAATTGTAAAATGATGCTTCATCTTAATGTTTTGTGAACATTTTTCTTCTTGCGGATGCTATTTGGTCATTGCACTAACTTTCAGTGTATGTTGCCAGATATGTGTGTCAGTGTGTGTATGTTCAAGGTGATTGAGTGACTTATTAAGTCATCGTAGCTCGATCTGATCACAAGTCGTTCCGTTCGGTTGTGCTGAAAGGGCTATTTCTCTGAACTAGTCTAGATGGGAACTAAGGAGGAAAGCACAGCTAAATCTTCTAAACCGTCTTCTTCGACTCAGGTTCTTTCTTAACTATCCCTTCAAATATATATGTATATATATATTTTGGTTTTTTCGCCCTTGCACCTATGTCATTATCAGTTCTGTTAACATTAATAGGAGATACCGGTGGCACCTGCGTATCCTGATTGGTCAAGCTCTATGCAGGTTGGTGGAAAATGGGATATAGAATTGTTTGTGTAATTCAGCTTTTGTATTTTTCAAAACATCTTCTACATGTTTGCTTTGAATTTAGGCTTATTATGCTCCCGGAGCCACTCCGCCTCCTTTTTTTGCATCGACTGTCGCTTCTGCAGCTCCCCATCCCTATATGTGGGGAGGCCAGGTAAATGTCATATTTCATTCGGAATATATGCTTGCACATTCTACATCTCAAAATGATCTCATTAAATTTTTTTGCCCTTTCTCAGCACCCCTTAATTCCTCCATATGGCACCCCTGTTCCATATCCAGCTATGTATCCTCCTGGCAGTGTCTACGCTCATCCTAGCATGGCAACGGTATCCCACTTGCTCAATCTAATCCCTTCGCCCCTCAACCCATGTGCAGGAAAAATGTGAATTCTCTGTAATAATTAATTAAACAAGATGAATTCACATTTTGCTGGCAATCTGTTGTAGTTTGGAATTTTATTCATGATATTGTCCCTTTTGTTCTTGTTGTCGTTCCCAACGTTTTGGTAGACTCCAAGTGCCACACAACAGAGTGCAGAATTTGTAAACAAGGGAGCTAATGGAAAGGACCGGGCTTCCGCCAAAAATTTGAAGGGAAATTCTGCCAATACCGGTTCCAAAGCAGCAGACAACGGAAAGGCAGGTTCAGGTTCAGGAAATGATGGCATCTCACAAAGGTTTGGCAAACCACTGGTTAATTTTAGATCTCTGTAAGATTTCTTTCTCCTCAGTTTTATTGCTTAAAATGGATTGTCACAAAGAAACTTGTACACAGTGCTGAAAGTGGTTCAGAGGGATCATCAGATGCTAGTGATGAGAATACTAACCAACAGGTAAATCACCACTATTCTGCATCAGTACTTGTGCTCTCACTCTTTTGCAGAATGATAATAATAAACTTCCTGAAATATAATTCCAACACTCATATTTTACACTTAGCTGTCTAGGTGACTTCAAATTTTCAGTAAAAATCTCAATTGAACTGATTTAATCGAAAGAAAGATGAGATTTCCCGTTCTGTTTACTGCATTTTCATGGTTTCTATTTCATTGTAGGAATCAGCCACAAACAAGAAAGGGAGCTTTGACCAAATGCTTGCTGACGGTATGCCGCATCCTTCTGCACGGTTATCTTTCTGTTACATGGTTGCTCAAACAAACAATTGTTTTTCACTGTGAATTTTTTTCAGGAGCCAATGCACAGAACAATTCTGTTGGAAAGGCTGCTGTTCCTGCAACTAATCTTAATATTGGAATGGACTTGTGGCATGCATCTTCTGCAGGTGCTGATGCTTCGAAACCTGCTGCCTCGGGAGCTGTTCCTCCTCCAACAATAATGGGACGTGAAGTCGCACTTGGTGAACAGTGGATACAAGTATGATTCCCACATTAGTTTTTCTTGAAAATTCATCGGAGCATGTATTACTTTTTATTTTTGCTTATCTTAATCCACTCTAAAAACATTTTCCTAATTTCTGTTACCTTGCATCTTACTTATAATTCCCTTATTATGTTGCAACCTTGCATTCTAAGGTAGTTTCTTTATTTTGTTAGGACGAACGTGAACTGAAAAGACAGAAGAGGAAACAATCTAACAGAGAGTCAGCTAGGAGGTCAAGACTGCGCAAGCAGGTAATTTACAGTTTCTAATTCTACATCATGCTCCCTTTGTTCAAGTGTGAGACTAATGGCATGTTTGGATTAGAAAACCTATTTTTGTTTGAATTAGAATGAGTTTTGGATTAGAAAACCCATCCATATGCTACCTCTTTTTACAACATTTGGATGAGTTTTGCTTTTCTTGTTCCAAACCAGGCCGAGTGTGAAGAGTTACAAAAGAGGGTGGAGTCGCTGGGAAACGAGAATCGAACTCTGCGAGATGAGCTTCAGAGAGTATCTGAAGAATGCGAGAAGCTTACAACCGAAAATAATTCTATCAAGGTAAAAAAAAATCCTTCACAAACATTAGTAACATATTATGAAATTGAATTGCAATGTTCTAGTTGTCATGTTACAACCTCAAAATTGTATGTATCATATGAGTATTGGTTGCTCTGTCAACAGGAAGAGTTGGAAAAGTTATGCGGGCCTGATGCAGTTGCTAACCTTGGATAAATCACCTTTTTGTGATTATCAATGGCCTCGCCATTCAATTGAGCATAGGATATAATATTATCTTCTTTTTTTAATCTCCTACTAATTTATACCATTAACCCTCAATTGTAATTCCCCTGATGATGTTATTCACATCATTTGTTGTAATATTTATCTGTGCTGAAGAAGAGAGATAGTGTTAGGTTAATTGAGCACCTTTGTGCTCACAACTTAGTTTTGCAACTCATTTTAAGATGCCGCTTCAATTTTCCAGCACCATGTAAGTTTGAATGTGGAACCACTTGTTTATTCTCATATACTTTATATTTGAACTGAACTGATTAAAAATGTAGGAGGATTTTTATCAGATGTCAGTCACCTTTTTTCATGAACTTATGAAAGAAAACTCAAGCTCCAGGTTTGTATGAAATAAAGAATGTGATACATTTTCAAGTCGTGCGATGTAATGTCAACTAAAAAGTGTGGAAGTAATAGCACTATACAATATATTTATCATCCTTTAAAAGTGAATCATATAAAGGAACAAAGGAGAGTATGTGGAATCTTTAGCAACCATACGTTTTTTCACCAAAATAGAATATTGACAGCTTAACATCTAAGCAAAAACAGCAAATCTAAGATAATTTATCTACTTCGTCCTATGAGGAGAGCTTCAGGGTTTTTCCCATTGTAAAGGATTTCAGCAACATTTTATCAGTTCATTTTGTAAGTCAGTGCAGAACCCCGCCCAGGTTGATCAGCTACTATTATTGTGGTCAGGCTCAGTATCAGAGGCCACCGCAGGGTCTTCCGCTGGACCAAGCCGCCTTGATCTATCTGATTCGGTAGTGTCTCTCAACATTTGCTCCGCTGATCCGCCATATAAAATAGATTAAATTTGCAGTTTAGTAACTCAAATCATTAGCAGCAACTATATCACAGCAAAGAAACATAGTGGATTCACCTGAACCAGTTATCTTCACTACCACATTCCTCACAAACTGGATCTCTGCTTGATGTGAACTCACAAGTTTGGCCTGCAAGCATTACAAGACTGTAAATACAGTTTTCCTTTATTGAGCAATTCATTTGAAACAGGGTCATCAGAAAATGGCTTAATGCCAGCTCTTGGCAGAGTAAAATCAATTAATTTGAAACTGAAAATATAAACAAGCAACAAGGTTTTTTTCCCTTTATTTCAGCATCTTTAATGGGAGGAATGTAGGGAACATACCACTTCACAATACGCAAGGCCTAAAACTTGATCAATTCTAGCTTGATGCCTCATTAAAAATGGCCGCAAGTGCTTCGTATATAACTGTTTTGCTCCCTGTATGAAAGCTAGTTTATCAGCAATCTGAACAGAGTTGAGGCATTAAAGAGATTCATCCAAAGAATGTCTTAAACATTGAAGAAAAATAGTGCTACAAATACAGCAACAAAATGCACTATATAGCATTTTCCGAATGGAAATACTCCTATTCATCTAGAGTAGAGACACACATCAAACAAAAGAAAATGGCGAAAATTTAAACTTTAGCAAAGAAAGTAACAAGCTTGTCAAACATCTGGTGAACTGTTGATATTTCTTAACTCCAGAGACAAGTAACTAAACAAGAACTTACATTGGTAGGTGGAAGTTGAAGCCAAACAAGAAATGCAAACTTAAGGTGATAGTACATAGGAATCCTGCATATAAATAATTAAATAAAAATTACAAGTGACTAAACCAATTTAACAACTACAACAATAATTATATATATATATATATATATAGGACCAGCTTAATGGATTAGCAATTTAGGATGAGATCACACTGTACCAAAAAGTTTATACTAGAAGGAAAAACTATTACCAAGAAATAAGCTTGTCTGTGAATACTTCAACGAGGCTGAATGAACCATAAGCTGCATATATCAAAAGCAGAGGGAAAAAAATCATAATTAATATAAAACCCATGGATTAGACACTACTGCTAGAGCTTTCAAAGTATCGTATTCGGGGGAAATGAGCTTGTTAGAAGTTATACCAGACTAGGATGTGGTGTGTTAGCTGTAGGAAAAAGAAACAGTAGCACTTAAGGGTTGAAAGAGAAGCTCAGTTTACTCTAATCTAATTTCATCATTTGATAAAACAATAAGTGTGTTTGGACTCATATTTGGCAACTTCACTTTTCTCATAACAAATTGAAGATACTCAGATCAAGCCAAGTTTCTCTAAAACACAAGTATGAACATGATGTCTAAAGCATAATTATTCGGCCATATTATGAAAAACTTGTCATCCTACTAAGCAAGAGTTTCATGAAATCTCTTCTCAATCATTTTAACTTCATCAAACCTATGATGCATGGATACTTCAAAATAATCGACAAACCCGTACCAGATACATATCATATCAAATACACCTTCTCATACTCTTAATTATGTAGTATATATTTTTAATTCGACTTATACAGTATCCTAGTTTCATAAGCATAGGGAAGAATATACGACATTACTGAAATTTTATGTGAGAAGGATGATTAGGTACAAGTTAAGTGAATTGATACCTGCCCAGTAGAGAAGACACCTACGTTGAGCAACTTGATCTCTGCTTTCTATTGCCTTGAATGTGGAATAAACAGGCAAAGCAATTCCTACTGTACAGCTGCATACAAACACACAAACACAAGGTCTAACAAGATTAACGGAATCATGATTAACAAAACCGACTTAAGATAAAGTAAGTAGAAAATAGCGAATGAAAACACGGTACCATGCTGTCCGAACTACAACGTTGGAACCAAGAGGACATAGGAGCAAACGGAGTCCAACCTGCACCAAAATAGTTAACACATCAATTAGTAAATTCGCGTTGTAATTATTGAAAATAATAATAATGATGGGATGCAGATCAAATCCCTAGCTAAAGAACAAATTCAAAAAAAAAACGTGAGAGGAGAGAATGAGAAGAATTTGGGAGCAAACCTCGCCTGTCAAATTTGATCCGAGGAGAGCCATTCCGAATTCAAATTCAAATTCCGATTCCAATTCCGAACAGAGCGTTCCCCTTCCTCCAAACACAGGTAAACTCTGGCTGTGGAAGAAAAGCCAGAAACGCCGACGGAGGGTTTTTTTTGGGTTTAGTAAAAGTGTACTAAACTTCGGGCCCAAGAAAAACATATTTTAGAATAGGCTCAACCCTGAAAAAGTTAACAAACTTCTCCGCTAAGTCCCAATGCCATATGCAACACTATTGCATTGATTTGAAAATATATATATATATCATGTCTTCGGCCTTTTCCTCATTTTTTTTTAAAGGTGATACTAAATAAACAATATAAAACCAGCCCAACTAGTCAATAAATGAGATTTTGGATCATAATTACTCAGCCCATTATAATTTTCAATGATTATTTTGGCCAAAATCAAAGCTAAAATAGGTCCATTGGCTGGGCTGATTTTTCATTGTCCACTTAGCATTATTATTTTTTTAATACGTCAATATTATTTTAATCTTAAATAATCTAAACTCTCCGCTCATAAAACACATGAGATTCACACTTAATTTTTTCTTTTAATACGGATGATAGTAATTTAATGGAGATGAATGGTGGAAATCAATTTACTGTCCAAATCATTAATCAACAGTTTTTTTTAAATAAAGGATTTATCATATTAATTATTGGTTCAACAATAAAACTTCAAGAAGTGATCAACACAAAATTAAAGATCTTAGTGTCGAATTCACACTATTTCAAAATTGTTAAAATTCAAGGTGTTTAGTACACTATTTTTTTCCTCCAGTTTACTATAACAGAGGTATTCTACATTGTCTGAAAGAATCATCATATGATAGACACTCAAGTAGCAAAATTTCCCTACCAAGCAAGAAATGTTCCCAAATTGAACACATATGATAGGACGAATTATACATAACGTTGGACTAGAAAACATACTGGACTTGCTAATTTGTCCTTTCTTACAACATTTTGGATGCTTTGTTTTAACGTCTTATTATTTTCTTTTGAATAATAAAATGATGTATGTTAAATTTAGACAGATCAAATCAACGTGAAATCAAAGCTGCAAATTTTCCCTTAAAACTTTTATATATGGCAATTATTACTACTTGCTTTACCAATAAAGTTGCGTCCTTTTATTTTATTTTTCTTTTGTTCACAGTCCTGTAATTCATACTATCATAGTAGACTCAAGTAGCATCAAATTGCTAGCTAGGGTAGTAGTCGCTTTGGTGGTTTCCAACGCTCTTTTCTTTCTGTAGATGCTCAGCAACTCCCCTGAGGTGCCATAGAATAGAATGTTCTTCATGTCATCACGTCAAAGTCAAACAATGGTGGTTCTCAGAACATATAACGAGAAAAACATGATGATGAAGTGATGGAGAAATAATAATATAAAGGTACGATCAGAAAGAAAGAAACATGGATGACGATCTGTTTATTCACTTATTATTCTACACTGAATATGCCTCCTAAGTCCTACCTCTCTCTCTCTCTCTATATATATAAACCATTTGAAGCAAAATACTCCATACCATATATACTGCAGTAAGGCATATATATAAAAGATAAGATAACATATTATCTATCTATCTGGTCTGGTCGATCTGCCAAACACTTTAATTTGGAAAACCAGCATAGTTCATTAAAAGATAATTAACAAGTGCACTGAAGCATAATCAAAATGCAACAGACTTATCTTCTCCAACAAAGAAATTAAAGACCCCCCAATTATACTACAAGAAAAAGCAAAAATGGTGAGGATAATAAATACATGTTTATGTACTTTCTTTTCTCTTTTCTCTCTTTTTTTTCAAATGTTTTTCTATATTCCCAGACACCTTGATTTTCCATAATTAACTAAATTAAACTACATCATTGCAAGTTGGAACCTAATTATCTATCTTATTGTAGATTAATTGTTGATGATTATAGTACTCCATCCTATTCAGCTTCTTCCCACAATAACGATTTTTTTAGCAGTTTCCCTCCCTATTCTCTAACAGCGCCAAGCTGACGTGGCAACCATGGCCCTCTCGTGCCAGAAGAGCACCAGCTCAGCCTGACGTTTTGCCACGTGGAAGCCTCTGATTTGCACCTTTGCCAGCAAGCACTCCGCCTGAAAATCCGCGAACTGGCTCAACTGAACCGGCCTCATCCCGGCTCCGTAAAAGGCCTCCCTCCACGGCGGGACACGCCGCCCCGCGCCCTCCACTGCTGCCAGTATCTTAGGCCGCAGGAGCAGCACCTCGATCCTCCTCACCCAATCCCCTCCGCCTCCCACCATCGACGCGTCCAGTGACTCCAGCATCATCGAATAGAATTCCAAACTGCTCACAACTCCGCGCCGGAACGACGCCGCCGTCGCTGCCTCAGTCCATCCCTCCCCGTCCACGAACACCACCACGCTAGGCGAAACCCTCCGCACGTCCGCCAGGAAAGCGGCGGTGTTCCCGGCGGATCCAAGTCGGCGGAATATCGCCGGCGAAAGCAACACCGCGGTCTTCTCGCCGTCGACGAACCTAACGGCCTTAAACGACAGCGTTTCGAAGGTGCGGAGCAGAACGAACTCGACCTGAACACGGATCCTGAGCTCGTTGGCGAACTGGCTCAGATTCTCGCGGATCAGCGCGCTCTCCACGGCGTACTCTTCAGGAACCACGGCGGTGATGCGCAACAGCGGCGAATTGAGCTTCAAGGATTCGGCCTTCTCGGCAATCTCCTTCATGAGGGAAGCGTACTGGATCCCTAATCCGATGTCGAAATCAACGACGTGCATGAAAGAGGAATTGTGGAAGGCTTCAAGGAGTGCCTGGTTGGTGGTGAAGATGGAAAACATTGGGATCGGCGAGATTCCGGAGAAGGCCTTGAAGGTTCTGATGGAGTGAACGATCTCCACGAGGGAGGAGAGCCTCGGAGTCCGGTTCGAACCGGAGAGAAGGTTCTGGAGAGCTTCCTTGAAGTAGAACGCCGCTCTGTGGAGTGGTTTTCCACCCGCGGGGGACCTGAGGCGTTGATTGAGCCGCTCCAATATCACGTGTGCCACGTGGAGCTGGTTGGTGTCGAAGCAATCGGCGGCGCGGATGAGCTCCTCGATTAGATCGAAGCCGTTGGTGCTCCAATTGGAGTTAGGGTCGTGGACCAGGTGGTCCAAGGTGGCGTTTGGGGCGTAGTTGGGGTTGGTGTAAGGCATGATTTGGAGGTCTGTGAATTCTACGGTTGGGGTGGTCTCGAAGGGAGGGAAGTCAGGGAGGTCGCATGGGTTCGGGCTGGGGCTGGGGTTGGGGTTTGGGTTGGGGTTGGGGTTGGGGTGGAGGACGGCCTTGAAGAGGCCCGGTGGGTTGGAGTCGTCGTGGAAGCCCAGGTCCTTCATGATTGAGTCCCAGTCCAGGTTGTGCAGCACATGGTCCTCCAGCTGGTCGAGGCACTCCTGCGAGTTGGGAACCGGTGCGGGCTTTTCCGGTGTGGGGCTGCGGCACAGGTCGAGCACCGAGGTGGGCTCGTAGCAGTTGGCAGGGGTGGAGAGGGAAATGGTGCGGCCTGTGTTGTTGGTGTTGGTGTTGGTGTTGGGCTTTGGGTTTGGGTTTGGAGAATTATGGGAATTGTTGGTGGCGGTGGTGGTGCTGTTCTGTGGGGATGAGGAAACGGGAACTCTCATCGCTGGCTAGGGACGTCCCTTTGGCTTTGACCACGCACGCACCTACGCTTCTTCGCAAAAGATGGGTTTGTTTTCTGCTCTTGCTTCGTTTCGTTTTGTTCTGTTCTGTTCTGTTCTTGCCTCCTCCTTTTCTGAATGGTAATAATGCAGACTAGTTATTGGTAATGGTGCCAGTGGTGGTGTTGTGATTGTGATTGTGATTGCGAGTGAGAGTGGAGAAGGAAGGGGGGCTTTTGGGTTGTTATGATTGTGGGCCTTTTATCTTTGCGTGTGTGCACGTAAAGTAGCTCAGTGCTGGTGGGGTTACTTTGGTTTCTTATCTATTCTATTCTATGCTCATCCCATCTAAATGTAATGACAAATTATATATATATATATATAGTTATATACATTCATGGTTATATATATCGATACACAGCATTCCTACCGTAATGCATTTCTTGCTACTGTTGACCATGCTTGACATCAATTATTTGGGTCAGGTCAGAGTCAGAGGCAAAATTCTTTTCTTAAAACGTTAGTTAGACAAAAAAAAAAATTTTATTTTCTCTTTCAATAGATGCTATTATCTTTAAAAATATTGCTTTTTTATTTATAAGATGGTTATTTTTAGATTTCTGAATAACGTTCTTCTTTTTATTACTGCGAGACTTGAAGGTGAAGGCATGGTGGCTTTGCCTTGCCTTTTCTCTTTGCTTTTCCTGGTTAAAAGCTCAAAAGCTCCAACCCCTTCAACTCACACCGTTAGTTATTACTTGAAGCAGCGCAGCGGTTTTTTTTTTTAAAAAAAGAAACACGTATATAGTTGCACATTTATGCATGATATTAAACTAACACTCTCGATTGTTTGAAGAAATTTCGTATTTGTTTTGTTAGGATGACATTCTAGCTACTAAACAATAAATAAGTCAACTTGAGTCAAGTTATGTCTGGGTTCAATGTATCTTGATTACTGTTGGTTTTAATGAAAAAGTATGAACATAATATACGTAGATGTGATTAAAAAAAACCCACCATCTCTGATTAAAATAAAAAAAACTACGCAAAAACCCTAATTAAGAACATTGAAGAAATAAACCACTTTAAAATTACACAAAGAATAATATTGTTTGTATGAAAATTTTTCAGTTTTCTCAATTTTCATGTCAATAAAAATATAATTTATTATTAAATGAGGTATGGATTTTATTCAAGTATGATTCTAACTCTATTTAAAGATAAATTAAGTGTTTATTAGAAAAAAAAATGTAAATTTATCTTTACAAATACACGAAATTGAAGACAAGACCTTCAACAAACCAATTGGAATTATTTCTTCTTTTGGTAGGTCAATTGGAACTTCCTTATTCCACCAGAATTGAGAATACAAGAGCGCTGTAGCAACAAGTTAGATACAATCCATTTGCATAATTTTCAAATATAGCTATTGTATTTATCACTTTGACCCTATAAACTAAGCTAGAGCAATTCCAAAATAGTTTCTCTTCTTGCATCAAACAAGAAATGAGTTTAGTTATTTTCCTAATTATTTGATCATCTTATTTTTTTGTTGCTAGGGAGCGAAGAAGTACGGCTAAAGGGAAACTCCAAGGCAAGGCCGCGCACGTCAAAACATCTTTGCATAGTAAAACGACAAAAGAGTCAAATAGGGGGCGTTAAAGCCTTAAAAAAGCAGCCATTGTTAAGTCGTGTCTTCTTTAAGGTGGTCCCACAAAAGTTGTAAGTGGGCCGCAAGACAAGCCTAGCACCACCCATCTTTATTTTATACCCTCCAAAAGAAAAGAAAAAGAAAATAAAAGAAAGGAAAAGGCTTTGGGAAAGGTCCATCATTAACCACTTTGTAGAGCGGCATGGTTTGCGGAAAGTTTTGGCAATGATGCGTCCCTACCTAGCTCTAGCTAGTAAAGTAAATATTAGCCGCTAAATAAACTCATTTAACGCAATATTAGTATTATTAATTAATTAATAATAATAATAATACTAGTAGTATATATGAGTATTAGTAGTCTTCATTCATTAAATTAAACCGCCTAATGTGAATTGTCAGCAAACATGCATGCATGCATGGATCATATCAACCAAGTAAATTAGGCCCTGCCTGCCCCTCCAATGTTCTCGAATCCGATCACTTTTGACTAACTCAACAATTTTTTGCAAAGTTGAGCAGTAAAATTTGTTGGGAATTCGCATCATGATGTGAACTTTGCTCGTGTATGTTCCATTGAATCGTACTAGAGGAAGGAAAGCTTAATTTTAGCTTGCTTTAATTTATTCTTTGTGGAAATTAATAATAGATCTATTTTTACCTAGTGCTTGTTATACAACATAAATACATTCAACTAGTATTTAACGTGTGTTATATATCATATGTAATGTGTCATATATATAACATGTTTCGCATAACACACATTAAGGTAGTGTTTGTTTTCAGTGACTCTGGAGTCAAAGTCAATAGAGTCATAAAGTCAGTGTCATAGGATTAGAGTCATGATGACCCCAAAATTGACTCCGAACGCTCCTCACATATTTGTGCCTCCCTACCAGCACACACAGTGACTCCCTACAATACACAGTGACTCCAAAATTGGAGTGAACAAAAAACTGATAATTTTGTTCACTGAGTCACTGTGACCCTCGCACCAAACACTTGACAGAGTCAATTTTTCACTGACTCCATGACTCTGGGGTCAGAGTCAGAAAAAACAAACGCAACCTAAGTATGATATATAACACTCGTTAGATATTAGTTGGATGTATTATACAACAAACACCATTGATTCTTACCAACCTGGAATATATGAGCAGTAGAGCGTTAATTTTTCTCCCTATGTTAACAAGAGCAGCTATAAACATTAGTGATAACATCTAAAAAGACACTCCCATATTCAAATTAAGAAAGGTCATATATACCTCAAGACTTGATATGTATTATATAGTTAGATTTAATTTTAAGGGCACTTTTGTTTCATGAATTTTGTTAACAAAATGTCCTTATTAATCATATTTAAAATTGTAAGATTCAAAATATAGTGATAAATCTTTTCAATCAAAAATATAAAAATATATATTTTTAAGATGATCTAAGATTAAAAATAAAATAAATGATGTTCAAATGAGGGTCCTCAAAATTTAAGGTACATATATGCCTATATGTATCATCTCACTTGTCTTTAATTTGCCCTGTTTGACATTTTAATTCAATGATCCTTTTATTCAAAGCTACCACCTTAATCATTTGAATCTTATAAGGTAGACTTTCAATAATAGTTTAACCTGGAACTTCGGCACTTGTTCGTTGTGCGGCAATAATGATACAGTTGTCTCATTTCTTGTGGGCTGTGGCTAGGCATTTAATTTATAATTTAATTTAACTTTTTCTATTATTAATTGCTGTAACTACTACTTGCCATGCAAATGCAACTATGTGCATGATAATAAACTTAAAATAAATTACATTATCATTTTGGAATATGCATATGTGTGCTTCTTTAATAATTTAAAATGTAAACTTAACAATAAAGTAGAGAATACTCGGGATATGTTTGCCTTGGATTTGTTATCTTCGTTTCATCTCTTTTTATTGTTATTGTGATTGTGATTAAGGATCCGTTAAGTATTTTATTTAAGAGCAATGCTAGAGGCACAACCAAAAAACAGCCAATACAGCTAATAAATTGTGCACAACGTATATAACATAAATTGCACAACGAATATTACATATTGTGTACACCATATAGCATATGATGTGCACAACATATATAACATGTTGCAAAGAAAGATGATGTTGCAATATGTGATATATGTTGTGTATAATAAATGATATACGTTGTGCACTACATATAATATACATTGTATATTTTATATTATATATTGTGCATAATTTATTGACTATTTTGGCTGATTTTTTATGGTGACCCAAGTATTTCCCTTTATTTAAATGGTTGAACCTTAGCAAAAAGACGAGGGGGGAACATACACGTACATCTCAAGAATCCGGCAGCGTTCACACTAGAAAAGGGAAATCACGGATTTTCTTTTTTCGTAGATTATTATTAATAAGAGTAACGTTTATAAATACTCTTTCTTAATAATTATTTATGTTATTTTTTTATATTGAAAAAATTAATGTATTTAGATTTAAAATGCATTTAAATTTATTGATTTTTCAATATATTAAAGGGTGATGCTAAATGTACAATAAAAGATCAACCAAATCTGCCAATAAATGAGATTTTGGGCCATAATTACTCCGCCCATTATAATTTCAATGATTATTTGGGTCAAAATCAACGTCAAAATAGGCTCATTGATTATATTGACTGATTTTTTATTGTACACTTATATATTAAAAAGTAGCATGAATGATTACTAAGAGACGGAAAGAGTAGTTAATTATAACCGGTTGTCTCATTCATTCTCGGTTGTTAATTATAACCGAACAAAGTTAGTTATGCTAAAATTTTATGACTTTAGGCTGTTATATTGATAGGTGAAATGTATAGTCTGATTGTTGCAACTAAATGACCATGTTACTAGTTATTATGTGATCTATGTTTGGGATTTACCATATCTTACTAGCTAGGTTTCAATTCAATGTTTAATGTGTTAGGCAGTGTATAGATTCAATGTATATAATATGTCTATAACGAAAAAACTTAATGACTATATATTCATTCTTTGAACGTGATCTATTATATAATTTACATGAGTGTATATTTTTCTTTTGCAACAATATTTTTGTGGATGATATTAATCGGTATTACGAATCCATGAGGGATGCACTGTTATTTATTCATATTCTTATCGATGATCAAGGTCTTTAGTGTGGATGCTTAAAAGCTTACAAATTACTAAGAAGAAAAGGTTGACATTTATATACAAGAATAAAGTATATACTATTTCCAACATATATTATAATTGCTTAAATTAAAACGAGCATGATATATGTTAAGTTTTGTGGTTGTTACATGATGAGTAATTATGTAGAATATTGACAAGAATTATAAAACTTTTTGCACACTGCAGACGATTCATCATTTGAATGAATTTTGGTGCAATTGCAACCCTGAGGTTTAATAAGGGCTTAATCACATAATGACAAATTTATGCGTGTTTTTTTATAATTTATATTTGATTTATAATATATATTTTTTTAATCGTTGTAAAATATGTAAATATATTTGAAGTATTTAATGAGTTAAAAAATATACCTTAGCCCTACATTGAAATAAGTCTTTCCCTCTACAAAAACTTTATTGCCTTCAAAATTTATGATTCAATTTTTATATAAATGAAGATTTTATTGGTAAGTATTTGAAAAATTCATATTAATATAAATTAGCATTTAATATTTTATTAAATACTCCATGTTATAATTCTTAAAAATTATCGATAATTTAAAAAATACATTTAACACAATTGATTTTCCTTTTTGTGTCGAAATTCTAAATTAATAGCTTTTTTTAATGAGTAATTAAATTTCATTATATTCTTTCTCATTTACAACTAGCATATTATTGAATCTCTCCCTATGGTGGGCCCGTAGTAGCTGACGTGGTACAGTGACGTAATACGTAAATGGATGACGTGGACGTAGACCCCACTGGACGGCATTTTGTCGGATATGCATGCATGCTATTGGCCATTTAACGGTAAGCGCGTGCGTTATACGGCGCGTGGAGCCAAAGAGGTGATGAAGGGAATATGTTCCAAGCTATGAATGAATGATATTGATACGTGACAGGGCATCAACTTTTCATCTTTCTTCTTAGATAAATACGTCCGTTCATTTTACGTACCCCAAATAATATCCTTATCTACCACTCTCTATTATTATTATTATTATTATTATTATTATTATTATTATTACTACTATTATTATTATTTTATTTATTTTATAACATTGTTAATGGCCACTTTAACATAAAGTTTGGCCACCTAAAAAAAATAGTGTCTTTATGTCCATTTGCTCGTGAAAACACAATATACCATGTATTATACTATTTTTATTTAATTAATTCATGGTGTGCACAGTTTGTCATTACTTATATATTATGCGTTTGATGACCAGCTTTATTGGATTTCTAATTTATTATTATGCGCAGTATTTTATGTAATTAATTAATGTTATATACAATAATCTGCCTCTTAGATTGTGATCACATTCTAGTTAATTAAAAAATATAGCGCATGTGGTGTAATAAACGATTGCTCCTGCTAGTATCCTATATATATACTCTATAGTTATAAGGGATCCAATGCTAGCAATCCGATGCAAGAAAAAGGTAATTGATCTCATTTTGTTCTTGTATATTCTTCACTAAACATCCAATATATTACTTTTAGCCATGGTAAGGGAGAAACTATTATGATCATATATATATTCTCTTATTGGATGGAAAAATAAGTTAGGAAATTAAATACCAGATACACATATATTACAATTTATACACATTCAGTGGGATAGAGAAAATTCAATATTATCTTTTAATATACTAATGAAAAAAGTTGTATAAATTAATAGCACGCAACTTTTCTTTGAAAATATTAAACTTATAAATCTAGCTAGCTAGATCTACACAGGTACTCACTAGAATAATCAATATAATTAAAATGAAGAACAGTTAAAGAAACAATAGTGTCTGTGGTACATAAAAAATACGTTCATTAAACATCCAACATGTGCTATACATAATATGAGATGTGTGTTATACGTGCATATGCTATACAAATAGCACACATCTCATATCATGTAAAGCACATATTAGATGCTTAATGAATATATTTCTGATATACGATAAATATTATTGATTAAAGAATTCAGCACAACCAAACATGTTCCAACTTTCAACAAATTGAATTGCGCTCAACACCAATTAAAGTACAGAAGCAACAATATTGAAATGAAAGCCTCCACCAATATATATATACATTATTATTTCTTGACGATGATTCCAAAATCATAGAGCCAATGAGTGATACTTCGTGTTTTTAAATAAATAAACAATGACAATAATAATGCATTGTCAATAATCTCGTGCGATTTGAGTAGTGCGCGTGTATATTTGTACGTATATACATACAAATACAGATACATACGTACATACATACATTGATTGATTGCCTTAGCGATTAAGAAAGGAAAGACACGGGAGTGACTCGGTGGGGATAGGTAGAGAAAGCTTGTGGGATACAAAAGAAGGCAAAGAGAGTATGAGAGATTCTCCTGCCTTATATCATTTATCATGGCTCATCTAAAAGAGGGAGAGGGTCCATTCACCCCACTTCCCACATTCAAAAAGCAAAATTTAATTTAAAGAAAATAATAAAACACAAAAGCCTAAAGGTTAAGGGTGTTGAAGAAGTGGAGGAGGAGACCATCACATAGATTTTTACATATATATCAAGTGTACAATAAATATCTCTTCATCTTATATACACGCTTATTTTAAAATTTTTTTATCTTGAACCCTATACTTTACAAGTTATATGAGAATTTCAAATATATGAGTGATTTGAAATTAATTCTTTTAGTTAACATTTTACTAATTTTTAGATCTCTCATGTATTAAAATACAAATATAAAAGTTTTTTATAGATGAAATAATGAAATTAACAAAAGATTGACTAAAAATGTTCGCTCCAAATCAATTTATTTATTTTTTAAATATATTAATATTTATGGCATATTTACTATATGAGAATGTTAGGTGTACCATAAAAATTGTACAATACTTACAAAACACTCATATTTACCATTGAATTTTAATATAAATTTATTTTTTCATCAAAATTTATATAATTCAACAATAGAAATTATTGTTGTATAAATATTGTACAACTTTTTATCACTGTTGATGCAAAAATTCATCGGTGGGACGTGATTTTTCATTTGAGGGGGAATAATAGTGGGGGATCTTCTATCTTCTCTTATGGTATAATGGGCATACCCAGAGCTTTTTACCACAGGGAATCCATAAGGATATGTTGTTGCTTTGAGAAATGTATAAAAATACCCTCCGCGATTCAATTTTTATTTTTTAAAAAATATTATTATTATTTTGTCCACTATACATCTTTTAATTTAATTTGATCACAGCTATTAATTTTATTTTGTGCATCATGTGATTCCTTCACATTTTTATTACGTGGTCTTCTTTTTCTGTGCTCATTGAGACACATTATGGAACACGTTTGTGGTCTGAGGTGAAAGTTTGAATTGAAAGATTTGTTTTGTGCTTATGGTATTGTTTTAGGCCACTTAGTTATATGACGTTACCAACTCAGGTGGTTCACTTAAAAAAAAGGAATTTTTGTCGTCTGGATCACAAATAAATGAGTTTGGTCTAAGATAAGACAGGTCTCTGTATAATTTATCTTATTAATTTTTTATTTTTTATATTTTTTTCGTGTTACTAATTTTTTTATTCTATTATAAATAGTTTTAATGGGCAGTTGGAGGAAAAAACTTAATTATAGAGAGTGAATCATTTTCGGCATCCAATTTATGGCCAAGAAGAAATAAGAAAAATGGTTACAATATATCTTATAAGAATCATTCGGACTGTTTATAATAGTTTTTTCTTTTTCAATCATAATAAACTAGACATGGAAAAGATATATAAAGGCGAATCTCTTTTATCAAGTCTAACACACTTATGAAGTTATTACAAATTTATCAAAATAAATAATAAATTTATATATAATATTACGAAAATTAGTTATTTTGTCTGAGTTCAACATTCACAATATATACATGGACAAATATATGTATGAAGTTTTATTTTTTGTTCAAGTATGTAAAGTTATTTTGGATCAAATCATTTTATTTGTAGTTTAATTTTGATGTATGAAAAAATTTACATGTTATCAATTTATGTTTTTATTTATAAGATTTTGAAGATAATAAAAGATTAAATTTAACTTTTTTAATTATATAGCAATATATGATTAAATGTTTGCATAAAATTTATTTATCCTTACATTATGCATAAACTAGATTCTTTCTTTTTTGGGTGTTTGGTAAGGTTTTGGTTACTTTTTAATTTATTTATTTGATGTTTGGCAAGGTTTTTTTTTTTTTAATTGTTTTTGGTCGTTAAGTATTTTGGCAAGGTTTGAAGGGGGAGGGCAGAGTGAGCTGAACATGAACCGAGCTGTTCTTAAAATATTCAATACTAGCTTGGGGCCCACATACAATAATTGATTCTCTATTTTGTGAGATTCAAGCCCAATGACTAAAAGTTTGAGCCCAAAGTGTTGACCAAAACATAAAGATAAACCCAAATCTGAAGCCCGAAACTAACCCCAAGAAAAAAAATTCAAGTGATTTCCTGGCCCTCAGTTCTCATCAGCTTGTTATCATAATAATTTGATCTGATAGAAATAATAAGAGTTTAATTTTGAATCAAAACACTTTATGACAGGTAGTGGAAGAGAGAAAATATAATTATAATTGACGTGACAGTATATAATTAAATAATTATATAAAAAAATAGTACACTGATTAAATCCAAATAATAATACTAATAATAATTTGACAATATTTTTCAGGCAGTTGCAAGATTAATGTTCCCCTCACTAAGTGATTTTCGCGGGACAAATTTCAGTTTTAAATATTTTATTTGTTAATGTGTTGTTGTCAACTTAAGTCTTAAGGCATTCATTCATATGATCATATCATCCCCAACATTAAAGAGTTCAAAACACAACACTGGGAAAAGAAAAGAAAAAAAAAAAAGCAAAAACTTCTAAATTTGGAATCACGAGATTCATAGTGATCTCATTTTTCAATCTGAACTACTACTATTTGGAACTTTGTGGTATAGACTTGGACAATGAAATCAGCTGCCACCTGTTCACATTTTACACATGTCATACACTCAAGACACGCAGCACTTCAAATGCATGTCAAATTCTTCTATTTAGAGCCACCTTTTCATAGTTGCAAACTCACTTCCATATTTCATCCAAAAAACAACTTCTATGTTTTTGTCACTCTAATGAATATGGAGCCTCGCAAACTTTTCCTAGCTTCACCATCATTTTCCTTGGCCTTGATCTTCTTCCTCATTACCATTTCTTTGTATGTAGAGAATGCATCAAGTGAGGAACAGCATCATGTAGAAGCTTTGGTGGAGAAGGGTCAGAGGAGGAAATTGTTTGTCACTGATTATGGAGAGGTCTCAGCCATTGATGTTATGGGTGGACATGGAGCACCCTTTCACCATCTTCAGTTCATCACATTGGATCCAAACTCTGTGTTCCTTCCTGTGCTTCTCCATGCTGATATGGTCTTTTATGTCCAAACAGGTACACACTTCAAATTCCCTTAACTTAGCTATGTGTGTCAATGTGGTTCACTTTTTAGTATCATAGTCAATGTCATCTATATTTAGTTACCCTTCAATTTCTTCTCTTATTAGTATAAGCTATTGGAAATGAGAAATTTTTGGGTAGTTATGGACAGCCATGTACTTGGGTGGCTGAACCATAATCCTACGTGACATGACCGCTGAAGAATTTTTCATTGGAAACTTACACTAAAATGTATTTACTTTGTAGCTATAATGTTGGAAATTGCTATGCATGCATTGTAATAGAAAATTATTATTGTGTGTTTCACAAGTAACTATTTCAATTCCATACAAATAGAAGTACTTGCCTTTTTTTTTCTGTGAATTGTTGTTATAGCTTGGTTTATACATCACTATTGTATAGTATGATAAAATGGTATTTATAGGGAGTGGAAGGTTGTCTTGGGCAAATGAAGAACATTCAGGCAATATTGGTTTGCGAGAAGGAGATGTATGTAAGGTTGGCGAAGGATCTGTTTTCTATATACAGAGCAATTTGGAGGCAGAGAGAAAGAAACTTAGGATCTATGCTTTGTTTGCCAATACAGATGATAACACTTATGTAAGTGCTACACATGGTATTCCTATTTCATTGAACTTATCACAAGAATGAATTGAGTTTCTAAGCTCTCTTAGCATTTGTTCACTTAATCCGTGAATGTAGGATCCATTAATTGGTGCTTACTCAAGGATCAATGATCTTGTCAAAGGCTTTGATAGGAGAATCATTCAAGCAGCTTTCAAGGTATTACTAAGTAATCACAATAGACCTCAAAATCAAGATGGCTTTGTCAGATTCATGATTCTAATTTCTGATATTTTGAAGGTTCCGGAGGATTTGGTTGAAGCAATCACAAACAAAACCGATACTCCAGCTATAGTGCATGCTGCTCCAGAGGAGCATCATAGATTCTGGGAATTGGAGGCTTCAGTTCTTAGAAACTTCATAGGCTTTCCAACCAACACAAAGAAAGTCAAAACATATAACATCCATGAAAAAGGCCCTGATTTCAAGAACTGTCACGGTTGGAGCCTAACAGTGACCAAGAAGCACCTTAAAACATTGAAGCACACTGACATTGGATTTCTCATGGTGAATTTGACACAGGTTAGTGCCAATCATAACTAATTTATTATGTATGCAAGTTATTACTGAAGTTAAATTCAGCTTATTTTCTGAAATGAAATGTGATTATGGAAGGGATCAATGTTGGGACCACATTGGAACCCTAGGGGAACAGAGATAGCAGTGGTGTTGCAAGGTGAAGGCATGGTAAGAGTACAATGTGGAAGCAGCAATGATGACAACACAGAGGAATGCCAGAACTCGAGGTTTAGGGTTAAGGAGGGTGATGTGTTTGTGGTGCCTAGGTTTCATCCAATGGCTCACATGTCATTCAACAATGACTCGCTTGTTTTCATGGGATTCAGCACTTCATCAAAGAAAAACCATCCACAGTTCTTAGCTGGAAAGACATCAGTGCTTGGAATGATTAACAGACAGGTGATGGCCATGGCTCTTGGTGTCAGTAACACTACTGCTGACCAGCTCTTGAAGTCTCAGGATGAGTCCATCATCTTTGGTTGTATTTCGTGTGCCGAGGAGGAGGAGAGGATCATGGAGGAAGAGATGGAGGAGAGGAGAAGGAAGGAGGAAGAGGAGAGGGAGAGACAAGAGGAGGAGGAGGAAGAGAGGAGAAGAGAGGAAGAGAAAAGAAGAAAGGAAGAAGAGAGGAAGAGAGAAGAGGAAGAAGAAGAAGAAGAAGAAGCAAGAAGGGAAGAGGAAGAGAGAAGAAGAAGGGAAGAAGAAGAAGAAGAAGCAAAAAGGGAAAGAGAGGAGGAAAAAGAGAGTGAAGAGGAACAAGGAAGGAGGGAACAAGAGAGGAGGGAAAGGAGAAGGCAAGAGGAAGAAGCTAGGAAGGAGATAGAGAGGAGGAAGAGAGAAGAAGCAGCAAGGAGGGAGATGGAGAGGAGGAGGGAAGAAGAAGAAGCTGCGGCGAGGGAGCAGGAACGAGCGAGGAGGCAACAGGAAAGGAGGGAAAGGAGGAAAAGGGAGGAGGAGGCAGAGAGGGAGAGAGAAAGGAGAGGAGAGGAGGAAGCTGAGAGAGAGGAGGAACAAGCAAGAGAAGAGGAGGAGGAAGCAATAAGGGAACAAGAACAAGCAAGGAGACAACAAGAAAGGAGGGAAAGGAGGAGGCGGCAAGAGGAGGAAGAAAGAGCAAGACAAGAAGAAGAAGAAGGAGAAGAGGAGGAACCAGAAGAGTGGGGAAGAAGAGGGAGAGGAGGAGGAGGAGGAGGAGGAGGAAGAAGGAGAAGGCAAAGAGGCCAAGAAGAAGAGGAGGAGGAAGAGGATGATGAACCGGTATCAGAATGGGAATGGGAGCAAGAAGAGGCCAGAAGGCAGCAGCAAGAGAGGGAAAGGAGAAGACACCAGCATGATCATCTACCAATGAACAAACAAGTGAAAGAAGCTAAAGGCAAGAGTAGTGGCTCTGAAGGGAGGAGAGTTTTGAAGATGCAGAAAAATGTTTGATTCTGTTCTCAGAGTTGAGTACTGTCGTGTGTATTATAGAAGAATAACAGCACAATCAACTCACCCATATCTATCGTTGTTGTGTTTCTATTTCTACATCTTGTTTTTCTGCTATTTTCAACAGAGTTGGGAACTGATGTGTGTATTAGAATAACAAAAAACCCAACATCATCTCTGTTCAGTTCTGCATCTACTTTCCTTGTTTCATAAAGCTTATTCCAACGCTAGTATAAAATAAGTCTTGCCCATAATGTGTGAAGGATTCATAGCTCGAAGTAGCTCATTGAAAGAAAAAGAAATTATTGATTTATAGCTGTAGCAGCTCAATCTTGGGAGTAGTATTATAACAGGTCAAAAATGAGAGGCAGGGCCTAACCCCACAACCACCTTAGAGCAAAATATAATCAAATTTACCAAATGAGGCAACAAAGTGAAGATGGCAAAAAATAACTGTCTCACTAATTTAGTTGGTTATGTATGAGACAACAACTGTTATGTCATCAAGCTTGCCACCATAGTAACGGAATCCAGCCTCCTGCGCAGCAGTAGCAAATGGTGACTGTCTTGTCCTGTCAAGTGCCCTCTCACGAGCCAGTGCTGCTATCTTCTTAGCAGTTTCTTGGGGTTCTAGTCCAGCCCTAACTGCATGCACGACCACTGCACTGATCTCATTGTTGTACAAGTTGTCAAATAATCCATCTGTTCCAGCAACAATAACATCTCCTGGTTCCACAGGTACTATAAAAACCTGCATATATGTCACAGAATCAATGAACTTATTTTAAAGAAAAGAACATGAGCTTCATCAGCCATTAGTAATTTAGTACCTTATTATTTTCACTTTTCAACCCCTCAACCAAATACCACCTAAAATCATAATCTCTTCATTTCAAAACCTCTATGATGGCCAAGAAGTGAATCTTATTTGCAATGTTAAAATATGTGACACTTTACCTCACCAGAGCTGGGTAGGTCACCTCCATTGCCGCTCTCTAATTGATATGTGAAATTGAAGCTATGTTGTTGAACAGGGGATCTGAAAATGGTGCTACCATCTCTAACCACAATGAATCCACTGTCACCCAAATTTATGGCATGTAGACCCTGGACCAAGAAACCAAATCACTAGATGTTACTTTTTCGTTTGACACTAGCTCTATCAAGCAGAATAATTTTACTTTCCCTTTCAATATGAAGATTAAATGACCCACAAAGAATAGAACATGCAATACCTTATCGGTAAGGGCAATGATACAAGCTGTTGATGAACCCTTGGCCTTGGTACATGAGTGAGCTTTCTCTAACACCCTTGCTGGATTTAAGGAACCTTTTGGCTCCTCTTGAATTGCTCTCACTGAGTTGGATATAAGCTCCTGGGCGAAAAGTCCAGCATTGACACCAACATCTGCCCAGCCACCTACACCATCTGCAACACCAATTGCTTGTTCATCTGTGCAAATGAAATGAGCATCCTCTCCTCCTGTCTCCTCCTTATCTGGATGTGGTAGGTAACAGGATCCTGAATGCATCTTTAATGTCTTGCCACCAACAACAGGTCTGAAAACATGACAGGACACATTTCTATACTCAGGAAAAGTAAAGTTTGGCTATGACAAAGGTAAGAGACCATGTTTATTACTAGTTGTTACACTACCAATTTATTCAGTTAATTGGTGACAAAGCAAGATTGAAAACTGGCAGGAAATCATTCAAGTGTGGAAAAATTGAAATAACAAGACTCAATTTTGAGCGTACTGCAGCATCATCAAACTCTCTTTCAAATAGCATAAATAGGACCAACTTCAATTGCTTCTATATTAAATGGTGTTATAAACCAGGGCTCCAGCGGAAGCAGAATTTAAGGTTGTGTTTGGTTTATAGTTTGCAAACCATGGTTTGATCCAATGGAAAGTGAATTTCTTTTCTTCTTTGTTTTAACTTCTGGCTTCTGGCCAAACCATGGTTTGAGACTAAAAATTGAGTTGAAACACAACTTTAAGGCGACTTTGCTGAACATCTTACAATGGCATGAAGAACCAGTTTGCATAAAGCCAAACTTAACAAACACTAAAACATAAGGAATAACAATCACTTACTGGTCAGGCTCAATGGTTGAAGTTGCAATATGTTCATCAGAAGGACTTCCATCCAATGAGACATTATGTGCAGCCCCAGGTGAAAAGCAAGAAGAAGAAGAAGAGGTAGAGAAATTCTTCAGCAATGGTCCATGAAGCAAACCTGAATTCCCATTCCTCCAATTAGACTCAAAAGTGGAACACCCCAAACTCAGAGAACCAAACACAGGCTTTGGCCTCCTTAGACTCACACTAGCTCTCAAGCATCCTCTATGAGTTCTGCCTTTGAAGTACACACCAGCGGGCTTTGTGAAGTCTACTCCACCGCCACAACTTGAGAGCAAATCATCTACATAAACATCTCCCAGCACAGCCTTGGAAGGTGAAGTAGCCATTGATTTTCTGTAAACCGTGTTATTGCCTGAAGAAAGAGACAGAGCTGGATTCTTGTACAGGGATGTTGGCACTGCTTGTTGAACGCGACAGTAAATGGTGGTGTTCAGCTTAGACAGAATACCAGATAGCATTTTAGAATTTAGACCCTTATGCAAAATACCCTCAATTCATTTCATCCTTCAAAGAAGAATGCAGAACATTGGGTGTTATCTTACTTGAAAAAGCTCATTCCTTTATCCACCACCAACCCTTGCCTAAGAAGAAATGAGCTAAACCCAGATTCTGAAAATGAGAAGAAAATTCGAATTTCAAAATTTCATCTATTATTGACTCCAAAGTTTCAAACTTTACAGAAAAGAAGGGCATGGCACCTAAGAAAGAAACCAAATTGAATAGAAAAAAAAAAAAAAGAATTACAATTTGCATGAGAATTGTTACCCGTTATAACAGCGAGCAATCTATGTTTGAGAAATTTCTGGGATTTTGAGTATATTCCTGTGTGTGTGTCCCGCGCCTAGCTATATAAAAACCCTAAAGAGAAGCGTCTGGGTGAAATAGTGATATAGTTCAAGTTTCAAACCAATGTTATCAAATCCCTCCTTGTCTTTCTCGCCCCCCTTGTCTCCCTATTTTGTTTTTTATTTTTCTCTTTTTTAATTACCTGAAAAAAGAGGGGGAGAAAATACAAAACCTTATCTGAATTTCTTTTTTTAGCAACAAGGATAATTTGATCCTAATTCTCGGATCACATTTTCTTGATTCAGCTTTTGTTCTTGGCCTTGCAATAATCTACCAGTTTTTTTTGGATATTTCATTCCTGTCCATTTTTTCTATCGCCATACTTGTCCCTAGCTAAGATCCAAGGGACGTTGGCGGCTTCTATATATATATATATATATATACACTCTTTTATTTATTGTTTGGTAAACCATCATTTTTTCTGACCAAAGAAAAAAAAGGATTAAACGATCATAAAATTCTAAAAAAATAAATTATTTCGTAAGTTTATAAAATTAACACCGTTTTTATTTGACCAAAAACTATTCAAATGAATTTTTAAAAATAATTTACATTAAATTTAAAAAATGTGATAGTCAATCCACTAGTTATTAGAGAAGGTGTGTGTGATGAGAGCATCGAATATATGTTATTTTATTTATAAGTAATTAAAAATTTAAAAGTTAACTTTTGACTTGGGATAGAATAGTGAAGAATTATATGCTGTTAGATTTTTCAATTCCTTCTAGTAATTTATATACGAAGTTTGATAATTATATGCTTTACTTTTTCTAGTTAAGCAGGATGAAAAGCTATATATACTGAATCAGTGAATCCTGTGTGTTTTTGCTTATATTTTGTTTGATTCTTGAAGGTGGAGAAATCAAGTGTTATCTTAAACAACCAAGTTAAAATGACCTCTAGATAAATTCCAACATGTTAAACCAGTTCATGTTCTTGCCTTTTTCACTTTTACTCTTTCAGGATGCAGGAATTACACCATTGCAACCAATAGCTGCAATCAGCACACAACACATGAATCTCCGTGCAAAGGTTTGCTAGAAATCATGAGCAACAATGCATTGTAGTTCTTGGTGAAAAAAATTAAACTTGAAGGAAATAAATAAATTATGTACAAAATAATGACAAAGCGACAGTGCATATTCGAGATTAATGTTTCAATCAACCATATACTGCCAAAATACCATCTTCTGACAATAAATCAACATTGGAACAAAATAAGACATCAAGAGTTTCCTAATTTATGCCTAACAAGCTACAGCTATGGACCAACCAAAATCATCAGAATTCAATTCATCAAAACTGTTGAGATGAGATGCCCAAGAAGCAAAAGATCTTTTAGAGAGAAGTAGCCTTCAATTGCGCCAAACTGTCGCTACAACCTACGACACCCATAAAATCCAAACATCAATTTCAACCTTTTGCACAAACCCCTTTAGTTCATCCAAATCCAGTGGTCCAAAACAAGCATAATATTGTAGCTTGTGCCATCGCTAGGAAATTTAAGGCTCTGTGCCTTTTCTTTAACTATGATCATAATATACAGTCTTTTTTACCCACATTAGGGGCATTCAAAATAATCCAAAACGACCCTTTTGTGCATTGCTTGTTGCATTGCACTATAGGAGCATACTATGATATATCTTACTAATCGTCCTTGGTGCATTGCAACTTCACATATTGTACAAAGACCATACAACTCTGTACAACCAGAGCTTCTTGCCCTGAAAAATGTAGTCCTTGCACCGAAACTATCACGAGCTCCTCCCGATATCTTTGCCAGAGAACTCTCCGTTACCATACGATGCTGCTGCCGCAGCAGTAACATCTAAACCGCCACCGATGGATGTGATTAGTGCTGATAAGCCTCCACCAGGGGTGCCGCCGGCAGCCATCCCCAACCCGAGGAAATCGAGGGTGGTATGCTTTGGACCAAACATGGAGGGTGTCCCCATCATCAGTTCCTTCAGTCCAGACCCGCTATCAAATGAGAGCCCGAGTCCGAGCCCTGCAGGAACTGAGGAACTCTCCGGTTCCACAGGTGGCTGACCCCATTGCAAACCATCTTGCTGAGCTGAAGAAGATGAACCAGAAGATGACACTATGCCTAACCCACGTAGGAGCGAACCACTGTTTGCAGCCACACCCATTTGAGCTGCTTTCTGCAATAGTGCAGTGGCGGACATGGCTGGCTGTGGCGGCGGGGCGTACTGGCGGCGCTCCTGTCCTCCTGTTGCAAAAATTGATGAGCCGTGATTGGTTGCAAGGCATAAAGAAATTTGCTCCGAAGATGAAGGCCCCGGGAGGTCTACCGGATGATCAGGGCGCCCCATGGCCCTAATCAAATCAGTGAACGCCGGTGTTTGGGTTTGAAGGCTCGCAGATGCAGTTGATGAAGCAAACAAGCTTGCGAATACACTGCTGCTAGTACCACCATTACTTGTTGAGCTAGTGCTGCTGCTACAGCTCCCATTCAGAGCAGTATTGGTTTGTGGTTCCTCTATAATTTGTGGTTGTGGAGAACTTGCTGGCAACTCTGGAATATAAAAAACAAGAAGGGGGAAAAAAGCAGCAGAAATATTAATGTCAATAATTAATAATAATAGTTGATGTTGTTATTAATAATAGGGAGAAGAAGTGAAGAGCAAAAGCAACCACTTAAGAAACAGATAGACTTGAAAAGTTTGAGCCTTTCTATTATATGTTTTAAAGTTCAGCAGAGAAAAAGAACAAATAATAATTTCCTTTCTCAAAATCCACTCCCCATCTCCACCCCTAAAAAAAAAAAGCTTTTTTTCTCTTTCTAGCTTTTGAATCTTTTGAGTTTCTTTGTCCACAATTGCATAATTTAGATCACACAGTTCCGAAGAACACCTTTTAGGAGTGTTCTATTTTTATTACTTAATTGGCACTCCGAATCTCTTATCACCAAACTCTCTCCTGTTATGGATAATACACAAACACAGATTGAAACAAAGAACGATAACAGACAAAAACAAAAACGAAAGAAAAAACATCAAGCTCCAAGATCACAGAGAGAGAAACCAAAGAAAAAACAACAACAAACAAAACACAAAGGTTTTTTGTTTGTTCTCTAGTTTAACCACATCATACACGACAAAAGAAAAACCACCGAAAACAATTTAATGTTTTCCAGATTCAGTTTTATGGCCTACCTGGATTCTGCGTCTGCAAAGCCGATGCAACAGCAACACTGTTTGACTGAGTAGTAGTAGTAGTAGTAGCAGCAGCAGCAGCAATAGCTGGCGGTGCCGGAGGTGCCGGGGCTGGAGGAGGAGGAGGCGGTGGCGGAGGTGGCGGCGCCGCCTGAGGCGATGAAGAATCAGCGGTTACAGCTTTCGAATCTGAGTCAGAACTAGCCTTTACACCAGCCTGAGCCTGCGTTGTTTGAGACTGAGTCTGAGATCTCGCGCTCTCCTCTGCCAACGCATCACAGAAAGCTCTGTGTGTGATGAAGCTATCCCTCCTTCAAAAAAAAAAAGAAAACTTTCACAAACCCCAAATCGCCAAAACTTGAATTAAAACCAAAAAAAAAAAAAGAAATTGTCACGGAGGGGTAAAGAAAGAAAGAAAGAAAAAAAGAGAGAACCTTGAAAACAGAGTCCCACAATCACATTTGTACTCTCTGGTGCCGCAAATCTTAGAGTGAGCTTTCCAATCAGATTGAACGGCGTATTTCTTGGAGCACTTGTCGCATTTCCACTTCTTCTCGCCGTGCTTTCTGCAGAAGTGCTTTTTGATCCCTGTGAGATCACCGAGTGCCCTTGAAGGGTCGTGGTGAACGCACGTTGGCTCTGGACAGACGTAGACCCTCTTCCTCACCTCTTTGCTTGACCTCTGCCTTAGCTTCCATGGAAGGTTGTGGCCCCTTCGGTGGAGCTGAAGGTTCTGATCCCTCTGGAACCCTTTGTTGCAGATTTCGCACACGAATCGGTTTGTGGCCAGAAGGGTCTTCGGGGACAGAGCTATCACCTCTGCATCTGGATCTGAACACACAAAAACAATCAAGCCAAAAAATAAATAATAAATACAAAAAACAAAAACAGTGAAAAAAGAAGAAGACAAAGATTATTGATGATTTAAAAAAAAAAAACAAAATTATATATTTTTACCTGGCATTCCTGGGAGATTTCGTTTTTTCTTAGCGGTGGATTTTGGGGGTACTGTCTGATTGCCAGAGGAAGAGACACTAGCTTCCCCTGAAGCTGTTGAAACATTGTCCAAATCAACCGGCATGGGAACAACCTGAAACCTCTCTCTCTCTCTATACAATTTCCTCTTCAAAATCAGAGAATGAAAAATCTCTCAGGGCATTTACCAACTATGACAATTCCCAATATGCTTTTTTGGTGATAAAGCTTTAATTTTTTCTCCTTTTTTTGTTGGGTGTTCTAGGGTTTCTCTGCTATATCTATCTTCTTCCTCTTCTTCTCACACTTTTCCCTTCTCTCTTTCTATCTATATCTACCAGTCAACCTGCACAAAAATTTCAATTTTTTTTCACCACTTTTTCCTCATTTACCCACCACCTACCAGCTCTGATGATGGGGTCACTGACCAGAATTCACGTTAACCAAAGAGCTCAAATGATTAAACCCAATAGGACCAAAAACTCAAAAACAAATACCCATAAGAAAAAAAAAATCTTGCCGGAAAGTGAACTCTGATCAAAACTATAAACAAAATCTAGAATCAGAACAAAGAGAGTGAGCGTCCAAAGGTGGCGGCGCCCCCAATGAGAAAGAGAGAAGAAAAAGGCAGAACCTCACTCAATCTCTTCTTATCTCTTGTGTGTGTGTTTTCCAAAGTTTGTAACTTTTATTTTTGCAGGAAATGAGGTGATAAATGGGAAAGTTGCAGGGGGGGGCAATTAAAATTAGTGGATGTTAAGTCTGATTAATTAAGTAGGAGTAAAGTAATTAGCAGGGGTTGTTGTGTGAGGTTAATGATACTAATAATGAAAGATTCAATTTTTTTTTAATTCTATTTTTTTGGGCTGGGTCGTGTAGAGTAAGTAAGAGAGAGAGGAGTGAAATGGTGACAGAGTGAGTGAAACTTCTCTTTTTAATTTTTTTTATGGTGTCCAAGTTCGTATCCTCTCCACTTGACAGAGGCAAATAAAATGGATCAATTTGCAAAAATCGAAACATATCACACTGTTGTTGGACGTGTGTTTACTCCAATGTTTGTCGTTTTGCGATTTGTTTGAATCCGTAGTCTGTAGAAACCGACAGGGACAGGCCATTCACAGATACAACAAAATAAATAATAAATAAATTATTAGATTAAAAAAACCAATTTTCAAAGATGTACAAAGTCAAAGAACTTTAGTCTATAATTGAATGTAAACTTTTCAGTGTTTTGGACCACTATGGATTTGCCACGTTCTCTTGGGCACTGTGCATCGCCACTCTTGATTGCGGCAACACCCCATTTTTCTCTTTTACATGGTTACCTTCTTCCTTGAGCGGATTAGGCCACTCTTCTATTGGAAAAAATTTGGTGGTACAATTAAAAATATGTTCAATGGGTATTTAATATATGTTATATATAAGATATAATGTTTATTATATGTACATATGCTATAGATATAGCACACATTACATCTTATGTATAGCACATATTGAATGTTTATGAAATATATTTCTGTTGTACAATAAGCATTATTGATCTTTGATATTGTAATTGTACCATTTCATACTTAGAGTTACATTGTTTTAGCTAGCTAGCTACTCTTGAAAAAAGAGTGAAAGTTGATTCTTGTAAATTAATGAAGTGTGTCATGTTGTGGGATTACATCGCCAATAAATGAAGAAGAAGTAAGGATATGGTTTGTTTTGGTTTGATTTTCCATTTTGGTGGATACATTAAATGGATTTCAGTACTGGATTGCCGAACGAATGGAAACGTAACAAGGTTAACTAATGACTTGCATGAATGTTTCACACCTCGTCAAACACCGTACTCGCACATGCTTTTCTGCCAGCTTATATATCTTCTCTCTCTTTCTTTCTAGCTCCTACATGCATCATGCATCTCCATTAAATACTTAATTCAATAATACTAGGAATTAGTAGGAAAGAAATTGATGAGCGACGCTAGAATCAGTTTGATTTCTACAAGCTTCTTATATTTTGAATAACATTAACCACTCACTCAACCCCCAAAAGTTCATTCATAAACTCTATGAAATTTACCAAATTCTTCTCTCAACTACCAAGGTTTACTCATTTCTCAACACCAAAGGTGTAAACATACATGCCTTGGTGATTGCAATAACTCCTAACCCCAAAAGCAATAATTAACAATTTATTTAGAGAAAAAGGCCCACAAGAGATGTCACATGACCTGTATATAGGGCATTATTCTTATGTAGATATTAATTTTACAAAAATGATATATATAGCTTCAAGAACCAATCTTTCACCCTTAAATGTGGATAATAATTTTCAGTACCACACACAATTTTATGCTTAATTTTACATGGGGCTTTCAGGCTTTCTATGCCAAGATAGAGGAAGGAGTAGCTGGCCACCACATTGTAGATCAATTTCGAATATACTATTGTATAATATATTTTGGTCACGAGCGTGACTTATCAACATTGTTCACTCCACGTTGACATTATTTACTAATTGTCATTTTGGCATTATTCAGTTTAGAGGTGTATAAGCATCCAGTTAGACCATACTCGAACCTACCCTAGTTTGTAAACCAAATTATTTTTAAATACTTGATAACGATTCAATTAGTAAGCTGATCAAATTCAATGCACACGTTCTTTACGCATCATATAGGTATTATCAATATAATGTTTGCTGTACAACATAAATAAGTTCAACGAATATCCAATGTGTGCTATATATAAGACATAATGTGAGCTATATGTATAACACATATACGTATAGCACACATTACGTCTTATGTATAGCACATATTAAATGATCGTTGAACGTATTTCTATTGTATGTCAAACATTATTGATTATATGATAAAATAATAAAATACAAATAAAAAATATAATTTAAAAGACATTTTATAATATATATTTAAAATTATAAAATCAAGTTAATTCAAACTCTGCTTTAAGTTAATCCAAACAAAAAATAAATATATGTGAAGTGACTCGTCATTACTAAAGCCAAAAAACGTTCGGCTAAGACAGTGGATGATAAAAATCAGTGGTTGAAATGCATTAGGCATTTAGCCACATAAGCTAAATGTGACTGAATGCTGAGAAATGGTTAAAGGTTAGTGAGCTTAGCCACGTTTTAAATATCCAACTTGTTGTCGTTGTTGTGCATCATACCTTACTCGGTATTAAAAAGAGTTCAATTATTGGATTAAAGTTGCATTGATTCACTTCACGGTCAAAAGGTGCCTCGTACACGTTAGAATTTAATTGTAAAAATCGTGAGGTGTATTGATATATCAATCATATGTGGTGCACTGTAACCACGTGGGTGAGTACAAGTGGTAGATACTTGGGCTGCTTAAGCATCATGTCCCGGGTTTGATCCTTGGAACGGTGTGTATGCAGAAAACCTTGTGGCCAGCTCCCTACCCATCGAAAGGTGATCTCCGTAGGAGCTAGAGATTAGTCGTCAGCTATCGACCGGCAGATACCCAAAGGGAAACCCATCCAAAAATATGTGGTGCACTGTATTTATTTATCAAAATTAGCTAGGCTTTCAGAAATATATTAGATGTGTTTTTAATGCTTTTGAAATTAGTTTAGATGTACTATAATTTTCTGTGTGATCCTAAAATCGTGGATGATGCATTAGAAAACATTATGCAAATAAATAAAAACAAATCATGATGCTATGAAATTGTTGATGAAAATACCCTCCGTAATTTGTTTATTTTCAGGACCAAACAGATAGTAAATTTTAATCCAAGGTGATTGGCGTATTTACACAGCTTGATTTACAGGTGCACACACTCTCAATAATGAGTAAACACTATAAACAGAAATAATTATTGTACCACATAAATATATCTAATTAGTATCAAACATATGCTATGTGTGATATATAAAAAACATTATATATGACACATATTATGTATGATACATAGCACATATTAAATATTAATTGAATGTATAATTGTTGTACATATACTTTTACAGTTATAAAACACTGTTTGATGGGTAAAGTTTAAAAATATTTATCTGCTACTCTTTGACCATCCGTTTCGTCAGGTACATATTATATTTTTAATTACATTTGGTTAGGTACTAATCATTTCTTTTGAACATGGTAATATAATGCCTTCCAATTAGCAAATGGGATAAAATTAATTTCACAATAACTACATTAATTTTCATCTGGTCATTAGACAAATTATATTCCAAGCTTGAAATATAAAATAACAGATAATCAAATTTTACCTTTCAGACCGTGAATTCAACTTCCATTGGAGAGTTGTGCTTTCACACTGTCGTACTGTATAAATTAACTGGGTCTAATTATACTTTCTTTCTTTTTTTAATCAACGTGAGGATCTAATTATAATAATACTACATTATATGAAACATTGAAAACAATGAAGTAATATATAGTATATTATATATATTTACCAAATAAAAGCATAGTTTATCATGATAAAAAAGGCAAAAAGCAGAGACTTCACTGTTAGCTAGTTTGGGAATCACATTTGGTTTGTGAACATAATAATGGACCCGTTTACAGTAGATATTTACGGCTAATTTAACTTTTGAGTCCTTGTAATTATTCTGAATTAATATTTATTTACAGGTTTCAAATCGGTTTTATTGTCATTTTCAACTCTTTTGGTTAATCCTAGTTCATAGTATTTGGTCATGTCCAAATGAATAACAGGTAGCGGGTGCTATTGTGATCTGTGATGCGCCTTTTTCCAATTCTATGCTAGATTTTATCTTTATTAATTATCCTGTGCTATGATTAACACCCACCTAAGCAAAAGATTACAAAGCGATATGATTCATATGAATATTCACTCGTTTAAACTAATCAAGTTTAAAGAAGATAAGGATTAGCTAGCTAGGGAGAGATGAATTAAACTTGAAGATTTGGAATACGTACAACCAAAAAGCCGGCACATGTTCTATTTATTGATTTGTGAATTAAATTTAAATTTTCCACTTCCTAGTTAGTCTTGTTCCTGTACTGTGCATCATGGTAAGCATTGACTTGGATTGCAATTTCTTTAATTGTTCAAACAACGCATTATTTTAGCCATAGATATGGGGCCCCTAATTTTTTATTTTTTATTTTTATTTTTTTGTTTTTGTGGTTTTCAACTTTCTTCCTCTTACATCCAAGTGTGGGGACCAATCGCTGTCTTTTGAGTCAGCACTTATTATATTCTCATTTAATTACACAACTAGCTATGCCTATGCCGATGGGATACGCATATGCTGAACTTAATGTCCAAAATCCTATTACGCCAATAAAGCCCTTTTAGCGGTATGAGTGAATAGTCCTCACTTCGAATCATGGAATCAAACTCTTTTTAGCATAGTAAAATATTACTGCCAGGGGGTGAGTTTTTATAGAAGAGTGAACTTTTATATATGAAGCTCAATCATACCAAATTTCTTATTATTACTATATTGTAATGTTAATAATCAAGTATATGTTAAAAGGGCATAGTGTTGATAAACCGCAATGATCAATATCATAGAAACGCCTCTTTTCTTTTTGACAGATAAGGTGGCAAATTCTATCCACAGATGATAGCTAAAGCATCCAATTACGATCATTAGACCATGACCACCTTTTTTTTCCGTTGTAATTACTGCTTTTGCTTTGTTGTACAAGTCCAAAATCTTTCAGCCCAAGAAAAGGGTTACGATAGCGAGACGAGTCCTTCATCCGCCAATCAACGCGAGCGTGCTTAACAAAACATATCATCCCACTGTTTGTTTGGATTTTCGTTTCGAGTTTCTAAATCGTTTTTTTTGGTAAACCTCCAAATCATAATTTAAGTACACTACATAAAAGTATAAAACCATGGGGTAATAGTGCTTTTGATTTTTTTTTAATTTTTAATTTATTAGAAGTTATATTTGTTCTGTTTAACTATATAATTTATGACTTTTTTAAAAGTTATTTAAGTGCTTTTAGTATAAACATTTTTAAAAATAATTAAAATAAAATTTTTGTTATTTTATGTTCACATATAAAATAACTTATTTATAAGTTATTTTTTAAAAATTACTTTTATATAAGAGTTTAAATAAGTTATTTATCCAAATTAGACCTAAGTCTAATATGTATTTTGACTTAATTATAAATTCAGTATTTGATTAGAAATAATTCAATAAAATAAGAGTGATTTATGGTATGAATAATTTTTTGAAATCATCATTTTGATATAAAATATTTATTAAATGATTTATTGAATGATTGAATTTTATATTCTTTTATAGTAATATTGACAAATAAAGTCAACAATTTTCATCATGTAGCTAAAAATTCAAATTTATTACCTCACTCCTATATCATTTGTTGGATCAAATGATTACTATTAGATTAACTACTATAGTTTTTTGTGAAGACACCTACATATTATTAGCATCATAGATCAGATGTTTAAGTCCATCTAACTCCAAGGTTGACACTATTCGTGCTATCAATAAAATTAATTAATCATCCAAACTTTTAAATTATAAATATTTTTTCACTATAAATAAGTGATTATATACTAATCTAATTTTCCAAAAATTTTAATCTATTTTTTTAATATTATATATTAATAACCTTTTAAAAGTTGGAACAATGACTCTATTCAATTTGATGGTAAGTGACGAATTTTATGGTGTACATATTTCTCTTTTTTAAATATAATGATTTCATCAAAGCTTCTAGCTAATAGGTATGTATGTGATGTTATTCCTTGGGTAAGTTTTTAACAATCAGTCTGCTCTTATCATGTTCGACCACCTTTTGATTTTGAGCTGGCAAAGTAAGAAGCTGCCTAAAAGGATAACATCACAAGTGCCTTCAAAACCGTCCCCAAGATAAAGATCATGGATAAGTGTTGGGGATCGGATGTGGACGGTGAAGGGTAACCCCTTCATAGAGGAAGCTCGCATCTGTGACACATTTGCAAAAGGCAAAATTCCATCAATATTTTTTCTTTCTTTTTCTTTTTAATTTTTTTGAGATGCGATGGCGACTACTATAGGTGGCCATAGTTCCAACTTTCAACAATGGCCCCTCCTTGTAATCATGCTGCGGCAGCTATAGCTGTTTCACTTGTGCCACGAGTATATTCTTCACACTGAAGGTAAACTCAAGATCGAATAGGAAAAATAAAATTTATAAAAATAGAAAGAAGAAGAAGAAGAAAAAGTAAGATAAGCAAAAAAAAATTAACTTTGGCGTTTGATTAGACACTTGAAAAATCAGTTTCAGCAGATGGACCATTATGAATTAGATTAAAATTAAAAGAAAGGGGGTAAAGTAGCGTCATTAACAACAAAATTAAGCAATAATCCTTAATTAGTTTGCACTTGTAGTTGTGTTGAAACAATAGGGTGATTTCACCATCCGTAATACTTGTAGTACATCGAAAATATATTTATCGAATATCCAACGTGTACTGTATGTCATACGTAATGTGTGCTGTTATAATTATAACACATATTACGTATGACATATAATACACGTTGAATATTGGAGGAATGTATTTTTTATTGAACATCAATCATTTATGTATCAATGTATGCCAGTTGAGAAATCTTGTTAAGGAAGACATCAAATTTAGACCATACATTTATAAAGCTGGATTTTCTTGTTATAGAAGAATTAAGCTTGTCAAAGTATGTACCAACACAAATAAATTAGGCACATTTATATCCATTTATAGACCCTTCAAGAAATATCAGAGAAATAAGAACCATTGGTACAGAATTAACATAGAAGTGAAGAAAGATTATTGAATAAGCTATTTCATAGCTGCAAAAGAAAGTAGGGAAGAGTACAGTGAGGTGATAGTGCTTGATGTGCCCTGAAAGAGGTTCAAAGGCTTAGTGATGAAAAGATACGATCACCTTTTACACCCTATTCTATCTAGCAGCAATTATATTATTCGTTCTTTTAATCTGCAGTGCTCAAACCCAAATAAAAAATCTAATCCCAATAGGAAATCAAATCAGGAACAAGTCCTGAAAGCAAAAACCAAATACTCATCGTTCACTAGTTACCACTTTTGAGTTTTGCCCCTACCTTTTTCTACGGTTAATTGGGGGGACCCCATAGATCTGTATGATAATATACATCAGTTAAAAGTGCAAAACAGCTTAGTAATCATAATGGATTGACGAATATTTTTGTGGTTGGCAGAGAGCAAGAGAGAGTAGTAGTACAATAGAGTCCTGTTTAGAATTCCTCTACAAAAATTGTCCATGATAAGGACACCATTTAAATTTAGTTTCACCCTTGATACTACTAAGAGTCCGTGTTAAGATTTTGGTAGAATTAATTTTGAAATAATTGACGTTGAAAGAATTGTGTTTAAAATAATTGATGTAGAAAAAATTGATTTGTGTTTGGAAAATATATTAAAAAAGTGGATTTGAGAGGGTTGTTGTGAGATAGTAAAAGTAAAAGCTAATAGTTTTTGCTTCCATTAGAATCAATTATTTTCAAAGTGATGCACTTTTTCTGAAAGCAAAATGTCAAAATAAACACATTTACTTTTTTCCAACCCAATTTTTTCTAACACAACGGGATTTTTGGCACCAACCAAACTGGCAGTAAGATGTCACTATTTTTAAATGTAGCTTATGATACTATGATAGGTAATTTGGTTTCTTGTTTATGTAAACTTTATACTAATAAAACTATGTTCATGACAAAAGTTACTACCGATACACTCATTGTTTTGGTAGTAGTACTACTGGTGCTTCAATTAGTTGTAGTATTAGACTAATGTAAGAGACCCTGTAAATCGGACTGAAGTAAAAGGAAGTAGAGCTAATGGATCCATTGTAAGATAATTGATACATGAAGTGTCACTTATTAGTTTCACATTTCAGAATGAAATTACATTTTTTTGTTTGTTATCGTTTGATTATAATGAGACTCAACTCATTTTCTATAAACATATATTCGAACACGTAAACAAATATGAAATATAAATATCGGAAACAGATGTATATCAAGGTATTCACTTTTCAACTCTGAACTTATGTATCATATTGTTCTGAACATTTGTCTTCGTTCTAAACTTTAGGTAGGATTAATATGAAAAATAAGTTAGGTTTCCTGGCTTGTTTTAGAAATGGTTCTCCCTGCTACAATTATTCAATTAAAAGAATCCTACAAATTCAGATAGCGTAGGAGAATTAGGAGGAAGTCACAATATATATGAATGCTTAATGGGCCTAGTTTCCATCAATCTTGTTGGGAGAAAAAAAATCACACAAAAAAATAAGATACTGAACAAAAAATATAATATTCGATTTAATATTTTAGTTAAACGTAATGTTATAGAAATGACTTGTTTAAAGAAGGTCTCAGGTTCGAGTTTTGTAGAATCCTCGTCGGGAGCCTCACCTGTCATTCCCAAATACGCGATCCGGACGACGGATTAATTGGAATAAAACTTCGGATACCAAGACAAAAAAAAAAAAATGTAGACTATAAAATCAATTATTATATTTAATAGTTCAATTTTTTAAGGTATTAAGTAATTTTTAATATTATATATTAATATAATATTTTAAAAATTATATTAATAATTTTAAAAAATTAAATTATTATTTAGTAAATGTAATATTATTTCTTATTAATTTAGTAAATAATTTTCTAAATTCCTAATAGTGAGGTACGGTCCCGCCTGGGGATTTTGGAAAGGGAAACCGGAAAACCTCGCCAAAAGCCTCCAACACCGAACGGGACAGAGACAGACATAGCTTCACAGCTTCGAGACAGAGAAAATGGACTTTGACGACTTAGAAGCGCCAAGCAAACCCACTACTCGACTCTCCAGATTCGCGCCAAAATCATCCAAGCTCAAACCCAAACCAAAATCCGAACCTCAGCAACAACAACAACCTCAACCTCCACCCAAACCTGAACCGGAATCCGAGCAACAACCACAACCACCATCCTCCTCCAAACCTGAGCCACAGGAATTCGATTTAACCGCCAATAAGAAAGAAAATGATGGCGAAGAAACGGTTTCAGCACCGCCAGCTCACGCGAAGCACGAGCCTAACGGCGCCGCCAAAATCGATTTCGAACCGAAGTCCGAGACCGAAGTAGACGAATCGGTGCAAGGAGATCCTATGGCTATTGACGGAGAAGACCGCGCCGAAGAAGAAGAGGAAGACGCAGTCGTGCGCGAAATCGACGTTTTCTTCACGCCTTCTTTGGATGCTGAAACTCAGGTGTGTATATATTTCACGTTTTCTTTCGATTTTGTGCGTTTGGTTCGGAGTCTGATTTTTATTCTTCGTTTGCGTTTTCAGCTGTACGTTTTGCAATATCCTTTGAGACCGTGCTGGCGGCCGTATGAACTTGATGAACGATGTGAAGAGGTGCGTTAGTTGATTGTGTGTGTGTTTATCTTCTTTTACGTGAAACAAATGGAGTGTCGTGCTGAGTCATTGTTGTGTTTTGTTGTTGGATCTTGGATGTGTAGGTCAGGTTGAAACCTGCGAGTTCAAATATGGAGATTGATTTGTCCATTGATCCTGAGTCAAATAACATCGACAAGGAGTTTGCCAGCAAAGTCAACTATAAGAAGCAGGTTAGTTCACAGCCGAACCTGTATATTTTTTGTTTGTTACAAGAATTTTAAAATTTAAGCAAGCTTTGAGCTGCTCGTATGCAGAACTTGAATAGCCAATTGCCTCTAATTTGAGCTATAACCTTGTGTATTTATGTTGCATGTCAAGCTAAATCAATAGTTAGGATATTTTGTAAAGTCAATCAGCACACGTTGGCTCTGAAATTAGTAAAATAGTTGTGATATTTTTTTTAGTGTACTGTAATTCATAACGAGAATTGAGAAGGGTTCAAGACCTCTTGTTGAGTGATTGGTAATTTAGAATCCATAAGGGCTTCTTCTTTGAAAGTAGCAACTACCAGAGTACTTATTTCTTGCTTCTACTTATTAGTGGAGTAGATCAAGAATTCTAGATTGACTGTTATTCTTTAAAGACCTCTTGTTGAGTGATTAGTAATTTAGATTCCATAAGGGCTTCTTCTTTGAAAGTAGCAACCACCAGAGTACTTATTTCTTGCTCCTACTTACTAGTGGAGTAGATCAAGAATTCAAGATTGACTGTTATTCTTTAAAGACCTCTTGTTGAGTGATTGGTAATTTAGAATCCATAAGGGCTTCTTTTTTTAAAGTAGCAACCACCAGAGTACTTATTTCTTGCTTCTACTTACTAGTGGAGTAGATCAAGAATTCAAGATTGACTGTTATTATCTTTCCCAAGAAAATTTAGTGAATGAATGGAGGGGATGCAGGTGGGGTTAGATTAGGCATAAATAAATTGTGGAAGTTTATTACTCTCAGTGTTGCTGTGCATGATAATTGATACATTCCAAGTTTATTTCACAGTGTGTGTTCGGTTGGACAAGCATTGAAGTTTTAGCTTTTCTGAAAAGCTTGTTTCTTTCAGTAGTAGAAAATCTTCTGTTCGTCTCTCAAACAGTATATTGTTTTTTCAGATATTTTTTCTTTGCATTCATAGAAAATATGTGAAGTTTGCATTCAAAGTCATGAATGTTAAGTTGCTAACATATGAACATAAAACTTTGTAAAATCTTTATGGCTCTAATCATTTGTACATTTGTGCTAATTTGATATCTCCCAATGTGTCATTTGAACTTTGATCTTGTAGCTGAATGCATGTAGTGGGATAAGGCTTGTTATTTTTATGATTGTTATATTCCATGTTTCTAATGTTTCTTTTTGTTCCTTGATACATTGCACGCCGTTTTTAATTGTTGAGTTGCCTGACAACATATCAAAATATTTTAGTATTGAGGTGCTAACGTCCAAGTTCTTTGTTTATGCACTTGGTTTTGAAAAAAAGTGATATATATTTTTATGTATGATATAATTCTTATATTTTTTCTTCAGACATTAGCAACTTCGTGGACTCCACCTCGTGCAAATGGCTATGCTGTCGGGCTTCTTATAGGTGATAAGGTATTCATGTCTCACATTCTGTTCTGTGATGTCAGTCTAATTTAGTTTTAGGATGGTATATTACTTGAAAAGTATTATGTTAGACTGTTTGGTATGACAGTGTTATGTAGAAGGCTGTGGAATACACCCCAGGATGAGTTTCTTCTTCAGGAGAAATTATTTTTAGGTGTTCATTAATAGAAAGATAATGCAACAAGGAGTGGGCTACATGGTATGCTTCAATGAAGAGTGAAAATGTGGAAAAATGAGGAAGATTAAATATAATATGATGCTTTGTGAATGAAGTTGGTTCCCATCCTTTTTAAAAATAATGATTAAGAAAAAGAGAATCGGAATGCTTCCTTAAATTAAATTTGGACATGCTCTTTTGCAGGCTTTATATTTTGTGTTAGATTCGTACATGATTACCCTAGCAAACGGCATGATTCACATACTCTCCCTTATAGTTAATTGTTGATTGTGAATAGCATTTAGTTCAGTTCAATCATGCATGTAATAGCTTGAGGTTTTTATGAATTGTATCATTGTGATACTTCAGTTGTTTATTTGTTTTGGGGAATTTTAAAATTTATAGGCATCTTTCTGGTTTGCAGTTACACATGCATCCTATTCATGCAATTGTACAGCTCCGACCATCATTACAACATCTTCACTCTGGTGGCTCGAAAGTGGGGGAAAATGCTACTGTCAAAGTTGAAGGGTCAATTCAAGAAAAATCTGTTGCTGCTCCAAAAAAACAGGTATGAAGTGTTCAGTTCATTCATGTTATTCACAGCAATCCAGTGAAGACTATTCAAGTACAAGGTGAAGTTGTTGAGATTTTATAGTATGGCTCAATGTCTTGACAATTTTGAAATAATTTAGTTTTTTATTTTTAAATTGATTATATGGTGTTGTTGAGTCGAAACAAAGTACATGCTGCTTTGCAGGAATCTGAATTTGAATGGAGTGCTAGTTCAAGAAATCCATGATTCTAATTGCATGCAAAATATGTTCGATTCTCGTGACATTGGCTTTGTCGTTAGTAGATTTCCGAATTTAGTATTTAACAATTAACACCTTGGTTCCATTTGTGCCAAATACACTTTAAATTGGCAACAATGAGAGAGAAAGTCAGAGTAACACCGACAATGGAAAAAAAAAGAGAGAATATTACCTTAGGTAGTTTGGTATAGAGGGTAATTTTATTGTTTCAGGCAGGAAGGGACCAAAAAAAAATATAGAGAAACCTCTAAGAAGCGCTTAGATTTGAATTACTTATTGGCAGGTATGGTCTACCACAGAGGACAATGGTATTGTTTAAATCATGTACATGACCCTGCCTAGTGAAAAAAGCTTTGCTGTTTGTATTTGGGTATCTCTCATTAGAGTGCTGTTTCACAAAATCACAAGCTGCCAGATTACAGTTTCACTAAGTTTTTACTTTGAATGTTACTTTATAAATTTCCTTTGCTGTTTAAACTATGTCAAGGCTAATTTGTAACTCCCAAATAGCTAATTCATCTGTTTTCTTCCTTGCAGAATAAGCAGATAGAGTCATCAATTCAGCAAAAGAGTGATGGTGATGAGGTATAACAGTTGTTATAACTTCTAATATAGCTCAAAATTAAGGTTTGTGAACTTACATGAACTGTAAATGCATTGTCTATAGACATGATTTACAATGGAAAACAATGGTGTTGTTTGATATATGTAGTTATGTATATTAGCATTTCTGCTTAAATTTTTCTTAATGGTATTTTTTTCTCAACTCCTTGTTTATTCTCCCATCATTTTTTGATTAGTCATTTTCTCTATATCCTGTGCAGTGCTGGGTTCCTCTCAGGTACCATAGTTGCAAGAGTGATATATCCTCTAGATATTTGCAGCAAATGGTGGCACATGAAAGTTCTCCTATAAACTTTACAATGAATGCGTAAGAATATGCCCCTTTATACTTTTGTATGCTTTTCTTTATGTAAGATGTAAATTTGCTAAGTTGGTAAATTTTTGAACAATTCTAGGTATGACTATGTTACGTCACTGTGTCCTGTAGTGAGCAGCAACATTTCAACTAAGGGACCTTCTAAAAGGTACATTTTTCTTTTAATATCAAGCTTTTGTGTATTGCACTTGCTCTCTTTTTCTCCTATACCTACAAATGTGTCCATCTCCATCTCTTCTATTTGATGTATTCACTAGGGACATTTTTCTATTTTATTGTACTATTGCAGTTTTTGCTTTTGATTTTGACTATCATGGGTTCATGTCAATTTCAGGCAACTTCTGTCATTACCCCTGGATGAGCGACTGAAGAAATTGCTTGTTGAGGTCTGTAGCATCTTAGTTTGCTTGTAGTTTCTTTTTGTTGTTGAGAAAGGGTCATTCAAAACCATAATAGTCTGCTGCTTAATTTTTATATTTGTTCATAGTTGGTCTTTGCTTAAACATATTCTCTATTCCTAGTTCCTTTCCTTTGTTTTATATATGTGTGTGTGTAAGCCATTAATCGTTATATTTCTTAGCAAACAACTTGGACATGTGCACAAAATTCTTCATGTATAAGAATGCTTATTTTGGTTGTGCACAAGCAGCAAAACTGAGTAAAAATTTATAAACTATATTCTATATGTGTGTGTAAACAGAATGCCAATGGAATATGATATAGTCTAATATTACAAATTATCTCATGCTAATAATATTCTATCAAAGATTAATATATTCTGCTAGAACTTTAAAATCTTATGTTTGCTGTATTCTATTACATCTCTAACAGAACTCCTTATGATAGGGCTCTCCGCTTCATCGTTTCAGTGCTATTAAGCACTTTGCTCCTGAATACTCTGAGGAGGAACTGTTGGAATTCCTGCAGCAGCACGCAATATTGCTTCATGGACTTTGGACTGCAAAAAGTGCATTGCTATGTCCTGATGGAGGTGCGGAACCATTGGCCAGAGACTTTGTCATACTATTATTTAACAAGAATTTGACTGTTAAGTCTTCTGAAGTGAATGTTCAAGGTGAACTTGCTCATCATGTAAAAAAATTCCTGAAGATATTTGGTTTGGAAAAAATTGATCCACGTAAATCTAGTGCACAACCAATGCCTTATTGGAAGTTCAGAGAGCTTCCTGATGAATCATTCAAAAAACTCCATCCAAATATTGTTGAAAAACAATTGGAACGTTTGAGAAGTTTGGAACAACAGCTATCTGGTTTTAAAATTAGTGTTGTAAAACGTAAAGGGAACAAGTCTGGGTGGAGCACCCCAAACCATAGCGTGACCAGTGATCTTGTTAAATCAGCAAATCCTGATCAACAGGGAACAAGTCCGGGTGGAGCACCTCTTGGGAAGATGACCATGTCAAATGAAACCCGAAATGCACTGCCAGTAGCCCTCAAGAAACTTTTTCAGAATCACAAAGTTTGCAGGTATGGTTAGAGACTTATCTATCTTCAGATGATCCTAAGAGTCTTTTTTAGATGCATAAATCGCAGTGGTGTTAATATCAATCTGCTAGGCGAAGACCTTCACTTTTCAAAATTTCTTCACAAGTTTGAATCTAAAATATAAATGTAGAACTTGAGGATCCTACTGTAGGATATATAATTGTAAGTAGGCAGAAAAGGGAAAGGCATGTAAAAGAAAGGTTCTATTGTATGGGTCATGACTCATGAATTGAAGTAAGGTTATGGCTTCCTCACCTTAAAGGGTAAAATCAATATTACAAGTATTAGTAAGTTTATATAGACTTGGTAAAGTTTCAAGTAGTTCCTCGTAAGTTTCCTGGAGATAGAACACACAATGACTATGAAAATGAAATTTATGCCTAAATTTGGGTTTGCAATTGAAAGTATGATTTACTAGGAAAAAGAAAATCTCCAAATGATTCAAGAGACCTAGTCATTGTTTCCAGACAAGGACACTTTGAATGAGTCGAGGACACCCAAAAGGGGTAATAAATCTGATGACTCTCATTTAAATTTCTGAGAAAGTGAAATTCCCAAGTTAAATACTGCACATAATAAAAAATTTGGATTGGGCAGTTGCAGAGAGAAGATAAACGATAAAGACAGGAAAGAATGGCCCTTCCACAAGTTGACATGGGAGCCATGCGAACCTTTAAGGAAAGCAGGGTCTTAAATGCTTAACAGTCTTAGGAAATGAATTTTTAGGACTAGGATGAGTAGCCTAACAGGGAGTTTGTCTATACTGAAATGAATTATTCATCTTATTATTTGGGCGACTGTTGACTTATGCTGCTGCTTTTTGTCTTGCAGCTTCCAAATGATATGCCGAGGATTGCGTGAAATGGCAGTCTCCGGAAGTGTTCTATCAAAGGGAGGTTCCAAAGTTCTTGTGGACGCAGCTCATAGTCTTGATGGTCCTCTACATGAGCTAAAGGCCGTTGTAAATGAAGTTGCATGTGATATCCATGGTTATTATGTGCTAAAATCATCAGAGGATGAGCCACTCAGGTTGTTTATCTATATTCTACGACTCTATCTCTCCCTGAGAATAGAAATTTTTTCAAATAAAGGCATCTGAAGAAAAAGCCATAAAAGATGTTATTTTTGCTCTGCAGGGGTTGAAGAACATTATTAATAAGTAGTGCATATCATTTGTTATTCAATACTTAGGATTGTGCTGGTCCTTGCAGAGATGTTGTAATTGATCTGCTTCGTGGAATTGGACCTGATGGCAAGCTAAAGAAGGCTGAGATATATGAAGCTGCTAGAAGAAAGCTTGGTAGGGAGGTCACTAACAGTGAATATAACAAGGTGGATGTATTATATCATTGCTGTCACAAACTTATAAGTCTTCTACTTTATCTAAATCTATTGCCTTCGTGTTGTGCATGGCTTCTCGATAGAAATATCGTCAATTGATTTTCTTCTAGGCTGACAGTCTGACATGTTAATTTCATGAGCTCAATAATCCTGTTGTAATATAGTCCTTAACTTTTTTGAAGTATAGCACCTCTTATAAATATCAGATAATGGTCTTGTCATGGAGCTAACGCAAATTAGTGTGCAAAATCACTCATATATACAT